>CM023406.3:44735592-45335592 GCA_004368105.4 Eucalyptus melliodora
TTAGCTCCCACTTTGTTTCACAACATAAAAGCAAGGTGTAGCCAGCAAGTCTATTTGTAATGTACGAAACTAAAGAATGGATAGGTCATGTATAATTATTTCCCTGAGACTGTGATTGCCCAATTAAAATATTGTTCATGGATAGGTCTTTGCCTTTTTCACCCAAAAATCGACCACCAGTCCTTTCCACAACCGATGTAGGATAACATTAACAATATATCTACTCACTTGAATATGGACCATTGGAAGTAGTTGATCCTATGTAAGTTTTACATAGATCTCATTCGATTTATTTTTTTCTACCTATACTTGGGTGACTAAATATCACCACGAATTATTGTCATTGCCCACGCGGCCCAAGTTCCCACCCAAGTTTTTTTGTTTCTTTTCTAGGTGAGTGGGAATACGGAAGAGGAGAGGAGTCCCACTCCTTGGGGTTCTTCCCCTTGTTTCTTCCTTGAGTTTTTTAAAAACTTGCTAGATCTCAAACAGATTTTTCCATGCTAGGCAACGCTGACATTTGAGTTGGGGACAATTCCTGGGAAAATATTACTGCACACGTGGAATTCACAGGAAATGCACCTCATTTATAAAGGAAATGTTCATATAAAAAAATAAAAAACAGTCAAGGCACGCCAATTGAGAACAAACTTTCTTAAAAAAGAAGTAAGCACGTTTAACACATTTAACAAGAGAAATGCGCACCAGCTAGCTCAGAAGGTGTCGCAACCGCTACCCTCACAGATGCTCCTATCAGACAGGCACCCAATTAAGGATGCTTGTGGAGGCTAATGGTTTGGCTAGATCTATTTTGCTGGGTCATTAAGATTGAAAAATACTTAGCAAGTGAGTGATGGTCAACTATGGATTTTGCATATCCAGAATGAATTTTTTGGTGGCTAGCCCTCCCGTGCTTAAATCTCTAGCTTAGTATATCTACTCACTTGAATCTGGATCATTAAGACTGGTGAATCCTATGCAGGTATGGCGTGCATCCTACGTGATCGGTTACGCATTTACTTGACTACGCATTCTAGACGACCGTCACATTTGACTTGAGAGCACCATTTCCGGAGAAGTACTACAAAAACCCATTAGTCATGAGTCAAGACACTGTTTGTATCCGCCTATGGCACTCCTTGAAAAGCAAGTGGTCCGAGCACGCCAATTGCTCCTAGAATAAAACCGGTCAATTTTCTTGCCAAACTGTCAGCATTTGCCTTCTGAGAGAAGAATAAAAACGGGTTTCTGTACTTGGACAGCCGTAAACTTTTGACTTGAGCTCATTGACGTAAGTGGCCAAAGCACTTCAACCTGTCTCCAATATAAATCCTGAGATTCTTCTCTCCATTCTCATCCTCAGTCTCATCTTTTTCTTTGCCAAATTATAAGTATTTCCCTTCCGAGAGAAGAATAAGAATGAATTTCTATGCCACATGCATCCTCTACCTCTCTCTTTCGCTACTCTTCTTGGTATTTTGGAAGAGGCGCTTCACTCCTCACCTGCTGCCTGGCACAAGAGGATGGCCCGTCGTCGGCGAGACCCTGGAATTTCTGGCCGCTGGAAGGGGCGGCTGTCCTGAGAGATTCGTGAACGACCGTGCCACGAGGTACTCATCAGATGTCTTCGGGATAAGTGCCAAAAAAGTCATAAACCTTTTGCCTTTGTGCCAATTTGGTCATAAACATTTTTTTGGTGCCGATTCAGTCCTAAACCTTTTTAAGTTGTGCCAATTCAGTCCTTTCCGGCAATTTTGGCCGGATTTTGCTGACTGGACACCGGCTAGCTGACGTGGACAACTTTTAATAATATTTTAATAATTTTTAAATTTTTAAAATACTTTTAATTTTTTCTTTTCTTTTCTTTTTCCTCCAGCCGGTCGCCAAGGTCCGGCGACCGGCCGAGGCAACCGCCGGCGAGGGCCGACGAGGCTCGACCTCGCCAGATCAAGCCATGGGCGAGGGCCGGCAAGGGCGAGCCTCGCCCATGGCCGCCTCGCCCATGGCCTGATCTGGCGAGGCGGCCATGGGTGAGGCTACCCTTGCCGACCCTCGCCCATGGCCAGCGAGGCTCGACCTCGCTAGATTCGGCGAGGTCGGCCTCGCCCTTGCTGGCGGTCGCTTCTGGCTGGTCGCCGGACCTCGGCGACCGACTAGAGGAAAAAGAAAAAAAATATTTTAAAAATTAAAAAATATATTAAAATATTATTAAAAGTTGTCCACGTCAGCGCCGATCATACCACATCAGCTGGCCGGTGTCCAGTCAGCAAAATCCGGCTAAAATTGGCCGGAAAGGACTGAATTGGCACAACTTAAAAGGTTTAGGACTGAATCAGCACCAAAAAAAGGTTTGGGACCAAATTGGCACAAAGACAAAATGTTTAGGACTTTTTTGGCACTTTTCTGATGCCTTCTGGACCAACTTGTACGGGGAGGATATGGCCGTGTTCTGCGGCGCCTCGGCGAACAAGTTCCTGTTCTCCGGCGACAACAAGTACGTCACCTCCTGGTGGCCCAAATCCATGCTAAAGATCGGCATGTTTCAGGAAACCCTTAAGAAGTTGGATCGCAAGAAGAAGCGCAGCTTCCTGCTGGAGTTCCTGAAGCCCGAAGCCCTCCAACATTACATACCCGTTATGGAGACCGTGACTAGGGACCACCTGGCAATGGATTGGTCTCCACATAAGGAAGTGCAGGTGTTTCCTCTATCAAAGAGATATACCTTCGCTTTGGCGTGTCGCTTGTTCATGAACATCAGAGATCCCAAGATTGTGTCGAAGTTCGCCAACTCGTTCGCTCGAGTCGCTCCAGGGTTCGTCGCGTTGCCAATAAATATCCCAGGTACGCCATTCAACCGAGCAATGGAAGCAGGGAAAGTTATGAGGCAAGAGCTCCTGAACATAATTAGGCGAAGGAAGACGGAGATTGCGGAGGGCAAAGACGCGAACGCGACGGACCTCTTGTCTCGATTGCTTCTCGAAGGAGACGACGACGGGAGCGTTTTCTACGAGATGGACGTGGCCAACAAGATCATGGGCTTACTCATTGCGAGTCACGACACCACGAGCACTTCGATCACAGCCGTAGTGAATTATTTGTCTCGGTTTCCCCACATCTATCAACGGGTTCATCAAGGTAATGAATTTTGAATTCGACTTCGTTAACACTCCCGGCCTGCCTGTAAATTCGGTATATTCTCAACAGTACACTTGTCTCATGTCAATAGAACAAATGGAGATTGCTAAATCCAAGGGTCCAGATGAATTTCTTAACTGGGACGATGTTCAGAAGATGAAGTATTCATGGAACGTGGCCTGCGAGTCAATAAGGTTGTTACCGCCTGCGCAAGGGGCATATAGAGAGGCAATGACAAATTTCACTTTCGCTGGGTATACAATTCCAAAGGGATGGAAGGTAATTTTAGAATATGTGTTAAGTGCTCCTCTCCAGTTGCTAAGTTGTGTTGTGAGTGTATGAACAATAGGTCTAGTGACGAATGCATTGTGATTCTGACTGTGTTCTAGACATTCTGGACGGTGCACTCCACGCACAAGAACCCCAAGTATTTCCCTGATCCGGAGAAGTTCGATCCCTCGAGATTCGAAGGAAATGGGCCTGCACCTTTCACCTTCGTTCCCTTCGGAGGCGGACCTCGCATGTGCCCTGGAAAAGAGTATGCACGGCTCGAAATGCTCATTTTCATGCACAATCTGGTGACCAAGTTCAAGCTCGAGAAGGTAATACCGGACGAGAAGTTTATCTATAACCCATCGCCGGTTCCCGTTGAAGGACTTCGTATTCGCTTGCTACCCCACAAATAGATGTCTTTGAGCTATTCACATGATTTACAGGGCTTGTCAAAACTTTATCACGAGTACTTAGAACATAATAAGAATGATTTCAAGATATGTATGCTATCTCATCATCGGTTTTTTTCTGTTTTTTATATGATGTTTTTCTTGTTCATTTTTAGCTTGTAATAATTCCAATGCACTTGATTACTTATTACTCACCTATTAATAGGGGTGTCCAAAAAGCCCACAATGGCTTGGCCCAAAAATTTAGGGCTTTTTAGGGTCAAGCCTTAGTCTCCTTTAGATAGGGAATTTTAGATGTTAGTATTGTTAAGATTGGGTTGGGTTGGACTGGCTCGACCTGGCCCAATCCCTTGACGCCCCTATCTATGAAGTCCGGACACCACAAAATATGAAAATTTTAACAACACTAAAGTCTAGTTGAATAATTTGAGGACAATATGTCCGCATTTAATAATATTCTGAAGCAATGTCAATCTTCTGCTTCACGCTATCCTATTGAACATAGAGGAAAGTAACACAGGTCCATGGAGAACGTAAAACCCATAAAATGACCCAATGCACATGCCTAAATATTTGGTAGAAGATAAAAATATTTTTATTTATTCTTTTCTTAAACAAAATAAATTATTATTTTAGTAAAATATTTTCAAAACCATTCATTTCCAACAAAACTAATTCCCTCTCTCTTGTCAGGGGAGGGACACAATGCGACCTATTACAAGATCCAAAATATCTCCTCCTTAATTGCCCGATACAAAACTTTTCCAGCATTAATCAAGTATGAGCACACTTGTCAATAATTGAGATCTTTTTTCTTTCTATTCAGTTATTTACCTTACATCAATTTGTTGTGATAATAATGACAAAGAGATATGACAACTAACTGTAGCTTTTTTCTCTCTCGGCTAGAGAAGCAGAGCGTCCGTCGGTCCCCTCGCCCAGCGGCGCCGGCGAGCCGATTCGTCGCTCCGCCGCGGCTCCTCCGGAGGCGAGACCGACCCCGCTGCCACCGGTTCAGGATCTAACCTCCGTCGCGGTCAAGATTTGGAGTTCCTTCTCTCGTCTTGAGAAACAGAGCGTCCGTCGAAACCCTCGCCCTAGCGGGGCCGGCGAGCCCCGAGACCAGGTTCGTCGCTCCGCCGAGGCGCCTCCGGCGGCGAGACCCCTTCCGCTGCAGCTGGTACCGTATCTAACCTCCGTTGCGGCCGTTGGGGCTGATCGCGCTCTCAAGTAGCCTCCGCACCAGAGCTGAGTGACGAACGGCCCCTTCCTCAGCGGCGCCGGCGAGCCCCGTGTCGCCACCGTGACGAGCGCTCCGGCTCCGTCTCTGACAGTCGTAGCTGTCGCCGTGCTGATCGCGCACTCAGGTGGAGGCCAAGCGAGTGGGTTCCCTCTGCTGGCGAGCGATCTTCTCTGCTGGGCTTTCTTCGGCTGATTCCGGACAGGGATTTGGGCAGCGCCAGGTGCCTTGGCCCCCTCCAAGCCCTCCATCGAAATCCCCAGGTTCGTTTCTCTTCTAGGCCGGCTATGAAGGAGTTTGGTTAGGGCTTTTGTTCCTGTTTTCTGTTTCTGCTCGCCTGTTGTTGGCTGCGATGGCCTCGCTTTCGGCCAAGGCCTATGGTGTAGATGAAGGCCCTAGTGCTTCTGTTCCTCATCCCCAACTCCAGGGCCATTCTTCAGTTCATGGGCCTATTTTGAACGGGAAGGGGCGCACGCCCTCGAACACAAGTTCCCCGACTGCAACTGACAAGTCGTCTTCGGTTCTTCCTCCTGCTGGGATGCGTACCGGAGGAGAAGATCATTCTCTGTCAATGGATATTGCAATTGAGAACATTGGTGGTGAAAACCAAGTTCCTGCTGTGCTGGAGAAGCACTCGGGTCGCGCTCGCTCTCTCCGCTTTGATGGACGTAGAGGCAGGAGTGGAGGAAGATCGTCCTCCAAACGTCCCCAGCGAGCTTTCTCAAGGAGCTCCAATCTTCGCTCTTGGGCGAATGTGGCTGTAGCTAAAGTAGCCTCAAAGGGATATGACCTTGATTATTTCCCTCCATCCCGCGCTGGTAATCGACCGGTTGTTGAAATGACAAAGGATGACATCCTAGCTGCAGATCCAAAGTTGCAGGAGTGTTTAGTGAGATACTACATAGGTAAGAGGATACCATTCCTAGTTACTGAAGCGGCTTTCAAAAAGGTTTGGGGTACCAACTTGGTGAGAGTTATGGCTAATGGAAAGGGCTTGTTCTTCTTTCATATCCCAGATAGGGAATTTCGAATGAAGGTGCTGGAAGGAGGCCCCATTACCGTCTCTAACATTCACTTAGTTCTTCAACAATGGAGACCGGACCTAGAATTGAGGAAAGATGCTCTCCTCACTATGCCTGTATGGGTTAGACTCATAAATCTCCCTGCTGCATTCTGGTCTGCACAATCAATAAGCAAAGTTGTTAGTGGTGTCGGGAAACCATTGTATGTGGACTCTAGAACAGAACAGATGAACATGCTTACCTATGCTAGAGTATGTGTAGAGATCACAGCCAACCAACCTCATTGTGAGTGTATTGAGCTGGTTTATGAAGGTCAATCCTGTATGATCGATGTGGAATATGAATGGAAACCAACGGCATGTGCAGTGTGTGGAATATTTGGGCATAAATGTAATGTGGCTAAGGTTAGACCTGTTGCTGTTGAATCTTCTCCAGCTGCTGAAGCAACTGTTGGTGTTCAGAATGTGTCTGATCATACTGGGACTCGGCCTCAGGGCCAATCAAGTTCCCACCACGTGAACCTTCGAACTTCAGACACGCATATCAACTCTCTGGTTCCTACAAGGACTATTCCTGGAAGCCCTCAGGGAGGGGGGATCTCGGCCGGAATACCCAAGACTATAGAAACAGATGCAGTTGATCCTCTGCTCACAGATAGGCCTACTGAAGGCGTTGTTGATGAAGAAAGACTGGTTCAGAGGATGACGGACGATCCATCTACCATCCTTCCCCCGGGTGATTCTAAGTGGAAACAAGTCAAAAGGAAGAAAAAACCTTTCACAAAAAAGGCTGCCTCCTCTAGTTCAGCTCCACTTGGTGAAGGAGGCCGATCACTGAAGCTAAAAGACTTTGTTTTAAGGAGAGTAAGAGTTGTACCAGCATCGCGTAAGTGTGCTGGTGCGGGTGCAGCACCCTTTCAAGCTGGCCAGGACCCCTCTATATCGGTTAAAGGGAAAGCATCTACTTCCCATTTGTCAGCACCTCATTATTCAGATGAGATTGTCAATCCCAGCTTCCAGGAAGAGACAGAAGATGACGACCTGCTTTCTGTAGACTCCCTCCCTTCGAAGGGAACTCGCTCTACTACCCCAGCTGTGACAATGCAGGACAAGCTGCTGCTGCTATGCCCGGACCCTCCTCCTATTGCGGATCCTCCTCCGACGGTGGGTAGGAATAAGGGCTCCAGAAAGAGGTAACCCTCTCCCCCCCTTCTTCTGTAAATATGTATATAGCTGCCTGGAACATTAGAGGCCTTATGAATTCCGTTACTCGGGCTGAAGTACGGAAGCTTGTCAATTCTCATAATCTATGCTTGATTGGGCTCATTGAGACCAAAGTCCCTGAGGATACTTTTCATTCCCTATCCTCCTCTTTGTTGAATGGCTGGAAATGGATCGCAAATTATGATCACTCCCATTGTGGAAGAATATGGGTTGGTTGGAACCCAAATTATATAAACTATGATCCCATCTCGGTTACTGCTCAAGCTGTGCATGGCCGTGTGAGGATTATCTCGTCTACAAAAACGTGTTGTGTTTCTATTATATATGGTGAACATTCGTTTATTCGACGTCGCCCACTCTGGGAAGACCTTATTCGGACAAATGCCCTTATGCAAGACACGGCCTGGTTGGTTGCAGGCGATTTTAACGCTATAAAAAATCCTTCTGACCGTTTTGGTAGTGCTGAGACTTGGATTCCTTACTTTGATGAGTTTGCGAATTGCCTAGCTCAAACTGAATTGGACGACCTCAGGTACATTGGCCTTAGGTTTACCTGGTCTACCTCTGCGGGTACAAGTAGGAAAATGCGGAAAATAGATCGTGTTTTGGTTAATACCACATGGAATATGGAATTCTCCTTCTCCGAGGCCTCGTTCCTAAACCCGGGTATCTCCGACCACTCTCCAATGGTAGTCAGAGTCATTGACCCGATTCGTAGGAGGAGGCCTTTCAAGTATTTTGACTTCTGGGCTCAGCACCCTGACTTCTTCCTCATTGTGCAGCAAGTATGGGACATTCCAGTTCAAGGATTTGCTATGTTTAGGCTTGTGTCTAAACTCAAAAATCTGAAAAGCCGGCTCAAACTCTTAAATAGAGATTCATATTCAAACATTTCAGTAAGAACAGACGAAGCAAGGGAAGCCCTTCGCTCAGCTCAGCTTGATCTTCATCTCAACCCTAATGATTCTAACCTCGCCAAAACGGAGCAGATTTGCCGCAAGAATTTTGTTGACTTGTGTAGAGATGAAGAATCCTTTTACAAGCAAAAATCGAGAATCCGCTGGCTCAAGGAAGGGGACCAAAATACAAAGTTCTTTCATCATTCTATCAAGAGAAGACAACTTACAAATAGGATCCTTACAGTGAAGGACTCCTCGGGTGCTTTTATCGATGACCCTGAGGCGGTCCCCCAAGTCTTTGTCACGTTTTTTGCTGATTTGCTTTCTCCTCACTCTGGATTGTCCAAGCCTTCCCTGCAGGAGATAAGGAAGTTCATTCGCAATCCCCTATCGGTGGACCAGGCCGGTGGCCTTTCCAGACCAGTGCAAGGCCCTGAAATTCGAGAAACAGTCTTCTCCCTAGCGAAGGGGAAAGCGCCAGGTCCTGATGGATTCACTGCCGAATTCTTCAAGAGATGCTGGGATACCGTTGGCCCGCTTGTAATAGAGGCAGTGCAGGAATTCTTCACATCAGGATGTCTGCTCAGAGAGGTGAATAATACTATCCTTACCTTAGTGCCAAAAGTCCCTAATGCTTGTGATGTCTCGGATTTTCGCCCTATTGCATGTTGCAATACCATTTATAAAATCATTACAAAGATATTAGCCAATCGCCTAGCTGCTGTCCTTGGGAGCTTAGTCGACTACTCTCAAAACGCATTCGTCAAAGGGAGGAGGATTAGAGATAACATTCTTTTGGCTCAAGAATTATTTGCCGGGTTTCATTTGGAACCTTACCTCCCCAAATGTGCGATAAAAGTGGATTTCCAAAAGGCTTATGATACTATCGACTGGGATTTTCTTCAATCAACACTCATGGCATTTGGCTTCCCTGATGTGTTTGTTCGGTTGATTATGGCTTGTGTTCGGACTCCCAAATATTCCATCTCAATCAATGGAGAGCTTCATGGATTCTTTGCCGGTGGGAGAGGACTACGACAAGGAGATCCTATGTCCCCTTATCTGTTCACGCTTGTGATGGAGGTATTCTCTGGAATTTTAGTCTCTCAGACTTCTCTTAACGAATTCAATCCCTATTGGAGGTGCAAGGCAACTCGGCTGACCCACCTTTTTTTCGCGGATGACGTTTTCCTTTTCTGCCGGGCTGACTGGGTGTCTATCACCTTAATGAAAAAGGGCCTTGATATGTTCTCTTCATGGAGTGGCTTAATCCCGAATAGAAACAAGAGCGAAATCTTTATGTCGGGAGGATCTCTGGCTATTCGCAATTATATTCAAATGGCCTTTGGATTCCAAGAAGGTACCTTGCCTGTGCGATACCTCGGGGTTCCCATCATCTCTTCGAGACTTAGAAAAGTTCATTGTATTGCTCTAATTGATCGGATCACTGCTAGGGCTCAATCTTGGACTCTAAGATTTCTATCATATGCTGGAAGACTGCAGCTCATCAGGTCAGTCCTCCATTCCATTCAATCATATTGGTCGAGTGTTTTTACCTTACTAGCGTCGGTTCTGATTAGTATTGAAACAATCTTGAGACAATTCTTATGGAAAGGATCCACACTTGGTAAAGGTGGGGCTAAGGTTGCGTGGGAAGATATATGCCTCCCAAAAAATGAAGGTGGGCTTGGCATAAGGAATTTGAAAGACTGCAATAAAGCGGCCATGCTTAAGTACATATGGATCCTTTTCACCGACAAAGAATCGATTTGGTGTCGATGGATCCACTCTAATTTCTTAAAAAAGGACAACTTTTGGATCGCCTCAACACCTTCTACGTGTTCTTGGGGCTGGAAAAAAATATTGCAATTAAGAACAGAGTTTAGGTCTTGCTTCGCTTGGAAGATTGGTAATGGACTTTCGGTTTCTTTATGGCATGATCAATGGCTCGCTGATGGTCCCCTTGATCTTTTATTTCCGACATCCATCATTGAATTGTCGGGTCTCCTTAAGCATGCTGTTGTTGCAGATCTATTCTCCCCCCTCGGTCATGCATTTAAGAGCTCACTTGAGAGCTGTGGCTTCTCTCTCCCGGATCAGACTGATGCACCGGATTGTTTTACCTGGAATCATCACTCATCCGGATCCTTTTCTGTTGCCTCTGCATGGGATTTCACTAGAACAAAGAAGGAAAGAGTTTCTTGGGACTCTTTTATCTGGAACTCTGATATTGTCCCTAGAAATCAATTTAACTTGTGGTTGATCACCAAGAACAGGCTACCCACCCAGGAATTCCTAATCCATACTGGTAGAATCGTCTCGGGTACTTGCGCATACTGTAATGCTACTCCGGACTCTATTGATCACTTGTTCTTCAACTGTGGTATCTCGGCCACGCTTGCTTATTTTTGGGCGACGAGATGCAATTTACCTTGGAAATCTAGGCCATGGATGGACAACCTTGCTTGGGCGATCAGGGTGCTCTCCGGTAAGGATTTCTACCATCGTATTGCGAGGTTCTCTTTCGGTGGCCTTTGTTATTTGATTTGGAAGAAAAGGAATGATATTATCTTCCGAGGGGAAGCACTGTCTGTCCCTGCTTTGAAGAATCAGCTTATGAAGATAGTCAAAGATAAAGCCACTACTTTCACAAGTGTTCAGGACACTCCGAGAAATAGGCGTCTCCAAAGAAGCTGGGATCTCGACCCCTCCATCTTTACGGATCGTCTCGGGGCTTAGTCTCCCCGCTTCTTCCCTCCTCCTTTTCAAGCTTCATTCTCGCCCCGTTTCTTCGTTTTCGAATGATTGGCGGTGGTCGGGTTGTGCTTCTTTTGTGTTGTAACTGTCGTTCTTCACCTTTTGGTCTGCTTGCCTTTGGCTTTTGTCTCGGCTCCCTTCCACTCTTCGGTCTTCCTAGAGTGTAAGCCTTTGGAGCCGGCTTTTGTATTTTGTCCAAAGCTAATATATTCTTTACCTTTACCAAAAAAAAAAAGATATGACAACTAACCACCGGCCGCGGTGGCTCCACTGGATAAGGCTCTGCTGATCCTCAACGAAGAGGTGAAGGGTTCAAAACTCAGGGGAGGCGCTAGGTGTATTAAGTGTGACTCAGGGGTGGTGGGTCCTCCTGCTTAAGTGTCACCTGGGGGTTTATGGCGCGGTTGTCGGCTACAAGCTGGTTCTTCCAGTACAAAAAAAAAAAAAAAGATATGGCAACTAAGGGTCGGACCAATTCGGCCCGCTCTTCTCTTTCATCACGAGATCGGCGGGCACGGGGTTTGCATTGCAATCCCCCCACCCAGATGGTCCATCAATCTCTTGCTCGATCTCGCTCCATGCTTCCCTTGGAGTTGGGAGGGCCCTCGATCCCACCACGGCAGAAGCACCGAATTGATTGATCGCAGCGGAACCACTCAGGCACTCACCCAGAACCCCTCCGGCCTGCGCACTTACATTGCGGAGGGACCCACTCGCGCCGGCAAAAGGACACGTGGGCGCCTCCCACTTAGCCCTAGCACCACGGGGGCCAATTTCTCTTTCGTCCTCCAAAAGGGTTGAATTTCATTTCCCATTTATTTTACTACCATTCTAATGACAAAAAATGACATTTGACTTGAGAACACAGTTTCTGTAAGTACTGCACGCGTGAAATCACTAAACGCATGCGATGCGCCTCATGATTCGTGAGTCATGACCTCACTGTTTATGTGCGTGTATGGCACTCCTTGAAAGCAGTGGTCAAAGAATGCCAATTTAGGATACGCATGACAAAATTTCTAGAATAGAAATTGATTTATGACCAGAAATTAATTTGTCAATTTCTGAAATCAGTTAAAAATTTCAGTTTCTAATTTTTTTTAAAATTTATTTCTGAAATAGAATTCTGTTCTAGAAATAGAAAAATCAAATTGTTTTACCAAATGGATTTTTGTTCCAAATATGTTCCGGAGAACGAAGAAATGGAGAAATAAAGAAGTACAAATTTTACCATGTGCGCCATTGCTAGCCGATCAGTCTTTGCCAAATTGATAGCTAGAATGATTAATTTTCACCTAACAGTTTATAGTAATTTTATAAATTTTTAAAATTGTTAAAGTCAGAAGTCCTAAATTCAAATCTTTTCAAACCCTATTTGCATTTTTAATTAAATATATCAAAGATCGGACTAAGCGTGAAGGGGAATGGTAGAATGACTAAATATCATACGTTCATTTGATTAATTAACCTTTAAAAATAATTAGTAATGATCCCATAAAGTCTTATATTGTCAATTTTCTCCTTCTAAGAGAAAATTTTAAATGGGTTTTTATACTTAGACAGCCGTGACATTTTGATTTGAGGAGGTTTTTCAAAAGATTTCACTATTTGTGTGCGTGCATGGAGCTCAATAATATATGTCGCCAAAACACGCCTACTTTGCCCTATCCAAATCCTGATGACGTCGCTCTCCACTCTCAGCCGTTAGTCCATCTTTCTCTCGCCATATTATCAGGATCCGCCTAATGAGGAAACGGCAAAGATGGATTTCTGCGCCACATGCATCCTCTGCCTCGCTCTTCCGCTGCTCCTCTTGGCGTTTCGGAAGAGGCGCTTCACTCCTCACCTGCTGCCCGGCACAAAAGGGTGGCCCATCGTCGGCGAGACCCTGGAATACATGACCGCCGGAAGGAGCGGCCGTCCCGAGAAATTCGTGAAGGACCGCACCGCCAGGCACTCGTCGGATGTCTTCCGGACCAACTTGTATGGCGCGGACATGGCCGTGTTCTGCAGTCCCTCCGGGAACAAGTTCCTGTTCTCCAGCGAGAACAAGTACGTCAGCCCCTGGTGGCCCGACTCCATGAAGAAGATCTTCACGTTCCCGGAAGCCCTAGGGAAGCTCAAAAACGAGGATGCCAAGAAGCGGCGCAGCTTCACGTTGGAGTTCCTGAAGCCCGAAGCCCTTCGGCATTACATACCCGTCATGGACTCCGTGACGAGGGACCACTTGGCGAAGGATTGGTCTCCACATAAGGAAGTGAGGGTCTTTCCTCTGTTAAAGAGCTACACCTTGGCCTTGGCGTGTCGCTTGTTCATGAACATCAGAGATCCCGAGACTGTGCGGAAGTTCGCCGATCCGTTTGCTCGAGTTGCTCCCGGGTTCGTCACGGTGCCGATAAATATCCCGGGCACGCCGTTCAGCAGAGCAGTGGAAGGAGGGAAAGTCTTAAGGCAAGAGCTCCTGAACCTAGTTAGGCGAAGGAAGATGGAGATCTCGGAGGGCAAAGACGCGAACGCGAGGGACTTCTTATCCCGATTGCTTCTCGAAGGAGGTGACGACGGGACGGCTTTGTACGAGATGGATGCTTCCACCAAGATCATGGGATTGCTCAACGCGAGTCACGACACCACGAGCACTTCGATCACGGCCATAGTGAACTATTTGGCTCAGTTTCCCCACGTCTATGAGCGGGTTCATCAAGGTAATACACTTCAAATTCGACTTCGTTAAACACTCCCGGTCTACCTGTGAAGCCGTGATCTTGATGCCTGTAAATTCAGTATATTCTCAACAATACACTTCTCTCATATCAATAGAACAATCGGAGATCGCCAGATCCAAGGGTCCGGATGAATTTCTTAACTGGGACGATGTTCAGAAGATGAAGTACTCGTGGAACGTGGCCTGCGAGTCGATGAGATTGTTACCCCCTGCACAAGGGGCATATAGAGTGGCAACGACGGATTTCAGTTTCGCTGGCTATACAATTCCAAAGGGATTGAAGGTAATTCTCGAATCTATGTTGATCGCTCTCTAAATGATCAGTCTAGTGACGCGTGTATTGTGATGCGAACTTGTGTAATAGACATTTTGGACGGTGCACTCCACAAACAAGAACCCCAGGTATTTTCCTGATCCGGAGAAATTCGATCCCTCAAGATTCGAAGGAAACGGGCCTGCACCTTTCACTTACGTTCCCTTCGGAGGAGGACCTCACATGTGTCCTGGGAAAGAGTACGCGAGGCTCGAAATACTTGTTTTCATGCACAATCTGGTGACCAAATTCAAGCTCATGAAGGTCATACCGAATGAGAAGTTTATCTATACCCCATCGCCGGTCCCCGTCGAAGGTCTCCGTATTCGCCTACTACCCCACAACTAGCTATGTACAAGCTATTGACATGATTTACAGGGCTTATCGAAACTTGGTCGTGAGTACTCAAATCATATTGAGTATGATTCCAAGGCACGTATGCCATCTCATCATCATTGTTTGTTTGTTTGTTTTTATTTTTATTTTTATGTATTTGATGTTTTTCTTGTTCTTTTTAGTTTGTGATGAATGACGTGCACTTGACCGCTTACATGGATGGGGGTGTCGAAAAAGCCCACGCCGACCTGGCCCTAAAATTTAGAGTATTTTAGGATCAGACCTTGGTCTTATTCAGGTAGGGATTTTTAGTTATTGGTATAGCAAGAGTTGGGCCAGCTCAGGCCAATTGCATCAGGTCGGGTCAGGCTGACGCTGGCTTTTTGACACCCCCACAACATAGCTTGATCTCCCTCTCAACAAGGATGAAACCTTCTATTTGAGCCCAGCTGATCGGTGCTGGCTCGACCCATTCTCTTGGGTTATATGATATTTAACTTTGGGGCTGGTCGAGTCAATCGCGCCTCGTGTAGGGCTTTGGGTCGAGTTAGGACGTATGAAAACTTGGCCCAACTCGACCCCTTGATGTCCCTACCTATGAAGTCTGGACGCCACAAAATTTGAAAAGATTTTAACAACACAAAAGTATGGTGGAATAATTTGAGCAAAATGTGTCCACTTTTAATGATATTTTGAAGCGAGGCAAATCTTCTGCCTCGCACTGTCCTTTCGTTCGTGTCTCGATCTACTCTCAACCATCGGTATTTGTAAATGGCGTATCCATCGACGATTAAAACAGATCGAGACGTGTAAGGAAGCACTTTACACGATAGAGGATTTCATGTACTTTCTGGAATCCACATGGGGAGTAGTAATTCATGCAAATTTTCAAATAGAGAAAGCTAAGTGGAACGGATCCACATGATGCTCATATTTCCATTATAGGCCTTTTAAACATAGAGAAAAGTAACACAAGCCCATGGAGAACGTAAAGCCCATAAAAAAGACCCAAAGACCCAATGCATATGCCTAAATATTTTTTTATTTATTCATTTATTTTCACCAAATAAACAATTATCTTAATAAAATATTTTTCAAATTATTCATTTCCTACGAAACTGATTATAAAACTCTCTCTCAATTGCCCGATACAAGACTTTACCCACATTAATTAGGCACGAGCACGTGTGTTGATAATGGAAAATTCCTTTTTGTTTTCTATTCAATTATTTACCTTACAACCCTAGTTGTGATGACATTGACAAAGATATATGACAACTAAAGAGTCAGATGGATCCGATCCATTCTGGTCCTCTCTTTTGTCACGAAATCGGTGGGCTCGGGGCTCACATTGCAATCCCCCACCCAAATGGTCCATCGTCTGTTGTTCGACCTCGGTCCATGCTCTGCCTGAGGTTGGGAGGGCACTCGACCCACCCCAGCACAAGCACCGAATTGATCGATCGCAGCAGGACCACTCATAGTCACAGCACAGCTCACCCAGACCCCCTCCGCCCCGCACACTTAAATTACAGGGGGACCCACTCGCATCCGCGAAAGGACACGTGGACGCCTCCCATTTAGCCCTAACATCACGAGGGACAATTACGCAGCTTCACCGTCCACCGTGAAGGTGATTTTTATCTTTCCATTCCAATTTGATCGAATCGGATTGGGGAAATTTCGTTCCGGTCATAGTCGAATTATACCCCATATCAACGCCATGCTTCAGTGAAATAGACATTTCGATGTGGCGAAATCGAAATCGACCGACAAAATGCCTCGCAAACAAATGGCTGTTATCGAATTCCCGCGCCCGATTGGGTTAAATTGCGAAGCTTTCACGAGGCCGGGGGGACAATCTCGAATTTTCCCGAAGAAAGAGACCGGATGGGAAGGGGGCCAAAAAGAAAATATACGGAAATCGGTTGGAAATGGTAGCCCACCCCCACCCTTCCATCGCCACCGTCCAACGGAACTGGACCCCACCGTCCATGCGTCCTCCCACGTGGCTTCGCTGTCAATTTCAGCGGGGCCCGCGCCTTTTGGCCTTCACCGACAAAGCTCCACACGATCGTAATGGTGCGCCGCGTAACACCCGATCGCTATCGCCATCACAGGAACTGAGGAACGTCGGCGCACGCTCGCTCATCGAGCAAAACTCAAATCGGGAAAATTAAAAGTTGAATAATGCTAATTAAAAGAAATCCGCGAAATTAATTAAATAAAATCGAATCTATCGGCGAAGGAGGGAACAAGTTACAACGGGTGGATGATGCGGAAATCGAGAAGTGGCAAAAAAAAAAAAAAAGGAAAAAAGGAAAAAGAGGGAACCAAAAAAAAAAATCGAGGCGAAATTACCACTCAGGACATGAGGAGGGAAGAAACTACAGTGGCGGAGACGGCCCCGACGGCCGCCCCCAACGTGGGCGCCTTCGAGTCGCCGGCCGCGCTATCCGACCTGCTGTTCGCGGACTCCACCGCCGGGCCCGCCGCCGGGGACCCCTCCGGCGTCTCCGTCGGCGGAGCGGGAGGCGATGCCGCCAGGGACGACGGGGCCTCCACCGCGGGGCCTGGAGCTGGGCTCACCGGCGACGGGGAAGGCGCGTTCACGGGCTCCGGCGCCGGCGCGGGGGACGGGGACTTGCCGAACAGCTCAGTGGGGAGGAGGATGCTGTCGACAGTGAAGATCGCGACGGGGGTGGAGTCGAGCACCGTGCTGGCCACCCGTGAGGAGTCGACCTCGGTGTTGAGTGCGACGGAGTCGCCGGTGGTCTTCATGGAGAAATCATACTTCCCGACGCCGTTCGTGGCGAGGGTGCTGATCGGGGCGTTGCTCATCTTCAAGGACCCGATCGGGGTGTAGTTCGCCACTGCGTGGTACAGTAGGAGCGACACGAGCTCGGCATTGGAGAGCTTGCTCACGTCGGGCACGCCCTTGGCCTTGAAGGACTCGTTGTTGGGCGCGAACACCGTCAGGCCCTTCTCCAGCGCCGACTGGTACGTCTTGATGACGCCGCTCGAGACGAGGAGGCCCGCGAACGTCTTGCACCCGGCCTTCTCGAGCAGCGCCGTCACGTTCGTGTCCGAGGCCGACGGCGCCGGGGCGGCGAGGATGGCCGGGACCAGGATGGGGGCGCTGATCTGGAGGACGGAGATGTTGTAGGGGATCTGCTTCACCGACTTGGTGTACGACGAGTCGAGCTTGGAGCCGGGGGCGGCGGCGCCGAAGCCCACCTTGCCGCCCTGGAGGTCGGTGATGTTGACGAAGCCGGTGTTGCCGGGGGCGTTCCCGGTGGTCTGGTACAGGGTGGTGGAGAGGGTGGAGCCCTTGGGGATCTGGTGGAGCTTCTGGGGGTCGAAGTAGTCGAGGACGACGTGGACGGCGAGCTCGTTCTTGATGACGGAGAGGGGCTTCTTGCCGGCGAGGGCGGACATGGCGCCGTTGTCGAGGGCGAGGACGGTGATGGTCTGGCGGCTGTTGATCTCGTCGGCCAGCTTGGTCTGGCTGAGGTAGGAGCTGAAGAGGGAGTACTCGGGGAAGCCCTCGAGGATGGCGGTGATGTTGTGGCCGGAGACGGCGGCGGCGGAGCACAGGAGGAGGAGGAGGAGGAGGAGGGAGGCGGCGAGGGGGCGGAGTGCACTCATGGTGAAGGTTTAGCGGCTAGCAGCGGCGGCGACGACAGAGTAAAGAAAGACAAGACTGAAGAACGTGAGTGGAGTGGAGTGAGAGGCGATAAATAGAGAGAGCTACGGAGAGACAGTGCCCAGTGGAGAGGATCTGACCAGGGTTTGTTGGGTCAGTCGAATTCAACCGTGGTTAAGGGAGGGGCCCTGGGGAAATGCGTGGGGTCCACTTCAGTGGGGTTCGGTCACAGCTGGAAAACGTTAAAGGCTACTGCTGCGACGGCAGTGGCATATGCTGCTGTGCTTTGCCGATGCTGTCTCTTTGCTTTTTCTTCCTCCCCACCCGTCGGGCCGAATTGACGGAAATGCCCCTCGTCACATGCGACGCTGGCCGCTTTGTCGAATCGGTTTTCGAGGGGGTCATGTGTTTAAGCTTTTTCCAACGAGGATTTGTGCGCGCTTTTTGTTTTCAAACCGCTTTATGCGTGGTCTTAATCAATCAATTTGGCTAAAGCTCAAATAAATCCCCATCTCTCTCTCTCTCTTTTCTCAACCACCATTGAAAGCTGTCTTCATTTGTGAAGGCACGCCTCTTAATCATTTGCGCGTACCGTTTGATCTCAAAGAAAAGAGAGAGAGATTCGAAATTAGTTAGAGTGGTAAATGGAGCAAGGGTGTCGCCGGCGATTATGGAGAGAAAGAGTCGATGACAATGATTATCGAGCTGGCATCTGGTAGCAAGGGTGGGACGATGAATTAGCAATCTCTTATTGTGATTTAAATGCATGGCTATATAATTTAGATCTCAACCATAAATTTCAAATTAATTTGAAGAGTTCTTCTTTAATGACGATTGAAGAATACACAGATAGAGCACCTTCGCTTTTTTTTTTTTTTTTCAAATCATAAATGAGTTTAGTTCAATTAATCTCACACCAAAAAAGTCCATTTTCATGGACATATCAACTATCATTTGTTATGACATATTTTTAGTGATTTTATTAAAATACTAGATTCATTAATTTTCACGCAAATATTTCAAATCTAAGTGATTCACGTTGTTGAATTAGTGAGTAAAGCCTTCCTGATACTTGGATCTTTCTTATGGGGCCGAACTCTTTAATGGGGGATTATATTTTTTCCCAGCATCTTTTTTGAATATTTCTTTTAACCCCTGTAACGGTTTTTTTTTTTTTTTTCAATTGGTTTTCTTCTTTGCAACGGTCGAATATCTTGAGTGGAAAGCTCTACGGCGTTCGTTCGAGTACGAAATTCAACGGATAGTTAACGGAATGGAAGGTCAACAGCTTTTTTTGTCATTATGAGTAGCTTGTCGGCGGTGGGGAAAAGGCTACGGGTAATAGAAAGTCATTATCATTGTTGGGGTCGGCTATTTAAGCTTTAATTATTTTGCTTGTGCTTCACTTATTGGCTGGGAAAAATAAAATGCTATGCTACATAATTATATATTAGGGCCCCTATGTTGCGATCTAATTGAATAATTTGGTCGGGGAGAGGCACTAGATGATTTAATTTTAGGAACATTCTAGGAATGTGCAATCAATCACAACTTCTTAAGAAAGGGATTCGACGATAATTAGGATCATTAGTCACTTTGCTTTGACGTGTTGATAATTGATGATGCTCTAATTGAGTTGTTTTTTTTGCTTGTCCTACTCTATCTCTCTCCTACACAGTTTTTTACTCTACATTTTTGTAAACACACGGAAATTGAATTTCATACATGAAATTAAATGTTCTCACCACACTCAATTGGAAAATGGCTTTACAAACCTCTTAACTGACTAAGCTGAATGTGTTTACCATATGTAAGCACATTTCTCATTTCACAGGTCATTTAACATTGATATTATTGAGAAATATCATCATTCGATGTAAGGAAAGATTGTAATTTTCAATGCACCACCTTCCTTGTATAATGTGTACCAAGCACAATGAAAATCAAACACGTTTTTTCTTGTTAAGTATACTTAACGAATGTTGTGAGGGCAGTCACTGATAATACCATTATCCATATTTGTCAAAATTTCGATTGTAACACTTTCGAATTATGGGTATTTTGTTTAAGCAATGTGGAAATAAATAAAAAGTCGAAATTTTTTAAATTTACAGATTAGATATATTATTTCGATATGGGATTGCTATCAATTCTCCTTGTAAAGCATCCGATATCAGACACTACGAAGACAGCTGTCTTCGAGCAAGCCTAAGAAAACGACAAGAGCAAGACAAAGCAACCGACGGTGGGAGGCTGGGAGCCCTAAGCAATTGAAAGTGATGCTGTTGTTGCTAGTGTAGTGAAGAATGAATGCTTCATAAACAAAAACCAAATGCTTGCCCATGATAGAGTACAATTGATGGAAAACTGTAGGAGAAGAGTTTCAAACAAGAAAAAAAGAACATCACATTAAGTATGATTATTAATACGTTCGCGAAATAAAATCATATTGCACTCTTAACACCACATTTGATTAGATCTATTTTATTGTAACGAAAAATTGGCTTATGTCCTTTTCTTATAGTAGCAGACGTGATATATTAGGCATGCACCAACGCTTTTGCATGGGCTTTGTGAGGTACACCAAATAGTGAATGTATGATAGGAACATTTGATTGTCGTGATGAATACTATAACATTGATTATACAAGCATTTAAGACTGTGATAGGAATTACAAAACAAAGAATCGTTGTGATGAATACCATAACATTGATTATACAAGCATTTAAGACTGTGGCAGGAATTACAAAACAAAGAATCTTGCTCTAGAAAAGATGGTGCATTAGGCAAATTTCTATGAGGGATCTAGGGTACGAATTATGGGCAAATTGATTGTTGAAATTTTATATTTTGAAACAATATAGAAATGTTAAAATGGGAATAAATTTCAGAAAAGCATTATATAGTATGAAGATGGGAAATTTATCCAATCGGTCAAAAACTCAAATTTAATCATAAACTTTTCAATTTCGTCAATTGAATTCTATTTTTTTTGCATGAAATTTTAATAAATCCTTTAAGTCAATTTTCATTGAAAAATCACTCATATGGTCCATAGAATCTCATTTATCCTACTCGTGACACGTCCTTCTTAACAAGATTAAATAAATCTTCATAAAACCACTTTCCCTATGTCACTTTGATTATATTTTCCAACCAAATTTCAGATGCTTTATACAAGTTGCTTGGTAAAATATCGAAAGTGTTACTTTACTCAATTGCGTAGACGTGGCACCGACAAGGGCCATGGTGGCCGAGTTTTATTTTATTTTGTTTTTTTGTCGAAGTGGTGATCGAGTTGGGGGTTTGGGTTTGCAAGTTAGGAATTGGATGTTGGTGAATTTGAGAAAACTAATAGGGCACGTTTGTGAAAAGAAATGGCAATAAGATATAAATAGGCGCCCAATGTTGCTGAAAGTGTTTAAACGAGTTTAAGATTCAGGTGTGTTTTATTTGGTATAAGTATCCGGTCCTTCCATTTAATTAATCACATGAATTATCAACAATTTAACTCACATGCATAGCAACTGAATGCTCATTTAGGTTTTGGCTCATGTTTCAGTAACTGGATGTCGCATAATCCATGTATACGCACGACTCCGAAACCACTTAGTTAATCACATAGCTTAAGATATACTGCCTAAACTCCGTTTGTTTTGTGAAATATGTATAATTTGAAAAACATTTTCTCAAAAACAATAATTTATATTACTTACAAAAATGAACGAACAACAAAATTATTATTATTGTACGTGAAAATATTTAGTTATAAATAGTTGTCAATAATGAAAACATTTTTCATTGGTTAACTATCTCAATTAATAGAGTGATTATTTTTAAAAATGTATTTGTCAAATAATTTATTTTTCGTGAAATAAATGAGAGTTTTAAATGATGGAATTAATTCGTTACCTAGTTCTCCTAATAATTTGATATTTTATAATGTTCCAAATAAATATGATGGTACTAGAACAGAGAATGAATCCACTGTTGCCAATGCTTAGAGGTGGCAAGTGAACGTGGTTGACTCTAGTTTAGGTAGGTCGGTTAGTATGTAGATGTGGACAAAACTGATCGAAATTTCACATCATCAATTTCAATGACTTGTACTTGGTCAAACCTAATACATCCCGAAAATAACTCGCGGTTTTCAATTTTTGAGATATCATTCTGAATTGTCGCAATCACTGCTCCACTCCTATAATTGTGGCTCTGCCACTATGGTCACCTCACGGCTACCTTAATGTGCCAAATCGATCCATTTTCATGTAACCAATATGAATGGCTCATATTCGACAAAACATCATCCAACTAATCAACTCGCATTCTTGATTTTTTGAGAACATTGATTTAATTGTCATGATCACCACTCTACTGCTATTGTTCCAATTAACAAGTTGAAAAATCTCACATTAAAAAGACAACGTGAATACTTTAGCTTAATAAAAAAGAAAGAAAATTGAGGAGAAATTTTTTTTTTTGGCAAAAATTGAGGAGATTAGAAAAAAGAAGGAAAATGGCACATCTACAACTACCCCCATTGCGCTGGTGTTGTGTTGCCAATCATTGTCATCAAGATTTGGAAATTTGGCCAAGTGGACAAGCCAAGTCAGGCGAAAAATTGATGACATGGCAAGTTATTTAATGGAAGCATCACATTGAGCAACATTTCCAAAGTCCAGGTATCTAATTGAACCAAAAACCAATTCTCATATTCTTGATCCAACACAGAGTGAAAGTACATGCACTTGCAAATGTCATTACCTCTGTTTAAAAAGGTTTAGTTGTTATACCTGATCACGGATTTAGCGGTCCAATGAACAATAAGTCCACCTATTTAATGACTAATTATTTCAAATGATATAAGCATTTAATCTTCTGAAAAATATTTTTCAAATTATCGATTTTTGAGAAAAAAATAGAGCCTAGGTGTTTTGCTTAGATTTTTTATTCTCTAATTATTTACATGTAACTAATCTGTTCTTTTTTTTTTTTTTTTTTTGAGTTTTCTTTTCGGCCTTCAACATGGATCTATACTTATTAAGATAGACTATTTTAGGCCTAGAGGAGCAAATAATTTGAGCAGTTGGGCAGGCCCGGCCCACCTTGCCCATCTTCCGGGCGGGCCTGGACACCAGAACGGGCCTGGGCAGCGCACTTCATCACCACTACCGAGTCGGGTCTCGTCGCTCGCACCGTCACGCGCTGTCAGACCGTCTGCTCGCCGCTGGCTCGCGTCGCTCTTCGCTCCTCCCTCTTCTCCGGCGATTCGCGCGGCGGCGGCGGCAGCCTCATCGCCGGCGGGATTCGGCTCCTCCGTCTCCGGCGCCGGCGCCGGCGCCTCTGCGCCCCTGCGGTTAGTTCGGCTGACGCTATGCGTCGTGTGCGTGCTTCTGCGATCTCTCCGTTCGTTCGTGGGTTGTTCGCTCTCCGTCCGTCTTCGCGTCATCTTTGATCAATTCCAAGCGTGACCGTTCTTTCGCGTTGTGTGCAGACTCTGTGTTTGCTTAAATTCCTGAGTGAACTGCGGCGTACAGTTTTCGAGTGATCGTGACACTTAAAGTTAGCGGGTTCCCGTGTCGGCGTATCTCGCGAAGTTTGCTCGCGTCTCCATGACAGCATACTGAAGTGAGGATCATCCACGGGACATGATGGGTTCGGAGGTTGAAACGCTTGAGGAGAGATTGAAGTCTTCCTTGGTCCAGCTCCATGCGGAATGTGCCATTCTTGAAAGGATGGTGTACAAAAACAAGAACCAGCATAGGCGTTGCTCCTATTTCCAGTATCTTTTGAAGGTTCCTTTTTTCGCCCACCGTTTGACTGGTGTCATGACCTACTTTTGAGCTTTTTATAATTAGTCGAAAAGGCATTGGAATCTGAAAAAAACGTCTTATTTGGAGGAATGAGAGGGAAAGATTGAAGTTTAGATGAATAGCCGATGAAGGACTTGTGGATCTTAAGTGCTTACTGGTGGTTTTGTTTATACAGCCTACGAGTTTTAAACCAGTGCACTCAAAGTCTTGTAATTTTGAATAATGAGTATGCTTGTTTCAGGTAAGAAGGGATCTGAGGCTTTTGCGGTCAGCTAAGCTGGAGGAATTATTAAGTTCTTGCTTTCAAGTAATAACTGGAAAGAAGCCCAAACAGAAAGTTCATCTTTTAGAAAGGTACATTATGCTTTCTCATAATGTTGGGGGCATGGGAATTTTTTGCTTTTAATCTTGATCTACCATTACCTCTGCGTGTGTGCCTCAGGAGCTAATCTGGTATCACTAGTATAGATTGCTGCCATGTTTTCCTATGTTTCTTGCATATGATCTTTTAGCAATTTTCGGCAGCTTGCTACATGCATTGCTTTTGAGTTGAACCATAATTGGATAGTTTAATCTGATACTTATACTGTCTCCATAATTCTGTACTGTAGTCTAAAGTGGAGGAAGTGTGATGTTGGGAAGCCTAATTTTATTGAACAACTTCATGGCATCGCACGACTACTGTCACAGGTATTGTCCGTTCATTCTCTTCCTTTGACCCCCTTCCATCTTTCTGACCTGACTCAACAAGATGCTCCACCCATTTGTGATCAATCAAGCTCAATGCTATTATCAAACATGAATTTCAAGCAAACCTGAAATTAAGCTATATATTAAACTCTCCTTCTACCTCAAATATTCAATGTTACTTGTTCCCAATTGCTTGTTTTCCTCTCTATATAATTGGATCTCTTCAATGTACTATGTTTCTGTGCAGATGGTTGAACCAATGTTGAAGGCAGCATGGTATCCTTCTTTTGTTGGCAAGATACACAAATTCATTTACATCTTAAATTTGCAAAAGCTGAAAAGTATATTCATTTTATGGAGACACGTCTAGTTTTTTTCTTTTAAACTTTGCAGCTACCAAATCATTTTCAATCACTCTAGATGGACATTTATTGAATTTATGTCCTTGCTTATGCTTCTAAATTATCAAAATTAATATTTGTACCCTTGACTTTTTAATAGCGAGATATCGATCTTACTTGCTCGATCATTTTTCATGGGATTTTCTATGACTATCTTGTCATTGCTAGCGCGTCTCAGAGTACTGGTTCAGCAAGTACGTATTTCTTCCTTATTCTATTGTTGATGTAGTTCTGTCCAGTTGTCCCTTTGGCTTTTGAGAACAATATGGTAATTTATGCAGGCTGCCTACATATCTGCTGATGTGGCGATGACAACTGATAGATATGTGTTGTTCTAACTGCAAACTTTGTTGGAGCATTGACTAAAATAGTTCAGCCAAAAGATTTAACTCTGCCGTAGATGAGGTTATGGACCATATGGTCAGACTGGAAGAACACCATCTCTACCATATTTAACCAAGTCCAGACTTTGTGACTTCGACCATTGCTAATGTTGCCATTCCAAGTGAAACATAAGCCAGAGTTTTCGGTGCTTATTCAAAACCTAAACAGAGATGATGGACCTGGGTTTTCAGCTTTAGTAAAACATGCCTGATTCATCTTTTGGTGATATCTTGATGCCATGTTATTTAGATTGGAACAAACTTCCTATCTTGTGTTACTGCTTAAGAAATTCATCCTTTCTTAGCTCTTATTAACTAGATAAATTATTGCTTACATATCAAGAAAAAATATCAGTTTATGATATATCATGCATTTTACCAAATTCTATGCTTTACTTGTCATTATACTGATAAATGAAGTCAGAATTGTTAATAGAGCTTTTGTATTTGCTGAAGGGAATAAACAAGAGATCTATTCATATTTTGCTTCTTTTAGCTGTTGGTCATTCTCTATATGTTTTTCATACAAAGTTTAGGTACTTCAGAGGCCATGACAGAAGGTAATAGAGATTGTCACATTGAATTGATTGTCGCTTTTGTAACTTGCAGATATTGCTGGACGTTGTTTCAGTGTTCAACATTGTTTCTTCTATCTCACAGAAAAAGCAGTCTGTAAAATTAACGCATGAAGGAGTTGAGGTGAGTCTGGAACTTTTCTCTGAAGAGTAAAATTAATCTTCAATGCTTCACTTATGATATGAAAATCCATTTAATTGATGCAGGTTTTTAGGGAGTTTTATCCAACACATCAAGATTATATAATGCTAGAGTGCGTATGGCAAACTGATAAATTCGTATTGCTAGAAAGCACATACAAGAATGACAGAAGCAACTCAGCTGGTGACACAGAAAATGCTTCACTAGGGGCACCTGCGATACACTACAGAAGCATCGACTGTTCTCTTGAAGGTTAAGATATTTATGGTGTTTCCTCATGTGATTGATGAGCATTCTCACTACAACCGTTATGGTCATCTTCCTTCTTGCTTCTCTCCCTTTTTCTGCCACCAAAAGGAGTTCCACCCTCTGTGTTTTAGCTTCCCTAGCTTATTGCATGACGATCTGTAATTTCGAGTGAAGGACTATGCTTGTGGACCTATTTTGCCATGTTTAGATATTGTGCTCTTTTGCTTTTGTTCTGCGGGGTGATTCAACCTGCAATCTGTGACTTGCAACCTTAATCTGCTCAATTATCGCTCATTGAAAAAGTTCTCTCATCTTGCCTTACTGTTCTCTAGTTCTGTTTCTCTATGTTCTAATATCCTTTGCTTCTTTTGCAGATGAATGCGACTCAGTCCCACGGAAGGCAGAGATGGGTAAAGCTGTCGAGCAAGCTCTGCTTCAGTTTGAAGAGGAGGTGACTGGATCTATTCCCAATGCCTCCGTGCCTAGTGGCCATGAGAAACAGGGAAATGTCTCGAGTGAGGAGGAGCAAAATGCAACAACTGCACAAACCCCTGAGAACGAGGTCTCTGTGGATGGCGGGCTTCTTAATGATCCGTCACCAAGTTCGGACCCTTCCAACATGAAGTCTAGAACCAAAAAGGTGGCCTTTGTTTCTATAAAGAAACCTTCTTCATCGAGTAATGTGGATTGCAATTCAAACAAAACTAATGTGAAAAGCGGCAACGTCGAAAATCCATTCTTCAATTTGCTTGCAGGCGGAAACCTTCGGGAATCACTTCTAGATGATGATTAGTAGGTGTTGTTGGTTCGTTCTTACATCTTTTCTCATATGTCTTACTCACTTTTTGTCATTATTTGTTCATTTAATACAATTCTTTTCAGTAGACCGGCATCTGACGGATTTGCTGGCATAACTCGAAATGCCAAAGGCTCAGGTTTATTTCAGCTTCATCCTTCCAACTTCGCTCGTAAACTTCCTTAGAGAGACATCGATGGAAACTTTTGATAACTTAGGAAGATTCCGCTGTTCCGTACAAATAAAATCGGAAATGTTTTTCGTGCTGATAAATCTCTGGCAATGTCAGTAAATTCGAAAGGATTAATGCATAAAAAAATATGACAAATTTATTTTAAATTAATTATAGGGTCATAAAAAATCCCCAATTAACACGTGTGATAAAAATTTATTCAAAATTGAGTTTTTTTTTTTTTTAAATTACCAACAATCCCAAAATTTGTTATTAATTTTAATAACTTGTTGATGTGTTAAAACTATTCACTGATGTATGAAATTTGTAACCTTAATTTGAAAGACTTAACAATTTTTATCCAATTGAGTTACCGACAAGTTTGAACTTAACCCAATTTTATTTGAGTCGCCTTGCAAACCGTTCCAACAAGTTACCAACATTTGTTTATCAAAGCTTCCAGCGTGTTGAAAAGTCCTATATTAAGTCACCAACTTTAATTTGATATTTAACGATTTTTATTCAATTTACTTATCAATAAATATTAACTATACCCTCTCTCATTTGAGTCATTTGACAACATGAATTTGATTGTTTCGGAGTCAATAAATGTTTGAATAATTTACCAGCATCTTGTTTGTTGGATTGCTAAGTAATTATTATACACAATTCCAAACCTTTACTTGAATGATTTCAAACATTTAATGTGATTTCATTGTCAACTAGTTTTAGTTTTACCTACTCTTATTTAAGTCATCAAGCAAAGTTAATTTATTTATTTCGAACTCTTATTTAAGTCATCAAGCAAAGTTAATTTATTTATTTCGAAGTTACCAACAGTTTCTATAATTTAAGTTACCAGCATTTATTTGTTAACTTACAAATCTGTTAAAAATTTACCAACTTTTATTCATAATTAAAAATTTTAATTTGAGTAATTTACCAACATTTTACTGATTCAGTTACCAACTTGTTTTAGCTTTACCGACTCTTATTTATTTAGCAATATTAATTTGTTTATTTTAAAGTCACCAACTGTGTCAATAAGTTACAAAAATTTATTTGTTTAATTTACCAACCTATAAAAGAGTTACCAACTGGTATATGGAATTACCAACCTTAGTTTGAGTCATTCATCAACTTTTATTAACTGATTAATTGTAGTTGTGACCACTCTTATTTGCATAATCTAGCAATACTGATATGACTTTTTGAAGTTGCGAACGGTTTCAATTATTATCAATTTAACTACTAAAATAACCAGCCTTTTAAGCTTTTACCAACTTTTATACGAAATTTCCAACCGTAATTAATTGATTTACTAATTTTTTTCTATTTAGTTATCAAATATTTTTAACTGTAATCACTCTTATATGGGTTACATTAGAAACATTTAATATGATCATTCGAAAGTTCCATCAATAGAATAATTTACAACATTTACAAAGAGTTTTATCCAACTTAATTACCAACTAGTTTTAGCAATATCCACTCTTATTTGATACACGTACATTGCTAATTTGATTGTTTTGAATTTACCTACAATTCCCATAATTTGTGAACATTTATTTGTTAAAGTACCCATCTTGTTAAAGTTATAAACTCAGAAAAATTATCCAAAAAAGTTGTAAGCCTATTGTACAATAGTTGATTTAATCTAAAACCGTTTAGTTTGACTAATTTAGTCATTCTAGCCAACTTTCGATGGAAATTAATGTCGATTGTCCTACGTCTTACAACCAGCATTGACATAAACAATTTTTGCAAGTTTTGTTCTTAAAAATCTGAATTTATTTATAGACTATTTTTTTATTTGCTTTTCTTTCTTTTGTTGCCAGCCATAGCCGAGGCCTTGGCAACCCCTATCGGCCCTTTGGGCAAGAAGAACAGGAAAAAAAGAAGAAATGAATTTAAAAGGTTCATAATTTATTTTTTGAAAATTATAAAAAATTTAAAGATGATCGCAAGTCATGTCAAGTAGGATAGCCATTGTCAATATTATCGGTTTTTAGTCATAATTGGTCGAAATGACTAAATTGACAAATCGTCAAAAGATTTATGACTAAAGTAGCAAAGTTGAAAAGTTTAGAATTAAATTGACCGTTTTACAATAAGTTCAGAACTCTTTGGACGATTATCCCCACGAACTCTTATATGAAATTGTTGATCTTTTGAATGATTTACCAACTTTTTTTTCAATTTAGTAAGCAACTAGTTTTAACTTTACTTGCTCGTATTTGAGTAACTCAATAGCATTAATTTATTCAACAATTTTGCAACAATTATTTCTTAACGTTACCAACAATTTTTTTTTTTTGGTTGATACCAACCAGTTAGAGAGTTACTAACTTTCATATGGAATCACCGACTTTAATTTATGGTTTACCAACTTACATCCAATTAGTTACCAACCGACATTAACTTTGCCAATTCATCTTTTAGTCACCTAGCAATGTTAATTTGATTGTTTCAAAGCTAAAAACCATTTTAACAATTTTACAATATTTATTTATTAAAGTTACCAGCTTGTTATAAAGTCATGAACTTTTATATATCTTAACTAACCTTCGTTTAAATGACTTACCAGCTTTTATATTATTAAAAGGCTAACTCATTTTAGCTTTCTCCACTCTCATTTGGTTCACTTAATATAGTAATTTGATTGTTTTGAAGTTGCCGACCGTCTAATAATTTATGGAAATTTTATTTATTAAAGTTAACAACCCCTTGAATTCTTATTGACCCTCATATGAAATAATCGATCTTAGTGTGAGCGATATTTCCCACTTTTCTCCAATTTAGTGACCAAAAACTCGTAACTTTACTTATTTTTATTTGAGTCACTCATCAACTTTGATTTGAATGTCCCGAAGTTAACAAAATCTACAATAATTTATGAACAGATAGTCGTTAGATTTTCCAACCAATTAAAAAAGTTACAAGCTCTTATATGCAATTACATACCTTAATATTAGCGTTAAGGTATGAGTTACCTACCCTTAAAAAGAGTCACCGGCTCGTGTCACCTTACAAACTTCTGCCCTGTACAAAACTGAAGACCTTAAAAACCTCCTTTCATTTTCTCGTATTTTAAGTAGTGGGTTCTTCGCACCCTTCGTTGTTTCATACGGCACAAGGCGTGTCTTGCCAGGAGAGTCTCATCTTTAGTGCTGGGTCTTTTCCCTTGGAAGCTGAAGTGGTCCCCAAACAAGGAATTTGTGAAGGAGAATGATGGGGAAGCTCTGTGTTTCGGCGAAATTGGAACGTTTGCAATGAAGGATATGCCGGTTTGATAGTAACGTGGCCCCATATAGCTCGTGTTGGATATGGCTGAGTGGTTGAGCTCCTGTGGTCCTAGCTTTATGCGGAAGAAGCGGTGATGTGCTCCGTCATCAAAGGGCATGAATTAGTTCGAAACGGAAGCTTGTCTTTCATTAGATGGATAGGCAGACTATCTGCAGATTAGGATTATTTCTATTTGATGGTGGACAAGATTATTGTCATAGATTATCGGAATGGCTATATCTCGAGAACTTTGTTTTCTGTTCGTAAGTTCACACAGCTTTAGGCGGATTTTTATCTTTTCTGGTCGAGGATTTACTGAGGAACGAGTCTATAATTTGGTTGCTTGATACATTTGCATGGATGGCCCGCTTTATGTGGTTACTCGGGACCGGGTCAATTGCTCTTGTTCAAGTGTTTCACCGTTCCAGGTTCGTCATGATATTGGATGCATTCACAGCTTTACTCAAAACAGTTCTTGAGTTTTGATGCTGGAAGGACTGGTTGGTGCACATCATATCATAGGTTCTCTTCATGAAATGGACAATACAACGAGTGGCCACCGGGAACGGTGTTATTTATGGTTCGTATTCTCTTGAGTACCAGCCTTCTCCTGCAGTGTTATTACATGACCTTAAATATTGATATAGACATTGATAGGTTTTTGCATGGGATGTGAAAGAGACTTGTCTTTTAATTTTACTTGTCCCTCCATTAAACAGATGAAGACACGCAAGTTGCAACGACACTGGCTAGCTTTTCTTCTCCTTGTCCACGAAGCCAGTTCTCTCATCGTTCATCATAGCACCACGTCACACGTGAATCGACTGTAAGAATTGAACCCAATTTGATTAGGAGTTCCAAAACTTCAAGGCTACGGGTGAAACCTACTCAGGAAGCTTCGTATGTTAGGAAGGAAGTAGTGAACAGCTGGAAGGAGGTGAATGAAGCGCTGAAGTGGGTAGCAGGGAATGGCAAGCTGGCGAGATTTTGGTTAGATTGTTGGATCGTGGATAAACCACTCTTGGAGTATGCTTTTGCCCTGATTGATCAAGCAAAACTTCAAGCCAGAAGAGCGGAATTATGAGGATCGAATAATCAGTGGAACTGAGGAATTTCAGCATATTCTCCCTGAGGTTATTCCTTTGTGCATAAGGTGATTTTAGAAAGATGGTAGGCAGTGATCAGCAGTGGTCACTGATTAGAACCATCTGAAGTGAGCCAAACCAGATTCTGTATATATTAAAACAGCTGAATTGGGTTACTGTGATGTAGTAGTTGCTGGGCATGTTATTCCACTTTCATTTTCACGGAAAGACTTGGTTTTAGTCTGTTGATTACTTTTAGGCTATGGATCTATCTGACAAGGAGAGCTTACATCTTTACCCAGTTAAAACGAAGATAATGTTTGGCCATTTTTTATTAGACTCCAGTAGAAACTTTCTCATTTGACAATATATGTTATGAAGTCCATGTCTTTCTAATTACAAGTTCGAACACATGCAATCAAGTGCTCGGCTATTGTTGCTTTTCTACGGTTAAAGTGTCTAGTCAATCATTAAGATATTTTACTGAGAGCTCTCTTCACGCAGCTATCTCCTGCAATAAATACTCCCCAACTGGCAATGTCTTATTCAATTGAGAAGAAAATAGATTTTGGCCCCATTACTGGTAATATCTCTAACAAGATAACATTGTCATGATAATAGTGAATTCTCATCGAGGCTGCCTTCATCATCTTATCTACTATCCACTGTCCAATATCATCTTACACCATTAATATGATCACCTACTCTCTCTCAATCAGATCACGATATTTTTAGGATAATCTCGTATAGTTGTATAGATTCCTCTATATATAGCAAGGAGATGTTTTATTTTTTAGGAGAGCAAATATGCAGAAAGCTTGGTTTTATGAAGAGTATGGAAGTAAGGAAGTTCTCAAGCTGGGGGACTTCCCTTTTCCTACTCCCCAACATAATCAAATAATTGTCCAAGTTCGAGCTGCTGCTTTGAATCCTATTGATTTTAAAAGACACCAGCGTCCCATCTTTCCTTCAGACTTTCCTGTGAGTAAGATGATTTAACATGTTGTAAGAGAGAAAGGGAGTAAAGCAAAGAGATTATTTTTATGTGGTTCTCTGTCATACTTACTGATGCGCTATTGTTTTCCTTTCTTGCTGGCTCTGGCCACACTTTGCTCTAGTACTTTGTTGGCGGCATTCCTGTTAAGCTGGCTAGTTTTATGTGCATGTAGGTTGATTGTGACTAATTATGAATTTATTAGTTTACCAGAGAGTGGGAAATTTGCTTGTGGAATTAAAACAGCATATTGTTTGGACACTTCTATTTTAGTTATTGTAAATCAGGCAGCGCTTGTTAATGAGTTCGCCTTTACGTTGATTTTTCTAGTAAAACAAGTGATGAATATTCATACTCGATAAAAGTCCTGAACAGATCAGTACCCTAGAACAAGCGGTGTTGTGAATCTAGATTCATTGCTTGATATGGGATGCAGGTGGTTCCAGGCTGTGACATGGCAGGTGTGGTGGTGGCGAAAGGCACTGGTGTCACCAAGTTTGATTTAGGTGATGCAGTTTATGGGAATATTCAGGACTTCAATGCTCCTGGAAAGCTGAAGCAGCTCGGGACACTGGCAGAATTTATTGCAGTCGAGGAGACCCTGGTAGCAATGAAGCCCCAGAACCTGTCATTTGAGGAAGCTGCAAGTTTGCCATTAGCTGTTCAGACTGCAATGGAAGGGTTTGTAACAGCAGATTTCAAAGAGGGACAGACAGTTTTCATCGTTGGAGGTGCAGGTGGCGTTGGGACTTTAGCTGTTCAGCTGGCCAAGAACTTTTACAATGCTTCCTATGTTGTGGCAACATGTAGCTCGGCAAAGGTGGAGTTTGTCAAGAAACTGGGTGCCGACAAAGTTATCGACTACACAAATACCAAATATGAAGAAATCGAGGAGAAATTTGACTTTCTTTATGATACCATCGGTGAGATCCGCGAACAACCAATTCTCATTTGCTAGTTCTACCTTAGTACTTCATACTGCTCAGGCAATCTCTTCATACTAAATGACAGTTCCAGTTTTTTGAATATTTCATGTCATCTGAAATTTATCACGTTCACTGGTGGTGTAGTTCTTTTGTATGAGCACCGTTAGTTGAGGAGACTTGAAAATTTCAAGAACCTTAGACAACTTATGTCTTATGTCTGTGCAGTCAACTTATGTCTCCAGTGACGGTGGGCCAAATGGAAATCCCATGTAGTTTTTTGAATGGATAAGAAAGAGGTTGTGTGGGTTCTAGAGATTGCTTTGACCACTGGAAGATCAGTTACTAAAATGACACTGTTGCTTCTAGATGCTATTTCAACGTTATCTCTTGACTTCTTCAGGGGACTGCAAGAACTCCTTTGTAGTTGCCAAGGATGAAGCTCCAATTATTGACATAACCTGGCCTCCGTCACACCCAAGGGCAGTCTATTCAAGCTTGACTGTTTCTGGAGAAAACCTGGAAATGATTAGGCCTTATTTAGAGAATGGAAAGCTCAAGGCCATCATCGATCCCACTGGACCTTATGCATTTACAGATGTCATTGAAGCTTTTCGATACTTGGAAACAGGAAGAGCTCGAGGAAAAGTCGTCATTTCTCCATTCCCCACAGAGAATGCTCCACGGTTCGTGTCACGGGAGCTTGGAAGCAACCAAATGCCCGAAAGGGTTGCTCTAGGGACATCTGTCTGCTGAGTACCTTGCATCCTGTTTTCTGGTATTGATAGCTTTGGTATTGCAATATCACAGGCTTTGGAAAAGCTCATTTTTATTTGCAATCTAGAAGCATATATATGTCGGTAATCAGATTATGGAATGAAAATTCTTCTCTGACATGGATGTGCTGCTTTGAGTTGTAATTTATTGTCTCATGAACCATCGCACCATTTGTTCAGGTTTGTTGGCTTTTGATTAATGCAAAGTTGCTAGGATATTGCTATGAGGCAGTTTGATATTGGATCATCAACTTTTGATTTCAACCCCCAAAATATAGATTTTAAATTTCCTTTGTGGAGCATCTTGACCCTTTTCCAGTTATTCTAGTTCGATGTGCTGAGGAAATGAGTAACAACCAAAGCACAATACAAGTATAATGACCCTCTGTGCTACTAAAATGAAGCACAGAGCTATCTCTGCAACAATTAACTTCATTGTAAGCTTTCTAAAATAGAGGTTGGTGAAAAAAGAAGGACCATGTAGTGCATCAATTGCAAAAACATCAGAATTCAATGCGTGTTGCTATTGAAATGAAACTCTGAGCCGTATTCTTCCCGACTGACCGAAACATGGGAGGATTAGCAAACTTTCAACTGAAATATGTCAAGTCCTTGTCCCTGGTTTCACACCATACACATTGCTGGTTTGCCTGTGCGGAAGCACAGAGTTTTGTTGTCTATTGCTTGAAAAGCTAGACAATGGACAAATCATAATAAAACAACATGGTGTTAATTTTTACAGGGGGTCATATTTACGCTTGACATTGACAATGGCCTCCATCTATGCGCTGTTGTTAGGATCGAAAAAGGGACAACATACCTAATCTTTTCGCTGGAAAAGATGTATTTATACGGATCTGGTTATTTTGAGGGAAGTAGACAGTTTTAATTCTATAAAGTTGACCTTTAGTAGCATGAGAATGGCCAACGTGAAAGACTAATGTGAAAGCTCGTGCTTAAGCCTATAGGAAGCAAGGGTTCTGTCCAAAATGTCAAAACCTTAGGTGTTAAGCAGAGATCATGCGTAGGAATTCGTGCGTTGTTCTGGTTTTATTGGTTTGTTGTGGCGGAAGTCAAGAACTCAGATGCTTAAGTGTTAAGTAAAAGAATGGAAAAGTCAAGAATCTTGAGCTATGATTAACGCAAGGATATCATCTACTTGATCTTCAACAACATTACCTTCCATTTTCTTCTTCTTCAAAATTACAAAAAAAGATAGACATCAACATCGTGTATGTGGCACACTACTCTGCGGCACTCGTTCCCATCACCCTCTCCATTGCCTTTCTCTCCTCCTACTGAAAACCTTCACTGGCAAGTCCCTCCGAAGTTCTAAGTATCCGCCTGTTCACGGGACAGTTTCAGTCAACTCATCTACTTCAACCAGCTCTACGACTACCTAATTGGAGGCGTGAGGAGATCTCCAACATTCCGGCTCCTCACGCTGGACCACAGTGAGATTTACATGGCCGATCTAAGGAATGTTGAGCACATACTAAAGACCAACTTCGGTAAGCACATGTAGGGAAAGTTTAACATAAATATTAGCCTGTGAGAGGCTAAAAAGCCGATATGTCCCTAGGACTAGGATGGTTTTCAAGCTCATCTGTTTTTCAGCCATCCAGAACCTTATGATATCATCGACTAACCACTCTGATAATGGCCATCCAGAACTGAGATGGCTTTAGCTGAGCCGGACCAATTCATGCTCACGCATCAAATTGACAACAGGCTCCATCCATGCATTGTTGATAGCATTAAAAAATGGATAACCTACCTAATATTTTTGCCGAAGAGTACGTACTTGTATGAATTCCGGTCATTTTGCGGAACCAGACATTTGTACTTCTATAAAAGTGACATCCGGTAGCATGAGAATGGCCAACATAAAAGAATATTGGGAAGCTTGTGCTTAAGCCTATCAGAAGCCAGTTGATCCTGTTAAAATCACCGGGCTGTGCGTGGTTCTGTCTAATATGTCTATAATAATGAAGCTATATTATCTAGAAATATCATTACAAGATTTCTCCACTCAGTTAGTTCTGAACAGTAAACTATTAAATCTGCCATCTTTCTCATTCTTTTCACTAGAATAGCAAGAAACCTTGTTTTATAAAATTCATGTGCCGCATGGAAACCACCAATTATCAGGTTTAATTGGTTTAGTTTAGTTGGTTAAGGCATGACTCAAGGAACTCTTGAAAATTTGAGTAGAACTCTCTTGTTGGGCGGTTTCTGCTTGGACCAATTCCAAAACGTAATTAGAACGCATATATCTTTTATGAACGAGATGACTTTGTCTCTCATCTGACCCATCAAGCATTCAGAACCAAAACTTGCACGTATGAATTCCTAGGCATAATCCTGGCTAAACACCTATGTACATCTCAATCACAAACATTAACTTACTCTTCCTTCCACAATATTAAAATCTGTAAATGCTAAGTAAGCAAATGAAAAAAGTTGAGTTTTGAGACATATATCAACGCAAAGATATCATCTACTTGACCTTCATAGTCATTACCTTCCACTTCTTCACAAAAGAGATGGACATCAGCATCGTGTCTGCGGTGCTCTACTCTCTGGCACTAGTTCCAATCGCTCTCTCTGTTGCCTTTGTTCTCCTTCTCCTGAAAACCTTCACCGGCAAGTCCCTTCGAAGCTCTAAGTATCCCCCCGTTCATGGGACGGTCTTCGGTCAACTCTTCTACTTCAACCGGCTCTACGACTACCAAACCGGAGTTGCAAAGAGAACTACGACATTCCGGATCCTTGCACCAGACCAGAGTGAGATTTACACAGCCGATCCAAGAAATGTCGAGCACATATTGAAGACAAACTTTGAGAAGTACACGACGGGAGAGTATAACAAAGATATAGTAAAGGATTTGTTTGGGGAGGGTATTTTCGCAGTGGATGGAGAGAAGTGGAAGAAGCAGAGGAAGGTTGCGAGCTTTGAGTTTGCAACAAGGGTGCTCAGAGATTTTAGCTGTTGTGTGTTCAGACAGAATTCTGCGAAGCTGGTCAAGGTTGTGGAGGAGTTATCAGCTGCTTCTGAGGGATTTGATATGCAAGTAAGTAGCTTCAATGTTAGAAGGAAAACTTCACAAGGATCAAAACCACTGTGAAAAAAAGATAAATTGCATTGAATCGAACATAAAGACTGCATATTTACAAAAAAATATTGAAATATACCAAAGTTGATCGTCCGGATTTGATAGATAGTGTAACTTTGAAAAATGATTGAATATGTATGCAATCTAAAGAGTACTAGAAATAGCTAGTCTTGAAAAGCAACCTAGGAGAGACAAAAACTGCCGTGATCACTCAAAGAGAGTAGCGACCATCTTGTGGTAGTTATCAGTCAGTCTCCACCCAAACAATTTGAGAGAGAGAGAGAGAGAGAGAGAGAGAGAGAGAGAGAGAGAGAGCAACGTAAGAGTAGAAGAAAGAACATTTCCTGATAATGGACTTCTGAATAAAAGAGAAGGCGACAGAACATTGAACATTATTTTGTTCATCATCTTGTCTTACATCATGTCTGTAGGATTTATTGATGAGATGCACTTGGATTCCATCTTTAAAGTTGGATTTGGTGTGGAACTGAATTGCTTGGAAGGATCAAGCAAAGAGGGGAGAGCCTTCATGAAAGCTTTTGATGAGGCAAGTGCACTAATCTACTGGCGATATGCTGATCCCTCTTGGAAGCTCAAAAGACTTCTCAAAATTGGATCAGAAGCTCGTCTTAGAAAAAACATTAAACTCATCGACAATTTTGTGCATCAACTTATCAGAACCAAGAGGAATCAGCTCCCAGCGCAGCGAGAATGCGTGAGTATATTCTTTTCTTTTTCCTTTAGAGAGAACTCAGTGTACGTATAGCCATCCAAAGTTTACGCTCTTCTTTTGTCAATCCACAACTCAAATTTTGAAGAGGCAGTATGGCATGTGATGTTGGGGAAGATTTTAGTAACAAGAACTTTGGAAGAATTCTGCAGAAGCATAAGTACAGTTAGGTCTCAGCAGAGGAATTCTGGCTAGAAAAACTTATGGTGCCATCTAAAAATTGTTTTCATCAAAGAGCCGTACTATTTTGCAGGTTTTTTCTTTGGCAATTCCTCTGACTGGTTTTTCCTTTTCCCTTTTTTCCTACAAGAATGACAAGGAGGACATTCTCTCGAGATTTTTGCTTGAGAGCGAGAAAGATCCAGAGACTATGAATGATAAGTACTTGAGGGATATAATTCTGAATTTCATGATCGCCGGGAAAGATACTAGTGCAAGTACCTTATCATGGTTCCTCTACATGCTCTGCAAACACCCCCTAGTGCAGCACAAGATTGTGGACGAAATAAAGGATGTGATTGGAGATCAAGCAAGTGAAGCTAACCCTGATTGTTTCGTGGAAAGAATAACAGATCCGGTGCTCGACCGAATGCACTATCTTCATGCCACTCTCACAGAGACTTTGAGGCTGTATCCTGCAGTGCCGCTGGTAATATTCTGTTCACTTGTAAGAACTAAAGTTCAAATCTCTTACCTATCACAAAAAGGGAATAAAAAAGTTGAAAACTGAGCTTGAGATATTATGAGCTCAAATCATTAGATAAGCAGAACTTGGAGCTTGGAGAGAGCTAATCAAAGTGGGTGAGAGTAAATCGCCATTGGCATTGCACATGAAAAATCTAGAACATCACAATTGCCCTGACTTTTTGAAGCTACAATGCATCATCGAAGTGTATTTTTGACAGACTGAAAGTTGAAGCTAAGTGCATGTTCGGAATCCTTTCATTTGCATTACACAACTATACAGGTCATATTTTTCCATCACAGATCAAAAGCTATCTTTTCGTTCATCTCTAAATTCATGAACAAATACTACTGCTACCATTCTGACTCTGATGTGATCATGCAACTAGTCCTTTAGGTCGTATTTAAATGTAAAACGCCATGCGGAAGAGTTGATTTTCTTCTGAACAGAACATGATGAGTAACAATGTGGAGGCGATAAATCCATCAAATTAGCAAGTATAAATCAGGCACAAGCCAAAGAGACCATGCTTGAGCAGATTTGGCTTTTGTATCAATAAGTGCTAACTTTGATCTTGTATACTTCTGTTGCACAACAGGATGGAAGATGTGCTGAGACAGATGATGTTCTCCCAGATGGCTTCCATGTGAAAAAAGCGGATGGCGTACATTACTTGGCTTACTCAATGGCAAGAATGCATAACCTCTGGGGAGAAGATGCCGAGGATTTCAAACCTGAAAGATGGTTGAAGGATGGAATTTTCCAAATCGAATCACCTTTCAAATATGTTGCATTCCACGTCAGTTTCTCCATCCTAAGTCCTCATGAAATGAACATTCGAAGCATGTGTACATATTCCAAATGTCTTCAGTGACACTTTTACTTTCCTATTTGCAGGCTGGTCCTAGGATCTGCCTCGGGAAGGATTTTGCTTATCGCCAGATGAAAATAGTTTCAATTGCTCTCCTTCACTTCTTCCATTTCAGATTAGCTGACGAAACTAGACCTGTAACCTACAAGGTCATGTTCACCCTTCACATCAACAATGGCTTACATCTTCGTGCTGTTCCCAGATTGGCTACATGAGAGCTGAACGATCATTGAGTATGGTTCATTGCCACATATGGAGTTCTAATGTTTAATGCTAGTGGTTTTCACTGATAAGTAAGCATGTGCACCGCAAGATCTTACTATTGCATTTAGATGTTGGAATATTAAGGTGTTTTGTGTATATTTGATGAATATTTTGTATGTTAGGAGTTCGTCAGACTTTGTGACAATGCTAATAAAATCTTATTCTCATAAAGCCTCTGACAGGCTGACAAGCTAATATGTCCCTATAACTGAGATGATTTCCGAGGGTCAGCTCATAATCAGCCATCCAGCAGTTCATAATATCATTGACATACTTATCTGATAATCAGCTGATTGGCTTTGGCTGAGCCGGAGCTATTCATGTTCACGCTTCAAGTTGACAATGGCCTCTTTCTATGTGCCATTGCTATCATCAATGATTGGATACGTGCGCAATCTAACAAGTATTTGAATGGCTAGTCCTGAAGAGAAACCTCAGTTAGATGACAACCTTTGTGGTCACTTGACCGTAGCAGTGACCATCACGTGGTAGTCGGCAGTCCTCCTCAGCCTCCACCCAAACAATTTGAGAGAGAGAGAGAGAGAGAGAGAGAGAGAGATGGCAACCATAACAGTAGAAGAAAGAACATTTCCTAATAATGGTCTTTAGAATAAAAAAAGGTGACAGATTATTGTACAATTCTTTGCTCATCGTGTTGTCTTAAATCGTGTCTGAAGGATATATTGATGAGATGCACTTTAAATTCCATCTTCAAAGTTGAATTTGGTGTGGAATTGAATTGCTTGGAAGGATCAAGCAAAGAGGGAAGAGCCTTCATCAAAGCTTTTGATGAGGTGAATGCACTAACCTACTGCCGATGTATCGATCCCTCTTGGGAGCTCAAAAGACTTCTCAACATCGGTTCAGAAGCTCGTCTTAGGAATAACATTAAACTCATTGACAATTTCGTGCATCAACTTATCAGAACTGAGAAGAATCAACTCGTAAGGCAGCGAGAACGTGTAAGTACTTTTTTCCATCTCTATTAGCGAGCGTGTGAGTACTTATTGTAAATTTAGCTATTCCGTTTGTTAAGTTTACGCACTTCTTTTGTCAAGCTGCCACTCAAATTTGGAAGAGGCATTATGGCATGTGATGCTACGGAAGATTTTAAAAACATGAACTTATTCTGCAGAAGGTCAAGTACAGTTAGTTTTTCAGAGGAAGAATTCTGGATAGAAAAACTTGTGGCACCATCTAATTTATCACAAAGTTGTCCTATCTTCCAGGTTTTTTCTTTCGCAATTCCTCTGACTGGTTTTTTATTTTCCCTTTTTTACTACAAGAATGACAAGGAGGACATTCTCTCGCAATTTTTGCTCAAGAGCGAGAAAGATCCCGAGATTATGAATGATAGGTACTCAAGGGACATAATTCTGAATTTGAAGATCGCCAGAAAAGATACTAGTGCAAATACCTTATCAAGGTTCCTCTACATGCTCTGCAAACATCCCCTAGTGCCAAAAATTGTTGACGAAATAAAGGAAGTGATTGGAGATCAAGCAAGTGAAGCTAACCCTGATTTTTTCATGGAAAGAATAACTGATCTGGCGCTCAATTGAATGCACTATCTTCATGCCACACTCACAGAGACTTTAAGGCTGTCTCTTGCAGTCCTGCTGGTAATCTTCAGTTCACTTGTTAGAATTAAAGTTCAAACCTCTAATCACAGAAAAAGAAAACAAAAAAGTTCAAATTGAGCTTGAGATATTATGAACTCAAATCAATACATCAGCAGAACGTTGGAGTTTGAAGAGAGCTAATCGCAGCGTGTCTGAGTAAATTACTACTGGCCTTGCATGACAAAAATCTAAGACATACACTTATCCTGACTTTCAGAAGCTATGATGCATCATCGCAGTGTATTTATGACAGACTAAAAATTTTAGTTAAGTGCATGTTCGGGAATCCTATCGTTTGCTTTAAACAACTATACAGGTCACATTTTTCCCTCAGATCAAATGCTAGCTTTTCATTCATCTCTAAATTCTGGAACAAATTCTAGTGCTACGCTTCTGACTGCATTATGATCATGCAACTAGTCCTTAATTTGTATTCAAATGTAAAATGCCACACAAAAGAGTCGATATTCTTTTGAACCAGAGATGATCAGTAACAATCAAATCCATCAGATTGGCAAGTACAAACCAAGCACAAGCCAAAGAGAACATGCATTTAACAAGTTTCGGCTTCTGTATCAGTACATGCAAACTTTGATCTTTTGCACTTCTGCAGAACGGGATGGAAGATGTGCTGAGATAAATGATGTTCTCCCAAATGGCTTCCACGTGAAAATGGGGATGACATTAATTACTTGGCTTACTCAATGGCAAGAATCCATAACATTTGGGGAGAAGATGCCAAGGATCTCAAACCTGAAAGATGGTTGAAGGATGGAATTTTCCAGAAAGAGTTGCCTTTTAAAATTGTTGCATTCCATGTTCGTTTCTGCATCCCAAGGCCTTGGAAATTGAATATTCAAAGCATGTGTATATGTTCCAAGCGTCTTCAGTGACATCCTTACTTTTGTATTTGCTGGCTGGTCCTAGGATCTGCCTTGGGAAGGATTTCGCAGATTAGCTGGTGAAACTAGACCTGACCTTCACCCTTCATATCAATGATGGCTTACATCATCGTGCTTCTCCCAGATTGGTTACAAAAAACCAGGACTGAGTATGCTTCATCACGACATATGGATTTCTAATTTTGGATGCTAGTGGTTTTACTGGTAAGCAAGCATGTATACTACAAGATCTTACTATTGCAGGTAACGGTAGGAATATTAAGGTGTTTTGCTTAAATTCCGAAATAATTTGAAGTTATTACTTTGTCAGGCTTTGTGACAATACTAATAAAATTTATTCTCATAAAGCCTCCAAGAGGCTGACAAGCTGATATGTCCCTAGAACTGAGATGGTTATCGAGCTCATCTAATAATCACCCATCCAGAACTTTATCATTTCATTGACATACCACTCTGATAATCAGCTGATTGGCTTCGGCTGAGCCAAACCAATTCATGCGCTGTTGATAGGATTGAAAAATGGATAACCTACCTAATATTTTTGTTGAAAAGCATGTACTTGTATGCATTCTGTCATTTGGGAGAACCGGACATATGTAATTCTATAAAAGTGACCATTGGTAGCATGAGAATGGCCAACATAAAATAATAATGTGAAGCTTCTGCTCGAGCACAGAAGCAAGTTGATCCTATCAATATCGCTGGACTGTTTATGGTTCCGTCTATAAAGTCTGTCATAATGAACCTTCCTTAACTAGAACTATCATTAGAAGATTTGACCACTCAGTTAATTGTGAACCATAGACTATCAAATTCTGCCATCTTTCTCATTCTTTTCACTAGAATAGCGACAAAGCTTGTTATATTATATTCATGGGACGCATATGAACCACCAATTATCAGGTTCAATCGGTTTAGTTTAGTTGCTTAACACATGAATCTAGAAACTCTTCAATTTGAGTAGAACTCTATCTTGTTGGGAGGTTTCTACTTAGACCAATTCCAAAACGTAATAAGATGCATATAACTTTTATGTCTAGTTAATTTTCCATATTAATGATAAATGAAGCTTCCAACCTCCATCATGAACAAGATGGCATTGTCTCTCATCGCATCCATCAAGCACTTAGAACCAAAAGAGGAACAAGCCATCTGACTTCCCCCACAACAAACAGAAGAAACCAGAACATGCACATCAATTCCTGCGCAGAATCTCTGCTTAGCACCTAAGCACTTCTCAATCACAATCATTAATCTAAATCTTCCTTCCGCTTCATAATACTCTAAAGTGCTAAGTAAAACAAATGGAAAAGTCAGGAGTCTTGAGACATAAATCAATGCAAGGATATCATCTACTTGATCTTCATAGCCATTATCTTCCATATTCCTCACAAAAAAACATGGACAGCAACATCGTGTCTGCCATGCTCTACTCCATGGCACTCGTTCCAGTCGCTCTCTCCATCGCCTTTGCACTCCTCCTCCTGAAAACCTTTACTGGCAAGTCCCTCTGAAGCTCTAAGTATCCACCCATTCACGGTAGCGTCTTCGGTCTAATAGTCTACTTCAACCGGCTTTATGACTACCAAACTAGAGTTGTGAGGAAATCTCCGACATTCCAGCTCCTCATGCTGGACCGGCTGAGATTCACACGGTCGATCCAGGGAACATCGAGCACATACTGAAGACCAAGTTCAAGGAGTACACCAAGGGAAAGCATAACATAGATATAGTCAATGTAACATCCCGGGTCCCACTTGTGTGATATTGTCCGCTTTGGACACTGAGTCCTCACGGCTTTAAAACGCGTCACACAAGTTAAGGGAACCCAAGCCTTTATATACAAGGCCCATGACCCCTCCCTAAGCGATGTGGGACAAGAGGGAGAGGAATCCCTTCCCCTTCCCTTGCCTTCCCTTGCGCACGTCCGAGGACCGGAGGCGCGGACGCACCGCCATCCCTCCTCCCTGCGCACCGCCGCTCGGGTCGTCACACTCTCCCCCCCTTGGGAGCACAGCGTCCTCGCTGTGGCCCCACACACTGTCGGGAGTCGGCTCTGATACCATTTGTAACATCCCGGGTCCCACTTGTGTGATATTGTCCGCTTTGGACACTGAGTCCTCACGGCTTTAAAACGCGTCCCACAAGTTAAGGGAGCCCAAGCCTTATATACAAGGCCCATGACCCCTCCCTAAGCGATGTGGGACAAGAGGGAGAGGAATCCCTTCCCCTTCCCTTGCCTTCCCTTGCGCACGTCCGAGGACCGGAGGCGCGGACGCACCGCCATCCCTCCTCCCCGCGCACCGCCGCTCGGGTCGTCACAGTCAAGGACTTGTTCGGGGAGGGGATTTTCGTGGGGGATGGAGACAAATGGAAGAAGCAGAGGAAGGTCGCGAGCTTCGAGTTTGCAACAAGGGTGCTCATAGATTTTAGTGGTTGCGTGTTCAGAAAGAATTCTGCAAAGCTGGCCAAGGTCATGGAACAGTTATCGGCTGCTTCTGAGGGATTTGATATGCAAGTGAGTATTTTCCATATTTGAAGGAGAACTCCGCAAGGATCAAAACCACTTTGAAAGAAAGATAAGTTGAATGGAATCGAACATAAAGACTACTTATTGGCAATAGAATATCAAAACATACAAAGTTGGTCTTCCAGATTTGATAGCTAGTGTTATTTTGTCTGAAAAAAATTATTGGATAATGTTGACACCTAAATTTTTGGGGATATGATTTAAAAAAAAAAAAACACACACACACACACACCTGGCATGGCATATAATTTAGAAGCATTTTATTTTTTAGTTTATTTTAGGCCACCGGTGAAAGGAAGATTTTACACATATTCCATTTAGATTTTTCATATTTTTTAAGTAATATACACTGGGGTGTATTTTATGCAAAAATGGAATTTTTCTGGATGGAATATGCGTGAAATACAAAAGGGAATATTGCGCGGTATATATGTTTCAACGACATACCTAGAGATATCGTGCACAAGCCAAAAAAAAGGAAAAAATATATGTCGTGAGGATACATTTATTCGGACCTATAAAAGACACCGAGCGCAAAGTAAAAAGGGGGGTTCCTTTCTTGTAAAAAAAAAAGAACAAAAGAAAAAGAAAAGGGAGGAAAAGTGAGTGGACGTGTGTGCGGTAGGGGAAGGAAAAAAGCAGAAACAGCAAGTAAAAGGGGGTTGATTTGACAGATACTGTTCATCGTCTTCCACCTTCGCTGTTCGCGTCTGCAACTGACCGCCGGAGCTTCCTCAGCCGAGCTGCACACCGTGCTCGCACTCCACCGCGCCTCCGCCACCGCCGCGCCGCCGGTCTTGCCCACGACGCTCGCGGCACCGCCTCAGCTCCGCCCGCGAACCAGCGCCGCACCGTCACCGCCCGAGCACCCGCAGCAAAACCCGCGACGCTCACGCCGGATTCGGCGTCCGCAAGAGCCCTCGCCGAACCCGAAGCCCGAGCTTCGCCCACGGCGCCCGCCTGCTCGCTCCGACGACCTGACGCCGCCCCCGCTGCTCAAGCCGTCGCTCCACCGCACCTCCATCGTCCCGACGACCCGCGGTCCGCGGTCCGCGATCCCAGCTCCGTCGCCCCTCCTCAGTCCGCGACGCCGCCCCGTGCCGACGCGCTCATCGCTCGCTCGCTGCCGGTTCCTGTTGAGCCCTCGCCGGAACCCTAGCCGGCGATCTTTCCCCACCGGAGCCCAAAAACCAGCGGCCAAGATCTTTTTTTTTTTTTCCTTCTAAAAAAAAAAGAAAAGAAAAATTTTACTAGGTATTTTTGCTTTACTTTATTAAGCAAGTTTAGGATTTTCTCTATTTTTTTATCATTATCTTTTTATGTATTGTTTTCTTTGGTTGAAGTACCCATCCATGCATAATTGGAGATCTCAATGTATCACCTGATTCGCAACCGCGCCAGGGTTTTTTATTTCATCTATAAGGCTTTAGATGAAATAATTAATTAATCGGGAATAAAATTGATGTTTTGATCTTTAAGGCTTAAGATCAAAGTATCGATTTTATTAGCGAAATATCATCCTTTGATCTGAACGATATGTGATGTCCCTTTTGGGGTAATTTTGAATGGATTTGATTGTTTTTATTTATCTTGAGATATGTTTGAGATAAAATATCATGTGTTTTAGGGTTTACATATTTAGAATAGGAATTTTAATTTCGAATTTCATAATAAAAAAAATCAAATAAATCAATTTAGGTTGCTAGATTTTAATTTAGGTTGCATGCTTAATTACTTAGCAATTATTAATTTCGAAAATAAAAAAAAAGGAAAAAAAAGGAAAAACACATAAAAGTCATTATGCATATGTCATGTAAAATTAGGGCATCATTGGCACGTCATTGCATATTAGATTGTTTGCATGTTTAAATTTTATTTAAATAGATCTTTTTAGATAGATTGCATTTTAGGTTAAAGACTACTTGATTAAGACAAGATTCTAGTTTAAATTAGGATTTGGCTCAACCTAATTCCTAATATAAATTAAATAGGATCTTAATCTAATTAGGTAATTTTCACATTTCACCAAATTTCGAATTTCATGAAAAATACAAAAAATGTCATAGGTTAAATTAGTTTTATTATTTAGGATAAAATGCACTCTTTTAGGAAAAGGAAAAAATGTCATGTGCACATCATTAGGGTTAGATTCATTGAAATGTATGTCATTTAGTATTTTTGCTAGGCCCATCTAATTAGAAATTACATGTCATTAGGATTAGGTCATTTAGTTAATATCGCATTGCATATTGCATGATTTTCATTAATTAAGTGAAAAAAAAAAGAAAAAGAAATTGTGTGTTAATTAGAAACCATATCCAGGGTTGTTGATGTGGATTTTAATTTAACATTGCAGATGCTTTCGTTGCTTGGAGGTAAGTTTTTGCAATTTATTTATTGTTTATCTGAGTGTTCAATTGGTGGTTTGTACACACGCATGATAACCTCACTTGTTAGGGAAATAGATTTAAAATAAACCCAAGCTGCTTGCAAAAAACATTTTTTCAAAATAAAAGAAATGGTACCGAAAGGGCGTTAGAGAAATTTAGCGTAACCAAGTCCCCGTACCCAAATCTCTGGTTCGTAGGAATAAAGTAAATCTCCCGTTACTTTATTTGGGTTTCTAATCGACCCACCAAAAAATAGATTAGTGGCGACTCCTGATTGAAAATCATCTGCATGTTAAGAACTTGAACCTAAAGTCGCGAATTGGTATGGGCTTGGGAGAGCCCGAGTTAAGTCTAGGCTTAACAATCCATTAGCCAAACCCTAGGTGGTTCACACCCGAAAAAATTGGTCCCGACAGCTTAGCGACTCCGCTGGGGACTTATGTTAAAACACTTAGTGGACTTAAGCCAATTTTCTTTTTGAAAAAATGTTTTTGTTTGGCAGCAAGGATTCCAGGTACGCTCCTAACTTTTAAGGTGTTAAATGTTCTTGCAGATTGGGAGGTATAAGGGGAGTAGTGATTGCTAACCTTTGTCTTACAGGTTGGAGTTGGAGATGGATGCTTTAAATTCAAGTTATTGAAGTGTTGCTTGATCTAAATTGTTGTGCATGTCTTGCATTCAACACTACATTATTGCACACACAACCTGCCGCCGGACCTGGGCCGCACTAAGACATTTAGGATGGTATTGAGTTGGATACGACTTCGACCGCGAGGCCGCGTAGTAGAGGTTGCCCAACTCAATCCCGAAAGTTTTTCTTGGTGTTAAGAATGTTTACCTCTGCCCGCGAGGCTGCGTCGCATTGGGGTATCATTCTTGACTGAGCCGGAGTTAAGAGAACTTGGCTTAGTACGCGAGGCTGCGACTAAGTCATCCCATCCTTTTAACTCCACTTTGCTAAGCCGTCTAGATAGAAATTGAGCCTCACATTTCATGCGCTTGTCTATGTGGTTGCTTTAATCGTACGGTAAAGTAAGCTCTCTATCCTTTACTCTTGCAATTTACTTATTTATGTCTTTGGTCGGTCCATGACGTTAGGTTGGTTGAGTCTTGGTCTATAAACAATGGGAAGATCCGACATTCGATTCGTACCTGCACCGAAGGCTGAACTCAAGTCATGGTGGGATTGTCTAGGCCACGATGGTCAAAGCTATGTGCAAAGCAGACTTGGTCTTCTTGTTCCCCTCCTCGACATTGATGTTCAAAGTGGCGTCATGCAAGCACTCGCTCATTTCTGGTGCCCTCAAACATCAACGTTCATATTTGGTAAGCACGAGCTGGCCCTGACTTTGGAGGAATACAGCATTGCCATAGGAAAACCTTTGGAGTTGGAATTAATAAACCCACCTCTCGGGATAGAACCCGAATCAATTTTGTCTGACTTTCTTAGGATGGATAAGAATCAAATTAAAAGAGTGTTGAAAGATAATTGTCTTGCATGTCCTTTTTCCTTCCTAGATCGGAGTTTTGCTAGTGCTAACACTCTCTTAAAAAGTAAGATATTCCTCCTAGCCTTCTTCGGGTTCATTATTTTTCCCCTTCGTAAAAATGCCATTAATCCTGCTGTCGCATGGGTGGTTAAACAAGTGTGTGCTAGGATTAGTTTTGTCAACACTATTCTAGCTGAAACATTTTTGTCACTTACTCGATTTAAGGAAAATGAAGATAAAACCTTTCATGCACCAATTGAACTCTTACAAATTTGGTTCTTTTCTCATATGAGTAAGATTAATATTCGCATGAACATCATTAATATCACCAATTCCCATCATCCCATTGAGGTATTCAAAAATCATCAGAGTCGGACTCCAAATCTTTCTTACTCGAAATGGGTAAAATTGTTGAAAAATCCCAATACCAAGATTTTCCTATGGCATGCTAAATGGTTCCAAGTCTCCAAGGCACGTCTCTTTCATGGTGATGATGAGCCAATCCCGCTATTGGGGATCACTGGTGCCACTTCCTACTACCCACTTCGAGTGGCCCGTCAATATCGAGTTGTGCAGGATCTACCGCCCCCACTCAAGCTTGGTTTATTCCAAGTCCGATTCACTACCATGAATGGTGATCACAAAAAATGGCTCCGTTGTATCGAACAAGCTTGGCTTGCATGTCACGAGCAAAAGTTGAGCTTGCCTGAAGAAGAGCTCGAAGGGAAGGAAAAGGCTTACTATGCCACTATTCGATACATCCGTCAGCACAAGATTCCAACCGAGTATCTCCCAAAGGTCCCAGATGTGACTGAAAGGCCCACTCAGCAAGCAGAGCTTATTCGGCACAAGAGGAAGATTGAAGAACTTGAGAAGCAAGCCAAGAAGGATGCCAAAGAGAAGAGGCAATTACGTCGAGCGTTGGCTTCCCATTTGTTTATGGATCGGGCCAAATAAAGTGGCTTGAGTCTATTTAGTTTTTCTTTACTTTACTTTAGCTTAATGTTTAGGAATTTGAGCCATTTACCTTTTTTGTCTAGGGCTTTTCAAGTGTTTTTACATTGTCAATGTCAAACAATTTCATTAATAAATAAAAGCGATTAGACTTTCGTCATGGACCGGCATTGTTTTATACGAAGTGCTTATGTGTATTCATTTATTCAATTTAGGTGATAACGGATCCTCCACGCTCGCCTATTATCACGCGATTAAGAGCAAGAATGGCCGACCAAAACGAGATGCGCGATCGCATGTCCTCCGTGGAAGGCCAACTCCAACAGTTAGCTGCCTCTATGGAGCTTATAACGGCTCAACTTCAATCCCTCCAAGTGAATCCGGTTCCTCCACCTGCTCTCCCTGAGATAGTAGTCCCGAGGCAAGCAAATAGGGCCCAAATGAATGATGATGAAATGCCTGGGTTGGAAGATGACGTGGTCCTTGTTGGAAAGACCAAGCTAGACAATGTTCCCAAGATAGATCAGGATGAGCGCGTTACAAAGCTGGAGGAGAAAGTGAGACAACTGCAGGAGTCGCAAAGCTCACTCCCATTCGACCTCTCGGTCTATGAGAAGGTTAAAATGCCGAGCAAGTTTAAAATGCCAGAATTTGAGAAGTACGACGGGACATCTTGTCCGAAATCTCATTTGCAGATGTATCATGTGCGCATGGCCCAACACGTCAAAAATGAGCCCCTCATGATCCAATCGTTTCACGCAAGTTTGACTGGGCCCGCACTAAACTGGTATGTGATGAAGAACGTAAACCTTCTCGAAACCTGGAACGAAGTGGCGGATGCGTTCCTCAAACAGTACAAGTTCAACATGGACATCGCACCTTCTCGAGAAGACCTGGAGCGGATGGAAAAGAAAAGGAGTGAGTCATTCAAAGAGTATGCCGTGAGATGGCGAAATCTGGCAGCTCAAATCACTCCCGAACCTACTGACAAGGAGTTAATGAAGTTGTTTATCAAAACTCTCCCATCCGAGTTTCGTATACGGATGGCCAGCACGTACGTCGAAAACTTCAATCAGCTTATTCCTGTGGGAGAACAAATCGAGATGGGGATAAGAGAAGGCTGGTTTACTGAGCCATCGAGTAGAAGATTCTTTGCCAAGAAGGATAAAGAGCCTGCTGAAGACGTGAATATGGCTTATAGCCAAGAAAGTACCAATCGTGCCCCGACTATCCAGATGAATCAAAGGCAACAAGCTGCCCAAGCAAGAAGACAGTTCACCCCTCTCCCTGGATCTCCATCCCAAGTATTGGCAATCCTAAGAAAGAAAGGTTTGCTTACTAATGAGCCAAAGCGTCCTAGTCGTGAAAGCATCCGAGGCTACGACCCAATGAAGAAGTGTGATTACCATAGCGGCGAATTGGGGCATCCAACTGATGAATGTATCATTCTCAAGCATAAGATCCAAGACCTCCTGGACACGAAGGCCTTCTCATTTCAAACTGCTCGACCGAACGTCCAAAAGAATCCACTACCAAAGCATGAGGGTACAGTCAATGCTATTCTGGATCCAGACATTGAAGTCGAATCAAGTTACCACTCATTGGAGTTGGTGTCCACCATACATGCACCTCGAGACTCACCACCCACTCTTGAAGTTTCAAATGTTGCCCTTATGATGGGAAGGGTGACGATTGGGAATGGTTTTGTTCCTGGTACTGGCCTTGAAAGAAATGGTCAGAGTATTCAAAGTCCCAATGAAGTCCCTCAAAGGTCTCGTGCTGCTGAATTAGGGTACCATGGACGAGGTGGGGAAAGTTCTGAAGGACGGAGACAAGAGAGGCGGAACTCGCCACCTGATCAAAGGCGAGAGAGGCAAAACCCACTACCCCCGAGCATTCACGAAACATTCCCTGGTCCTCCGAGAATGATGCATGAAGAAGTAGAAATAATGGACACCCTAGGGCAGCCAAGCGGAAAATTTGACTATCTGGTGAAGTATACGGCTCCTCCTAGTTTCTACATTGATCCCTGCAGCATTGTCCCAGATGGATGGGGTGGCATGGATGATCCAACACCCTCGGAAACAGAGAACACCGATGATGCATTGGAAGGGGTCACTAGTCTATTCAATGACATCTTCATAGGGACCATTGATGAAGGACATCCGGAGAAGATGGGCTCTAGCCCACAAGAGTAACTCGTTTACTGCTTTCCCACATTCCCTTACGCGGGAATTTTTATCACTTTCTAGGGCTTGTTTTTTTTATTTCTTTTTCTTCGCTTTCTTTTTAGGGCTTGAAAATCGCATTTCCATTCAATAAATGTAATTGATTGATGAATATCAATAAAATTGCAAGTTTTATTTTGAGGGCATGATGAGGTATACCAAACCAGCCCGGTGATGATATCTAGCCAACAATAAAAAGAAAATATCATCCATGGAGAAATTCTGAGGCCTGGGCTTCATCATGCTTTCTCGTGTCAAAATGCTTCAAAAAATACTCTTTTAATTGCTTTAAAAAAAAATCTTTCAAAAAAATGATTTACCTCGTTTGTCTTTTTGACCCATCTACATTATGTTTCAGAAACAGTCTTATAGCATGCAAAGGTATGAAGAGGATCCAATCCAATTCCAGATTCTGGGGGCAAGTTTGCTCCAAACTGCAACCACCCATATGTAGTGAAGAGGGTACTTCCTGGAAGTGCCTTGATCCAAGCAGAGATGGGTGGTCGTGAGTTTTCCACTCCAATTAATGCTCATATTGTCAAGAAATGTTATCCATGATAGAATTTGCCATGTCTTGTCTTGAATTACAAGTATTTTATAATGAATAATATGCTTCAATCAGCTGAATTATTCAAATTTGTCATAAATCTCACATTTTTCTTCCTTGATGAATTGTGTGAGATAAATTGAATGTGTCAAATGAGATACTTTGGAATGATGAAAGGCAAGCCTTGTTCCATACACTATCCCACGTACTAATCATCGGTGAGTTGTGTGAAGAAATTCCATGCCCACAAAGGAAAAGGGCTATCTCGCAAAGGGTACGTCAACCAAGATGATGAAAGGCATTCTTTTCTCTATCCTAAACACTATAAGTGATCCATTGCTTAACCCTTTTGAGCCCATATACTTATAGATATTCTTTTTAAATTACCCCTGTCAAGAATCACCCCACATTGGGGCAAATGGGAGATAAAATGACAGCATGAGGTGAGGAAAATGAATTGAAATTTTCTTGCTCTCACTTGCATCAATCTTCTAGTCATGCTATTACATTGAATTCATGTGGTAATTTAAGTGCTTTAGAATGACGAAGAGCATTTCTTTCTCTATCCTACATACTTATATCCTTTGCATAGCCCACTTGAGCCTGCAATTTCATTTCTTTTAAACCCAGTTGGTGATCATCCCCCACACTGGGGCAAGGCAAGAGACAGATGAAAGCCTTCGAAAGTTTGAATGTCATTCAAAGTGTAATTGCTTGACACTTGCATAGAAATCAAAATAGAATTAAGGGGCATGAAAAAGCGGTGTGCCTGGTAAAAGCAAGGCCAATGCCCATATATAAAAAAAAAAAGTAAAGAAAAATGAACAAGAACTAGGGGCATGAAAAAGCGGTGTGCCTAGTAAATGCAAGGCCAATGCCCATAAATGAAAAAAAAAAAAAAAGAGTCAAGATAGATGACTGTCAATTGCTAGATGGAGTAATACTCAAAGAGCTCAAATGTCGAGTTTTCACAATCAATGGGGCATTTCATGAAGACAATCCCTGATAGTGAAAAAGAAAACTGGTGGCAATGCCAAGATGATCATCAACTCTCACCCTCAACACATATTTTGAGCCTAATGATCATTTCATGAACCCAGCCTATGTTACGTCCCTTGTAAAGTCTCTTCTAATTAGGGCACTTGAATTAGCGTATGAATTCACATGTCATAAGCATCGCTCGAAGGAGTGTGAGCAAAATTATTTCTTTCTCATTTTGCAGGGTTCTTGACTTGTAAACCCGGAGATGATTAAAGAGTTGTTCTTTCAATAACCTCGACTCGAAAGAGTCCCCTTTGTTAAGCCGTTAACTAAGCCCACATTACGGTCCCTTTTAAAGACCTCTCAGATTGTTGAGATCGTACCACTTGCGAGATTGCTCAGACCCTTGTTTGGCATGACGATGGTGAGATAGAGTGATTGACAAAATCCTGCATCAAAGGTCAGGATGAAATTGCCATTTTAATAAGGATGAGAGAAAAAGTCCTTTCGGACCGCAGAAATCCTCATTTGACACATTCATGACACTCATGTGTTCAGAATGGAAATTAGGTGGTGTAAGATTAATGAAAAGCATCATGAACCTACATTATATTGATGCATGTTTACAAATGCATGTTGCCTCTCCTACGACCATGTTTTGCAGGAGACGTATCCCTGAAAATAGGAGGTGTTACCAGGTAAGTATATCTCTATCTATACCTTGAATATTTGTCATTACACAAGTATTCCCTTTTAAGCATACCGACACTCAATTGAGTTGTCCCCCAAAGATTTTTCCTCCAGATTCAATTTGATTAAGGCGACCGAAGAATGGTTCGGGTCCTAGCCAAGCAAAACCTCAATCTAGGCGACCGTAGAATGGTGCGGGTTCTAGACAACATTTATTGCTTTAACAGGCGACCGTAGAATGGTACGGTTGGCGACCGTAGAATGGTACGGGTCCTGGAAAATGAATCCCCGTTTAGGCGACCATAGAATGGTACGGGTCCTAGACAAAACATTTCTGCCATACTGGGCGACCGTAGAATGGTACGGGTCCTGAGAAAGCAGTTCCTTACAAAACCTTTCTGCCGTATTGGGCGACCGTAGAATGGTACGGGTCCTGAGAAAGCAGCTCCTTTCTGCCATACTGGGCGACAGTAAAATGGTACGGGTCCTAGGAAAACAGCATCTTCACAAAGTCATGTTACCATTCTGGGCGACCGTAGAATGGTACGGGTCCTGGACAAGTAACACCAACTATCTCGAATTACTCTATCATCCTCGAAGGTAAGTTATTCCAAGTAGGTTCATCTATCATTTGCATCAGTATTTCCATGCATCATATAAATTGCATTAAAAAATGGAATTCATTTTCCAACAAAAAAAATCTTTCATTGCATATGCATGATCAAAATTTAGGTCTCAATTTATCTTTGAAGGCAACCTCTGCGAGCTCACCTTCAAAGAGGGGCAGCTGTTGACACCTAAATTTTTGGGGATTTGATTTAAAAAAAAAAGAAAAAAAAACACACACACACACCTGGCATGGCATATAATTTAGAAGCATTTTATTTTTTAGTTTATTTTAGGCCACCGGTGAAAGGAAGATTTTACACATATTCCATTTAGATTTTTCATATTTTTTAAGTAATATACACTGGGGTGTATTTTATGCAAAAATGGAATTTTTCTGGATGGAATATGCGTGAAATACAAAAGGGAATATTGCGCGGTATATATGTTTCAACGACATATGTAGAGATATCGTGCGCAAGCCAAAAAAAAGGAAAAAATATATGTCGTGAGGATACACTTTTTTGGACCTATAAAAGACACCGAGCGCAAAGTAAAAAGGGGGTTCCTTTCTGGTAAAAAAAAAGAGAACAAAAGAAAAAGAAAAGGGAGGAAAAGTGAGTGGACGTGTGTGCGGTAGGGGAAGGAAAGAAGCAGAAACAGCAAGTAAAAGGGGGTTGATTTGACAGATACTGTTCATCGTCTTCCACCTTCGCCGTTCGCGTCTGCAACTGACCGCCGGAGCTTCCTCAGCCGAGCTGCACACCGTGCTCGCACTCCACCGCGCCTCCGCCACCGCCGCGCCGCCGGTCTTGCCCGCGACGCTCGCGGCACCGCCTCAGCTCCGCCCGCGAACCAGCGCCGCACCGTCACCGCCCGAGCACCTGCAGCAAAACCCGCGACGCTCACGCCAGATTCGGCGTCCGCAAGAGCCCTCGCCAGAACCCGGAAGCCCGAGCTTCGCCCACGGCGCCCCGCCTCTGCTCCGACGACCTGACGCCGCCCCCGCTGCTCAAGCCGTCGCTCCACCGCACCTCCATCGTCCCGACGACCCGCGGTCCGCGGTCCGCGATCCCAGCTCCGTCGCCCCTCCTCAGTCCGCGACGCCGCCCCGTGCCGACGCGCTCATCGCTCGCTCGCTGCCGGTTCCTGTTGAGCCCTCGCCGGAACCCTAGCCGGCGATCTTTCCCCACCGGAGCCCAAAAACCAGCGGCCAAGATCTTTTTTTTTTCCTTCTAAAAAAAAAGAAAAGAAAAATTTTACTAGGTATTTTTGCTTTACTTTATTAAGCAAGTTTAGGATTTTCTCTATTTTTTTATCATTATCTTTTTATGTATTGTTTTCTTTGGTTGAAGTACCCATCCATGCATAATTGGAGATCTCAATGTATCACCTGATTCGCAACCGCGCCAGGGTTTTTTATTTCATCTATAAGGCTTTAGATGAAATAATTAATTAATCGGGAATAAAATTGATGTTTTGATCTTTAAGGCTTAAGATCAAAGTATCGATTTTATTAGCGAAATATCATCCTTTGATCTGAACGATATGTGATGTCCCTTTTAGGGTAATTTTGAATGGATTTGATTGTTTTTATTTATCTTGAGATATGTTTGAGATAAAATATCATGTGTTTTAGGGTTTACATATTTAGAATAGGAATTTTAATTTCGAATTTCATAATAAAAAAAATCAAATAAATCAATTTAGGTTGCTAGATTTTAATTTAGGTTGCATGCTTAATTACTTAGCAATTATTAATTTCGAAAATAAAAAAAAAGGAAAAAAAAGGAAAAACACATAAAAGTCATTATGCATATGTCATGTAAAATTAGGGCATCATTGGCACGTCATTGCATATTAGATTGTTTGCATGTTTAAATTTTATTTAAATAGATCTTTTTAGATAGATTGCATTTTAGGTTAAAGACTACTTGATTAAGACAAGATTCTAGTTTAAATTAGGATTTAGCTCAACCTAATTCCTAATATAAATTAAATAGGATCTTAATCTAATTAGGTAAGTTTCACATTTCACCAAATTTCGAATTTCATGAAAAATACAAAAAATGTCATAGGTTAAATTAGTTTTATTATTTAGGATAAAATGCACTCTTTTAAGAAAAGGAAAAAATGTCATGTGCACATCATTAGGGTTAGATTCATTGAAATGCATGTCATTTAGTATTTTTGCTAGGCCCATTTAATTAGAAATTACATGTCATTAGGATTAGGTCATTTAGTTAATATCGCATTGCATATTGCATGATTTTCATTAATTAAGTGAAAACAAAAAAAGAAATTGTGTGTTAATTAGAAACCATATCCAGGGTTGTTGATGTGGATTTTAATTTAACATTGCAGATGCTTTCGTTGCTTGGAGGTAAGTTTTTGCAATTTATTTATTGTTTATCTGAGTGTTAAATTGGTGGTTTGTGCACGCGCATGATAACCTCACATGTTAGGGAAATAGATTTAAAATAAACCCAAGCTGCTTGCAAAAAACATTTTTTCAAAATAAAAGAAATGGTACCGAAAGGGCGTTAGAGAAATTTAGCGTAACCAAGTCCCCGTACCCAAATCTCTGGTTCGTAGGAATAAAGTAAATCTCCCGTTACTTTATTTGGGTTTCTAATCGACCCACCAAAAAATAGATTAGTGGCGACTCCTGATTGAAAATCATTTGCATGTTAAGAACTTGAACCTAAAGTCGCGAATTGGTATGGGCTTGGGAGAGCCCGAGTTAAGTCTAGGCTTAACAATCCATTAGCCAAACCCTAGGTGGTTTAAACCCCGAAAAAATTGGTCGCGACAGATAAGTATGCAATCTAAAGAGTAGAGAGAGAGAGACTAAAACATAACAGTAGTAGGAAAAACATTTCCTGACAATGGTCTTTAGAATAAAAGAGAAGGAAACAGAACATTGTACATTTGTTTGCTCATCATATTTTCTTAAATCTTGTGTGTAGGATATATTGATGAGGTGCACTTTGGATTCCATCTTCAAAGTTGGATTCGGTGTGGAATTGAATTGCTTGGAAGGATCAAGCAAAGAGGGAAGAGCCTTCATGAGAGCTTTTGATGAGGCACATGCACTAATCTACAGGTGATATGTAGATCCCTCTTGGAAGCTCAAACGACTTCTCAAAATTGGATCAGAAGCTCGCCTTAGAAATAACATTAAACTCATCGACAATTTCGTGCACCAACTTATTAAAACCAAGAGGAATCAACTCCCAGTGCAGCAAGAACGTGTGAGTACATTCTGCTTTTTTTTTTTTCGTTAGAGAGTTCTTACTGTACATATATCTGATTTTTGAAGTTGCCACTCTTCTTTTGTCAAGCCAAAACTCAAATTCGGAAGAAGCAGTATGGCATGTAGTTGTGGAAGATTTGAATAAAAAGAACTATGGAAGAATTCTGTACAAGCTCAAGTACATTTAGTTTTCAGAGGAGGCATTCTGGCTAGAAAAACTCGTGGCACCAACTAAAGATTGTTTTCATCACAGAGCCGTAATATTTTGTGGTTTTCTCTTTGGCAATTCCTCTGACCGATCTTTCTTTTTCCTTTTTTTTTTTTCCTACAAGAATGACAAGGAGGACATTCTCTCAAGATTTTTGCTCGAGAGCAAGAAAGAGCCCGAGAATATGAATGATAAGTACTTGAGGGATATAATTCTGAATTTCATGATCGCGGGGAAAGATACTAGTGCAAGTACCTTATCATGGTTCTTCTACATCCTATGCAAACACCTCCAGTGCAGCAAAAGATTGTCGATGAAATAAAGGAAGTGATTGGAGATCAAGTAAGTGATGCTAACCCTGACTGTTTCGTGGAAAGAATAACTGATCCGGTGCTTTACCAAATGCACTATCTTCATGCCACACTCACTGAGACTTTGAGGCTGTATCCTGCAGTCCCTATGGTAATCTTCTGTTCACTTGTAAGAATTAAAGTTCAAACCTCTAACCTATCACAAAACAAGAAAAAAAAAAGTGCAAAACTGAGCTTGAGATATTGAACTCGTATCAACAGATATGCAGAACTTGGAACTTGGAAACAGCTAATCAAAAGAGCTCTGAGTAAATTGCCATTGGCCTTGCACAGTAAAAATCGAAAATATCACAATTGTCCTGACTTATAGAAGCTACAATGCGTTATCGAAGTGTATTTTTAACAGACTAAAAGACATAGTTAAATGCATGTTTGGGAATCCTTTCATTTGCAGTGCACAACTACAGAGGTCACATTTTTCCTTCACAGATCAAATGCTAGCTTTTTATTCATCTCTAAATTCATGAAGAAAAACTACTGCTATCGTTCTGACTGCATCATGATCATGCAAATAGTCCTTAAGTTGAATTCATATGTAAAAAGCCATGCAAAAAAGTTGATTTTTTTTTTCTTGAACAAAACATGATCAGTAACAATTCGGAGGCAATAAATCCATCTGATTGGCAATTACAAATCAAGCACACACCAAAGAGACCATGCATTTAACGAGATTTGGCTTCTGTATCAATAAATGCTAACTTTGATCTTGCATACATCCATTGCACTGCAGGATGGAGGATGTGCTGAGGCAGACGATGTTCTCCCAGATGGCTTCCACGTCAAAAAAGGGGACGGCGTATATTACTTGGCTTATGCGATGGCAAGAATGCATAACATCTGGGCAGAAGATGCTGACAATTTCAAAACTGAAAGATGGTTTTTTTTTTTTTTTTTTGTGTAAAGAAACCTGAAAGATGGTTGAAGGATGGAATTTTCCAAAATGAATCTCCTTTCAAATTTGTTGCATTCCATGTTCGTTTATCCATCCTAAGTCCTCCTGAATTGAGTATTTGAAGCATGTATAAATATTCCAAGCATCTTCAAGTGACAATCTTACTTTCCTATTTGCAGGCTGGTGCTAGAATCAGCCTCAGGAAGGATTTCGCCTATCACCAGTTGAAAATAGTTTCAATAGCTCTCCTTCACTTCTTCTGTTTTAGATTAGCTGATGAAACTAGACCTGTAACCTAAAAAGTCATGTTCAACCTTCACATCGACAATGGCTTACATCTTTGTGCTGTTCCCAGATTGGCTACATAAGAGCAGGACTATCATTGATATGGATTTCTAATGTTGGATGCTAGTGGTTTTCACTAATAAGTAAGCATGTGTGCTGCAAGATCTTACCGTTGCATGTAAATGCTGGAATGGTAAAGTGATGCCTACTTGAATTCTGTACATTATTACGTTGTAAATTTGTCAGGCTTTGCAACAATGCTATTATTATCTTATTCTCATAAAGCCTCTGAGAGGCTAACGAGCTGATATGTCCCTAAAATGGTTTTCAAGCTCATCTAACAATCAGCAATCCCACACTTCATGATGTCATTGACATACCAACATGATAATTGGCTGATTGACTTCGGCTGAGCTGGACTTATTCATAATTCTCTATACCAAGAACAAGTTTTCCTCTCATGTAAAGCACTTGCTTAAATGTCTAAACTATCACAAAAATAAGGGAAAGAAGAATGATTCTCCTCTTGCCATAAAAGAAATGAGATATCTTACAACAAAAAATAGATATCTCAAAACTAACACTACAATAATCATAAAGGTAAAATACAGAATACCATCAGAAATTGGCCAAAATATTGTTCGAAAGGTCACCATGAAAATGATAATGAATAACCTAACGTTGAAGGAAGTAGGCCAGCAGGCCTAGCTGCCCATCCTTGGCAATTTCTGTACAATAGCCTGTAAACGAAGTCTCCGTTGTGATGCATTTTGCAGTATCTGCAATGCCCTCACCCAAGACAAAATGAAAAGAATCAAATGGGCAGGAGGGAATGAAACAACTATTTTCAAAATCTGCAGCATTAGTTAATTGGCCAGCGAAACACAGAACACTACTTCAGGGATTACAGCCAATTTGGGCGGATCTTCAACAACCTCTCTAAATGTGACCTTCTCATGTCCAGGAAATTCAATGCCGTCCTCATCATTGGCCTTCTTGCGTTTCTTATTTCTTGATTCTCTATACCTGAATAGACAAACATAGTATTGTACTCAAATAGACAAAGAAAAGCTTCTTGGAACTACCATGATTCCCTAGCAAAAGCGGCAACTCCGATATGAGTCTACTGGCTCTTGCATATTTGACTTTTGATTTCATATGTGACATATTCACTAGTCGCACAGGCCAGGTTCAACAGGTATAGATAGTCACTCAATGCGGGTTTCGTGGAACTTCCAGCAAAGAGACTGCTATTTTGGGCCAGACTAGGGATCTCGCACAAATGACATCAAAAGACTATGATCTGTTTTCAGTTCTCAAAAATCGTTCTTATTTTTAGATTGGAAATCTGCGCCTCAAGCAACAGTAATTGATTCCTACATACCCCTTTTCTGTGTAACTACTTTCATACTTAAAGAGCTCCAAGCATCATCCCTAAACTGTATGAGAATTACCCAATGGCCAGCACCGCGCGAAATGACATCTTTCTGTGTTATATGTTGACGAGTTCTAGTGCCAGTACATTGATTCACTGAACCTTGTGTCGCTCTAAAAATCACTCTGTTCCTTCAACTCCAAAAAAAAGATTAATTTTCCCTATGACAATATAGCTTCAGACATTACAAGAATGGATTCCCCCACATATCCGCCCCCAGAAGAAGTAGAATGACCCTCTGCTGGTACGAGCCACGTTTCATCATTTTTCATCTTTATTCAATCCCAAGATCCCTACGAAAGACGGAATCTCTTCTAACGGCAACGATCTCGAGCGTATGCTGCTATCATCACTAGATTAAAAAGGGTATAGACATGACATGGAAACTGAAATCTAGGTGCCATCAATAATGTAAAAACCGAAAGCAACACGCGGAGGTTGAGAGGAAGTGAAGGAGATGAGAAGCTTGGAAGGCAAAGCGTCGGACCTGCGAGGGGTCGGGTGGAGAAGGGAGGGCGGTGCTTCCACCACCGTGAGCCACACTGTAATTCTTCTCTCTCCGCCTCTCTCTCTCTCTCTCGATCTCTCTCTCTCTCGCTCTCTCCCTGCCCTGCCCTGCCCTGCTCTGCTGCAGGGGATGACTGTCGACGAAGAACCAGAACTATTCTTTTGCGGGGAGAGAAAATTGACTGTTGGTCCTGTGATTTGCGTGTAATTCTAATGATAGTCCCAACTGTTTCATTTTATATTAAAGTTAGCCTTGTACTTTCAAATCTCTTTCAATTACACCCCTCGGTCAGTTTTGGTGGCCCTTTTGGGCATTTACAAGGGGGGAAGAAAAGGTGAGCAACAAAGTTTGTTTTATAATATTCATGTGCCACTTAGGAACCACCATACCTTTGTTTATTGCAAATGATTTTTTTTCCTTTAATAGTTTATTAAACCAAAGATTATCTCCCTTGACTTCCATCTCATGCCTATCTCGACATGTGAATGAAATGATCTTTCATAGTTTCCATTCATTCGATCTTGAATCTCGAGCAAAATGACGCGTAAATAATAATATTTATCACTCATTGAAATGATACTAGCTTTTGTGCGGTTCAAGTTTACCTACCTAGAAATAAAATACATTCTTGTATGATCTTGACTATAGTAGGCATGATAGGGGGAAGGAAAAACAAGGAAAATAACCATATGATGTCGTTTAATTGGTTTAGTCTAATAACATAGGTCCATCTGTTTTATGAAAAATTAATAATTAAAAAAAATTCTAATCACTTATATTGCTTGAAATAATTAGTCAATGAAAAATATATTTCATTATCAATAATAGTGTATGACTAAACATTTTCCTAGACGAAAGAAGCCATCGTTTTAAGGAAAATGTTTTTCATATAATTTAAATTGCGCGAAACAAATGGATGCATGATTGAACATGCCCAAATGTAATTCAATGCGTATAGTTTTATGCCCAGTAAATTTTCCCTGACAAAAAAGAAAAGAAATTCAGGGTTTATATTTATATACTTTGATTAAGATAAACGAAGCTTGAAGCTTCACCACCAAGAGTGGCAGGCCATCTGAGTGCTTGACTTCCCCCACAACAAACAGATAAAACCAGAACATGCACATCAATTCCTACATTATTATATTCTAAAGAGCTAAGTGAAACAAATGGACAAAGTCAAGAGCCTCGAGCCATAAATCAACGCAAGGACATCATCTGCTTTGATCTTCATCCTCGTTACCTTCCAGCTTCTTCACCAAAAAAAAAAAAAAAAGGGCATCAACATCGTGTCGACGGTGCTCTACTCAGCAGCACTCGTTCCAGTCGCCCTCTCCATCGCCTTGGCTCTCCTCCTCTTGAAAACCTTCACCGGCAAGTCCCTCCGGAGCTCCAAGTATCCGCCCGTTCGAGGGACGGTCTTCGTTCAACTCGTCTACTTCAACCGGCTCTACGACTACCTGACCGAAGTCGCGAGGAGATCTCCGACGTTCCGGCTCCTCGCACCGCACCAGAGTGAGATGTACACAGCCGATCCAAGGAATGTCGAGCACATATTGATTACCAACTTCGATAAGTACACGAAGGGAAAGTATGACATAGATATAATGAAGGATTTGTTCGGGGAGGGGATTTTCGTGGTGAATGGAGAGAAGTGGAAGAAGCAGAGGAAGGTCGCGAGCTTTGAGTTTGCGACGAGGGTGCTCAGAGATTTTAGCTGTTGCGTGTTCAGGAAGAATGCTGCGAAGCTGGTCAAGGTCGTGGAGGAGCTATCGGCTGCTTCAGAGGGATTCGATATGCAAGTGAGTAGTTTCAATTTTTGAATGGCGAGAACTCCACGATGATCAAAACCACTCTGAAAGAAACATAAGGTGAACGGAAAAGACTGCATATTTCCGACAGAATATCGAACTATACTGAAGTTGGTCATCCGGATTTAATAGATATGTACCTTTGTCTGAAAATGATTGGATATGCATGCAATCTAAAGAGGATTAGATATAGGAAGAGCCACTATTCAAATTAGGAAGAGCCATTATGGCATGTGATGTTGCGGAAGATTTTAATAAAAGAACACTGGAAGAATTCTGCAGAAGCTCAAGAACTATTTTCAGAGGAAGAATTCTGAATAGAAAAACTTGTGGCAACATCTAAAGATTGTTTTCAAGACAGTCATACTACTTTCCAGAGGATTTTTCTTTGGCAATTCCCCTGGCTGATGTTTTCTTTTCCTATCTTTTTCCTACAAGAATGACAAGGAGGATATTCTCTCGAGATTTTTGCTCGAGTGCGAGAAAGATACCAAGAATATGAACGAGAAGTACTTGAGGGATATAATTCTGAATTTCATGATTGCGGGAAAAGATACTAGTGCAAATACCTTATTGTCACGACCTCTTTTTTCCATCCAGGGAAAAAAAGAAAGGTTTAGGGGTATTTGCCTAAAGAGACGGACCAACGGCCCTAAATTAGGCGTGGGCTCTCCCAAGCCCATACCTCGCGCAACATTGGATTTTGAATTTTAATTCTTAACAACCTATGTACTTCTAGGAGTCGCCACTAGCCTATTTGGGTCGGCTAGAAACCAACCGAGACACGGGAGTGTTGCCTCGATTACTAGGCAACCAGAGATTTCTAGGAACGGGGACTTGTTTACGCTAATGTTTTTATTAGCGCCCTTGCGGTACCACTAACTTGGAAGGTTGTTTATCTAAATGATCACACAATCTTGATTACCAATTATAACCTTTATGAAACCACTAAGTGTCATTGCAAATGTTTTTGTATGTTGTTTTTTTTTTATGTCTAAACTAATTCTAACCTAATTTAGAAGAGAAATTTACACTCAAATTAATGAAAAAAATGATGCGGTAAGTATACATCAACGAAATTAAAATGACTTGAAAATAAATACGGAAAAGGAAAACCCGATACAAGTCGGGCAAATAATATTACATGGCCTTGTTATCACGCCCCGGGACAGGACCCCCGTGAGCGAAATGGGAATTTAAATACGCATGATATTACTTTAAATGCATGAAATTACTCTAGATAATTTTAATCTATGCAAAATGAATTATTTACAAAAATTGTTATAAAATACCAAAATAGCATTAAATTAGCAAAATGACATTTTAAAATTAGGAAAATTCCATATATGTCATTTCTATCCTAATTTGATGTTATCCAACATTTTTGATATTTTTGAAATTTTCAGATTTTTCTCTTTTATTTATTTATTATTATTTAAATATTAATAATGATTCCTTAAACCGATCTATGCTAACATGGAGTAACACATCACATGAATATCACAACGATGAAGCTCAAATCGACCGCTTCGAGATTGAAGCTTGGTTTCAACATTTTATCGAATACTTGGCTTGCATCAAATCACCCCAAAACGGCTTCTTCGGGTCATGTTCGTGGCCTTCAATCTCGACCCATAAGCAATCTCATGTGAATGTAAAGTATCAAGGATATACTACTACATGCAAAGAACATGTTTGACTAGAAATTACAGCCTAGAACATGCAAAAACCGAATTGAAAACGGCCTCCAAGATGCGGGTTGGAGCTGTTTTGCAAAACTGGTGATGAACCCAAGTTAAACAGCCATGCCAAATGCTCGGATTGAAGCTCCGACAACCATCACATGCCATATCTATATGAAATATTACTCCATCTAGATGAAAATAGGTAACACTTACTTTCAAATGCAACAAACATCACCGAAAACGATCAACCGAACGCATCAAAATGAACTCTCCAAGAAGCATTCATGCATGATCTATGCTGGCCATGTCTCAATGTGATTTTTGGCTCATGTTATAGATGGTTTCATGGTTCACAAGGAGATTTAAAGACTAAACCGGATTGTCCTATGCATCATTTGTACTCCCATGTAACATTCATCAAAGTCACAACGAAAAAAAAAGCATGCAAAGGGGAGTAACAAGTCGAGCATGTAGGGGCATTGAAGAGGTTTTAAACACTGAGAAATTTTAGCTTCAGAAATCAGCTCTTCAGACTAGTTTCCTTCTCGATTTTCATGATCAAAACATGTTCAAACTTGAACAAAAATACATCTAGAATGCTTACCTTACTTCCTAGTTTCTTTTTCAAGTGACTCTTGGCCAAGGAAACCACGAAATTGTCTTCTGGAAGCACGTGAAAGTTGGTTCCTTCAAGCTGAAAGTGAGATCTGCAGAATAAAAAGTGACAACGAAGCTTTTTGTTGACTTCCAAAACTAGACTTCCAAACCTTCCTTGTTGGCCAAGTTAAAATCAACCCAAACTATATGTATTATAGTTTGGTGTGTAAGTCATGGCTTTTCTCATTTATCTCTCAAGTTTCTCAAAAGCACTCCCTTTTCCTCACTCGTGACCAATTAGGCTCAACACTTAGAAAAATTTTCGAACTTTCTGGACCCGCCAGGAGGGCACTATTTCGGGGGGCTTTAGGAGGTCTTCCCGATCTCCATTTGGGATGTGCGACCTATGGTTGGAAAGATCTTTGAATGAATTTTCACTCTCTAGTTGAAGGTTTTGGCTAATTTTTGCCGTAGGTACGTGAAAATCTCACTTTTCTCTCTCTAGGTCGGTCTGGAATTTCTGGGTTTCTCTCTTCTGGAGTTGCTTCTGAAGGTGTGTTTGGGAAACGATTCTGAGCCCCCTGTCGTGTTTTCCGTCTTCTCCCTCTTATCCCTCAAACGAGCATGCTTCATAGATCTTATCCACTGCCTTAAGCAATCTCTTCCCCGGCTTTTTGCCCTCCTGCCAAGCCTACCAACTAAGCAGTCCACCTACTCTCTGACTTAGTCAAAATTTTCCAATTTTGCAGATGTTGAGTGTGCCGGTTTTGCTGCGACTTTCCCGTGCTTCCAGCAGCTTATCCCTGGCAAATTTTCGTCCACTTGCACTACTCATTATGGTCTTCCATCACGTGCAAAGATCAGGCCGGTTGGACAGCCAAGGAGGATATGGTGGGGCCACCAAGTTGCTTGTCAACAACTCCGGCTTCAAACCAACTTGTGGACTAGGATTTGTCAGCCGGTTTAAGTGCTTTAATCCATGAATTTAGCTGCGATTTTTGATCAATTAACAAGCTCATGTATAGTAGTTTAAGATCTTAATCAGATTTTGCAATTTTGCCCACCCAAGTTTGCAAAAAAGTCTCTCAAAGTTGGCCATTTTCTTGCCCGAAAATGTCAAATTCAATGCAATTAGGTCCTTTTTGCCCGATTTGATTAATTAGACCTGACCCAAGTTCAATTTCAACTTAATTGGGGGCTAAGATGATGATTTAAGGGCTTGGGTGAAATTTTGCAAAAATTGCAAATTGGTCCCTCAACTTTTGGAAATTGCATTTTTGCCTCAATTTGCCATTTTAATTCCAATCTGACCTCCTGGGCTTGACTAGTCACATTTGGATCATTGGCCACAATTTTTTTTTTTACTTTTTCTTTTTTTTAATCTTTTTTTTTTCCTTTTTTTTTTTTAAAATTAATTAATCTATATGCAATAATTTGGGCAAAAAATTAGGTGTCAACAGCTGCCCCTCTTTGGAAGGGAGCTCAAAGAGGTTTCTTTCAAAGATAAGGTGACGCCTAATTCTTTTTTTTTTTTTTTACAATAGTAAAATGAAAATGCAAATGAGCTTAATGTAAAGAGCATGGTTTAGGGCTATCTATGAATAATTTGAGAAGTGTGGTTTAAGGATATACCCACGAACCTTGTGGTTTAAGGCAGTCCCACTAACCGTGTGGTTTAAGGTAGACCCACTAACCTTGTGGTTTAAGGCAGTCCCACTAACCGTGTGGTTTAAGGCAGACCCACTAACCGTGTGGTTTAAGGTAGTCCCACTAACCATGTGGTTTTAAGGCAATCCTACTAACCTTATGGTTTAAGGCAGTCCACTAACCGTGTGATTTAAGGCAAATTCACTAACCTTGTGGTTTAAGGTAGTCCCATTAACTATGTGGTTTTAAGGCAATCTCACTAATCTTGTGGTTTAAGGCAGTCCACTAACCGTGTGATTTAAGGCAAATTCACTAACCTTGTGGTTTAAGGTAGTCCCACTAACCATGTGGTTTTAAGGCAATCCTACTAACCTTGTGGTTTAAGGCAGTCCACTAACCGTGTGATTTAAGGCAAATTCACTAACCTTGTGGTTTAAGGCAGTCCCATTAATTATGTGGTTTTAAGGCAATCCAACTAACCTTGTGATTTAAGGCAGTCCACTAACCGTGTGAATTGTACGGTTTGCGGATGACTAAGAATCTCTTGAAAATGCATGGTTTAAGGCTGACTCATGAATCCTTTGAAATTGCATGGTTTAAAGGTAACCAAGAACTCTTGAAAGTGCATGGTTTAAGGCTATCTCATGAACCCTTTGAAATTGCGTGGTTTCACTGGAGAAACCTGTCATTCGAGAATATTTTGAAATGGACACTGCACATCAAATAGAATTCATTATAACAAGTATTCTAGTAGCAAAAGCATACTAGATAAGATCAATTTCAGCACATGTCATCAAAAACAATATCAAAAGTGTGTCAGTAATGTGAAAGCAATGATTGCATAAACAAATCAAGCTAATTCCAACTACTTGACAAACTCGCAAAATTGTCATCATGCTCGAATGATATCATTAATCGTCAAATTCTCTTGGGAGAAAAGTCCTTGTTGAAATGACCTTGACTTATGAGAAAGGTTTGTTAAGTATGCCAAGCAAGGACCCCTGGTCAGAAAAGGGCTTCTCGCATATTCTCGAGAAAATGGCTATTTGATCCCATCTATTCATATGGGAAATAAACTGATCACTCAATCTCACTCTTCCAGTGTGCAAGGCTTTGAATCATTCGCAATAAGTACACATTGACCAATCTAAAAGGTCTTTTAGGGGGACTGTAGTGCAGGTTTGGTCATGATTTTAGCAATGGATAGACATCATTGGCTATGAAATGAATTAATCACCGATCACATCTTCGCCGGGTTTACAAGTCAAGAAACCTTAAGATGAGAAAAGACCACCTTGCTCTCACTTCTTCGAGCGGCATCTTCTTTAGAAAATCCCAATTTCCACTCGAATTATCCAATCTGAAGAGACTTCGGGAATAGGTTGTAATGTTGGTTCGGTGAAAGGCTCAAAAGGCTCAACACTTTTTCAAAGAATAATTTGAGAGTTGGTGATTATCATGGCATCATTACCATATCATCTATCCATCTTTTTTTTTAAAGCGCTAGGCTTTTAAAATTCAAATTGTCTCGAAAGTTCTTTGGCTAATCATCTTAACACAATGACTTTTGCATTTGCAATGATTTTCTTTTCAATGCAAGCATTTCTTTTCCCTGGGCATTGGCCTTTCTTTTACCAAGCACACTACTTTTTCATGCCCTTCAATTTTCATTTGACTTTTGCTCTTTTGGACTTTTTGAGCTCTTAAGACTTTCGAGATGCTTTTCATATTCTCATGTAAACACTAATTGCATTGGTAAATAATATGCCATGCCCCTAATGTGGGGAGATAATCACCACTCGGGTTTTAGAAATGAATGATTAGGCTCAACTTGGTTTAAGCATAGGGTATCAGTGTTTGGGTAGAGGAAAGAATGCTCTTCTTCACCTTGGGATGCTTCGAGCTTCCATAAGAACTCACCTGTAGTTACCACAAAATGATTTATGCAAGTGAGCGTAAGGAAGCCTTTCTCATCTTTCCTCTCCAAATAATGTCAACCCAGACCTCCATAATCGCCCCATCGTGGTTCTTGACAGGGGTATTTTGTAGAAAATTCTTCACATTAAAAGGCTCAAATGGGCTAACTATTGTCACCTGTAGTGTGTATGATAGAAGAAAGAAATGCCTCTTATCATCTTGATCTATGTACCGCTTGCGAATGAGTTCATCGACCTTAAACGACACGGGTTTTCTTTCTCGCTTGAATCCCATAGTGCTTAAAGGACATGTTTGGAAATGGGTTGCCGTTCTTCATCCTAAGTGTTTCTCGCTTGGCATAAGTAATATCACCTTTCATTTTGTTGAGATCATCTGGGTGGATTAATCTCCATAAAGAATTTTGATTCGAAATGACTGATCCGCCGAGTGGATGGACAAATTAAAGGTAAAGAAGATTTTCGCGAATTTTGTGGAAAACTTGTTTCCTCAATTTCCATTTTTTGTGCTTATTTCTAGAAAATCATTAAGTGTTCTCTCTCTTTTTTTCCCTTTTTTTTTAAATGGAAATTCTCCATTTGTTTTCCATTTGATTTTGAGAAGAAGAGTACTTACCTATGCCTTAGTAGTCAAGTGACCCCCTTGATCAGTTTCACCATTTGGCAGCAAACAGCGGCATGAACCTGTTGTTTTAAGGCTTGAAGAGATTCTCAGGTCTTTGGTCTCATTAGTTCGAGTGCTTTCCTCCTTTTGCAAAAGTAAAAGATGCAAAATTTATTTATTTATTATTTTTTTACATTTTATGGCAAACTCATTGCCGCTTCCAGGGATCGAACCCTAGCCGTTCTCGGACCACTTCATTCCCCATACCACCAGGCCGAAGCGCTGGTAGTGTCCATGAGGTGCTTCTTTTTTATTTAATTGAATCGTCTCTAGAATAACACATCTTTTAAACCAAGTTAGGTGAATTGGACATGTGTTACCTCCACATATTTGCTTGGTCGATATGTATTCCACTTAAATCAATTTCTTGGCTTTATTCTTCGGATATTGATGTTCCTGCCAAATAGGGAAACTACGTCAAAAAAAGAGCTTAGAGAGGGTATATCGAAAATGATACCAAATTACCCTTCTCCTGAGTTTGTATTCGACAGCTTCTGGGAATGTCTCGAATGTGGACTATTGCCTTTTGTTTTGTCATTTTAATTTTCTTCATTTTACAATCTTTCCACCAAAGCAACTAGATACACATAACACGAATACATATGCATGTATAGAATGTATGCATGAAATGCATGATGCGAGTGCTAAGTGACTTGGGTTGTACAAGAAATGGCTATACAACCTTGATTTCAATCATGGAAAGTATTTCTTGACCGCATCAACGTTTACAGGCTTTGGTAGCTCGCAGCCGTCCATTTCCACAATGACATAAGGGCCTTCATAATTTGGAGTGAATTTTCCGCGTGGGTTTGGTATGATAGGCAATACTTTCCTCAACACAAGTTCATCCATTTGGAAATGTCTCGGTCGAACTTTGCGATTAAAGGACTTTGCAACTAGCTTCTGGTAGCATTGACCATGGCATATGTCACGCCCCGATCCTCGGGCACGCACACATCCTTCTACTTGGTCGATTTTAAAATGCGATATCCTAGGACTATGTATCGCCGACCCTTTTCTTTTTATTAAGCACATGCGGAAGCAGTTATAAATCCCCAGACAATAAAACAATGGGATAGAAAAGTAGGCCATATCTTTCATATTGAAATCCACAACCAAACCTTTATACATGACAAAAACCAAAGTACTCCACACTCTTCACAACTCTTTACTTTACTCTATTCACATCAAAATGGGATCACAAAAGAAGATGACATTTCAGTCCACCTGGGTCGTACTCAAGATCCTTCTCGGGATTATCTTCTTCCAAAAACACTTCTCCTTCACAGACTCTTCCTCCTCAGCTTCTCAGCGGGGTCCTGAAATGTTTTCCCCAAACTGGGATGAGACTATGTCTCAGCGAGTTCTACCCCACTAAGACTCAATTAGGGAACCAATACACTACTCGATTGCCTAAGCACAGCACGAGTCAAAGGACTTACCTTGGCCTCAATCTCAACCTGCAATTCAAGATTATATATAGACACTTCATAAATCACAACGAACAATCAATCAAACCACAACAATCGGATCAATCATTGATCAATCGAACTAGTCGATTACATGTCAGTCAGACTATCCCTAGGTCATTGATTCCACACCATATAACCTTCCATCGAGTATTCGGTCACAGAGCCACATCAATGCTCTCGGGCGGCGCTTTCGCCAAGGTGACGTAAATAACAGACGGTTTACGTGCGTTCTTTAAGGCGCCGTTTTCGCACAGTGATATTCCTCATCACCGAACCACGCCCGTCATAGATCATAGACAGTCTACGTGCGTTCTTTAAGGCGCCGTTTTCGCACAGTGATATCCTTAATCACCGAACCACGCCTGTCTATACTTCGTACTTGATCGATCTCAGCCAATAGAATACTCAGTTAGTTCTCACCACTCCCTCCACTTACGGCTCAACAAGGCATTCAAAATGCTAAATAGCCATACTCGGCCAACTACCAATCGATAATTCAATTTCAATCAATTTAGGGTAAATCCCTAAAATATCACAATTTACTTAATTCCAAGCAACGTAGAGTTCAATTAAATAAACGGACTGCGCCACGACAATCAGCACGAGATTTCAGTCATCAACCATCTCAATCTTAATTTACGAAAAATAAATAAATAAATAATAAATATTAAAAATTCAATTTAATTCAAATTAAAGCCCGATTAAATAAACGGACTTCACCACAATTATCAGCATAATATTCCGGTCACTAGCCATCTCAATTGAATTTTCGGAAATTAATTAATTAATTAATTAATTTCGAAAATTAAATAATTAATATAAAAAATTCGTTTCAGCTCAAACTAAAGCCCGATTAAATAAACGGACTTCACCACGGTCGCCAGCGTAATATTCTGATCTGAAACCATCCCAGTTGAATTTTCGGGAAATAAATAATTATTTAATTTAATTCCGAAAATTAATATTTAAATACCAAACATTACACTTAGGCTCGAAAAGCCCAATTGAAGCCCGATTAGGGTCGGGAAAAATCCCGAGCTACCCTCAATAAATAGTAGACCATGTCTACTTGCTAAATACACATTCAATTTATCTAATTTGTATCACGATTGACTAATAAATACTAATTTATACTAATCTAACACATAAACCTAATTAATTACAACTAACCAACCAATAAGCATAATTAGTCCACTAAGCAAGGATTAGTGAGATTACTCACCAAATCGCGCGCAACTCGGATCAATCCGACGGCGGCGACGCGAGGAACGAAACTTCCCAAAGCACGGCCCGGGTTCGGGGCCCGGAAACGGCCCGAAATGGCCCACGAACCGGCTGAAACCCACTCGCGGGTTTGCTGGATCGGCTGCAAAACAGAGGGAAAAAGAGAGGGTTGGGGGCGGTAAGAGGTTGGGAGAGCGGGCGGGGCTTCGGTGAGGCCGGACGGCGGCTCCGGCGGCCTGCTCAGCCGCTCACGGTGGCTGAACAGAAGCCGAACGGGAGTTGGGTCGCACGGGAGGATCGGCAAGCGCGAGCGGTGCACGGGCGGTGAACGGCGGACGTGCGGGCGGTGCACGGGCGTGCGGTGCGGCGGCGGGACAGGCGGCGTCGGTGGCTGGCTTGGGCTTCCGATCTCCTGCAACTTCTGGTTCGGTTTTGCACAGAGAAGAACGAAGAAGAAGGAGAAGATAACGTGAGGGAGGAGGCAAGAAGAGAGAGAAAGATTTGACCGGTCAAAAAGAGAAATAAAATAAAGTAAAGCAAAGTGGAAGACAGCAAAGGGGTGGTCGGCTGGGGGAGTCGCACGAGTGGGAGGGAAGGAGAGAGAAGAGAGAGAGAAGAAAGAGAGAAAAGGGAGAGAGAGAAAAGAAATCTAAAAATTATATTTTTCTTATTTTTCTTTTCTCTTTCCCTTTCTAATTTCTTCCGGTCTTCGATTTTTCCTCCGATAATTTCTTTCTTGAAATTTCGGACTCGCCGATAATTTGACGGACGATGAGACGAGGTCCAAAAATTTGAATTGTGACACGCTCGAATTTTTCGATTCCCGAAACCAAATCAAATTCCATGATTAAAATCGACCGGACGTGATTTAGTCCAATCCAACAAATTAGGTAGCTTTTAGGGATTTTACCGCGGATATATCCCTTAACGGCTTCACCCAATAAGTTAGTTAACTCATGAGTGATCAGCTCAGAGAAAAAGGACCGTAGGCGCGCCGACGATATGCACATTTCATTTTATCGAAATGGGATCGAATTTCAGGATGTCACAGCATAGTGCACTAAGTCTCTTCTCATCAATCATATTCAGCTGTTCGTATCTCTGCTACATCCACTCAGCTTCTGAGAGTTTAATTTGCGAGAGAATCCTCAACGAGGGAATTTCCACCTCTACCGGTAAGACTGCCTCCATACCATATACAAGTGAGTAAGGTGTTGCCCCCGTCGAAGTACATATTGAGGTTCGATATGCCAACAACGCATATGGCAATCGTTCATGCCAATCACGATAATTGTCTGCCGACTTAGATAGGATCTTCTTTATGTTTTTGTTAGCTGCCTCCACTGCTCCATTCATTTGCAGGCGATAAGGTGACGAGTTCAAATGGCGAATTTGGAATTCATGAAGCAACTCATCCACAATCTTGTTATTAAGATTCGAGCCGTTATCAGTAACAATGGCTTCTGGTACCCCATAACGAGCAATGATGTCACGACGAATGAATTTGGCTACGTTTTTCGCAGTGACATTGACATATGAACTCGCTTCAATCCATTTTGTGAAATAATCAATAGCTACGAAAATGAAGCGATGCCCATTAGAAGCTTTGGGGTTAATTGGCCCGATTATATCTATTCCCCACATGGAAAATGGCCACAGTTGAGACATCAAGTGCAGTTCGTTAGGTGGGGCATTGATGTTGTCTCCGTAAATCTGACACCGATGACAATAGCGAACATGTTTGATACAATCGGTTTCCATGCTTAACCAGAAATATCCGAGCCTCATGATCTTCTTTGCTAAAAGGTGGCCATTCATGTGTGGTTCGCACTCTCCCTCGTGTATTTCTTTCATTAGCTGGTTGGCTTCTCTAGCATCGATGCATTTCAACAGGACTGAATCAAATGATCTTTTGTAGAGCACACCGCCAAAAACAAAGAATTTTGACGCTAGCTTCTTGATATATTTCTTGTATCCTTGAGGAAATTCTCCCAGTTGGAGGTAATTCAAGATGTCGTGGTACCATGGCTCTCCGTCTAGCTCACCTTCAACTGACATACAGTAAGCTGGGTGCTTGAGAATCTCGATCTTTAATGGCTCAATATCCAATCCCTCCATCACATGCAACATTGATGACAATGTGGCCAATGCGTCAGCAAATTGATTTCGGGACCTTGGCAAATATTCAAAGGATATTTCCTTGAATTCATTCGTTAATTCTTCAAGGAATTCATGATATGGGATGAGCTTATGATCGCGTGTCTGACAACGACCCTCTGTTTGCAGAATGATAAGTGCAGAATCGCCATATACCTGTAAATTCTTGACATTCATGTCAATGGCTAATTGCAAGCCGATGATGCACGCTTCGTATTCTGAGATATTATTAGTGCAAGGGAATGTCAATTTTGCAGCTACGGGATAATGTTGGCCAGCTGGAGAGATCAAAACTGCCCCAGTCCCAGAGCCAGATAAATTTACGGCCCCGTCGAAGTACATGGTCCATTTATCATTTGCTATTGCCAAAATACGTTCGTCCAGGAAGTCCGCTGTGTCGAAAAATTCTGCTTCTCTAGGATTTTCAGCTAACATATCGGCTATGGCTCTCCCTTTGACTGATTTCTGTGCTACGCTTTGTATATCAAATTCAGAAATTAGGACTTGCCATTTAGCCATCTTCCCAACTAAAGCTGGCTTCTCTAGCAAATACTTGATTGGGTCATTCTCTGTCACGAGCAAAATCCGATGGTGAAGAGTGTATTGGCGTAGCCGGTGCAATACCCAAATCAATGTTACACATGTTTTTTCCACTTCTGAGTAATTCATCTAAAAAACAGTGAATTTCTTGCTGAGATAATATATCGCGCATTCTTTTTGATCACTTGGCCTCTTCTGGGCAAGCATGGCCCCTAGTGACTCCTTATGGATGGTTAAGTAGAGGACCAGTGGTATTCTAGGAACTGGTGGTACCAGCACTGGTGGCTGAAGAAGGTATTGCTTTATCTCTTCAAAGGCTTTCTGGCATTCGGCGTCCCATTCAATCTTAGTATTCTTCCTTTGGAGTTTGAAGGATTGTTTGGCTGTCTCCGACAATTGAGAAATGAATCTTGCGATATAGTTCAATCTACCCAGGAGACTTCGAACTTCCTTGACAGTAGAGGGAGCTTTGAGGTCGCAAATGGCTTTAACTTTCGACGGATCGATTTCAATGCCTCGGCTACTAACCATAAAACCTAATAGCTTCCCAGACTTCGCTCCAAATATGCATTTGGCAGGATTAAGTTTCAGCTTAAATTTCCTGAGCCGGTCAAATAACTTCTTTAGAACCCTAATATGGTCTTCTCCATGCTTTGATTTGGCAATCATATCATCGACATATACCTCTATTTCCTCATGCATCATGTCATGGAATAAGGTGACCATTGCTCTTTGATATGTGGCTCCCGCATTCTTTAGGCCAAACGGCATCACCCTGTAACAAAAGGTCCCCCATGGTGTAATGAAGGATGTTTTACTCTTATCCTCCTCTTTCATCTTAATCTGGTTGTATCCAGAGAACCCATCCATGAAGGAAAATAGTTCAAATCCCGCAGTGCTATCAACCAAAACATCAATGTGCGGTAGTGGGAAATCATCCTTTGGGCTTGCTCGGTTTAAATCCCGATAGTCTATGCAAACTCTCACCTGTCCATCCTTCTTCATGACCGGAAAAATATTAGCAATCCAATTAGCATAATGGGATACTTCGATGAATTCCACTTTTAATAGCTTCATAACTTCTTCCTCAATCTTCTTAGAAAGCTCAGGTTTCGTTCTTCGAAGTTTTTGCTTTTTTGGTGGCATATTTGGGTCAGTTGGCAGAATGTGCTCCACGATTTCTGGGTCTAGTCCTGGCATATCCGCGTAGGACCATGCGAATATATCTTGATATTCCTTTAAGAACTCAACCATTCTTTTTGCCTCGATCTTTGAAAGGCCCGCCCCAATCTTGGTTTCCTTAACATTTTCTGCGTCACCAAGATTTACAATAACTGTTTGCTCGACTATCAAGGGTTTAGATTCTTCATGACGAATCAAATCTCTTTCGATGTCTTTTTGGATATCATTATCCTCGTCAGATTCGAAGATGCTTTCATCAGGCAATCCCGAGTCACATATATATGCATCATGATTATGTCGAATGACATGCCTGAGATGCAAATGAGGGGGTCAGTAAAATCACTTAACGAATGCCATGCATGATGTACATTCAAAAATTCTTTTGAATAACAATTTGAAAAAATATGAATTAGGAAATTGTCCTCATATCCTCAGACATCTTTTCCCAAAACTTTGAAAACTAGGAGTCATGAGGAAGTCCAAGCCTCAAAGCATCATCATAGGACTGGTGGAATACTTCCTCACGCCCTTAATAAAACATGGATGCATTTGTATTAACATGATAAGGCCGTTTTACAAGGTTCAGATCTTGGACCACGGCTCACAGTCCAATACCTTGATTACAAACGAAACTAACAAAAGTAGCTAAACAACTCTTCCCATGTAAGGGAATACATGAAGGAAATGACATAAAACTAAACAGGATAGGTAAGTAGCATCCCTACTCCGAAAGCTGGAAGAAGCCCGCAGAAGGCTCCGCCTTGTCATCATCAAAGGTGACACACACATAGTTGGCACCAGATAGGTCTGCTATATCTAAGATTGCTCCCTCCTCTTCTTGTAGTAGCTCAAGTGACTTGGTAAAGGTCTTCTCTAATGGTGGATAAAGATCCTTTAGTGATGGAAGGAGTAAGCCTAGCTGATTTTGTAGTGCATTAGTGCAACTTCCATATTCAATTCGTCCCATATAACCTCCACACACATCTCGCCCCCAATGGTTACTTTGGCCCATGTGTCTCCCATACATACTTCGGCCTCCACGATTGCCTCGGCCCGTACGCCTCCATGGTAACCTCGGCCTCTACCTCTGCCATATACGCCTTGACCATCAAGCTCTTCATATTTCACCTGACTCTCTAGATATTTTTGGTAGCCTAAACCTACTCTTTTATGATTCTTGGGGGCTTCAATGGGCTTAGTAATACCTTGGGCATACACTCCCAATCCCAATCCGGGAGTGTGACCGTACTTCAATAGCACTCTACTTGACATGATAGACGGGCCAGACATTTCAGGACTCTTAAGAGCGGTCCCAATGGGTACATGGACCATTGAGACTAGTTCGAAGGTATGGTAGCTAGATTCCTCCTTCTCCTCAGGCTCCACATACGGGATGACTGTGTCTTGAAAAATCTTAAAATCAGTTTCTGCACAAACGGTTACAATTTTCCCCTCTGAAATGAACTTAACCATCTGATGTAGAGAGGAAGGTATAGCTTCAGCGGCATGGATCCAGGGTCGACCCAATAAGAAATTAAAAGTGCTGGGGATATCCAACACTTGGAATTTTGTCAGGAATGAGGTAGGGCCAATCAAAAGGTTGAGCTCAACTTCCCCGATTGTCTCTTTCTTTACACCGTCAAAAGCTCGGACGGTATACTTGGATGGTTTAATTTGCTCTTTACCAACCCCGAGATGACGAAGGGTGGCTAATGGACAAATATTCAGAGCGGACCCATTATCAATTAAGACCTGAGCTACCATCATATCGCAACACTTGGCCGATATGAGTAAAGCCTTGTTATGATCACGTCCCTCCTCCGGAAGATCTTCATCTGAGAATGAGATTTGGCCCTTCAAGAGAATGGACCCAATGAACTCTTCCAGCTGCTTGTCCCCAATAGTCTCCGGTACGTGTATCTCATTTAGAATCTTCAATAGTGCATTTTTGTGTTTCTCAGAGGTCTTGAACAACTCTAAGAGTGAAATCTGGGCGGGCATCTTCCTTAGTTGCTCTACTACTTCAAACTCACTAGATTTGATTATCGCCAAAAATTGCTTCGCTTCCTCATCGGTAACAGCTTTCTTTTCCATAGCTTCTACGGGTGCATAACAGCGACCTGATCGGGTAACAGCATCGACTTCATTTGTCCCATAATCCCATGGGACTGCCTTAGGATCGAAACTAGTGACAGGGCTTTTTGGGATCTCATATGGATCGCATGGTGGCAACTCAATTACCATCCGTTTGCATTTAGCCTCTCCTAGCTCTAAGTTCGCGAACTCCTCGGCCGCCAAATCAATAACCACGTGTTTAAACTCGCCCTCATTAGAGTCCCATTGCTCTTCTTCAATAGATAAATCGATGATTACTGGTGTCATCATGGCGACGGTTTCTTCCTTGAGCTCGGTTAAGTCGTCCATGCCTCCCCATCCATCAGGGACGGTTTCTTTAGGATCCATGAAAAAGCTTGGAGAAGGTGAGTATTTGACGAGATAGTCATACTTTCCACTTGGTTGGCCTAGTGTATCTACCACTTCGCCCTTTTCTAATGCCATCTTCAAAAATGCACGATCTCCGCAAACTCTTTTAGCTTTGAGCTCGGATTCAGCATCTAAGGCCTCTCCTTCATTTATGATTAACGGTTCGGTTTCCTTGGCTACATCGACATCATTCGGTATTTTGACAGTGCTTACCTCCTCGACTGGCATCTCCACAACCATCCCAAATTCACAACAAGAATTCTTGGGAGAGAAATCAATTACAACTGTCATCGTCTCATTTGCTTGGCCTCCTCCTCCATTGCGGATTATGCCCATGTTGATCATCCTGGTGACACGCTCTAGTTTCTTCTCAGTTGGGACAACTTCATCGCTCCTTTTGTAATAGCCAGTTAAAATCAAATCTTCATACAGTTTGTGGACGTCAACCCTGGCCATTTGCACGTTCCTTTCCTCTCCTTCAGCAATCATATTGACATCCCTGACATGAACGGGTAAAGGGTTTTGCTTGACGTTGGGCTGCGTCTCCTTAAATGATAAGATATCTTTGTCCAATAAGCTCTGGACCTTGTTCTGGAGTATTCGGCAATTATCCACATCATGGCCTTTCTCACCCATATGATACTCGCAAGACTTTGTAAGGTCAAACCCTAGGAATTTAGGAGGGTTGTCACGAGGAATCTCTTTAGCTACCAACCCTTTCTGCAGCAACATGGGTAACAGTTTGGACAATGGCCTAGGCAAAGGTGTGAATTGCCTTGGCGTCCACTTCCTGGGCTCGTAATTCTGGTACCTCCCTCGTGATGCAGAAGGATGTTGAGGATTCGAAAATTGCTTTGATTCGGCTGGGCCTTGCACGTAAGCTACTTCTACTTCTTTCTCCTTCTTATTGGTAAATTTCCTGCTTGTGCCTTCGGTTATCCGACCTTCATGCATGGCTTCTTCAATTCTCTCTCTAATGGCAACCAAACGGGTAAAGTTTCCATAGTCAGAGCTAATCATTTTGTTGTAAAAGTCTGGAGGAAGGGTATTAAGGAAAAGCTCCACCATTTCAGCGTCGTCCAGTGGTGGTCTAACTTGAGCAGCCAAGGCACGCCACCTTTGCGCAAATGACCTGAAGGACTCATTTCTCCTTTTCTCCGTGCGCACTAACACTTTGCGCGTCGGGGCAATCTCGGTATTATATTTATATTGTAGCACAAATGCCTCCGCCAATTCTTCCCATTTTTTCCATCTTTTCTGGTTCCAACAGGATGTACCATTGCAAGGCCGGGCCGGATAGACTCTCCTGAAAAGTTTGAATCAATAATGGGGTGTTCTGTGCATAGCGCCCCATCCTATTCAAATAATACTTCAGATGGACTTTTGGATCGCCGGTACCATCATACTTAGCGAAATCGGGAACTTTAAACTTATCGGGAAAGTCCATTTTGGCGTATCGAGACAGATCCTCGATCATGTTAGTTTCATATCCCTGTATGGCTTTAAGCTTCTCCTCAAGCTTAGCAAATCTTTTGTTGTTCTCCTCCTCCATTCGAGCTGAGATGGCTTCCGAGATGGGATCTTGTTCCACCACTACGGGTGTTTGATGGGGAATCTCTTCAGCAACGTTCTCCCTAATATTGGCATTGCTAGCCTTGGGAGTAGGCACAAGCGTGTCTCTATTGGGGGCTACAACCACTAGACTAGCTCAAATCTCGTTCGCAAATTGGGCAAATTGGGTTGCCAAGTCGGTGATTCTATTATCCAAGGCATTAAGACGGGCGTTTTGTTCTTCTGCATTCATCCTTGCAGCTATAGAACGGGTCTTGATGGGCGATCGTCTTAAAGCCGTGTTGTCGGTACCTTGTTAAATAAAACAAAAGAACAAACAAATCAGCATACAGAAGATGAGAAAGAAAATAAAATACAATAAAAAACTTAAAACCCTTCAATTTTATATTTTCTTATAACAAAATAGAAATAAGAAACCCCTTGCATAAGCCGAATCTCACATAAGTGGCTTCTTATCAATATTTTGTCATAGGAAGTTATACAATTAAAGGGGTAACACATGATGATTGATCAAAATGCCCATCTCATATTCCATTAGAATCAAAGTAATTATAAGGGAGGGAAAAACATCACTAATTACACCAAAAATTGTGAAGGAAGATCCCTATACATCCACTAAAGTAGAGGAACTCCTAAACAATGCTACTAATATTTCATGTAAGGAAAACCTTATACAACTTTTCTAAAAACACAACTCTAATAGAATATGACTAATCCTTTAGTTTTCCCCTCAAAGCAACTTGCGGATGCGTTTGTTTGTTTCGGTCAAACGCTCCACCTTAGCTAAGGCTTCATCCCTTTCCCTTATAATCCGCCCCATTTGGATTTCCTTCGGAGTTGGCTTCATAGGAAACTTTGGAATGACGACGGCAACTTCGGGTTCAATACGGCGATCAATATATCCTCTTGATGCGTGGTGCTCCCTCATTTCTCCTTCCAACTCGGTGACCCACTCAATATCCCTCGGTGGGCAATGATGAAGGATGTTAATGATGTTTTCTACTTCTTTTTTCATGTCTTCGATTTGGTTCCCCTTGACAACCTTATCGCGAAAGTCAAAACGAAACAACCCCGACTTTAAAGGAGGAGGGATTTCTTGAAGTACTCGATATTGATGAACTACTCTTAAAGGGTAATAAGATGTAGATCCTGTCAAACCTAAGAGTGGAATCGGGTCATCGTGACTACTCATAAGTCGTGCTTTAGGGAAGCGAATCCAAGGGGCTTGCCACAAGATTTGGTTTGGGGTGATATTTTCAAAAAGTTCTACCCATTTACGGAATGTCCAAGCATGGAGGAATTTTTCTATATCCTTAAGTTTGGTGAGAGGGTTTGTATCTTTATCGATGTTGATAATAGCCAAATTCCCTCCAAATACTAATAAGTGAGAGAGAATCCAAACTTGAAGGATGCCTATAGGTGCTCTAAGGATTGAACCCTTGTCCTCTTTGAAATGATTGAGAGAGAGGAACATTTCGGCAAGAAGCATGTGTGTAAATCCCCTAAGGTGAAGGACTCTATAGACAACATGAGCAAGGCTAGGATCCATTGTCTTTTGGGTGAACTGGAAAAGAACGAATCCGAAGAATGCTAGAAGGAAAATTTTAGCATTTTGAGGATTGGGGCTTGGGAGAAGACTATGGAATCTTTGTTCGATGAAAGACAAAGGGAGGCCTTTTGAATTCCTATTAAGAAGTTCTTTAATTTCAAGAGGAGGAACTCCTAGGAATTGACTCAACAGTGGGATAGGATCTACTCCTAAAGGAGGGTCGACAAGACCGAATGCAGGGACATTGCCAACAATGATTTCTAACTCCTCTAAAGTTGGGGTTAATTCATGATGACCAAACACGAATGTTGAAGTCTTGGGGTTCCAAAAATGAGCCATGGCCTTCACTAATGGCACGTGGGACTCTCGATATAAGAGAAAAATAAGATAGCTGAGTTTCTTCTCTACAAAAGTCTTCTTGTCCACATCAAGTGCATCCCACATGTCTAACAATGCCTTCTTTGGGATAGGGATGATACGAATCTTAGGGAAACCCATGGTATCTAAACCTAAATAGGCATTTTGATCAATCACCATATGTCACAAAATAAGCTAAACTTAATGATAAAACATTATATGCACAAAATACATTATTTACATCGGGGAATAAAATACTAGTACCTCTTTGATAGAGAGAGAGAGAGAGAAAAAATGCGGCAACCACAAAGACACATCGCATGTCGACTCGTGAGGCTCACTAAAAGGTATGATTCTAAAAGCTAAAGGTTCCCATTTCAATTAGATCAAAAGAGTTTTCCCCACTCTGCACTTACGTCGGACAGTTCTCTTTATCATTAATCAAAATGAGCGGGACCAAAAGTGGATAACCATGGGTCATTCCCCGTACGGGTTTCATCTTTTGGCACCTCCTATGGGCTTCCTAGTGCGATCAGGGTTTTAGATCGCGGGTTGTGTGTGTAAATGTGTAGTGCTAAGGTAAATATAAAGGCACACACAACAATTGATATCCAAACAACACTTCAATTTTATCCATATATACATACATTCTACACCTACCTACAAAAGAAATGGGTTAACACACACTCGACCCCTTATTACTCCAAACCTACAAAAGCAATTAACACGTTGTTAGTGGACTAACCTTGTCTTCCACGTGGCTTTGACATGCGCTATCAAATGAAGACCATGTTAGTGAATAACCAACCAAATTATTACGGCCTAAGTCCTCTAAGGTTTGTAACCAAGTCCCCAGTGGAGTCGCCAAGCTGTCACGACCTCTTTTTTCCATCCGGGGAAAAAAAGAAAGGTTTAGGGGTATTTGCCTAAAGAGACGGACCAACGGCCCTAAATTAGGCGTGGGCTCTCTCAAGCCCATACCTCGCGTAACATTGGATTTTGAATTTTAATTCTTAACAACCTATGTACTTCTAGGAGTCGCCACTAGCCTATTAGGGTCGGCTAGAAACCAACCGAGACACGGGAGTGTTGCCTCGATTACTACGCAACCAGAGATTTCTAGGAACGGGGACTTGTTTACGCTAATGTTTCTATTAGCGCCCTTGCGGTACCACTAACTTGGAAGGTTGTTTATCTAAATGGTCACACAATCTTGATTACCAATTATAACCTTTATGAAACCACTAAGTGTCCTTGCAAATGTTTTTGTAGGTTTTTTTTTTTTTTTTTTTTTTTTTTTTTTTTTTTTTATGTCTAAACTAATTCTAACCTAATTTAGAAGAGAAATTTACACTCAAATTAATGAAAAAAACGATGCGGGTAAGTATACATCCACGAAATTAAAATGACTTGAAAATAAATACGGAAAAGGAAAACCCGATACAAGTCGGGCAAATAATATTACATGGCCTTGTTATCACGTCCCGGGACATGACCCCCGTGAGCGAAATGAGAATTTAAATACGCATGATATTACTTTAAATGCATGAAATTACTCTAGATAATTTTAATCTATGCAAAATTGATTATTTACAAAAATTGTTATAAAATACCAAAATAGCATTAAATTAGCAAAATGACATTTTAAAATTAGGAAAATTCCATATATGTCATTTCTATCCTAATTTGATGTTATTCAACATTTTTGATATTTTTGAAATTTTTAGATTTTTCTCTTTTTTTTTTATATTATTTTTTTTCAAAAAAAATATTAATAATGATTCCTTAAACCGATCTATGCTAACTTGGAGTAACACATCACATGAATATCACAACGATTAAGCTCAAATCGACCGCTTCGAGATTGAAGCTTGGTTTCAACATTTTATCGAATACTTGGCTTGCATCAAATCACCCCAAAACGGCTTCTTCGGGTCATGTTTGTGGCCTTCAATCTCGACCCATAAACAATCTCATGTGAATGTAAAGTATCAAGGATATACTACTACATGCAAAGAACGTGTTTGACTAGAAATTACAGCCTAGAACGTGCAAAAACCGAACTGAAAACGGCCTCCAAGATGCGGGTTGGAGCTGTTTTGCAAAATTGGTGATGAACCCAAGTCAAACAGCCATGCCAAATGCTCAGATTGAAGTTCCGACAACCATCGCATGCCATATCTATATGAAATATTACTCCATCTAGATGAAAATAGGTAACACTTACTTTCAAATGCAACAAACATCACCGAAAACGATCAACCGAACGCATCAAAATGAACTCTCCAAGAAGCATTCATGCATGATCTATGCTGGCCAACCATGTCTCAATGTGGTTTTTGGCTCATGTTATAGATGGTTTCATAGTTCACAAGGAGATTTAAAGACTAAACCGGGTTGTCCTATGCATCATTTATACTCCCATGTAACATTCATCAAAGTCACAACGAAAAAAAAAAGCATGCAAAGGGGAGTAACAAGTCGAGCATGTAGGGGCATTGAAGAGGTTTTAAACACCTGAAAAATTTTAGCTTCAGAAATCAGCTCTTCAGACTAGTTTCCTTCTCAATTTTCATGATCAAAACATGTTCAAACTTGAACAGAAATACATCTAGAATGCTTACCTTGCTTCCTAGTTTCTTTTTCAAGTGACTCTTGGCCAAGGAAACCACGAAATTGTCTTCTGGAAGCACGTGAAAGTCGGTTCCTTCAAGCTGAAAGTGAGATCTGCAGAAGAAAAAGTGCCAACGAAGCTTTTTGTTGACTTCCAAAACTAAACTTCCAAACCTTCCTTGTTGGCCAAGTTAAAATCAACCCAAACCTTATGTATTATAGTTTGGCGTGTAAGTCATGGATTTCCTCATTTGTCTCTCAAGTTTCTCAAAAGCACTCGCTTTTCCTCACTCGTGACCAATCAGGCTCAACACTTAGAAAAATTTTCGAACCTTCTGGACCCGCCAGGAGGGCACTGTTTCGGGTGACTTTAGGAGGTCTTCCCGATCTCCATTTGGGACGTGCGACCTATGGTTGGAAAGATCTTTGAATGAATTTTCACTCTCTAGTTGAAGGTTTTGGCTAATTTTTTTTGTAGGTGCGTGAAAATCTCACTTTTCTCTCTCTAGGTCGGTCTGGAATTTCTGGGTTTCTCTCTTCTGGAGTTGCTTCTGAAGGTGTGTTTGGGAAACGATTCCGAGCCCCCCATCGTGTTTTCCATCTTCTCCCTCTTATCCCTCAAACGAGCATGCTTGATAGATCTCATCCACTGCCTTAAGCAATCTCTTCCCCGGCTTCTTGCCCTTCTGCCAAGCCTACCAACTAAGCAGTCCACCCACTCTCTGACTTAGTCGAAATTTTCCAATTTTTCAGATGTTGAGTGTGCCGGTTTTGCTGCGACTTTCCCGTGCTTCGAGCAGCTTATCCCTGACAAATTTTCGTCCACTTGCACTACTCATTACGGTCTTCCATCACGTGCAAAGATCAGGCCGGTTGGACAGCCAAGGAGGATATGGTGGGGCCACCAAGTTGCTTGCTCAACAATAGACTTCAAACCAACTTGTGGACTAGGATTTGTCAGCCGGTTTAGGTGCTTTAATCCATGAATTTAGCTGCGATTTTTGATCAATTAACAAGCTCATGTATAGTAGTTTAAGATCTTAATCAGATTTTGCGATTTTACCCACCCAAGTTTGCAAAAAAGTCCCTCAAAGTTGGCCATTTTCTTGCTCGAAAATGTCAAATTCAATGCAATTAGGTCCTTTTTGCCCGATTCGATTAATTAGACCTGACCCAAGTTCAATTTCAACTTAATTGGGGGCTAAGATGATGATTTAAGGGCTTGGGTGAAATTTTGCAAAAATTGCGAATTGGTCCCTCAACTTTTGGAAATTGCATTTTTGCCCCAATTTGCCATTTTAATTCCAATTTGACCTCCTCGGCTTGGCTAGTCACATTTGGATCATTGGCCACAACTTTTTTTTTTAACTTTTTTTTTTAATCTTTTTTTCCTTTTTAAAAAAAAATTAATTAATCTATATGCAATAATTTGGGCAAAAAATTAGGTGTCAACAGCTTATCATGGTTCCTCTACATGCTCTGTAAAAACCCCCTGGTGCAGCAAAAGATTGTGGACGAAATAAAGGAAGTTATTGGAGATCAGGCAAGTGAAGCTAACCCAGATGAATTCGTGGAAAGAATAACTGATCCTGTTCTTGGCCAAATGCACTACCTTCATGCCACACTCACAGAGACTTTGAGGCTGTATCCTGCAGTCCCACTGGTAATCTACTGTTCACTTATAAGATTTGAAGTTCAAATCCCAAACTGATCACAGAAAAAGAAAACAAAAAGTTCAAAATTAACTTGAGATATTATGAACTCAAATATATTCATCAACAGATCATTGAATCACAATGGGTCTGAGTAAATCGCCACTCGAGTTGCACCACAAGACATCATGATTTTCCAGACTTTAGAAGCTACGATGCATCATCCAAGTGTATTTATGACAGACTGAAAATTTTGCTTAAGTGCATGTTCGGGAATCCTTTAATTCCCATTAAACAACTATAGAGCTCACATTTTTCCACCACAAATCAAATGCTAGCTTTTCACTCATCTCTAAATTCACGAACAAATACTAGTGCTACCCTGACTGCATTGCCATCATGCAACTAGTCCTTAAATTGTATTCAAATGCCAAATGCCTTGCAAAAGAGTCAACATTCTTCTGAACAAAACATGATCAGCAACACGGCAGATGCTAGAAATCCATCAGATTGGCAATTACAAAGCAAGCACAAGCCAAAGAGAACACGCATTTAACAAGCTTCAGCTTTTGTATCAATACATGCTAACTTTGATCTTTCACACTTCTGCACAACAGGATAGCAGATGTGCTGAGACAGATGATGTTCTCCCAGATGGCTTCCACGTGAAAAGGGGGGACACCGTTACTTACTTGGCTTACTCAATGGCGAGAATGCATGACGTCTGGGGAGAAGATGCTGAGGATTTCAAACCTGAAAGATGGTTGAAGGATGGAATTTTCCAAAATGAATCACCTTTCAAATTTGTTGCATTCCATGTTCGTTTCTATATCCTAAGTCCTCGTGAATTGAATATCCAGAGTGTGTGTACATATTCCAAGCATTTCCAGTGACACTCCTACTTTCCTATTTGCAGGCTGGTCCTAGGATCTGCCTCGGGAAGGATTTCGCTTACCGCCAGATGAAAATAGTTTCAGTAGCTCTCCTTTGCTTCTTCCATTTCAGATTAGCTGATGAAACTAGACCTGTGACCTACAAGGTCATGTTCACCCTTCACATCGACAATGGCTTACATCTTCATGCTGTTCCTAGATTGGCTTAAGTAAGAGTTGGACCATTGTTGAGTATAGTCCACCGAGACATGGATTTCCAATGGTGGATGCTAGCAGTTTTCACTGATAAGTAAGCATGCGCACCGCATCATCTTACTATTGCATTTAATGATTGGAACATTGATGTGTTTTGCTTATATTCCGTATGTAATATAAGTTCGTCAGGCTTTGTGACAATGCCAATAAAATCTTATTTTCATAAAGCCTCTTGAGGGGCTAGCAAGCTGATATGTCCCTAGAACTAAAGACGGTTTTCAAGCTCATCCAATAATCAGCTATCCAGCAATTAATTATATCATTGACATACCAATCTGATAATCAGCTAATTGGCTTCGGCTGAGTTGGACCTATTCGTAAGAATATATACTGAGGACAGGTTTTGCTATTATGTGTAGTAAAGCACTTGGTTAAATGTCTAAACTATCACAAATTTAGGGAAAGAAGAATGGTTCTCCTCCTGTGATGAAAGAAATGAGATATCCCATGACAAAAACTAAATCTCTCGAAACTGATACAGAATGCCATCATAATTTGCTTTAAATTATATGGCCAAAGTAGTGTTCTAAAGAAGGTCACGATCATAATGAAGAAGCTATTGTCAAAGGAAGTTGGCTGCCGGCCGTTATTGTCCATCCTTTGCGATTTCGGTATACCTCAGTTGCCAGTAAACAAAGTTGCTGTTGGGATGCATTTTGCGGGGTCTTCAATGCCTTCACCCAAATGAAAACGAAACAAATTAAATGTGTAAGGGGGAATGGAACAACTAATTTCGGAATCTGCACCATTAGTCGATTGACCAGCAAAACATGGGACACTACTTTAGGAATCACGGCCAATTCGGGCAAGAGCTTCCACAACCTCTCCAAATTTGACCTTCTCATCTCCGGTAAAGTCCATGCCATTCTCATCATTGGCCTTCTCAAGTTTCTTTTTCTTGATTCTCTATACCTAAATGGACAAATCTAGGATCATACTCAGAAAGACGGTCTGGATGAGGTATATGCAAAGAAATCATCTTGGAACTACCATGACTCCCTACCATGTATCTACTAGCTCTTGCATATTTGACTGTGGATTCCATCCCAAATATTCACTACATGCACAGGCCCGATTCTACGGGTACAGATCGTTACTGCTCGCAGATTTTGCAGAACTCACGGCAAAGAGAATGCTATTTTGGGCAAGACTAGGGATCTCACATAAACGACATTGAAATTGTAAAATATGGGTTTTGACCCAGTCAAAAAGAAAAGAAAAAGGTAGAAGTTTCAGTAGAGAGAGAGAGGAATCGAGAGTTTTCGGGAGAGGGAAAAGAGAAGAGAGAGAGAGAGAGAGAGAGAGAGAGAGAGAGGAAGAAAAGACAGAAAAAAAAGGAAAAAAATAAAAGAAAAAGGAGGAGATAAAAGGGAAAGAGAGAAGGAAAGAAGGGGAGAGAGCAACGGCAGAGAGCTCGAACGCAGAGAAGAAGAAAGAGAGAAAGAAGAAGAAGAAGGAGAAGAGAAAAGAAAAAGAGAGGTTTCGCGCGTTCTCATCATGGGAGCCTTGCCAAGCCACGTAACGCAACACCCGGGATTCGAGTGCGTTGGTTCGAGTGAGCGTTGTAGTTGATTTTCAACTTTCCCAGGTGAGTGGTGCTATCTCTTCTAAGAATTTATAAGCTCATGTCTTCAAAATTATAAAGATTTGATATTTGATGAGTTATGGATAAGCATGTTTATTGCATAAAAGTTGGATCATGCATTTACTATGTTCTGATATTTGAAAATAGTGTGAGAACTTTTTGATGAATATATATTTTGTTTGATGAACGAAGTTGAGAAATATTATATGTTTTGGGTTTGTGAAACCATTTCACGAAAAGCTCGACTTTGAGATGGTTTATGGAAGGTTATATAGTTATTGATTTGTGATGAGCATTTTGAAATGTATTTGATTTGAAATTGATTTATGAGACGGGTCTTGAAATTATTTGAAAATGTTTTATGAAAAGTATTTCTAGCGGATAAGTTGAGTTGCGAATCTTTTGGGGATATATGAAATGATTTATGGATTTGGTTTGAGAACTATGGATGGTGTTGTTTCGGATTGATGTGGATGCTCAATATCGTTGTGAGCCCAGCGATGGGCTTGTGGGTATGCGCATACTATTCTAGGATATCCTTGTGGGCCGAGCCACCGGCTAATAATAGGTGGAGACCTTGCCAAGGGGGGAATCTTGGTCGCCTCGTCACTAGGCGTTGTATCGTGACCATGGTTGGATATTGAGCAATGGATTGGTCAATGGAGTGGACCATTGACATGTGATAAGAGTTAGGTCGATGGAATGGACCATCGACGTGTAATTTGAGATTATTCGATGGAATGGACCATCGATATGTAATTTGAGATTAGTCGTTGGAATTGACCATCGACGTGTAATTTCATTTGATTATCAATATGTGGTTTGATGAAATTAATCAATGGAATAGACCATTGATGCATGTTTTATGAGATTGACCAATGGATTAGACCATTGGCATTTGCTTATTATTATCTTGAATATTTTTGCTTTGAACATATTGTGTTAAAGTAAGAAAAGTTATATTTCGGCTTTGAAGGTTTGTTGAATTTTTGGGTTTGGTGTGGTATGAGATTAACCAATGGAATGGACCATTGGCGTGTGAATTAGTGAAATTGATCAGTAGATTAGACCATTGATGTTTATTTCAATGTTATTATGAAATGATTATTTTTGTTATAAATATAGCTATGTGGAAACGTATGAAATTTATTCTTATTACTATATGTTTGTTATATCATATATTTGGGTTAAAAGAGTTGCGGTTTGATTTTATAAATATGCATAGTGGGTGCTCGATCCACTTAGAAGAGATGCACTATTCACTGAGCCGTGGTTGCTCACCCCTCTATTTTACAATGTTTTTCAGGTCCCTCGATTAGCGATGAGTAGATACGAGAGCGATATGAATGTGGGGACTTTTAAGAGTTGGATTTTTGGAGCTTTGAGGCTGCGTCCTTTGAATGGAAGGACGGCCGTGTCATTCCCCATTCACGTTGGTTTTGGGGTGTGACAGAAATACTTTTATCTCCTGTAGTTCCAAAAAGATTACACTTTTTCTAAGGCAGAAATCTGTGTCTAAAATGACAGCAATTGATTCCAACATACCCCTTTTCCGACCGTGATTCCTATACTGTAGGAGAATTACCTAATGGCCAATGCCAAGTGAAAACGACCACTTTCTCCGAATGCTGTAATTATACCATGAAGGGTTCCAGCGCAACTACATTGCTTCACTGAACCTTCTGTCATTCTAGAACTCAATCTCTTGTTCTTGCTTTAGACATTACAAGAATGGATCTCCCACAGAAGTAGCAGAACGACCTCCTCTGCCGGTACGAGCTGTCACACCCCAAAACCAACAAGAATGGGGGATGACACGACCGTCCTTTCACTCAAAGGACGCAGCCTCAAAGCTCCCAAAATCCATTTCTTAAAAGTCCCCACATCCATATCGCTCTCGTACCTACTCATCGTTAATCGACGGACCTGAAAAAAACATTGTAAAATAGAGGGGTGAGCAACCACGGCTCAATGAGTAGTGCATTTCTTCTAAGCGGATCGAGCACCCACTATGCATATTTATAAATCAAACCGCAACTCTTTTAACCAAAATCTAGGATATAATAAACATAAAGTAAAAAGAATAAGTTACATACGCTTCAACATAGCTATATTTATAGCAAAAATAATCATTTCATAATAACATCGAAATAAACATCAATGGTCTAATCCACCGATTAATCTCATTTATTCACACGCCAATGGTCCATTCCATTGGTTAATCTCATACCACACAAAGCCCAGAAATTTAACAAACCTTCAAGGCCAAAATATAACATTTCTTACTTTAACACAATATGTTCAAAACAAAAATATTCAAGATCATAATAGGCAAATGCCAATGGTCTAACCCATTGGTCAATCTCATAAAACATGAATCAATAGTCTATTCCATTGATTAATCTCATCAAATCACACATTGATAATCAAATGAAATTACACGTCGATGGTCTATTCCATCGACTAATCTCAAATTACACGTCGATGGTCCATTCCATCGACCCATCTCATATCACATGTCAATGGTCTACTCCATTGATCAATCCGTTGCTCAATATCAAACCATGGTCACTATATAACGCTTGGTGACGAGGCGACCAAGATTCCCCCCTTGGCAAGGTCTCCACTTATTATTAGCCGGTGGCTTGGCCCACAAGGATATCCTAGAATAGTATGCGCATACCCACAAGCTCCTCGCTGGGCTCACAGCGATATTGAGTATCCACATCAATCCAAAACAACACCATCCATAATTCTCAAACCAAATCCATAAAACATTTCATATATCACGAAAAGATTTCGCAACTCAACTTATCCGCCCAAATACTTTTCATAAAACATTCTCAAATAATTTCAAACCCCGTCTCATGAATCAATTTCAAATCAAATACATTTCAAGAAAACTTATCACAAATCAATATCTATATAACCTTCCATAAATCATTTCAAAGTCGAGCTTTTCGTGAAATGATTTCACAAACCCAAAACATGTAATATTTCTCAACTCTGTTCATCAAACATAATATATATTCATAAAAAGTTCTCGCACTATTTTCAAATATCAAAACTTAGTAAATGCCCGATCCAACTTTTATACAATAAACATGCTTATCCATAACTCATCAAATATCAAATCTTTATAATTTTGAAGACATGAGCTTATAAATTCTTAGAAGAGATAGCACCACTCACTTGGGAAAGTCGGAAATCAACTACGACGCTCACTCGAACCAACGCACTCGGATCCCTAATAATTAATGGAAAAACATGATCAAAAGGCCGAGTAAAAAGGATATTCGCATAATGACTCCTCTATACTAAGCCTATTTGTCGATAAAACGACACCTATACGCGCCCCAAAAGCTCGCATTTATTGAAAACCCATCGATTTCCCGCAAGGCGCAGCCCATGCGCCAACTTTGTCGCACCATAACTTCCTCCACAAAATTCCGTTTCAAGCCGTCTTATAGTCTTTAGAAAGCTCTCTTAATGTACAACAACAACCCCAACTCAGCCACTCCAAAACAGTACCGAAAACAACAGAAAAACAAGCTCGAAGCTTACTGTTCGCCACAGTACCAGCATGCGCCCCCGACTTCAAAATTCCGTTCCGGACAAACCACAAGCTCAAATCACAATCCGTAAGATACTATAGCTTCACAACATCCCAAAGTACCATTTCTATAAAAATATGCAGTTTAACGACTCAAAAATCATACTTCGCCGCTTGATTTTTCCCAAAATTCCGAATTTCCAGCCCTAGGTTCGAAATTACTCCAATTGAACAAATGGGCGGCACGAGCGCTTACCGGGTGTTGCGTTACGTAGTTAATGCGGCTTGGTGAGGCTCCCATGATGAGAACGCGTGAAGCCCTTCTTTTCCTCTTCGTCTCTTCTTCTTCTTCTTCTTCTTCTTCTTCTTCTTCTTTCTCTCTGCGTTCGAGCTCTCTGCCATCCCTCTTTCTCCCTTTCTTTCCTTCTCTCTTTCCCTTTTATCTCCTCATTTTTCTTTTCTTTTTCCCTTTTTTTTTCTGTCTTTTTTTCCTCTCTCTCTCTCTCTCTCTCTCTCTCTCTCTCTCTTCTCTTTTCCCTCTCCCGAAAACTCTCGATTCCTCTCTCTCTCTGCTAAAACTTCTACCTTTTTCTTTTCTTTTTGACTGGGTCAAAACCCATATTTTACATTCTCCCCTCCTTAAAAAAATTTCGTCCTTGAAATTTAGACATACATTACTTACCAAACAAATTAGGGTATTTCCGTCTTGTCTCTTCCTCGAACTCCCAAGTAGCCATCTCTCGATATGATTTGCTATTGAATCTTCACATATATTCTTGTTATCTTTTCATTGAGGATGCGTCTCACCACCAACCAGAAATTCATTAGTTACTCCATGCTTCGATCCTGCCACAACTTGGGCCTTTTTCTTTCTTTCTTCTTGTGTTGGTGTTCACTTCATGCTGCTCCATAATTCGACTAATCTCAAGCACATTATCTGAATTTCCTTTGGAAGCATACAAGGTTGATAATAACACATGGAAATCATCATGGTCTAGCTGAAGCTCACCAAGTTTTCTTCCTATCCTCCCCAATTTTCAATGTCATCGAGCTCTCTACAAAAAACCAAGAAGGGTTCATCAAGTAGAAATATCAGGTGCGATAGGTATGCTCTCAAAGGTGCCAGCCAAAGGTAGAGAACACCCGACAGAGAACTTGGTTAGCTCTGGGATCATGATAAAGTCTAGAATCCGTGAGACGTGAAGAAAATTATACATTATACTTCATGAGCCAATCTGACTTCACACTTTTCGCTTCATGAATGTATGGTCCCTTGGTATAAAACAATTTGTTGTACACTAAAAACTCAAATGTCAAGTTAGAAAAAGAGAATCAACGATGTAGAAATATGGTTTCTCTAACCATGCTAGATTGATACCAAATTGCATAAGCTCTTTCATCCTCTTGTAATTCCCAATTTCTTTCTCTTTTTTTTTTGTTTTTTTTGTTTTTTTTTTTTTAGCTTCTGAAGGCTCACCACTTCTACCAAGCCCACTTAACAAGGCTATGCAAGGTAGAGTGTTCGGTTTGCAGCCACACATTTCCATCTGCTTAAGCAGCTTTTTAGCTTGATTTACTTTACTTACTCGACAAAACCCAATGATAATAATCGTATATGTCACACATTGGGGATATAACCCTTCAAGGACATCTTGTTCACTATTTCCTTCGCCTTACTAGATTCCCATCTTTACAAAATGAATGAACTATGGTACTATGTTCCACTTTGTCAATTGGAAACCTCTCCGTTTTGCTTCCCTCAAAATTCAAGAGCCTCATCTCCATGACCATGCTTGGCAAGCGCATTGACCAAACGATCATAAGTAATCTTGGTTTGGTAATAGTTTACCGCCCTTATTTCTGCAGCATCTCCCTCACTTCTTCATCCCTTCTTCTTACATAGAAAATCCATAACAAGGTAGCAACTCTCCTTATTTGTAGGTATGCCATTCGCAAGTTCTACACTAGCTTTGATCTCAAATATAGTGCCTCCCTTTCCATATATAATATTGTCATTGATGCTGCACACGAATAACACAGGCTTCTAATTAACAAGTCCGAGTTTGCTCTTGATCATTTTAAGCTAAAACTCTTTAAAGTTAATACAATTGATAAGTACTTCATTGGCTTAGGGGTCGTAGAATCTCTCTAACAAACTGATCACTATTGACATCCTACTTTCGTTTTGTCCCATTAGAGTGGCAGTTGTACCACTCAAGATGCTAAGAGAGAACCCATTGAATGTTTGCTCATTGGGCTTGGCCGCGTAACTGAAACAAACATCCGCCAACTCAATGTCTCATTGAATTCATCTAGTTTCTTTCCCTTAGTGTCAAAAGAATCAATCTCTAGCTTCCCATGGATGGTCTCGGACATCTTCTATACAGCAGCTCAACCAATAGCAAACGCACCGATGCATGAAGAAGCCTGCCTAAGAGACATGGAACCAATCAATGTTTGCCATGATCACATCAGTCACTGCGTTCCTGTTATATCTCTTGCCTAACATCAATTTCGTGTTGTACCATATTGCCAAAGCAAAAACACTAAAAATGATGAGCATGACTCCTCCAAGATTTAGTAGGCTTTGGTGGACACTTCGTTTGTATGCATTCACAGGGAATTTGCTGTAATCTGCGATTGCTCGTTTCTCTCTAGTAAATAATGTAACCGTCTTAGTTAAACCACTTGTTTGTTCAACAAAATTTGCTACCTTTACATAAGCCTTTGCTCGCGGGATACCATCTTGAGATGACGAGGGACATGACCCTAGTCATAGTCACTAGCAGAGGAATCGTGAAAAGCATAACCAGGATCAATAGCCACCCCTTGATAAGTGCCATCACAAAGCTTCCAACAAATGTCAACCTAAGCTATATGAACTTTCCCATGTTTTCACCCTAGCGTCTAAGATAAGAACTGTGTTGCCCAACATTCTCCTGGCCAACTCTTCGGTATTAGTCTATTTGTCAAAGAACGCAGCATCTTGTCTCAATATAATTTGCAAATAAAGACCTCTTATTCTTGCAGCTGGTTGCTTGCCGATGACCATCTAGCAAGACACTTAAAGAAATGCTGCCGCACCACACCTAAGCACCAGATAAACTTAAGAGGAATTTGAAGATTTCACAATCTCAACATAAGAACTTCCTTTTCGAGAAATGAGTTTCTCTGTAACAATCCATAAAGTCCATTGCAAAGGTTTAAACCTTAGATACAAGAGCAACAATATCATTATTAGCCTAGCTTTAGCCGAATGTATTGATCAGTTGTCTGAACAAGGTGATCATAAGTGGTAGAGAAAGGCCATTCCCCACTGCGCTTATTAACCCAAACAACTATCAATAGCATATCAGTAGAATCTGCAAATGAGAATAGCTTGAGGAATGAGATAGAGTTCCCTTTCTCATCTCTTTTGCTCTTGTTGGAATCCTGATCATTCTCATTCACAGCAGGGCTCTTTGCCATTGCAGCCGCCACCTCAAGGCTCCTTGATATGGCAGTTTCATTGTTTCCTGAATCTTTGGTTGCTTCATTTTGATAGCCATGCCACTGTACCCGGGACACAAATCTATTATACAACTTTATTATTTGTATATATATCAAATTGCCTGGGGAGTTTCAAAAAAAGTTAACTTGCAAGTGCTGTCTTCAAGGATCTCGATTATATACAATCCTGATTTGAAATTTTCACCACCAACTCTTCTATTATATACACACTCAAAAATTGATCGTCCGACAAGCAAAGCACGGTACCACGAGTCACTTTCTCTCAATTGAAAACTTGTAGCCCAACATTTATTATCCTTAAACCCAACACTTCTGCCACGATAATATCCTCCTTTATCACACTTGACACATCAAGGCTTTACTCAATCTCTACACTATGACCCTTCAAGTCACAGTGATCTTCATAGTATCCGCAGGGTGTTCCACAACTTTAAACATTACTGCACGAGTTTCGACCCCAAAAAGAAAAGACCTACATCCTAATACATAACAAAGACTAACGCGCTAAAACTAACACACCCTCACAACGTCCCATAAAATTTACATCCCAAAAGATCATAACCTAGGCTCTGATACCACAACATGTCACACCCCAAAACCAACAAGAATGGGGGATGACACGGCCGTCCTTCCACTCAAAGGACGCAGCCTCAAAGCTCCCAAAATCCATTTCTTAAAAGTCCCCACATCCATATCGCTCTCGTACCTACTCATCGTTAATCGACGGACCTGGAAAAAACATTGTAAAATAGAGGGGTGAGCAACCACGGCTCAGTGAGTAGTGCATTTCTTCTAAGCGGATCGAGCACCCACTATGCATATTTATAAATCAAACCGCAACTCTTTTAACCAAAATCTAGGATATAATAAACATAAAGTAAAAAGAATAAGTTACATACGCTTCAACATAGCTATATTTATAGCAAAAATAATCATTTCATAATAACATCAAAATAAACATCAATGGTCTAATCCACCGATTAATCTCATTTATTCACACGCCAATGGTCCATTCCATTGGTTAATCTCATACCACACAAAGCCCAGAAATTTAACAAACCTTCAAGGCCAAAATTTAACATTTCTTACTTTAACACAATATGTTCAAAACAAAAATATTCAAGATTATAATAGGCAAATGCCAATGGTCTAACCCATTGGTCAATCTCATAAAACATGAATCAATGGTCTATTCCATTGATTAATCTCATCAAACCACACATTGATAATCAAATGAAATTACACGTCGATGGTCTATTCCATCGACTAATCTCAAATTACACGTCGATGGTCCATTCCATCAACCCATCTCATATCACATGTCAATGGTCTACTCCATTGATCAATCCGTTGCTCAATATCAAACCATGGTCACTATATAACGCTTGGTGACGAGGCGACCAAGATTCCCCCATTGGCAAGGTCTCCACTTATTATTAGCCGGTGGCTTGGCCCACAAGGATATCCTAGAATAGTATGCGCATACCCACAAGCCCCTCGCTGGGCTCACAGCGATATTGAGTATCCACATCAATCCAAAACAACACCATCCATAATTCTCAAACCAAATCCATATAACATTTCATATATCACGAAAAGATTTCGCAACTCAACTTATCCGCCCAAATACTTTTCATAAAACATTCTCAAATAATTTCAAACCCCGTCTCATGAATCAATTTCAAATCAAATACATTTCAAGAAAACTTATCACAAATCAATATCTATATAACCTTCCATAAATCATTTCAAAGTCGAGCTTTTCGTGAAATGATTTCACAAACCCAAAACATGTAATATTTCTCAACTTTGTTCATCAAACATAATATATATTCATAAAAAGTTCTCGCACTATTTTCAAATATCAAAACTTAGTAAATGCCCGATCCAACTTTTATACAATAAACATGCTTATCCATAACTCATCAAATATCAAATCTTTATAATTTTGAAGACATGAGCTTATAAATTTTTAGAAGAGATAGCACCACTCACCTGGGAAAGTCGGAAATCAACTACGACGCTCACTCGAACCAACGCACTCGGATCCCTAATAATTAATGGAAAAACATGATCAAAAAGCCGAGTAAAAAGGATATTCGCATAATGACTCGTCTATACTAAGCCTATTTTTCGATAAAAAGACACCTATACGCGCCCCAAAAGCTCACATTTATCGAAAACCCATCGATTTCCCGCAAGGCGCAGCCCATGCGCCAACTTTGTCGCACCATAACTTCCTCCACAAAATTCCATTTCAAGCCGTCTTATAGTCTTTAGAAAGCTCTCTTAACGTACAACAATAACCCCAACTCAGCCACTCCAAAACAGTACCAAAAACAACAGAAAAACAAGCTCGAAGCTTACTGTTCGCTACAGTACCAGCATGTGCCCCCGACTTCAAAATTCTGTTCCGGACAAACCGCAAGCTCAAATCACGATCCGTAAGATACTATAGCTTCACAACATCCCAAAGTACCATTTCTATAAAAATATGCAGTTTAACGACTCAAAAATCATACTTTGCCGCTTGATTTTTCCCAAAATTCCGAATTTCAAGCCCTAGGTTCGAAATTACTCCAATTGAACAAATGGGCGGCACGAGCGCTTACCGGGTGTTGCGTTACGTAGTTAATGTGGCTTGGTGAGGTTCCCATGATGAGAACGCGTGAAGCCCTTCTTTTTCTCTTCTTCTTCTTCTTCTTCTTCTTCTTCTTTCTCTCTGCCGTCCCTCACTCTCCCTTTCTTTCCTTCTCTCTTTCCCTTTTATCTCCTCCTTTTTCTTTTCTTTTTCCCTTTTTTTTTTCTGTCTTTTCTTCCTCTCTCTCTCTCTCTCTCTCTTCTCTTTTCCCTCTCCCGAAAACTCTCGATTCCTCTCTCTCTCTGCTGAAACTTCTACCTTTTTCTTTTCTTTTTGACTGGGTCAAAACCCATATTTTACACGAGCCACACATTTCATCATGTTCGCCCAAATGACGATCTCGAGTGTGTACATACTACCATCATCACTAGCTTGAAAGGGGTGTTGACGAAACATGACCATTGAAGTCAATCAAGGCGCCATCCATGAGGCGGAAAATCGCATGCCACGCTCGGAGGTCGAGAAGGAGTGAAGGAGATGAGAAGCTTGGAAAGGCAATGCGTCGTCGGCCTGGGAGGCATCGGGGTGGAGGAGGGAGGGTGGTGGCCCCACCGTGAGCCGCCGTGTCGTTCTCCTCTCTCCACCTCCTCCGTTTTCTCGCCGTCGCGCTCTCTCTCTCTCTCTCTCTCTCTCTCTCAAAAATGAGAAAATTGATTGTTGGTCCTGTGTTTTCCGTGTAATTTCGGCGATGGTCCCCAATGTTTCATTCATTTGAGATCGACCCCCATAGTTTCTAATTGCTTTCCATGTCACCCCTCAGTCGGTTTTGGTGGCCCTTTTGGGCATGGTGAAGAAAAGGTGAGCAACAAAGTCTGTCCTATAACATTGCATGTGCCGCATCGGAACCACCGATTCTTGGTTTTTTATTTAGCTCTCTAAGGATTCATTTGTTTTGCAAAAAAATGCAGCATTTTAAGAAAGTTGTTTTCTAAGAAAATGATAATATTTTTTGATATTTGGTTGAAACTTGACACGAAGGGAAAAATATTTTCTACCATTTGTTGAGGAATTTTTTTTTCTCCTTGCACTCCTTTCAATAAATTTTCTTTTCTTTTATTTTTTAAAATATATTTTTAATTATTTTATTTTAATTTTATTTTTGCCTTCCTTTCGTTTATTTCTTCTCCCGCACCGACCACAGTGACAACCAACAACCCGCTACGACCAAGTTTGAGCCTCGGCATAAGTCAACAAGGCTCTAGCTTGCTAGATACCAGCAATTTCAAGCCTTGCCTGATCCAATGAGGTTGAACCCATTTGTAGCCAACAATCTCTAGCCTTGCCAAATTTGCAAACTAGGCAAGGCTCAAGCTCACCTGTGGCAAGCTATCGATTGTCATTGTGGTTGGCAACCGGTTGAAGAAGAAGGAAAAAAATAAATAAAGAAAAAATTTTAAAAATAAAAATTTAAATTAACTGAAAATCTGATTTAAAAAAATAAAAAGAAAAGATGTTTGGTAAAAAAATGCTTGGTTTAAAAATGAAAGAAAGAGGAGTAACCAAAAAAAAAAAAAAAATCCCCTATATTAGAAGACTATTTTCATCAATGGAAAATATTTTATCCAATCAATTCATTTTTTGCGAAATGAACAAAAGAAAATATGAAAAACATTTTCTTGAAAGTTGTTTCTTATAAAATGAATGGAGCCTTAATCATCTATTAATTGAAGGATGTCCGCTTTGACTTTTGTCTCTGATGCTTACAATGTGAATGGGACATGTTTGTTACTATCCCAATATGCCTAGTTAAAAATAGATATAGACAACGTCAAATGAGATGATATTTATATTTTTTATTTATTCAATCTTGAATCTCTCGAGAAAGAGGTGTGTAAAGAGTACTATTTATCATTCATTTATACTTCAACCGGCTCTATGACTACCAAAACAGAGTCGCAAGGAGATCCCCAACATTCCGGCTCCTCGCGCCAGACCAGAGTGAGATTTACACGGTCGATCCAAGGAACGTCGAGCATATATTGAAGACCAAGTTCCATGAGTACACCAAGGGAGAGTATAACATAGATATAGCCAAGGACTTGTTTGGGGAGGGGATTTTTGCGGTGGACGGAGACAAGTGGAAGAAGCAGAGGAAGGTCGCAAGCTTTGAGTTTGCAACGAGGGTGCTCAGAGATTTTAGCTGCTCTGTGTTCAGGAAGAATGCTGCGAAGCTGGTCAAGGTCGTGGAGGAATTATCCGCTGCTTCTGGGGGATTCGATATGTGTTAAAAAAAAGTGATCCATTTTTAGAAAATATTAGACTACACGAGACAAAAGGTTGGCGGAAACAAAATGGCAAAAGGCAAGACTAGAAGACTCTCAAATGCTGAAGAATTTTCTGGTACGTGGGCAACAGACCACGTGGGCAGCAAAAAGCAAAAGAACAGTCAAGAATAACGGCTGAAGGAGAACAACCTAGAAGTCTCGTGCATGGGAAATTTGTGCATGGAAATCTTGGAGAAAAGTCAACAAAAGTGGCTTGAGAGTTGGAGAGAATAGAAAAATGCAGAAAAATGGAGGAGAGACCAGAATAATCGGGAGAAGCCGCGCACAAGCAGGAGATAAAAAAGGAAACTTGTAATTTTATATTGGTTTTTGTACTAGATGTCGGTGGAGGAAGGCGGTGCTCATGCCTATAAATAGAAGTTGGATGTTTGTTGTTCCTTGTAGCCGAGAAAAACACACACACGCTTCCGCAAAAACACCAACAGTGGTATCAGAGCCACGTCTTTGGTTGGTGTCAGGAGTTTGTCCTACCCACCAATTCCTAAAAATACCCTTTCAAAATACCCACTAACTAAACCATGGCCAACCCAACCTCATCCTCATTTCCCATTCCCATTTTTGATGGGAACAACTATGATTTTTGGAGCATAAAGATGACTACATTCTTGATGGCCCAAGACTTATGGGACATCGTGGAAAGAGGTTGCGAGGCTCCACCAGAAGGTGCAAGTGTTTCGAAGGATCAACTACAAAAGGATGCAAGGGTGCTATACTTTATTCAGCAAGCACTCTCGGAAACCATATTTCCGAGAATAATTGGAGCAAGGATTGCAAAAGAGGCTTGGGATATACTACGAGAGGAATTTCAAGGATCGGAAAAGGTACGCATTATTCGCCTTCAAACTCTGAGAAGAGATTTTGAAAATTCTAAAATGAAAAATTATGAGACCGTACAAGAATATTGTGGAAAATTAAAGGAACTTGTTAATCAAATGAGAGCCTATGGAGATGGGATAACTGATCAAAGGGTTGTTGAGAAAATATTGGTGTCACTTACCAAAAAATACAACTCCATAGTTACAACTATAGAAGGAACTAAAGACTTGACGACCCTATCAATAAGTGAATTAATTGGCTCTCTAGAAGCATATGAGAAAAGACTAATGGCACAAGATACAAGATGAAGATTTGGTCGAAAGTGCCTTTCAGTCTAAAGTAAATATACGGTCTCATCAAACTAAAAATGATGGAAGGAGCTCATGGAAAAACAAAAGAGGAGGAGAAATTATAAAAAAGGAAAATTATCCACCTTGTGGCATTTGCAAGAAAACAAATCATTTGGAGAAAGATTGTTGGTTTAAAAATAAAAAACAATGCCGCTTTTGTAAAAAATATGGCCACGTAGAAAAAGATTGTCGCTCGAAAACAAATAATCGAGCAAACTATGTAGAAAAAAAAGAAAGTGAAAAGAATACATTCTACGCAGGCCAAGCGGCAAATGACAATAAAAATGAAATATGGTACATCGATAGTGGGTGTAGCAATCACATGACAGGGGACGAAACTATATTCACTCATATTGATAAGTCGGTGAAATCTCAAGTAAAGTTGGGCAATGGTGCACTAGTAGATGTCAAAGGAAAAGGCACCGTCACCGTGGAAACGAATAAAGGCCCAAAATATATACGTAATGTATATCTAGTCCCTCGTCTTGCACAAAATCTCTTAAGTGTGGGCCAAATGATACAAAGTGGGTATTCTCTATATTTTAATAGAGATGCCTGCATTATCTATGATAAATATAAAAATATCATTGCCTCTGTTAAGATGAAAAATAACAATTTTCCTATTCAATGGAAATTGGTCAAAGATATAGCCATGAAAGCTCAACTTGATGATTCATGGCTATGGCATCGAAGATTTGGCCACTTCAATTTTGCTGGATTAAAAATTCTCCATCAGAAAAATATGATGAGAGATTTTCCAACTATTACAGAAATTTCAGATGTTTGTGAAGGCTGTCTTCTTGGAAAACAACAGAGACAGTCCTTCCCATCTGGAGTTTCATGGAAAGCTAAGAAGCCTTTGGAACTTGTCCACACGGATGTGTGTGATCCGATGAGGACACCTACACCTAGTCAAAATAAATATTTCATCTTATTAATTGACGATTATACAAGAATGACGTGGGTATATTTTCTTCGAGAAAGATCTGAGGTTTTCTCTATCTTTAGAAAATTCAAGAACCACGTCGAGAATCAAAGTGGCCAAAAAATCAAAGTCCTAAGGAGTGACAGAGGCACAGAATACAATTCAAAGGAGTTTAATAAATTTTGTGAAGATGAAGGAGTCCATCATCAACTAACTGTTGGCTATGCCCCAGAACAAAATGGAGTAGCTGAAAGAAAAAATAGAACCGTCATGGAGATGGCAAGGTCTATGTTAAAAGAGAAAGGCCTTCCCAACACTTTCTGGGCAGAAGCAGTTTATACTGCTGTATACCTATTAAATAGGTGTCCAACTAAAGCAGTTCAAAATAAAACTCCAGTCGAAGCATGGAGTGGACGGAAGCCTTCAGCAAAGCATCTCAAAGTGTTTGGATGCATTTGCTACGTCCACATCCCTGCTCAAAAAAGGAGTAAGCTAGATGAAAAGACAGAAAAAGGAATATTCCTTGGCTACAGTGACCAATCAAAAGGCTATCGGATTTACAACCTAAGAACTAAAAAACTAATGATTAGTCGAGACGTTGAGTTTGACAAAAATGCTGCCTGGAATTGGGAAGACGAAAAGATCGAGAAAAAGTACATCACCTTGCCAAATACACCACCTGCTCAAGAGGAGTTAACGTCACAAGAAGAAGAAGAAGTACCAGATTCCACCACTCACGACGTAACTCCACCAAGCTCTCCATGGGTAACGCAAGAAGAATCTACTCTAGAGTCTCCAGTACTAAGGGTAAAAGCCCTTAGAAGAATTTATGACACATGCAATTTTGCTATTTTGGAACCGGAAAACTATGAACAAGCATCCAAAGATGAAGTTTGGATAAAAGCCATGGAAGAAGAGATCAAGATGATCCAGAAAAATGAAACCTGGGAGCTTGTTGATCGACCAGAAGACAAAGAGATTATTGGCGTTAAGTGGGTCTATAAGACGAAGCTAAATGCGGATGGATCAATCTAGAAGCATAAAGCAAGGCTTGTGGCGAAAGGATACTTGCAACAACCAGGTATCGACTATACTGAAACTTTTGCTCCCATCGCTCGTCTTGATACTATTCGAGCACTTATAGCCTTAGCGGCACAAAAAGAATGGAAGATTTATCAACTAGATGTAAAATCAGCATTCCTAAATGGATATCTTCAAGAAGAAATATACATAGAACAACCACAAGGCTTTATTCTCAAAGGCCAAGAAGAAAAAGTCTTAAAGCTTAAGAAGGCCCTATACGGGTTAAAACAAGCACCACGTGCATGGTATAGTAGAATCGATGAGTACTTCATCAAGCAAGGATTCAGGAGGAGTATGAGTGAGCCGACACTCTACATCAAGACCCAAGGTAAGTCCGACACTCTCATTGTCTCTCTATATGTAGATGATCTCATATATACAGGAAACAATGAGACAATGATCCAAGAATTCAAAGAAGAAATGATGAAAACATTTGAAATGACGGACCTAGGCTTGATGAACTATTTCCTCGGTATTGAAGTTAATCAAGATAAAGGAATTTTCATCTCACAAAAGAAATATGCAGAAAAGCTCCTTGAAAATTTCAAAATGAGTAATTGCAAAATAGTGGCAACACCACTTTGTAATGAATAAAAAACTATTGAAAAATGATGGAGCTGAAAAAGCCGATGTCTCCCTCTACAGAAGTTTAATTAGGAGTCTACTATATCTTACTGCTACACGGCCAGATATTATGTATGCGACAAGTTTACTATCACGATTTATGCAGAGTCCAAGTCAAATTCATTTTGGAGCAGCCAAGAGAATTCTAAGATACTTACGAGGAACCACTGATTATGGTATTTGGTACCGATCTAGTGCAACAACTAAGTTAATCGGTTATACTGATAGCGACTGGGCAGGTTCAGCTGATGATAGGAGAAGTACTACTGGCTATGCCTTCACATTAGGTTCTGGAATATTCTCATGGGCATCTAAAAAACAAGACTCAGTGGCACAGTCTACTGCAGAAGCTGAATACATCGCAGCTGCTACAACTAATAGTCATGCAATATGGCTTTGAAGAATTTTAGAAGACATTGGAGAATCACAAATGGAATCAACGCCGATATTTTGCGACAACAAGTCTGCGATTGCAATATAAAAAAATCCAGTCTTTCATGGAAGAACGAAGCATATTGATATAAAATATCACTTCATTCGTGAAGTGCAAAGCAGAGAAGAGATCGAACTAAAGTATTGTAAGACTGAAGATCAAATTGCGGACATATTTACTAAAGTACTACCAACAGGAAAATTTGAGACATTGAGAAACATGCTTGGAGTATCACAAAAATGGATCAAGGAGGAGTGTTAAAAAAAATGATCCATTTTTAGAAAATATTAGACTACACAAGACAAAAAGTTGGCGGAAACAAAATGGCAAAAAGCAAGACTAGAAGACTCTCAAATGCTGAAGAATTTTCTGGTACGTGCAGCAGACCACGTGGGCAGCAAAAAGCAAAAGAACAGTCAAGAATAACGGCTGAAGGAGAACAACCTAGAGAAGTCTCGTGCATGGGAAATTTGTGCATGGAAATCTTGGAGAAAAGTCAACAAAAGTGGCTGAGAGTTGGAGAGAATAGAAAAATGCAGAAAAATGGAGGAGAGACCAGAATAATCGGGAGAAGCCGCGCACAAGCAGGAGATAAAAAAGGAAACTTGTAATTTTATATTGGTTTTTGTACTAGATGTCGGTGGAGGAAGGCGGTGCTCATGCCTATAAATAGAAGTTGGATGGTTGTTGTTCCTTGTAGCCGAGAAAAACACACACACGCTTCCGCAAAAACACCAACAATATGCAGGTGAGTAGTTTCAAGGATCAAAACCACTGTGAAAGAAAGATAAGCTGAATGGAATCGAACATAAGTACTGCATATCTGCAATAAATTATCAAAATAAGCTCAAGTTGGTCATCCGGATTTGACAGATATTGTAACTATGTCTGAAATATGATTAGACACGTATGCAATCTAGAGAGTTAGAAATAGCAAGTCTTGAAAAGAAACCTCCTCATTCTCCATAGTAGGGACCATCTCGTGGTAGTCGTCAGTCCTCATTCCCCACCAAAACAGTTTGAAGAGAGAGAGAGAGAGAGAGAGATGGCTACCTCAACAGTAGAAGAAAGAACATTTGCTGGTAATGGTCTTTAAAATAGAGACAGGGTGACAGGCCATCGTACCTTAGTTTACTTATCGTATTGTCTTATATCGTGTCTGAAGGACATATTGATGAGATGCACTTTGGATTCCATCTTCAAAGTTGGATTTGGCGTGGAATTGAACTGCTTGGAAGGATCAAGCAAAGAGGGAAGAGTCTTCATGAAAGCATTTGATGAGGCGAACGCACTAATCTACTGGCGATATGTTGATCCCTCTTGGGAGCTCAAAAGACTTCTCAACATCGGTTCAGAAGCTCGTCTCAGGAATAACATTAGACTCATCGACAATTTCGTGCATCAACTCATCAGAACCAAGAGGAATCAACTGCCTGCGCAGCAAGAGCATGTGAGTACTTTCTCCTTCCTTTCTTTTTTTTTAGTGAAGGTGTGAGTACTTGTGAACATTTAGCTATTCGATTCTTTAAATTTTCGCCCTTCTACTGTCAAGACACAATGCAAATTCGGAAGAGGCATTAGGGCATTTGATGTTGGGGAAGATTTTAGTAACAATAACTCTGAAAGAATTCTGTATAAGCTCAAGTACAGTCCAGTTTTAGAGGAATTCTGGCTAGAAAAACTTGTGGCGCCATCTAAAGATTGTTTTCATCACGAAGTTGTACCATTTTATAGGTTTATTCCTAGGCAATTCCTTCGGCTGATTATTTTTTTTCCAAATTTTCTTCCTACAAGAATGACAAGGAGGACATTCTCTCAAAATTTTTGCTCGAGAGCGAGAAAGATCCTGAGAATATGAACGAGAAGTGCTTGAGGGCTATAATTCTGAATTTCATGATTACTGGAAAAGATACTAGTGCAAATACCTTATCATGGTTCCTCTACACGCTCTGCAAACACCCCCTAGTGCAGCAAAAGATTGCCGATGAAATAGAGGAAGTAATGGGAGATCAAGCAAGTGAGGCTAATCCTGATTGTTTCGTGGAAAGAATTACTGATCCTGTGCTCGACCAAATGCACCATCTTCATGCCACGCTCACAGAGACATTGAGGCTCTATCCTGCAGTTCCAGTGGTAATCTTCTGTTCACCTGCAAGAATTAAAGTTCGGACCTCTAACCCATCACAGGAAAAGATAAAGAAGTTCAAACTGAGAATGAGATATTTTGAACTCAAATCAATACTTCAGCACATCGTGAGAGCTTGAACCTACGATGCATTATTGAGATGTATTGATGACAACTATGCAGGTCAAATACTTCCATCATAGATCAAATGCTAGCTTTTCATTCATCTCTAAATTCATGAACAAATACTGATGTAGCCCTTTTGACTGCGTGATCATGCAACTAGTTCCTAGGTTGTATTCAAATGTAAAATCCCACGCAAAAGGGTCGATATTCTTCCGAAGAAAACAGGATCAATAACTATGCAGATGCTATAAATCCATCAGATTGGCAATTACAAATCAAGCAAAAGCCAAAGGGAAGACGCATTCAACAGGATTCAGCTTTATGTAGCAATACATGCTAACTTTGATCTTTCCTACTTCTGCACAACAGGATGGAAGATGGGATGAAAAAGATGACATTCTCCCAGATGGCTTCCGCGTGAAAAAAGGGGACCGCGTTTATTACTTGGCTTACTCAATGGGAAGAATGCATAACATCTAGGGAGAAGATGCTGAGGATTTCAAACCAGAAAGATGGTTGAACAATGGAATTAACCCAAAACGAATCGCCTTTCAAATTTGTTGCATTCAATGTTTGTTCCTCTATCTTATGTCCTCGTGAATTGAATATTCAAAGGGAAGGGGGGGGGGGGGGTACCTATCCCAAGCATCTTCAAGTCACACTCTTATTTTTCTATTTGCAGGCTGGTCCTAGGATCTGCCTTGGGAAGGATTTCGCTTATCGCCAGATGAAAATAATTTCAATAGCTCTCCTTCGCTTCTTCCGTTTCAGATTAGCTGATGAAAGTAGACCTGTAATCTACAAGGTCATGTTCACCCTTCACATCAACAATGGCTTACATCTTCATGCTGTTCCCAGATTGGCTACATAAGAACTGGACTATCATTGAGTATGGTCCATCACGACATACGGATTCTAATGTTGGATGCTAGTGGTTTTCACTTATAAGTAAGCATGTACACTACAAGATTGTACTATTGCATGTAAACATTAGAATATTAAGGTCCTTTGCTTGAATTCTGTATGTAATATGTAAGTTATAAGTTCAACAGGCTTTGAGATGATGCTAATAGAATCTTATCCTTGTTAAGCCACTGAGAGGCTAACAAGCTAGTACGTCCCTAGAGCTGAAATGGTTTTGAAGCTCATTTAATAATCAGCCATCCAGCGCTTCTTGATGTCATTGCCATACCAATCTGTTAATCAGCTAGTTGGCATTGACAGAGCCGGACCTATTCTTAAGTCTATGTACTGAGAACAAGCTTTCCTGTTATGTATAACCGAAGCACTTGGTTAAATGTCTACAAAATAAGGGAAAGAATGGTTCCTCCTATGATAAAAGAAACGAGACATCTTGTGACAACAACTAGATATCTCAAAACTAACACTGCAGTAACCATAAAGGAAAAATACGGAATACCATCATAAATCACGCCAAAAACATATGGCCAAAATACTGTCCTGAAAGAAGGTCACAATGTCAATGAAGAGCCTATTGTCGAAGGAAGTTGGCTGCCGGGCCGGGATGCCCATCCTCTGCGATTTCTGTATGCCTCAATGGCCTGTAAACGAAGCCGCTGTTGAGATGCATTTTGCGGGCTCTGCGATGGCTTCACCCAAATCAACATATAAAGAATTAAATGGGTAAGCAGGAATGAAATAACTACTTTCAAAATCTGTAGCATTAGGCACTTAACCACTGAACATAGAATATTACTTTAGGGATCACAGCCAATTTCGGTGGAGCTTCAACAATGTCTCCAAATTTGACCTTCTCGTGTCCAGGAAAGTCCATGTCATCCTTATCGTTGGCCTTCTTGTGTTTCTTTTTTCTTGATTCTCTATATTTAAACAGACAAATATAAGATCATGCTCGGAAAGATGGTCTGAGTAAGATATATGCAAACAAAAGCATCTTAGAAATATCATGACTCCTTAGCAAAGAAGCAAGTCTGATATGAGTCTAAATTGACTATACACAGGCCAAATTCAACAGGTATAAATTGTTACCGCGTACGAATTTTGAAAAACTCGCAAGAAACAGACTACTATTCTCGGCAAGGCTAGGGATCTCGCGTAAATGACATTGTAAGACTTTTATCTTCTTTAGTTCCAAAAAAAATTCTACTCTTCTTAAAGCAGAAATCTGTAAAATATGGGTTTGAAAAGTCAAAAAGAGGGAAAATGACGAAAAAAGAAGAAGATAAGACAAGGTTAAAAAGTCAACAAGAAGAGAAAAGAAAGGGGCACGTTCAGCATAGGAAGACCGAGAGCCCACTCGGGAGAAAAGGTGGAAGAAAAAGTAGAGAGAGAGGGAAGGAAAGAAAAGAACAAGAAAAAGGAGAGTGGACTTCGGCTTTAAAAGAGAGAGAGAGCGCACAGGCAGAAGAAAGGACGAGGAAAGGAGAGAAAAAGAACAGAAGAGAAAGGAGAAATAAGAAAGGTGGAAGGGAAAATTTTTGCCACACTCACGATCTGGATGCCTCATCAAGCCGAGTCAACTCCATTTTGTAATGTTCGTAAGTGATCAAAGTCTCTAATCATCTATTCGACGAATCATCGCAATTAGGACTTAAAATTTGGAATTATTGGAGGTTTATGCGGCAAAGTCTGATTTTTTAGTCGTTGAGCTATGTATTTTTATAGACACGATAGTATAGGGTGTTTTGGAATTGTAGCATTTTACGGATCTTGATTTGAGCTTATAGTTTGCCCGAAAGAAAATTTCAAAATTTCTCGAGCGTGATGAACGGTGCGCATCCAGCAACTTCGGGGCCTTATCTTGTCAGTTTTCAGCTTGATTTTGGAACGATCAAGTTAGGGTCCTTCTAGTATGTTGAAAGAGCTTTCTATAAACTATAAGAACGTTTGAAGGGAGGTTCGATGAAAAAGTTATGACGTGACCAAATTACGCATTTAAGATCTGCATTATGGACGGCTTTTGAATATATGGTTTATTAGCGCATAGGTGTCGTTTTATTAACAAATAAGTATAGTTTAGTCGAGGTTAGTTATAGAGTAGCATATTACTTGGTTTGATATTTTTTTCGATTAATTGATAAGAATACAAGTGCATTGGCTTGAGTAACCATCGCATGTTGATTTTTGGCTCTCCTAGGTGAGTAGTGCTATCTTTCCTTAGAATTTGTAGATTCACGTTTTCAAAATTATAAAGATCCGATATGTTATGAGATATGAATAAGTATATTTGTTAAATAAAATTTGGATCGGGCATATGCTACATTTTGGTAGTTGTGAATGGTGTAACAAATGATTAGTGGAAATTTATTTTGTTTGAGGAATGAAGTTGAGAAATATTATATATTCTGGGTTCGCGAAACCTTTCTACAAAAAGCTCTTAATTTTGAAATGATTTATCGAATATTATAGAAATACAATTTGTGAAATGTTTTATGATATGCATTTGATTTAATTCAGTTTGTAAAAACCGGTTTATGAAAGGAGTCTAGAAATTATTTGAGAATATTTTAAGAAAAGTATTTCTAGCGGATGAATTGAATTCTTAAAGCTTTTGGTGATATATGAAATGATTTATGATGTTGGTTTTGTGAATTATGGATAGCGTTGTTCTAGATTGGTATTGATGCTCAATATCGTTGTGAGCCCAGTAAGGGGCTGATGGGTATGCGCATAGATGTCATTATGAGTCGAGTCACCAACTAAAAATAAGTGGAGATATTACCAATGGGGAATCTTGGTTACCTTGTCATCAGGTATTGTGTCATGAACATAGTTTGATATTGAGCAACAGATTGATCAATGGAGTGGATCATTGACATGTAATATGAGTTTAATCAATGAAGTGGACCATTAACATATAATTTGAGTTTAATTGATGGAATGGATTAATTGATGGAATGGACTATCAACGTGTGATTTGTAATATGAGTCGTTGGAATGGACCATTGACATGTGGTTTTATATGAGATAGATCGATGGAATAGACAATTGTTGGGATCCTTTTTGCCAGTGTTCTTATTATACAAATTCTCTTGATGAGGTGGACCCGACTATAAGGCCCAGGTGAAAACCTTGTAAATTAAAGGATGGTGTATATCAAAGGTATTTAAACAGAAATCCCTCCATTGGCACCCTTTGAAAAAGAGATAAATTTCAGTTCATGGTTTCTTATGCTCTATCTCCACTAGCATCATATGCTTCATCATTATCGGCTTTGCCACCTTCACCTTCTTCTTCACCCCCTCATAAAAAATCAGCTATTTCTCCATTTTACAAGTCAATCCTTAAGTGGACAAAGAAACACTCATACCCACTTGCACATCCAAATGAAACACCACCCAACTAGGAAAAGAAGGCTAATTCCTCTATTTCCATGTTCCAAGAAGCAGATTTTCCCTCTCTTGTCTGGGAAAGTTCTAGGCTTTTTTCCCCACCATAGAAGAATTTATTGATCCACAAGAGAGGTACCATCACATCCTAAAGATACCTACTCTAATTGATGTGGACAAACATAAAAGGTAAAAGAGAACTCTTGTTGCTAAAACTGTCTTGAATTAGCAATCAGAAACTCTTCTAACACACAACAATGTTTTCAAAAATGATTGGCTCCAAAATTGTTGAAGTACAAAAAGATATCAAGAGATATGATAAAACTACCAAGAAAATGCTTTCAGATTTCTAAAAAATGCTTTACACTTTGGAATCTGAACAACACCTAAGATATCATCATCTCGAAAGCCCAAAGGCTGAAATAGAAGAACTCAAAATGCAAATTCAGCTCATTGAAAAAAAATAAAATTCAAATCTTCTAATCTATTCCTTACCTTGTCAAGAATTGAGTATTCTTTTTCACCCCCAAATACTTAAATCTTTGTTACAATCGTAGGAACTTTCTCTGATTGAAGTAGCATTGATGTGATAGAGTTGCGAAATCGCCTTAGAGAAATGAATAAGCTAAGGAAAGAAAAGGGGAAAGAAAAGATTCTCGAGGAATCCTCGACTTTTACAAAGGAGAAACCAGACCAAATGATAATATCCAACCCACTGGAATTATTCCTAAGAGATCTGAGCAATCAAGAGGAAAGACAACTTGATCCTATTGTCCTGAAAGATTAGATTCAGGCTCTTGATCAGATTCAACATTTTCCAGATCCGATTCTTTTTATTGATTTAGAATTAGGCTCAGAACCAAATTCGATATCTTTTTCATCCTCCTCCTCTTTTTCCATCCTTGTTCTTGAAACTTTCTCATTGTACCAGCTACTTCTTCAATGTTTGTGGTTGATCCTCCAGATAAAAAAATGGACTCAAATCCTTCTAAACTATAAGTTATTCAACCAAATAAACCATCCAAAATTCCTGCTTTCTCCAAATAAATTTTCACCCTTGATGATACCCCTATTCCAAATAGCCAGCAAGATTTGAAGAATTCTATTATTGGCTAAACACTAGAGCTCTTGCCAATCAAAACAAGTATGATGTCCTTTTTGTATTTGTCACAAAGTTTACAAGTAGTCTTAGGGCGAGTTTGGTAACACTTCTGTTCCCAGGAACAATTTATGATCAGAAATAATTCTTTTTTATTCTGTTTCCAGGAATAATTTCTAAGCATTTTAAGCCGTTTAGTAATTGTCCAAAATTTCAATTCCTAGAATAGAATTGCGTTTAGTACATTGCTCAAAATTTCCACTTCAAATCATTTTCTTTTAATTACTTTTTTCCTTTTTCTTATTTTCTTATTTTCCTTTCTTTCTCCTATTCTTCTTCTTCAAGTGGCCAGTCGCTGACTTTGGGATGACCGGCGATCGGCCAAATGAGGGTCGACGACCTCACCAAAGTGTCATCGGCCCTCGTAGGCCAAGCCTTGTCGGTAGCTTGGTGAGGCTTGGCCTCGCTAGATCTGGTGAGGTCGAGCTTGCCTAGCTGTTGGCCGGGATCTGGCGAGGCCGAGCCTCACCAGTGGCCAGGGGGGCCTCGTCGAGGCTGGGTGAGGCCCACCTCACCAATGCCTGGGCTTGCCTCTAATGAGCTCGTTGAACCAGTTGCCAGCGATTGGTAGTAGTGGGCGGCGGACGGCGGACGGCGGTTGATGGCAAGTGCAGTGGTGGTAATAGATGAAGAAGAAGGAAAGGGAACAAGAAAAAAGAAAATACAAAGAGAAAATATAGGCTTGATTCTAGAATCGTTCCCGAGAACAAGAATCAACTTATTTATTTATTTATTATTATTCATGATTCTATTCCAAATCTACTTTCTTGAACAAAAAAAATATAAATTTGTTCCTGATAACACAAATTTTACCAAACACAATTATGTTTCAAAACTACTATCACGCCCCGATTATCGAGCACGCGCCTATCCCTCGGTGGTCGATAAAATTTCCGATTTCCCAGGACGAGTTGCCAACCATTTTATTTTATTGCACATGCAGAAGCAAATAATAAATCCCCTAACAGTAACCATCTCGGAATAGAAAAGCAGGACAATATATTCACAAACAAAACATGCTTTTATATACATACTGAGTCATATACAAAAGTCAATAACCACAAGCCTACAAAAGACTAGTTCCAAAAGAAGAAAAAAAAGGCTATCCTATTTGACCTACTCTTCAGGTTACCTTAGCTTGACTCCAGACCTTCCACTCTACAGCCCTAAAAATTGAGCTCACGACGGGGTGAGATATAAATCTCAGCGAGTTCACGCTCTAAACCTCAATTAGGAGGGTAATATGTCTAGCATCATCCTAATCACACAATCATACAACCATAGAGACTTACCTTGTCTCAGATCTACCCCGCAGGTTAGCACAGTTCACATACATCATGCATAAAATCGATACATGCAACAATTAAAACACCTCACTCAACTGTATAAATCACAGGGGTCCCAATTATAATGCCAAACCATTACGACACGTCACATATCATGCCACACAGTTTTGTCTCATAATTAGGCGCATCAAATTCCAATAATCATGCGTTCCAATTATTAATTTTGCCCCTCTAGGGTACGGCCTACTTGAAGTTCGACGGTCTAATGGCGTAACCAGGCATCGTCTCTTCTCCATTGAATATGGCTACATCTCTCAAAGATGGCTTTTCCGAAGGAGTATAGGTTTAGAATCTATTGCGACCTGAAACCCAATGAGTGGGTAACCCGTATAGGGTAACGTCCATTCGACAGAGTTCAGGGACGGGTTCTTTTAACCAACACATGATCATTCAATCTCGGCTCAAGACACTATACATTGCACTCAAATGCCTCAATTAAAATAGTGATCCTAACCTATTTTCTTTGTATTAAAATACCCGGTAAAAATAGTCGTGTGTGGGTACATGGTCAAATTGAATCCGGAAAATTCATAACCTTCTTTTTAAAATCCCACTGTTTTATATTGTATATAAAACCATTTTCAGTGTTGAAACTCGACACTTGAGATTTTTTGAATAAATATCGAAATTCACAAATTTTGGAATTAAATACTCAAAATTCCAATCATCACTCAATTGGCACAAATTATCATCCAATTGCATAAGTTGAACACACCATTGCAATCAGCACGAAATTCCAGTCACCGGCTATCCCGGTCTAATTTCCGGAAAATATTCGATAATTAATTAATTACTAAAATTAATTAAATCAATCAATTTAAATACAAAAAATATAAACTTAGGCCAAAAATTGCTAATTTAACCACCTATTGAACTAATTAAATTATCCTAACCATTCTAACTATAAGGCTACCTAATAGGCTAACAAATTTTAAGCTCTAACCACTTAATTCACTAATCTAACTAACCTAAATTAATTAAATAAACTAAAACTACACTAATCTAATATTAAATTAATCAAAACACCCCTTAAACGTTATTCGCCTACTAAATAGAGTTTATTGCATAAACTCACTGGTTTAGCGCGAAAACTAGTTCACCGCGACGGTGGCGCAACAGCAACCGAAGCTTGGGCCCACGGCAACGCCGACGGGAACTTGGGCTAGGTCGAAAAACCTTGCAAGCCCACAGCAACTGTTGGGCTTGGTTGAGCTTAACTGATGGGCTGAGACGCACGGGCTGGGTTGATTCCGCAGGCTGCAACGGCTGAAATTCACGGGCTAGATTGAAACTCGTGTAGGCTGAGCTGTAGGCTAGAAATTGGCAGGCTGCTGAGCTGATTATGGCCAAATTGTGGGCTGGGCTTGCGGGCTGGTAATGGGCTGGCTTCGGTGGAGATGGGCTGAAAAGATCAAGCAGGAGCTTCGGTGGGTGGTGTCATAGACGGTTAGCCATTGCTGGGCTAAAACGCGAGGTCGAGAGGAGTTGCTTCTGTCAACGATGGGGCTTCAACGGGCGAAGGTTGACTCAAGTAGGGTTGAAGACACGGACGAAGGTGGCAGCTGGCGCACACAGGCTCTACAAGGGTCAATAATGGGGCTTCGGTGGAGCTGGAGTTGACCGGATGTGTTGGCAGTAGAGAAAACGGAGCGGAGAGGGGGCGATCGTGGGCTTGTCGATGGGGATGCTGGCAGAAGCTGAGGAAATCGAAGGAAATTGAGGCAGAGAAGGATCGGTGGCCGTTGACTGGGATGTGGTAGCTGGGATGGCTTCGGTGGGAGAGAGAGACAAGTGGTGGTGGTAGAGCAAAGAAGCAAGATTGAGAAGGAGGGAAAGGGAAGCAGGTGCTGGCGGAGAGAGAGAGAGGAACGACGGAGCTGCTTTGAAGGAAGAAATGAAGGAAAACGAAAAGCAAAGCAGAAACGGATGGAGTCGGCGTCAAAGGGGAGAAGGAAAAAGCTGAAGGAGGAGGCGCAGCTTGCGGCGTGCTCGGCAAGCTTGGAGAGCTTAAAGTTACACATCTTTGTGCATCCCCTTAATTGCTTTGTCCCCTATTTATTTATAGCAATTTAACCCACAATTAAATCAAATTTGAAGCCAAAATTTCAGCCCTCTTCCTAGGATCCGAATTTCACACTTGAGCTTCAATTCCTCATCAAATTTCCCCAATTTGGTGTCCAATTTTTGATGAAGAAGAAGTCCCCAAGATTTCTGCAAGTCCCCTTCATCAAATATCTTGGTAAGGAGGCCAAAAATCCATTCGATTTGGCCCGAATTTTCGTTATTTTCCAAATCGTCTGAAATGATTTTCTGTAAAAATCTTGAACTCTCCAAAAATTCTTCGGAGGATGAGTCAACATTTCTAAAATAAATCGTGACATGATAGAACTTTTAATTTCTGAAATCGGGTTCAAATTTGTTGTTAATTTCAGTTTGACGCAATTTTAGCATGATCTAACATATCAGGTAGTTTTAAGGAATTTTTAGTGCAATTGATCCGTTGTCGATTATTTTCAAATCACAAGATACATTTTCGACACATTGGCGACTCCCGGTTATCGTGAAAATCTCGAGATTTCAATATGGACACAAGGTACCCAAAATGACAGAAAAATCGATCTAGTGTCAATCGACAAGAATTTTGCAATCAGGTGGAATTACCCACACACTAATCACATACCTTTATCGAATCAACCTATCTTCAGTCTCTGATCAATTTTGATAGTATTGTAATGACCCTTGCAAATCAACACAGTTAAGTAGTCGATTTCTGGTCGAATTCTTAAGTCTATTGAGTTTAGAATCCCTTAATTGCTCCCTCAGATAGTCTAGTTATCTCATGAGTGATCAGCTCGAAGAATAACACTATAGACACATCGATGAAAGACCCAATCTATTTAATTAAAAACAAAATCTGAAAATTTAAGTTGTCACAACAACTCTCGAGAACAAAACAATAGAAACTTTTACTATTTGGTCGATTACCAAACAAGGCCTTAAACACTAGTGGCAATCAGTTCTAGAGCAAGACCAAGTTCAATTTCTGCTCTTTATAGATTTTGGCCAAACTATTGCCTTTATCTACTACTTTTTTGTTTGTAAACCCACCCATTAATCTCCATGAGCTTGAAAAGAGAGTATTTTAAAAGAAAATACTGCTCTCTCCGAAAAAAAAAAGAAAAAAAAAAGAAAAACATCTTGACAAACATTATTGAGAAATGATCAAACTCTTTTATAGGTTTAGAGCTAATGCAAACTTAAAGCAGGTTTTCCTAGCGTCTATTGCTAGAGAGCTCTCCCAACAAGTCAAGAGATAATTTCTCAACAAACAAAGAAGAATTGTGAATATTCCCTTTGGAGAAATACAGCAAGAAATCCATCTCTACCTCAATGATCTATGTCTTAGACATTAAATGATGAAAACTTATATCAGAGACAATTGAGAGCTTAATGGTGTCTACTCACACCAACATCTAAAGATCAAATACTCTAAAAAAGATTATGATGGCACCAGTGGAAAATATTCCGAAAAAAAGAAGCATTTCAAAAAGTACAAAATTGGAAGGCCCAAGCATGGACCTAAGTACCCTCAAAGAAAGAAGAAATGACGATTCCTACAAAGAAAGAAAGACAATCAAATTGCAACAAATCAATTAGATGCTTCATCCACAACAAAATGGATCATTTCACCAAAAATTTCTCCCAAGAGAAAAAAAGAGTCAAAATCACTTGATACACCGTATTAAAATAGAAATTGGTATATCACCTGAAAATGATGATGTTGAGTCATTATTTTGCTTTGATGCCCATTTGAACAAATTCTTTGTATTATTTCTTGCTATCAAACTTCTCTTGAAACTGATTTTGATTCAGACTCTAAAAACCTTTTTTCATATATCTTTCATCTGTTTAGAACAAGACCCCATTATATATTCTAGTCAAGTTCATTGTCCCAATTTTTTTGTAAAATTTTACACCTTAAAGTTTGCTAAACCAATCACAATTATTGTTCTTATAGATAATGGTACTAGTTCTTCGATTCTAGACACTAAGGTTCTTCCTAAAGAATACTGAACTTCCTATGTTTGATATTTCAATTTTTCCTCAAGAGATATCTTTTCTACAAATATATGAACCACACCAATAACTATCCAATCTTGGCGGTAATGAAATGCCCGATTTATTTAGTAGAAGACAAGGTTGAAAATTTGGATGTCACAACTCTTCCCCTCTTATAAAAATTTCGTCCTCGAAATTTAAACTTTACAAGACTTGATCAAAAAGGTGAGGGTACAATTCTCTTATTAACTCCTCAGTCTCCCATGTTGTTCCTTCTGTACTGTGGTGTTGCCAGACCACTTTGACCAACGAGATGGTCTTTGTACGTAGAACTTGCTATTTGCGATCGATAATCTGGACCGGTCTTTCAACGTATGACACACGGTCATCCACGTCCAATTCCTCGAAATTGAGCACGTGGGTCGGGTCAGGCTCGTACTTCCTTAACATCGACACGTGAAAGACGTCATGCACTTGCGCCAATCTTGGCGGCAACGCAAGATGATACGCTAAGGTTCCGATTCTCTCAAGAATCTCAAACGGACCTACAAACCTCGGACTCAGTTTGCCTTTCTTACCAAAGCGCGAAGTTCCCCTCATTGGTGACACTTTTAGAAAAACGTGATCACCAACTTGGAATTCCAAAGACCTTCGACGCTTATCTGCATAACTTTTCTGCTTTCTTTGAGCAGTTTTTAATCTGTCTCTAATCACTGTCACGGCTTTCACTGATTGTTGAACCAACTCTAGGCCTATTATCTTTCTTTCCCCAACTTCATCCCAACACACTGGTGTTCTGCATGCTCTGCCATACAACGCTTCGAATGGGGCCATCTGAATACTCTGTTGATAACTGTTGTTGTAGGCGAATTCTACTAGATGAAGCTGATCTTCCCAACTTCCCTTGAAGTCTATTACACAAGCTCTCAGCATGTCTTCGAGGGTCTGAATTGTCCTCTCGGACTGGCCATCCGTCTGAGGATGATATGCCGTACTGTACTGAAGCTTTGTACCAAGAGCACTCTGTAAGCTCTTCCAAAAAGCAGCAGTAAATCTCGGGTCTCTATCAGATGTTATCGTAACTGGCACTCCATGCATTTGAACCACTTGGCGCACATATAGGTTTGCGTGCCTATCCAAACTGAGGTCTTTTCGAACTGCAATGAAGTGAGCTGATTTTGTTAGTCTGTCGACTACTACCTAGATCGAATCATTCCCTTTCTGACTTCTTGGTAGTCCAGTCACGAAGTCCATCGTGATATGCTCCCATTTCCATTATGGGATTGCGAGAGGTTGCAGAAGTCCTCCTGGCTTGCAATGCTGAGCTTTTACTTGTTGACATGTCAAACACTTGGCCACATGTTTGGCAATATCCGCCTTCATACTTGACCACCAATAGTGTTGATGTAGATTCTGATACATTTTAGTGCTTCCAGGATGAATGCTGTAACTGCTACGATATGCTTCAAATAAAATTTCTTCTCTAAGCTCTACATTGTTAGGTACAACCAATCGTCCTTGGAATCTTAGTGTCCCGTCATCAGCGACAGCCTTTCTTTTCTTTGCGCCTTCCTGAAGAATTCTCTGTACATCTGGGTCTGTCGGTTGGAGTTGTTTGATTCTGACCTGGACTTCCGGTTCAATTCTGAGGGTGGCCATAAAACTTGAAAGGTGGCCTACCTCAAATTTGAATTTTGAATCCCGAACTCTCTCGATTAAGTTCCACTCCTTAACCAAGATTTCCGCTACCGAAGACTTCTGACTCAATGCATCGGCGATCTTGTTCGCCTTCCCTAGGTGATATAAAATATCACAGTCGTAGTCTTTCAGCAATTCCTTCCATCGGCACTGTCTCATGTTCAACTCCTTCTAAGAGTACAAATACTTGAGACTTTGATGGTCCGTAAAGATTTGAAACTTTTTCCCGCATAAGTAATGTCTCCAAATCTTCAGGGCAAATACATTGGCTGCGAGCTCTAAGTCATGCGTTGGATAGTTCAATTCATGAGGTCTCAACTGACGGGAAGCGTATGCAACCACTCTGCCATGTTGCATAAACACGCAACCCAATCCTCTGAAAGACGCATCACTATAGATCTCAAATCCTCCAAGACCAGATGGAATCGTCAGTACCGGTGCGGTAGTCAGCTTTTCCTTCAGTTCTTGAAAACTACGCTCGCACTTGTTTGTCCATATGAACTTCTCTCCTTTCTTTAGGAGTCGAGTCAATGACAACACTGATGTTAAGGCTTTTTTTTTCCACAAACTTTCTTAAGTGACTTGTACAACCCATACGGCTTCTGATCTCTGATACTATCGTCAGTCTCGGCCCACTGATAATTGACTTGGTCTTGATCGGGCCCATGGAAATTCTTTCACCAATTTCAGGTGTCTCTAGGGCTCCTTAGCATTTCTCGAATACACTAGAATATCATTGAAAGATACGATCACAAACTGAACTCAATATTCCTCGAACACTCGGGTTGTCAAATCCATGACAATTAATGGAGTGTTCGCCAGGCCAAATAGCATTACATTATACTCACCAAAGCCATATCAAGTACAACACACCGTCTTCAGTATAACCTCTTTCTTGGTTCTCAACTAATGAAAACCTATCTTCAAGTCGACCTTTAAAACATCTATGCTCTTTATAACTAGTCACACCATTGATTGATCTTCGGCAATGAACACTTGTTCTTGATTTCACCTAATTGAGTTGATGATGGTTGATGCATACTCGCAACAAACCAACTTTTTTTTTCTCACAAACAAAATGTATGATTCCCCAAAGTGATGCATTGATATGCATGAATTCCTCATTCATCAATCTTCACATTTGCATCTTCAGTTCTACCAATTCAAATCACAACAGTTGGTAAGACGCTTTCGAGAGTGGCTCTATCCTGGTGCTGGCTCGATCGCACTTTCTATCTCTTTCTCTGACGACGGTCTGACATTTCTTGTGACAACACATCTAGAAATTCTTAGGCCACTGAGATGTCCTCCATCTCTAGTTCTCCAATCCGTCCTACCCAAGACAATCGCCAAGCAACCTTGGCAACCTCCGTCTAACAAACAAGTTGCCTTCAGCCAACGAGATCAATGAAATCGAATATTCTTTTCGACTCCCAATAACCTCGATACTTTCACAAGCTAATGGATTAAACTGGATTACTCCAAGATCGTGATTCATTGTCACTAGATGCTCCATGAGCCCACACTATTCTTGTGGCATCAAATTCACACTTCAACAACAAATCAAGCACAACTATTGCTAATGATTTCCCCTCTGTCACTTTTACTTCAATAATTTAAGTTCTACCAACTCAGCACAAAACTCAGCTACGTTACTCTGATGAGATCACCTCCAACACATTCTTTCTCTGATCGGTGCAAGATTAATTCTACTCTCATTCCTTTCGCCATCCTAATGGCGTTCTGGCCGCAATAGCGATGCCTGTGCTACCTTGGACTTCCACTGACAATCCTTCACTTGATGGCCATGCTAGTCATCATCACAATATGTTCTAGTCATACTCGGACACTGGATTTATCCATACTTCCTTCTACAATTCCGACACCTATCAGGTGAGTCTTCTATCTCCTGCCAAGTGATAGCACACACTCTTTCTGGTTGTCCCATCAGTCTGCTAGGACCACTCTCGACCAGATATCTCTGTTGGCTATACTTTAAACAATTTCGCGTCTTAGGAAGGACATAAGACCAATCTCCACTATCGCGTCTGGAGACAACCTGATCTATTTGACTCGGTGCTGACTTGACTACCCCACCCTTCCTCGTGAGTGGAATAGAATACTTTTCTCTCGACCTCGGTCTTTTCCCTGATCGATTTCCATTTCTGCCTGAACTGGATCTATACCTTGGCTCGAATGCACTGACTCGCTCTCGAATCACATCTCCACTCTGGATCTCAGCAGGTGAGGCGACAACGACGGTTGCAACACTGATGGCGGTTCGATCTTGAGCCTTCTAGCTCATCCAATTCCCAAGGAACACTAGCATCCGAACGATCCAATCGAACTGAGGATCATTCGACGCTACTATACTAGTACCAACCTACAGTGGTACTTTTACGCTCGAGCTGGCCAAAGTCGACACTTTGCCACAACCACCTCGGGTACCAACCTTTGTCGGTGCTTTATCCCGAGTCACAGAGGACATTGTCCTCTTACTAGGAGTTCTCAGTTCCTGCTCGCTCATGGTTCAGTCTTTATACTGAAACCCATCTTCCAAATCCACACCGGATTAGAAGGTGAGCGATCCACACACAACAAACAATTCTACCATTCAGCTAACATAGACATGCACCGGCATGAATTTAAAGGTCTTTCCTACAAACTATCCCATGGTCAACGCTCCTTATCACTCCAATCTTGAACTTCGCTCTGATACCACAAAAAGGGGATGTCACGCCCCGATCCTCGGGGACGCGCGCATCCTTCCATTTGGTCGATTTTTAAAGTGTGATACCCCAGGACTACTTATCGCCGACCCTTTCTTTTCATTACGCATGCGGAAGCAGTTATAAATCCCTAGACAATAAAACAATGGGATAGAAAAGCAGGCCATATTTTTCATATTGAAATTCACAACCACACTTTCATTAACAGCATAACTTATAGTATATTTACAATACTATTCATAGCATAAAAGTCTCACACCTATCTACACTAAGACAGGGTGCACAAAAGGGATGGGATCTCAATCCACATTTGGGTTGTACTCAAGATCCCTCTCTGGATCATCTTCTACTTCAAAATACTTTCTCCCCTTCAGGTTCTTCCTCCTCAGCTTTTCCTCAGGGTCCTGAAATGGTTATTCAATAACCAATGAGACCACGTCTCAGCGAGTCTTACCCCCTAAGACTCGATTAATAAACTAATATGCCATACGGTTGCCTAAGCACAACACGATTCAGAAGACTTACCTTGGCCTCAGTTCCAACCTGCAATTCAAGGTTAAACACAGATATTCAAACAATTCACGACATCCGATCAAGCACTGGTCAATCGACTGAGTCGATTACATGTCAGCCAGACCCTTTCTAGGTCATTCCCACTCATACCATGATTTCCCAGTGGTGTACTCATTCACCAAATCACATGTGTTTCTCGGGCGTCGTTTCTGCCAATGACATACCGATCACCGACACCGTGCGTTCTTTAAGGCGTTGTTTTCACCAGTGATATCCTCGATCACCGAACCACCTGTCCTTTCTAGGGCGCCGTTTTCGCCAAGGTGACATCGACTATAGACAACATCGTGAGTTCTTTAAGGCGTCGTTTTCACTGGTGATATTTCCTTAATCACCGAACCACGTTTGTCTATAAGTCATTTACGTGCGTTCTTTAAGGCGCCGTTTTCGCCAGTGGTACTTCCAATCACCGAACCACGTATGTCCAATAACATCGTACCTGATTGGTCTCGGCCAATAATGTTCTCAGTTAGCTCTCACCATTCTCTCTACTATATAGCCCATCAACGTACTGGCGCTATATAACCATGCTCGGCCATTACCAATCAAATACTCAATAACAAACAATTTGGGACAATTCCTCAAATTTCACAATTTAAATCAATTCCATATAATTTAAAGCTCAATTAAATAAACAGTTAGCACCATGACAATTAGCACGAAATTCTGATCACCGACCATCCCGGTTGAATTTCCAGAAAAATAAATAATTAAATAAATAATTTTGAAAATAAAATAAACAAATATTAAAAATCCAATTTAGGCCCGTATTGCCTGATTGGAACCCGAAACGGGTCGGGAAAAATCCCGAGATACATTCAATAAATAATAGAGCATTTCTACTCCCTAATGGCTATAGCTAACCACCTAACATGCATCCTCAAGTCACTAATTTAATTGTTCTAACCTAATCTAACCACCTAATTGCACTTAATTAAATCTAACCAACCCTAAGCATAATTAGCAAACTAATAAAGCATTAGTGAGTAAAACTCACTTGATTAAAAACGGGGATCGAATCACCGCAACGGCGACGCGACAGCGGCCGAAATCGGACTTTCGACGACACCGGCGGGCTTGGACCGGGCCTCGACTTTGGCCCAACAAATCTCAGCCCAACTGAGATTTGTTCTTGTGCTAAACTGGGCTTGCTCTTGGGCTTTTCTGATTTGAAAATGGGCTGACTTTGCTGGGCTTGAAGACTTCAACTGGGCTGAAAATAGGCTGGGCCCAAACTTAAAATTAAAACTTGCTGGGCTTGATTGGATTGGGCTTCAAGAGGGCTGAAACAAATTGAATTGGGCTGAGCAAGATGCAAACTGGAAGCTGGACTGTTCGGTGGCTTCAAATGAGCTGCTGGGCTGATTTATCCTTAGACTGATGGGCTGAACCAGAAGCAACAAAGGCCACTATTGGGCCAAGAAAATTAGTGTGGACTTCGATTGTTCACGTGGCTGAAGACCGGTGGACTCGCGGCTTCAACGAGGCTGCTGCTTCGATGGGATTCTGGGATTCCTTCAGTGGAATTTGCTGGCCGCATATGGAGTTGCGGAGGCAGGCGCGTGGACGGCAGAGGCGTGGGGACTTCGGTCAACAAACGGTGGAGGAGAGGGCACCGTTGACTGGATCGTGGGCACGTGAGGTGGATTAAATCAACAGGGCTTCGGTGGGGTTTGTTCTTCATGGATGAGGCGGCTACTTCATGCGCTTGAAGAAAAAGACGCGTGGAGGCTTCACTGGACGCACGAAGAGAGGAAGCAAACCGTGGACGGTGCGGCTCCTTCCTGCAATGGTTGACGTTGGACTCGCGGCAAAAGAAGAAAGCTCGGTGGAGTCTTCGGTCAGCAAGGCTTCACGAAAATTGAAGCCGCGTGGAGTTGAGGGCTTCGGTGGGATGTGGAGCTGGCGTGAGTGGCCGACCAGCTCGGTGGAATCGTGGCTTCAAGTGGTCAACCAACGGCCTCACTCTTGCAGATGCTGACCAAGAGATGTTCGTTGATGGGCAAGTGGCGAGGAGCAGCTCAAATTGAAGATCTCGTGGCTGGCGTGAGTAGAGTGTGTGGGCTTCGGTTGAGGAAGAGAAGTAGCGGAAATTGAGAGAGTTTCGCATGAAGTGAGAGGGAGAGAGAGAAGAAGTAATCCACGGCAGCTTGGGGAAGAGGATGAGGGGTGAGGGCCCCTTAAGCTTGATATTTTACCAAATATCTCTCACAAAAACAATTCTCAGCCATGCATAATTTCCCTTGACAAGAACGGACATTTTCTTCTAGCCAAATCGGCCAAATTGGTCGAAATGTTGTGGCCCGAAGAATACACGAATTTGGGGGAGATGGCACAACCATTCTCTCTTGATTCCATCTCAATTTAATTCTCACAAATTCAATTGATCATTCATTGATCGTCTCTGCATTTTTCCTCATTCAAGAATCCACCAAAAATCCAAATTGATACCAATGATGCACGCCCCCATCTCAAGATTCGATTTTAACTAAGTTCGAACTTATTTTCAATTCCAATGTCTCCAAATTGAGGTCCGATTTTGATGTAGAAAAATCCCAAGAAATTTTCTATAAATCTCCGACACACACAGGCTCAACCCGAAAGTCAAATTTCCCATTAATTTAGCCAATCTAAACTTCTGCCAAATTTCCGCGACGTCCGAACCCAATTTCCGTAAAATTTCCCGAATCTCCGAAAAATCTTCTGAGACTGAGTCGATGCTCCTAAAATTTATTGTGACATGGCCAAAACTTCAATTTCTGAAATCGGACTCGAATTGGCGGTTAATTTTCATTCGGCGCGTTTTTAGCGTGACCTAGACTATCGGGTAGTTTTCAAAACTTTTTAAGGCAAATGACCTGTGGTCGATTTTCTTCGAGCCAGTATGAACCCACTCGACTCAATGGCGACTCTTGATTGTCGTGAAAATCTCAAGGATTCAAATACGGACACAGGGTACCAAAATAATAAGAAAATCAGTCAAGTGTCGGCCGACGAGAATTTTCTAATTCAGTAGTGTCACCCACGATTAGTCACATATCTCTATCGATCCAGTCTATCTCGATTTCAAATCGATTTTTAAGCGTGCCGTAGTGACCTCTAAAGATGGACACGGTCAAGAAGCCGATTCCTGATCGAGTTCTCAAGTCTATTGCCGTAAAATTCCTTAATAATTTCCCAAGATAGTTTAGTTATCTCGAGAGTGATCGGCTCTGAGAATAACCCTATAGACGCGTCAATGAAATGCCCGATTTATTCAGTAGAAGACAAGGTTGAAAATTTGGATGTCACAATCTAGTCTTCCCAACAAAGATTTGATTATTGATTGGGATGTTATGACTCAAATTCTTTAACTCCGAATTATTCCTAGAAAATGCCCTAAGTATAAAGACCAATTCTCTAAATTTGTCAATATTTAACGGTTCTTTTCCATTTAAATGAGTCTGCTAGATCCAATCATGCAAAATTGCTAGAATCATGTTTAGAATCTCACTTTGACTTATCTCAAAAGTGTCCCCATCTTTTGTGAATAAATCTAGAGTTCTTTGCTTGCCTCCCCTTTAAAAAGAATGAGGGCATAAATCCCATCAAGGCAAGTCACATAGGAATAGACCCAAAACATCTTGTTGCTACTTAGAATGAATGCTCAGAATTACTACATCAATGTCTTATTAAAATCTCAAATTCCCTATAGATATACAAAACTTTTTATGTCAATAAACTATTCGAGTAAAATCGAGGGAAGATGTGACTAGTGATCAATTATTAGCCCCTCAACATTTTCCTTTAGGATGAAAAATTCACATTGCTCTTTTGAAATTCTTGTTTTACTGGACTATCCAAAGCCCACATCTATTCCAAATTTGACCTAAGCTGGATTTTGGCAATTGGGCATTCATCCTGCAGACAAACCCAAGACAAAGTTCTGCATTCTAAACTAGTATTTCCAATGGAAGGTCCTCCTTTTTGGCCTTAAAATAACCCATTCCTTATTCCAAAAGACCACATGCCATATCTTTTAGCCAATCTTGCTAAGTGCATCAATTTACATTGATGATATCTTACATTACAACCTTGATAAAGAATTTCACTGCCGACTCCTCAATCAGTTTGTAAATATCGTGAAAAAATATAGAATCACGGTTTCTCAGAGAAAAATGAACATTAGCTAGATAAAAGTTAAATTTTTTAGTATGCACCTTAACAAAAGTACATACTATCCAAGGTCGTACATTGCTCAAGAGTTGTTGAAATTTCTAGAATAAAATTTCATGACAAAGCAAGTTCAGTAATTTCTTAGGATAATCAATTATCTTACAAATTTTGTTCCTAACATTACAAAATTGTTGATTCCATTACAATTGATTGTAAAAAACAATCATCCACCTTGGAGTATAGCTTAAACCAAAGCAATTGCAGAGTTAAAAGAAGTAATATAGATTTTCCCCCATTGCAAATATCATGCATTAGGAAGAGAATCCTCCAGACCGATGCTAGTAACGTATATTGGGTAGCCATACTATTTGAAGAGATTAAAGGTAAGCGACACCTTTGCGCTTACAATGTGCTTACAAAAGTGGAAAGTTTCCCCAGGTTGAAATGCATTGTCATTTTACTTTTAAGGAAATATTAGCAATAAAGAATGGGACAATTTTTTTTTTTTTTTGAATTCCATCTTATTGGTTATAAGTAATACGAGATCGATAGTAATGAGGGACTTGACCATTCTTTATATCTAGTGCATCCATAAAATCTTCTCCCATGATTCATTCGATTCCATGATATTCTTCTTAGACTTGGTAACCCAAAAAAATATAATTGCTCAACTTCTCATTATCTTCAATGAAAGGAATTTGAGACACTATTAAAAGTCCTGCTCTCCATTTCCAACATTCGATGATAGAATTTTGGGTAAATCAGAATTAGGGTTCAGAATTAGGGTTCAAGCACTTCAATGGAGATTTTGGCCAATTTAGGGTATAAATTTGAGACAATTTGGGAGATTACATCATTTTGGCCGATTTAGAGCTTTTATTTTGGCCATCTATGGAAATAGTGTCGTTTTGGGTGAGTCAAAACTAAGTCAACTCTCCAGCGATCCACGTAGGTGAGCAAAATTAATAAAAAAATTACCATGTATGATTTTCTATGGGATTCGTTGGAGGTGGCACTCAAGTATCCAATTTTTCAAAAACAAAAAATTAGCATTTAAGTATCACTTTCCTAACTTTAATCACTTAAGTGTCTCCTCATGCTAAGTTTTGACACTTGGGCTAAACTTCTTCCCTTCTAGTGAGAAGTTGACCCATCTTGGAAGCTCAAAAGACTTCTCAACATCAATTCGGAAGCTCATATTAAGAATAACATTACACTCATCGACAATTTCGTGCATAACTTATCAGAACCATGAGGAATCAACTTCTGGGGCAGCGAAAGCATGTGAGTACTTTTTTCTTCTCTTTTATTAGTGAAGCTGTGAGTACTTAGCGTACAGTTAGCTATTCAATTTTTTTTACGTTTATGGTCTTCTTTTGTCAAGACACAATGCAAATTCGAAAGAGGCATTAGGGCATGTGATGTTGGGGAAGATTTTAGCAACAATAACTTTGAAATAATTCTGTAGAAGCTCAAGTACAGTTAGGTTTTAGAGGAATTCTGGCTAGAAAACTTGTGGCGCCATCTAAAAATTGTTTTCATCACAAAGTTGTACTATCTTCCAAGTTTTTTCCTAGGCAATTCCTCTGACTGATTATTCCTTTTCCATGTTTTCTTTCTACAAGAATGACAAGGAGGACATTCTCTCAAGAATTTTGCTCGAGAGCGAGAAAGATCCCGAGAATATGAATGATAAGTACTTGAGGGATATAATTCTAAATTTAATGAACCACAAATACCTTATCATGGTTCCTTTACATGCTCTGAAGACACCTCCTAGTGCAGCAAAAGATTGCTGAAGAAATAAAGGAGGGGATGGGAGATCAAACAAGTGAAGCTAACCCTGATTGTTTCGTGGAAAGAATTACTGATCTTGTGCCCAACCGAATGCACTATCTTCGGGGAGAATTACCAAAAAAATCTTAAATCTATTACAATTATATCAATTCAGCTATAAACCTTTTTTTTTGGCCAAATTAGTCCTAAACATTTTACAATTGTGTTAGTTTAGTCCATCCGGCCAAATTTGCCAGCCAGTGGATGTGGATATCGACTGTCCGCGAAAGGTGACATAGCAATTTTTAAATATTTTTTTTCAAGTTTTTTTTAATATTTTTTGAATTCTTTTTTCTTTCACCTTCTCCTTCCTCTGGTCGGTGCCGGCTACAGGTTAGGGTCGGCAAGGCCCCGCCAAATCTAGTGAGGCTTGGCCTCACTTAGCCATGGCAAGAGCTGAGCTTGCCTGCACTGGCAAGGTCGACCCTCACCATGGCTGGGCAGGGCCGAGCCTCACTAGATCTAAGGCAAGGGTCAACCTCGTCGGTGGCCAGTGAGGCTCCTCACCTAGGGACAGCAAGGCTCAACCTTGCCATAGCTAGGCGAGGCCGAGCTTTGCCGGATCTAGCGACAGCGGCCTTGCCAACCATCGGCGAGGTCGACCTCACCAAGGGACGACCGAGACTCGATCTTGGCCTCGCCCAGCCAAGGCGATAGTCGACATCGCCAATGGCCAGCAAGGCTCCTCGCTAAGGGACGGCAAGGCTTGATCTTGCCGGATCTAGTGAGGCCAAGCCTCGCTAGATTTACCGTAACAGGTTGGTCGTCGTTGCCTTGGCTGAGGCTCACCTTTGCTAGTGGCCAGTGGGGACAAGCCTCGCCATTAGCTGGCAAGGTTGACCTCGCTGGCCAAAGGAAGGAGAATGTGGAAAAAAAAAATTCAAAAAATATTTAAAATTTAAAAAAAAATAAAAATATATATATTAAAAAATTGCCATGTCAGCTTTCACCGGATGGCCGGTGTCCACGTCAGCACTAGCCGGCCAATTTTGGCCGGATGGTAGCACAATTGTAAAAGGTTCAGGACTAAATTGACAAAAAAAAAAGTTTATAACTGAATTAGCACAATCGCAATAGATTTATGACTTTTTTGATAATTCTCCCCTATCTTCATGCCCCGCTCACAAAGATATTAAGGCTCTATGCAGTGCCGGTGGTAATCTTCTGTTCACTTGCAAGTATTATATTGCGGACCTCAAATCCATCACAGAAAAAAGATGAAGAACAAACTGATCATGCAACTAGCTCTTAAGCTGTATTCAAATGTAAAACCCATGCAAAAGGGTTGATAATTCTTCCGAAGGAAACATGATCAGTAACGACGCAGATGCTATAAATCCATCAGATTGGCAATTGCAAATCAAGCACAAACCAAATAGAAGATGCATTTAACAAGATTCGGCTTTGTGTAGAATTTACGTGCTTACTTTGATCTTTCATACTTCGGCACAACAGAATGGAAAATGTGCTGAAACAGATGACGTTCTCCTAGATGGCTTCCACGTGAAAAAAGGGGACGGCATATATTACTGGGCTTACTCAATGGGAAGAATGCATAACATCTGGGGAGAAGATGCTAAGGATTTCAAACTGGAAAGATGGTTGAAGGACGGAATTTTCCAAAAACGAATCACCTTTCAAATCTGTTGCATTCAATGTTCATTTCTCTATCCTAAATCCTCGTGAATTGTATATTCGAAGTGTGGGTGCATATTCCAATCATCTTTAGGCGAAACTCTCACTTTCCTATTTGCAGGCCGGTCTTGGGATCTGCCTCGGGAAGGTTTTCGCTTATCGCCAGATGAAAATAGTTTCAATAGCTCTCGTTTGCTTCCTCCGTTTCAGATTAGCTGATGAAACTAGACCCGTAACCTACAAGGTCATGTTGACTCTTCACAACGACAATGGCTTACATCTTCGTGCTGTTCCCAGATTGGCTACGTAAGAACTGGACCATCATTAAGTATGGCCCATCACAATATATGGATTTCTAATGTTGGATGCTAGTGGGTTTCACTTATAAGTAAGCATGTACACTACAAGATCTTACTATTGCATGTAAACATTGGACTATTAAGGTGTTTTGCTTAAATTCCATAGATAATTTGAGAGTTATAAGTTCGATAGGCTTTGTGATAATGCTAATAAAATTTTATCCTTATAAAGCCTCTAAGAGGCTAACAAGCTAATATGTCCCTAGAACTAAAAAGGTTTTGAAGCTCATCTAATAATTAGCCATGTAGCACTTCATGATATCCTTGCCATACCAATCTGTAATCAGCTGATGGGCTTCGGCTGAGCTGGACCTATTATTAATTCTATATACTAAGAACAAATTTTTCTGTTATGTATAACCAAAGCACCTGGTTAAATGTCTACAAAATAAGGGAAGAAGAATGGTTCCTCCTATGCTAAAAGAAACTAGACATCCTATGACAACAACTAGATATCTCAAAACTAACACTACAGTAATCAAAAAGGAAAAATACAGAATACCATCATAAATCATCCCAAAACATATGGCCAAAATATAGTCCTCAAAGACGGTCACAATGATAGTGTAGAGCCTAGTGTCGAAGGAAGTTGGTTGCTGGGCCGGGATGCCCATCCTCTGCGATTTCTGTACGCCTCAATGGCCTGTAAACGAAGTCGCTGTTGGGATGCATTTTGTGGGTTCTTCAATGCCTTCACCCAGATCGACACGAAAAGAATTAAATGGGTATACAGGAATGAAATAACTATTTTCAAAATCTGCAGCATTAGTCAATTGACCACAGAACATAGAATACTACCTTAGGGATCACGGCCAATTTGGGCGGAGCTTCAACAATGTCTCCAAATTTGACCTTCTCATGTCCAGGAAAGTCTATGTCATCCTTCTCAGTGGCCTTCTTGTGTTTCTTTTTTCTTGATTCTCTATACCTAAACAGACAAAGATAAGATCATACTCAGAAAGACAGTCTGAATAAGACATATGCAAACAAAAGTATCTTGGAACTACCATGACTCCTTAGCAAAGAAGCCAGCCAGAAATGAGTTTAAATTGACTACAACTGGCTCTTGCATATTCATGTCACATTTAATCCGAAATATTCACTAGATGCACAGCCAGATTCTACAGCAACTGCATGCGGATTTTGCAGAACTCACAGGAAAGAGATTGCTAATTTGGGCAAGACTAGGGATCTCGCATAAATGACATTTAACTTTTATCTTTGTCTAAAGTGACGATAATGGATTCTTACATATCCGTTTTCTAAGCAACTACTCTTATACTTGAAAAGCTGTAGCCCTCTCATTTAAGTCTATCACTGAGGTTCCCTTCATCCCCAAACTGTATGAGAATTTCCCTATGGCCAATGACTTGCAAATGACCTCTTTCTGCAAATGTCATGTTATAGGATGAGTAGTTCTAGTGCCAATACATTGCTTATCTCCCTCAAATCCGCCCCCAGAAGTAGCAGATTGACCTGCTGGTATGAGCCACATTTCATCATGTTCATCTTTATTCAATCACGAGATCCCTACAAAAGGCAAAATCTCTTCTAGTGGCAACAATCTCGAGTATGTCCTATCATCATCACTAGCTTAAGAAAGGCATTGACAAAAGGTGGAAACTGAAATCTAGATGCCATCAATAATGGAAAAATGAAAAGCAACACGAGTTTGTAGAGAAAACTTATCAGGGGATACATTTTCTTTCGTTCCTTCCTTCTAGAACCGGTGCTTGATTCCTCCACTGCTTGAAATCGAAGATCTTCAGGTTGCCCTCTCTTTCCTTTCCTCTTTCTCTTTTTACCTGCATTCTTCTGACTGATTTCATCGTTGTCGTTCCAAGGTTTAGTCAACCGTTCATCACCAACTCCTACTTCACTTGTAGTAGCTTTTGAGTCAAGCCCACCCTTCCCAGAGTGTTTCTGCAAAACAAAATTTAAAATTCAGAACTTGACAAGCTTCCCGGAACATCTTGTGCAGGAACAAAAGAAAGAGAAACAATTATCAGAACAGGCAGATCAGCAGGAGAAGGGATGAGAACATTCAAGGTCGCTGGATAAGTGTTTCCGTAATGAGTTCCAGTTACAAGCTGGCTAGAGGAAAGGGAGAGACCTCTAATCATGAGAACATTCTATTCAAATACAGAAGAAATTACCCCAATCATGAGCTCATCTAGAATTGCAGCGCGCATAAACATAACGAAATTTCTAAACCGATTTTATCAAGTGGGTAATAGCAAGCAGAAGCTTCTGTCTTTATAACTCCATAACAAGAATGAGATAAGCATTTTGAAACCCATTGAACCACAAGGAACAATGAACACACGGCTTCGATAAAAAAGAAAAAATTTATCGAAAGCAACATCTCAAGAAGTAAACAAACATGGATACGAGTTAATGAATACTCGGCAACAGATTCGAAACAGCATCTAAAAGCAGCTCTCTAGGAGGAAAAGAAGCTGAATTCAACCGAACCCACTTCCACGACAACATCACTTGGAAAAGAGATAAAGACTCAATTCTTACTTTATCGTCTCCCGACTCGCTCCTCTTCTGGGTTTTACTGTCTTTCGAATCCTTTGCGGCATCTGAAGAGCAGGAAACGAAAGAGGGGAAAAAAAATCATGTCTCAACAGAATCGGCAGAGATACGACGGAGTTGGCTAGAGAGAGAGAGAGAGAGAGAGAGAGAGAGGGACCTTGGGGAGGTGGAGGTTGAGGGGAGGAAGCGAAGGAGATGAGCTTGCGCAGCTTCGAAGGCAGGGCGTCGACCTGGGACGGGTCGGGCGGAGGAGGGAGAGCGGTGCCGCCGCCGTGCGCCGCCCTGTAGTTCTTCTCTCTCCGCCGCCTCCCTTTGCCCACCATCTCTGTCTCTCTGCGCGCTCCGCCGTCGGTAGGCGCTTGGGGAAGAAAGCACTAAACCTTTTCAAATTGATGGTTGGTCCACTATTTTGCGTGTAATTCTTGTGATCGTACCCTAGTGTTTCGTTTTATATTTATTTTCACCCCCACACTTTTTAATCGCTTTCAATTTAACCCCTCCATAAGTTTGGGTGACCCTTTTGGCAAGAAAATATTCGGCTTTAGAGTGCTACATCGTCAGGGCTGACGTGGCGCTCGCTTCCACAAGCTGTAGAATATTACGGACCTTAGCTATGCCATGTCAGCAAAATTTTAGTCTATTCAGCGGCGACACATGTCATCACGGGCCCACTTATAAGAAAGCAATATCCCTCTCATCCTTCTCTCTCCTTTGCTACACTAGTTTTTTTTCTTCTTCCTTTTTCCCTCGTGCCACCATGGCCACGGAGTTCAAACCCAAGGCTCACAACCACCACAACCAAGAAGCACGAGTCCAAGGCTCACGGCCAACATGGCTAGGGAGCTCCACCTCGAGTAACCATGGTTGTAAGCTCGAAATATGGCAATCACCTTTCAAATTTGTTGCATTCAATGCTCGTTTCTCTATCCTAAGTCCTCGTGAATTGCATATTCAAAACGTGGGTGCATATTCCAATCATATTCAGGTGACACTCTCACTTTCCTATTTGTAAGCCGGTCCTGGGATCTGCCTCCAGGAAGAATTACGCTTTTCGCCAAATGAAAATAGTTTCAATAGCTCTCCGTCGCTTCTTCCGTTTCAGATTAGTAGATGAAACTAGACCTGTAACCTACAATGTCATGTTCACCCTTCACATCGACAATGGATTACATCTTTGTGTTGTTCCCAGATTGGCTACATAAGAACTGGACCATCATTAAGTATGGTCCATCATGACATATGGATTTCTAATTTTGGATGCTAGTGTTTTTCACTTATAAGCATGTACACTACAAGATCTTACTACTGCATGTAAACATTGGACTATTAAGGTGTTCTGCTTAAATTCCATATATAATTTGTAAGTTATTAGTTCGATAGGCTTTGTGATAATGTTAATAAAATAGTATCCTTTAAAGCCTCTGAGAGGCTGCCAAGCTAATATGTCCCTAGAACTGTAACGGTTTTGAACCTCATCTATCAATTAGCCATGCGGCACTTCATGATATCGTTGCCATACCAATCTGTTAATCAGCTCATTGGCTTTGGCCGAGCCGGACCTATTCTTAATTCTATATACTGAGAACAAGTTTTCCTGTTATGTATAACTAAAGCACTTGGTTGTATGTCTACAAAATAAGGGAAAGAAGAATGGTTCCTCCTATGATAAAAGGAATGAAACATCCTATAACAACAACTAGATATCTCAAAACTAATACTATAGTAGATCATATAGGAAAAATACAGAATACCATCATAAATCACCCCAAAACATGTGGTCAATATATAGTCTTGAAAGAAGAGGTCACAATGATAATGTAGAGCCTAGTATTCAAGGAAGTTGGCTGCCGGGCCGGTATGCCCATCCTCTGCAATTTCTGTACGCCTCAATGGCCTGTAAATGAAGTCGCTAACGGGATGCATTTTGTGGGTTCTTCAATGCCTTCGCCCAGATCAACATGTAAAGAATTAAATGGTTACGCGGGAATGAAATGACTATTTTTGAAATCTGCAACGGTAGTCAATGGATCAATGGACCACAGAACATAGAATACTACCTTAGGGATCACGGCCAATTTGGGCGGAGCTTCCGCAATGTCTCCAGATTTGACCTTCTCATGTCCGGGAAAGTCCATGTCACCCTTATCGGTGGCCTTCTTGTGTTTCTTTTTTCTTGATTCTATATACCTAAACAGACACATAAGATCATACTCAGAAAGACAGTTTGAATAAGATCTATGCAAACAAAAGCATCTTGGAACTACCATGACTCCTTAGCAAAGAAGCAAGTCAGATATCAGTTTAACTAGACTATCAACTAGCTCTTGCATATTCACGTTACATTTTGTCCGACATATTCACTAGATGCACAGCCAGGATTAACAGGTATAGATTGCAACTGCATGCGGATTTTGCAGAACTCATAGGAAAGAGTGTTAATTTGGGCAAGACTAGGAATCTCGCATAAATGACATTACAAGACTTTTATCTGTTTTAGTTCTAAAATATTTTTCTTTTCTTAATTTATAAATCTGTGTCTAAAGTGCCAATAACAGATTCTTACATATCCGTTTTATATGCAACTACTTTTATATTTGAAAATTTTGTAGCCCTCTCATTGAAGTCTATCACTAAGGTTTCTTTCATCCCTAAACTATATGAGAATTACCAATGTCCAATGCCTTGTGAATGACCTCTTTCTGCAAATGTCATGTTGTAGGCTAACTAGTTCTAGTGCCAATACATTACTTATCTCCCTCTGTCGCGACGTACCCTCGGGGGGAGGGAACAGGTTTAGGGATATTGCCTAATAAACGAGCCTAAGGCTCATGATTAGGCATGGGCTCTTTCAAACCCATACCCCGCGTGACCTTTGGATATTTTCTAGGAATTTTGCATAAAATGAGTAGCCACTAGGTTATTGGGATCGGCTAGAAACCAAGTGAGGCATGGGAGCATGCCTCTCTTCCTACGCAATCAAAGAATCTACAGTCGAGGACTTAATTACACTAATTAATCAATTAGTGCACTTTCGGTATCTAATCTTATTCATTTTAACAAAATGATTTTTGTCAGGCAGTTTTGATTAATTTTATGTTTATCCACTATTCATGCGAGTACGCAATCATTAAACTAACAACCATAGCTAGTTATCAAGATTCTAATTGTAGTAAAATTAAATACATGCAATTAAACATATGATATAATCAAAATTCGAGCCAATAAAGGCCTAATTATACTAAAAATGCAATACATAGCAATTCCTAACCAAACCCCATCATTTTTGGATTTTCAAAATTTTTAATTTTTTAATTTTTTTTAATATTTTAATATTTCAATTAATTTTTTAAATTTTAAAATTCTTTGGATTTTCGAAATTATTTTTTAAATAATAATAATAATAATAATAATAATAATAGTAATAATAATAATAATAATAATAATATGCTTTTTGAGACCGGACCGGGTTGGGTCGAGTCGAGTCGACCCGATTCGACCCGGTCAGGTCTTGTTTGACCGGGTCTGACTCGACCGATTTAGGCCCGACCATCCCTAGTCGGGCTTGAACCTGGCCTAAGTGAGAATAGGAGTCGAGTGGGCCAGATCATAAATCTGGCCCACTCGGCCATGCTCACGCCGGCGACGGCACCGCGATGGCTAGGCGGGAGGAACGGCATGGCTTCCCTGGCTGAAACGGCGTCCTTCCGGCAGCCAGGGGGTCCTAGGGCTCCACGTAGGGGAGCTTTGGGGAGAGAGGACCCATTCGGGCAATATAGCGAACAGATGATGGGCATGGACGGGACCGAGAGCCTCCGACTTGGCCGAAGCACGAACGCGGACCCGGAGACCTAAGGAAACCTACCGGCATGCGAGGAAAGTAACAAGATCGGACAGCGGGGCCGGAGCTCGCTCGAAATGGGCGAAACGAGCTCCGGCCAGCTCGGTTTCAAAATCGCACGCCAAGTGTTTGATAAAAGACCAACCTGGATTCCGGGGAAGACGGCGGCGAACGGCGACAAACGGGCGGCTCTCCGACGGTGGTGGGGCGTCCTGGGGGCTCCCTGTACCTTGCCTGACCTCCAGAGGATGGGGACCTACAATTGGAGCACAGGACCACGAAACAAGCAAAACATCTTGCGATTGATCAAGGCAAGAAGCTCCTTCAGTGCACAGAAGCATTCCCATCATCCATTACTTTTGCGGCGAACATGAGTAACCACAAATATACGGATTTAGCATAAAGATCTTAGAATGGATTGCACAATGAATTGCAACGAGAGGGCCGCACATTTTGCTGGACAGTATTATTGTGCATTCGACTTGGATAGACAGGCCATCAGGGAATTCTATGGACCTCAGTCCTCCATCGATTTCGATGGTAACTTTGTCAGTGGCGAGGATGCGATAGCTTCTATGTTCGTTAAGTATGGGGATTGCGTTCACAGCTTGACGACGCTGACCTCATTCGTCGAACCAATCACGGGTCGTCTCATCGTTACGTTCTTGGGAGGTTATATTTTGTCAGGGCAACGGAGAATATTCAACGAGGTATGTTCTCTCTCCCTCTCTTTTTAGAATGAGCAGCGATGCGCGTGTCACGGGCCGAGAGTTTCCTTGGCCTCAGAACGACCCGCAGGCGCTTAGCGAGCGGAATTCGCCAAGCCAGCCCTTTCTTTAGCTGTCCCACGAACGATACGGTGAATGATTCTTCGTACGAGATCCTACCACGCCCAGCTTCGCTCGGACGTCTGGTCCATCGAATTATATAGCAGTTCTCTTTAGGTACAACAATTGATTTCGGCCTGCCATGGCCTCGTTAGGAGAGCGGCATCAGCTCCCGACCAGTTTGTGCACGGGAGGCCTACCCCGTCTTCAGAGCTCCTAAGTAATATAATCTTTCTATCCTAGAACTCCTAGCACCAACCGTCCTGACGCCACTCCCACGAACCAGTTGTGTTCTACCCTTCTGCCTCACACTCTTCAGCAAATAACCCCAAGCGCCACTCACAAGTGTCACGAGTACAGGAGGATTCACGGACTGTGACATTCTCCCCCACTCATTTCGCAACGCCCTCGTTGCGATCTCTGCTCTATTGCTTCCTTGCATAAATTAACCATTGATGTGCCACTTTTGGGAATTCACATCGAACGGTCACGCTCGCCCAACAAAACAGGTCTTGCTCCATTGGTGGCCTCTTTTGATCTCAGCCGCTCGGCCCTTTAGTCACCTACACTTTTGGCAAGTGTGGCATTTTTCGCCAACCGCATCTTTTGGCAGCACCATTCCAGCCTAACCAGCATCTTGACCCCAACAGACCAATGGAGGTTCTTTTCTTGTTGAAAACGCGGCAATAGACCTTTTCTTCGTATTCACCAATCGATCTAGGAACGTTATCCCCATTCAGCAAGGGTTCGGTCCTTCTCGAACTCCTTATCGGCTCGGCGAGGAACCAACTCGTCCCAGTACTATTGCCATCCTAGGAGCAGAGAGTGCAGCTTCATTCGAGCATCTTTTGCCCCAGCCATTCACTTTCCGCTGCGCTAGGATAGGACCAGGCACTCATCAGTTCGACCCACTTGAGCGAGAAACACAATTCTCCGACTTGCTCACTCGCTTACTGGAGGGATTCCTGCTCTAATACCACTTGTCACTGGCCGAGAATTTCCTTGGCCTCGGAACGACCTGCGGGCACCTAGCGAGCGGAATTCGCCAGGCCAGCCCTTTCTTTAGCTGTCCCATGAATAATACGGTGAATGATTCTTCGTACGAGATCCTACCACGCCCAGCTTCGCTCGAGCATTTGGTCCATCGAATTATATAGCAGTTCTCTTTAGGCACAACTAGTTTTGGCCTGCCATGGCCTCGTCAGGAGAGCAGCATCAGCTTCCGACCAATTTGTGCACGGGAGGCCTATCCCGTCTTCAGAGCTCCTAAGTGATATAATCCTTCTATCCTAAAACTCCTAGCACCAACCGTCCTGACGCTACTCCCACAGACCAGTTGTGTTCTACCTTTCTGCCTTACACTCTTCACCAGATAACCCCACGTGTCTCTTAGTTCTTAGGATGAAACTGACTCATCATCAAAGTGCTTTGTTGAAATGGCACTTAGACCTTTATTTTAGAAGAAACTGTGCCGAGAAAACGGATTATCTTCTCGTTATTCCGTTCATTCGCGGAACCGGCGGCGGCGGATCTGCTTAAGCCACCGGCGGACCCACTTGTGCTCCCAGCAGGGGCGCTCGTGCCACGGGCACCTGAGGATGGCATGACTGCACCAAGCAGAGGTCAAGGCAGCTCTGGGTACAGCATCACATATGACCTAAATACTCCTTAATTATATGCTTGTCTGGATTTATTATTCTGTGGTTAACCTCATAGATTACTTATCATATGCTTTTTAAGCCAACGCTGTTGCGTCCATTTTCATGGTGATATCTATAGTGCAACATCTGACTCCATATTACAATATAATGCTGCTTCTGAAACATAACAAAGACAGCATTTATACAGAGCCTTACATGTTGATCTCGGTTCTTCAATCGGTTCGAGCCCGTAATTCTTATCCATTACTGCAGCCTCGGCACCAACAAAAGTGTGGAGCTCCAATATGACAGCTTCGTGGATGGCCTCTACCGGTCAGAATCATTGGAGATGATGCCGTTGGGCCGCTATACACATACATGTTTTGTTGAACTGATGTCAAGGTCGCTGTCATTAGACATGGCTGTTATTATGTTATGTGGTCTGTAATTACCAGTAGTCTTCTTATTTCTATGACTTAATTATTTGTCCTGGCTCCTTAATTATATGCTTGTATGGATTTTAATCTGAAAATATTAGTCTCGGCTCCTTAATTGAGTTTTATATGCTTGTACCTATTTTAATCTATGGTTAACCTCATACATTGCTTATCATATGCTTTTTAAGCCGACACTATTGCATCCATTTTCTTGGTGATGTCTATAGTGCAGCATCTGACCCCATATTATAACATTATAACATTATGCTGTTTCTGGAACATAACAAAGTAATTATACTGAGCCTTACATGTTGACCTGGGTTCATCATTTGGATAGCAAACCTTGTTTTTTCTCTCCTCTCTTCTGACTTTTTTCATTGGTAAAAATAAAGTAGTAGAGCTGGAAAATGATTAGCCCACATGCTGTTGTTCGTGCTCTTGTCCTCGCGTGCTACATTGGATTCGTTGCGGTTGTTGATGCACTCATCAAGGTATGGCTGGTCAGTCACGAGAAGAAGTCTTTTTCATCTTCTGTGGACTCTAGTAACCCCAGAGATTTACAAGCAGAATCAGGAAATATTAACCCTAACTAAGACTCAAAGCAAAATTGAATTTTGTGAAATCAAGCTTTATCCATCATTTGGCTTGACAATTACGCGAGATGTATATTGCCAGTTTCGAAGTCGCAGATAAAATGAATAGGTTCTCGACTTTGATAGCCATAACTGAGTGCAATAACCTTAGCTATTCATACCAGGGAAAGTTTAGTTGTGTTGCTCCAAGTTGTACATGACTCTTTGAGCGAATTACCTGTTTCTTCTGAGCAAAACACACCAATCTCGTTCTATTCGATGAATATGAGATGTCAACTAAGATTGCATTATCGCTTAATGCGATAAGGTGTGGATGTCAATGGAAGTGATAGGGCATTGCTTCAATCCTCTAAGTCATCTCTCCTCATTATCCTAAAACTGGAATATGACCCGTTTGTTTGGCAGTGTGCCTCGGGTATCCTAAAGTTTTTCAGTTGCTTGATCTCTGCTGGCTGCAGTCTGAATTCACAGACAGAATGTGGAGAGACTGCGTTAATGATTGCTGCAAGATGTCGGAATAAGGAATGTGTGAAGGTTTTGGCTTCAGCCAGCATAGACATGGCATTGGTTTGTTCAGCTGGTTGGTTAGCAGAATAGATCTCAGATCAGTTCAATGGACTCTTGGCTTCCAGCAAAACAGTGGAACACAGTGACATGAGATGTCTATTTATGGCTTTATCTGTTATTGGAGCATTTTGGCAGACTTAATTTAATCATTGTGCTGTGCAAAGTGTATACACTTGTGTCCTGGGTTGTTCTTGTTCTCGTAGTGAAGGTTCTGTTAATGCCAACTCAGAGTCAAGCTCACTTGTATTTTGCTTTGGTTCGTGTGTTGCTTCACAGCTTCTACTTCCTTTTGGGGAAGAAAATTTTCTCTCTTCTCTGATCTGAAGCAAACTCAAGAGGTTGGTCCTGTAACATTATGCTTTGAGAAGTATGTTGATGTTCTCTACCTTAGTTTACCTTTCGAGAGAAAACTCTCACAGTTAAAGGTGAATACATGTAGATGTATATATTAATATACACAACCTGTGACAGGTAGCGACAAGAATCGTCCTTCAGTATGGTTGGGGGCCTGACGACAGTCCTGCAATTTACTACCACAGTAATGCGGTACTTCTCTGGTCCATTTTGCATGCACTTTATGATCGTAAAAATGGAACATTGATGATCAATCTCAACACCGTTATATATTGAAGGTTCATATTCCAGCTGGGAATCTTTTATGTGCTTTACATTAACTCAGTTTGTATATTTCTGTTTCACTAGGTTGCAGCTTTGAGCATGGGGAACAAGCATGAATATGACCCTTTTGAGTGGTTGAGTACCCAAGAAAAAGTAGCGGAGACCACGAGGTTCCGACTGACTCTTAGAGTTGGTGTTATGAGCAACTGATTGAGAAACCAAAGACCCTTCTATTGTTAGTGTTACGGAAGAATCAACTCATAAATCCTACCTGTAGATGAGAAACTTCTAACTAACTGAGCCATGGTTCAAAGCGTTATCCTCGATCTATTCCTACTCTGGATCTACGTGAGAATAGTTCTATGTTACGGTGATATAAAGGAGGCTACCATCACAATTTATCTAATGGATCTATTATAAGTATGCTTGTTACTAAAAAGATCAGTGTATATACTTCTTATATCTGCTGGTGAGACAGTAACTTTATTCATCATGCCCACAGCCCAGGTACTGTTCGTCAGGGACTAGGGAGCCTGTCTTATCCTTCTCGTTCCTTTTTCAGCCAACGAGATTATAGTCTGCTCCCCTTGAAATGGATATAGTTGGGCCAAGAAGTTTCAAACCTAATCAGGCCTCTTTGTTATTGCTACTTGATGTGGCAGCTCCTGGTTTTTTTTTTTTTTTAACATGCTGCATGTCATGCTATATCGAGACGTCAGATATGATAATTGAGCTTGGTGGACCTTTACGAGGAACAAAGCAGATAGAAAGAAGCTTCACACCTTTTTTCACGTTGGGACAGAGGATTTAGATTATTTGAGAGTCAAAAGCACCTGTAAATGCGGAAAGTCATCAGGATTTATATCCTGTTGCATGCTGATCTTGTGAAGGCAGCATTTGTCTTAGACTTATATATAAATTATTCTCTGTGCAAATGTAATTCATGGCGTGAAAGTGAGTCACTTGTTGTGATTAGAAAATGTAAATCTTTTTATTTTTATTTTATATGACAAGTGATAGAAGGATTGTACCAACATTCTCCCCAGATATTACTCTATTTCGAGTAATGACAGAGCAGATTATCGTGTTGACTTAGTATGATTAACAGTAACGGCTTGACCACTCTCTATACGAAATTATCCAATATTCCTGTGGGGCCCAAAAGTCAACAAACAAACGTCCGAAGAAAGAAGTCCTATGCATGCATCCGTAAGAATTTGAAAGAGAAGATGGTACACCTATAACAGACGAAAGATAAAATTCCAAATCGATACACTCGTCAATCCGTATGTCACATAACTCAGTAATTTTATGGTAAAATTTAATGGAAACTAATGGCGGGGAAATTTTTGTATCAATTGGGGGGTTTTTTAAGATCAAAAAATTAGTTTTGAATAAATTTTTTACATATGTACTAATTTAGTGTTTTTCATAATATTAAAGAACAAAGTTTTTTTCATGCAAATTCTATACACCATCCTCTTTGTATGGTCTTTTGGATAAGATTTTGATTTAAGTGCTGGTACATAGAGGTGAGTAGCTCGAGGGTTGTAACTAGTGTTCCACTTAGAACTTTAAACTTATTCATCACAATTGATTTTCAAATTTTTGGAACTTAGAACCTATCCTACTTGCTTAAGCCTATTTCGTTCCAAGTTTCACCTGCATTTATAATTGAACAATTGCATTGAATCATTACCTTAAAAATAATTTTTTGCCATTTCAACCCATTAATCATAATTTATATTTAAGACATACGAAGAATATAAAACATCAACAAGTAAAAGCCTCGATCATGTTTAAGTAGGAAATGAAAGCTTAGAATAGTGGTTTCAAATAGGGGTGTGCATGCCCTAGAATCAAGAAACTCCCACTAAAGACCGGTTCCGAAAAATTAGAATTGAGAACCACCCCTTTCGGTATCCAGGTGGATTGACAAACATCAACTAAATGTTGCCAATCTAGACTTGCGCAAAGAGAATGAGAAACCAAAACTGGCAAGGTAATGAGGACAAATTTGTGCACTTAATGCTGTTGCAAGGAACAAGTGGGCAAATTTGGCACTTTAGTACCACGATGAGGATGCGCAAGAAAAAATTCATCCGCGTTTCTTATTCATGATTCACTCATAATAACATTTTCTCAACTAAGATGAAGGTCTTTGATTTAGAGATAAGAAGTTTTGGAACCTTCTAGAGGAAAAGCATAACAAATAAATTTAGACAATTACTTGTTTTACTTGATTAAGCTAGATAACAATCCAATCATGCTCATCTCTTTTATTCAAGTCAAAGCAATTGAAAAGCTGCAGTACTAACTCAAACTAGCAACGCGACTTCTCATATCTCAACCACAAAGCAAAGAAATTCTCTATCCACCCCAAGAATGTTGCTGCCTTCCACGTGAGAAGCATGCAAATAAGGTAATACCATAACGGGAGCCCTAAACAGAGACTGTGAGAGCTTGAGCAATTTTGGGAGAGACGAGATGGAGAACTGAGAGAGAATAATGCGATTCCTAAATTTTAGATTTATTGATTTTGACTTTCTTAATATTAAATAATTAATATATTATAATATAACCGATTCAGTCCATGTGAATGGATCCGTCCAATGAATCGAGAACTGGACCGGCATCCACCGGTTCTCATAAATTAGAATTAGGAAGTGGACCTGTTCCCGTAAGAACCATCGTTTCCGGGCAGGTTCGGACGAGTCCCGCTTCCTTTGCACACTCCTAGTTTCAAATTATATACTCATCATCATATGCCATTTTAAATTATAAGATTGAGCAAAGACATAGAATAAGAAAGATAAAAAGAAACTTATTTCGAGTTCTTAGTAATTATAGGGCGTGCATGGAAACGTTCCAAAGAAACGTTTCTGGAACACTTCTGTACGGATTTTGTTCCCGAGAACAAAAAAAGAACAGAAATGCGTTTGGTTGCGTTTTTGTTCTTTTTTTTTTTTTTTTTTGTTCTCTAAACAAAATTGGAACAAAAAAAGAAACACAAAATAGTTGTTTCTGGAGAAAAGAAACACTTCTTCAGAAACGCTTCTCTTCTCTTTTATTTTATTTTCTTCTTCTTTTTTTCTTCTTTTTTCTTTGGCCGATCGCTGGCCTTGGCCATGGCCGGCGACCGGCCGTCGAGGGCCGGCGACGCCCTCAAGGGTCGGCGACCTCGCCGGAGCGTCGCCGACGCGGGCGAGGCCTCGCCTCGCCTTGGTTAGGTGAGCTCGGGCTCACCCAGATCCGGCGACAGCCGCCGGCCCCGACAAGCTTGAGCTCGCCCAACCATGGCGAGGCTCGGCCTCGTCGGATCTGGGCGAGGCTGAGCTCGCCTAGCCAAGGTGAGGCCGAGCCTCGCCCAACCACCGCGAGGCTCGGCCTCGCCAAGAGCCGGCGAGCCTTGCCGTGGCTGGGCAAGGCTGCTTGCCCCGTCGACCGGTCGTCGGAGGCCGAGAACTCCGGCCGAAAAAAGAAAAAATAAAAAAGAAATGAAAAAATGAAAAATAAAATAAAAATGTTTAAAAAAATTAAAAGAAATAAAAAAGAATAAAATTTATCAAACGTGTTTCTATTCATTTTTTATTCCTGGAACAAACGTTACCAAACGCATTCTTTTGTTCAAAAATTGTTCCCCAGAACAGAAACATTTTTTTTTTTTTTTCTGTTCCCTAGAATAAAAAAAGAACAGAAACGTTACCATTCGCACTCATAGATTTTAGTTCCGCATTCCATCCATTGGAACAGATTCCCAAATTTCTAAAAATCGAAACCCGTCCTCAGTATCCTAGAACCTAGAATCAGACTGGTTATTCGTTTATCGTTTCGACCCTAAAATCATGTTCACCCATACTTTTATGTACTAATATTGAAATACATACTTTGAAAATTAATAGATTTAGAGTATGATAGAGAAAATATACAAACATCAATTCCAATATTAACGAAATAAAACCTGAAAAAAATACACGCTCCTCAGCTTAAACGCTCGGTAATTACAGTTTCACCCTCCGCCGTTTCTTCCTGGCTCTCTCCGAAATCCCAGAAAAACCACTTTCAGCTCCGTTCCGGCACTCCCGAGGAGCTCTCTCTCTCTCTCTCTCTCTCTCTCTCTCTTCATCGCAATGCACTCACGCGCTGCGCATTCCGCTGCTTAGAGCCATGAACTCCGTCGCCTCCTCCATCGCCACTCCACTCCTCTCGCCGCAATCCTGGCGGCCGTCTCCTCCCCCGACGCGCTTCCGCTTCGGCTCCGCCTTCGCCTCGAAGCCGGTCGGGAGGCGGCGGCGGGGGAGAGGAGGCGGCGCCGGTTCCGGAAGAAGCTTCCGAGAGCTTGGGTCGAGTGATCCAGTGCGCGGTGAAGCCGTTGGCTTGCGCGGTGTTCTTCATAGCGGTAGGTCTCACTCCGTTTCGCCGTGTTCAGGCCCCGGCGGCGGCCGTGGCGACGGAGCTGAATTTGGAGAGAGTAGAGGAGGGGTCTGAAGCGAAAGGGCACGAGTTTTCGAAGTGCACGAAGAGATTGCTGGAGAAGGTTTCGGTGGTCCTGAGATGTATGGATGAGATTAGGAGAGGGGAGGGGCGCGTGAAGGAGCTGGAGGCGGCGATGAAGGCGGTGAAATTGGAAAAAAAAGGGCAATTGCAGGAGGGGATATTGCGTGGCATGTACGAGGAGCTGAGGGAATTGAAGAGAGAGAAAGAAGGGTTGATTAAGAGGTCAGAGGACATTGTTGATGAGGCGATGAGAGTGAAGAGGGAGAACGAGAAGACGGCTGCAAAAGGGGGTGAATTTGAGGAGACCTTGAGCAAATGGGAGGACGAGTATGATAGAATTTGGGAGAGAGTTGGGGATGTTGAGGATAGTATAATGAGGAGGGAGACGGTTGCAATGAGTATTGGAGTGAGAGAGATTTGTTTCACAGAGAGAGAGAGAGTGTGTGTGTGAAGCTCTGGTCGAGAGATTCAAGAGGGAAATTTGGCGAAAGAGTGCCTCAAGTAGGCAAAATTTCTGCAGCCCCTCATTTGTTGTGAGTCCCGATACTACAGACAGTTGGATTAGTGCTAAGTACAGATTATAGGGGCAATTGTTGGTTCAATATGCTGCATACATTTTAATTAAATATTTCTCAGTTGTTCTCGGTGTATGCACTATGAATAGATTGGCAGGTTTCCAATTTAATGATGCCAACTTGCTCGAAGTGTTTCCACCTTCTGTGGTCTTTCTATGCATATCTACTTTTGAGAATGGGCTACCCTAGTTTGAGCAATTCTTTTTCCTTTCCGAAGTAAACGAGCATGCTTCTTCATCTTGAGCAAAATGTTTCCCTTTGTCTGCAGCGTGCCATTAAACTTTGAAACCAAGCTTTCCAAGTCTGATATTGAGAAAGATCTGAAAAGTGCTCAAAGGAAGTACCTGGAACAGATGATTCTGCCAAGGATTGTGGAGACTGAAGATTTTGGTCCTCTCTTTCATCAATATTCAGTAGATTTTGCTCTTCTTATAAAACAAGGCCTTAAAGATTCTAGGGAACTGCAGAGGAGTGTAGAAGCTCACATAAGAAAAAGCATGAAAAAATTTGGTGATGAAAAGCGTTATATTGTAAATACACCGGTTGATGAAGTTGTCAAGGGTTTTCCTGTACTCGAGTTGAAGTGGATCTTCGGGGATGAGGAGGTTGTGGTTCCCAAAGCCATTGGGCTTTGACACTGATTACGTTCACATATCGAACCGAGGCAGGAATCGCAGTTCGGCAATTGCAATTGGAGATGGATCTGAGTCAGGAAAGAACACCAGAGACATGGCGGCCAGACTGATGGCAAGGGTGATGACCCCTCGACCCAATTATGCGATAAATTGGACGAGTTGAGCATAGCAAGCATAGACAAACCTATTGCTGAACACTGAAAACAAACTGGAAATAAGAAGGCGTGAAGATGCATGTCAAGTATGCACTTGTTCACACATGTGATGTCATGCTATATGTAGGTGGTGTTATGGTAACTCCTTTCTCCAATCAAAGCCTGTTTTCATTAAGGTTCTGGTAGGAAAGAAATCCTTAAGGTTGCCAGACACACATCTTTTCAAAAGCTGAAAGGAACTTGCATTTTACCTAGGGGTGAGCGGTTCCAGGTTCCTTACAGGTTCCGCTTGGAACCTGGAACCTACCCTCGGGTACAAGTTCCTTATTTTGTGGAACCTGGAACCTACCCGTCGGAATCTGGAACCTGGAACCTACCCTGTCACAGGTTCCAGGGTCGGTTCCAGGGTCCAACAGGTTCTTTTTTTTTTTTTTTTCATTTTTAGTTAAACAAAACAAAAATGAACGCAACAATAATAAACAAGTTTATCATTTATGAGAGAGAATACAAAACAAATAAAATTGAACAGTGACACGTGCAACTTTTTTCTATGTCAGCTCGTCAACATGCGGGCTACTCATCATCGAAGTCCAAACAACAGCAGCATTGTTGATGGCAAAACAGCAATGGCAAAACAACAAGGTCCAGAAAAAGCACTAACAAAAATTTGACATTCAAAAACACTAATCTCAGTTCAGAGCATTTCTGTGGAATAATATCAAGGCATCCTCTAAAATCAGCCAACTCATCATCTGCCTACTTTGGAAATTTGTGACAAAACTTATTAAAAAGCTTCCACATTTGGTGACCAAATGGTCTGTGCCTTACCCTTGCAGTGTTGTAAATAGCAGTTTTGCAGTCCGGAAGAATGCTGATGGACCAAGGCGGCAAGTCATATTGACCATTTCCAAAATTGACTATGACAGAATACTTCGTGCCGTAGTTTGCCAGGAGGCTGCGCATCCGCTTCCAGCTTTGAACACGTGAGCCTAAGAAAAATAGAATTTGACAGGTAAAAGTTTAATTAACAACCCACAAGGCTGTGAGAGTGTTTTCATGCATATTCATTTTAAGGGGGCGTGAGAAACCAAACCTCTTGATTACTTCCAAGTGACTGCACTGCAGGATCAGCAGAAACCAGAGCCCATTCACTTTGCTTAATGGCTTTGTGCAAATCTCTCAAGTGACTCCACTTTGGTTCCCTCAGTAAACCTGCAACATTTACGCAAATTCTGATGTAAGGAAGATGACTTAGTAATCGCCATGATAGGATGTCATGAATTACTTCTAGACTTAGTTTTAAAAGGTTTAATGTTTAAGCAACAAGATGTAGATTTGCCTTCACTCGGTTAAACTTCTGATGGTGTTACCAATTACTCCAGTCTTAAAGTTGTTAGATCCATCGAATGCTCAAAGTGAAACAAATTGAGGCACATGAGCAAAGTTAGCCTTGCCCACGCCAGGATACTAACAATCTATTCCAAGTCACATACCATATTCACCAAGAGGAGCATCGTAGTCATAGCTGGTGGCAATGAAGAGACCACCAGCTGTCCTGCCAAAGTTGGTTCCTCCGCAATACTAAAGACAACGAACAAGACCCATATAAAGAACAAGCAAGTATGCAATCATTTAAAAGGAGACAAAAAAGAAGGTTAATTAATGATTATAATTCGCAAGATAATGGAAAGGCAAAATCAAGTGATTGTTACAGAGCCACAGATGCTACGGAAGTCAAGATTACCATATAGTAATTGATGAATGAACCGCTGTTCTGAATGAACCTCACGACCGAGAATGCCAAATCCTCTGCTTGCCTATAAGGCACCGCTCATTAAAAACTCGGTGTACCTGGAAATCCTCATAATAATTAGCTTTGAATCTACACGACTGAGAAAGATACAGAGGAGAGGGGATAATTTCAGCTTGTTTAGATATACGCTTTTTGACGTACCAGCAATGCACGTAGACATCAGGAGTCTCATACTCACCTTCAATTTCTACATTGTCCAAACTTTTTGACCTGATTGAATGCTGTAAATGCTCCCTTGAACATACCCACCTTCACACTCCTCTCTTCTGAACGAAATGCACAGGCAGCGCAAAAAAAAACAACCCTAAAGGAGAACTGAAATCTGCAGGACAGTAAAGGGCTTTGCTCAGTTTTGCAACACTTCGCAAAATGACGGAGAGAGGGGGCGGCGAGAGATTACCAGCATGAAAGGTGAGCGGCGAGAGGCGTCGGGGCGGCTGGGCGAGCGGCGTCGGGGGCGATTGGACGAGCGGCGAGCGGCGTCAAGGGCGAGCGACATCGCTCGCCCTTGACGCCGCTACTAAACGCAGCTCGTTCCCCGGAGATGTAGGTCTTGCCGGAGAGGAACTCGTCGAGGGACTTGAGGCCCGACTCCGTGTGGAGATTCGTCGAGGAACTCGTCGAGGGCGAGCACGGAGCATAGTGAGCAACGTCGGGCAGAGACAGAAGAGGAAGTGCGAAGTGAAAGTGGGAACTGAGACTAGGGTAAATTAATTTGGGGCTTAACCTAACAGGTTCCGGGTTCGGGCGAAGGTGTTGACGGTTCGGAGCAACAACGGCCTGGACGGCCAAGCAAGTGGCAGCAAGAGGTGGTGACGGTGGCTTGGGGACGGCGGCGGTGCCTCACGGCGGCACGGACGGCAAGACAACTTGTCGGGCTCAACGGTGAGACGGCTTGTCGGACGAGCAGTGGGTGGTGGGGGTTCGGTGGCCAAGAGGTGGTGGTGAGTAGAGCGTGGGGCGGCGGTGTGGTGGTGGGTGAAGTAGCAACTGACGAGAGGAAGGAAGGAAGGAAGAAGAAGAAGAAGAAGAAGAAGAAGAAGAAGAGGAGGTGGGAGGGTTCGGCTGAGAGAGGAGGAAAGAGGAGAGAGAGAGAGAGAGGGGAAACGAAAAAAGTGGGGGGCAGGAAGTGACGTGTGGAGGAAAAAGGGGAGAAAAGAGAGAGAGAAAAAGAAAGGGAAAGGGGGGGAAATTCGCGCAGAAGGGATTGGGGTTTTTTATTTTTTAACTTTGCCGGTTCTGGTTCCTTAGGTTCCGGTTCCTATGGGAACCGGAACCGGAACCGGGAACCGCCGGTTCCCGGAAAAAGAGAACCGGGAACCGGAACCGGTCACCTTAGAACCGGGAACCGAACCGGAACCTCCTCCGGTTCGGTTCCGGTTCCTGGTTCTACCCGGAACCACGCTCACCCCTAATTTTACCTCGAGCCCAAATCTATTTTAGCACGAGTGTGGTTGAAGAAGGATATAAAGTAAATTGAGCTCCATGAGAATTGATTTTGGGGCCTCCATGTTTCCTCCTTTGCACAATGCCGTTGTCATGTATGCCCTTAATGGACAAACTAAGACATCTGAATCAGCTGAACATGAGAAATAGGCAGATCTCTCCTCCAAGATTGTTTGAAGAAACTCTGGGTTAGGGCATGAAGAAACACTGATTCCGTGAGCAAGTCCCTGTAGTCCTTCATGGCTTTTAAATCATCAGCCGCATTTTGTAGGTGATCATTACCACGCTCTGCACCAATGCACATAAGAGCTTAAAGAGTCGGGAAGAAACACTTCCCGGATAACAAACAAATGCTAGCACCATGTACAAAAGAGAAAATTAACCATGCACTCACTGCAGCAGCTTTGCATATGAAAACCAATGTTCGTCTTGAGATGGAACTGTATTATTAGGAATCCGCTGGTTGTGAAGGACTGCGCCTGTCTGCCTAAAATGAGTCTTCATCATATCAACAACGCTCTGTAATGGAGAGGGAGAGCTTTATAGTAATCCTGGAAATTAGTTAGCTCCTTCATCAACAATATGAAAGAACCCCATATATCAAGCCCTTCAGCACGTTGGATACCATTTATGAGTTTAATAACCAACAAAATCTTACCGTGCATCCCACTTTTGGATCAGCTTCAATGATGGCATGTCCAGATTAATCATCTCATATGATACCGTCACTTGAGATAATGCAGTAGACAAAGAATCTCATAATTTCTGCAAAATGTCTCATTATACATGATGATGTGTATCACAAATATGAACAGAACAAGATTATCCTCACTGCACTTAAAATCAGAGTTTTCACTAATAAGTTAAAATTTGATATTTTGCTCAACAAATTAGTTAGTTCCTTCATCGACAATCTGAAAGAACCCATTGTGTCAAGCCCTTCAGCAGATTGGATACTATTTATGAGTTTAATAACCAGCAAAATCTTACCGTGCATCCCCCCACTGTTGTATCAGTTTCAGTGATGCCATGTCCGGATTAATCATCTCGTATGACATTAAGAGGACATTGAGCATTAAGCTATCTTGCTTGGTTTCAATAACCTGCTGGCCAGATTTATACTGGATACTATTTAGGAACTTCTTGCTTTGGGGAAAGCGAAATTCGTAGCTGCTGATAAACATGATGAAATAAGAGTTTGATATACGTACAACATTCAATTGAGGTGGCAAGGTAGCAAATTACCACCATTCCCAATTCGGCAAAGTAGAAGAAGAAAGCGGGAGCTCCAACTAAGAATGGATATAAATTTTCTACAAACGGAAATGCTAAGGAAGCAAATACTCTGCATAGTTTTGCCTGCATAGAACATGAAGAAGAATGCCTTACAGAGAGAAAATAATAATAATAATAATAATAATAAAAGAGCAATTTCAGTGCGCAAATTTCCCTGGCGACAAAGACCTACCAGGACCCATCTCATCAACAAGAATTGCATGCATCTGTTTAGGCCAAGGTGAAGACCTACAAGCTGATATGAGGCGCAACAACGAACCTTTAATTTCACAGGCAGCAGCAAATAGAGAGAGAGAGAGAGAGAGACATGAGGAAAATTGATGGAGGACAGATCGAAGTAACAGAATGAATGCAGCACCAACAAAAACCCGAGCATCATGCCTCCTCTTCCTGTAAGAAATATAGTCAATTTAGAGGCAGAGCAGCCAATCGAACAGGGGAAAGGGGCTGAACTGGAGAAAGAAGAAATAAGAGGGGCTTTTTAGTCTTTTCGTTGGGCTTCGGTTCGGTCTATAAAAAAAAGCTTTACCAAAATTGGTCTGTGTTCCAATCGAAGCCCTAGGAGGAGAGATGGAGAGGATTCCGAACATCGAGGTCCTAGAAGGAGAGATGCGGAGGATCACTGTTCCGACCACGATCGAGAAGAGATGGATCTGAGGATGGCGGCGGCGAAGCAGTTCGTGGAGGACTCTACTACAAGACGTTCGACGCGAACCGGGCGGACTTGGTGAACCTGTACCGGGAAGAGTCGTTCGTGGTCTTCGAGGGTCAGAAGATCCAGGGCAAGGAGGCTATCGTCGCCAAACTCGTATCCCTTCCGCAGTGCCGGTACCAAATCCTCAACAGCAACTGCATCCCCTCCGGCGCACTCTGCGGCGTGCTTGTCGTGGTCTCCGGCTACACGTGGCCAGACGGCAAGCAGGACGCCCTCGTTTTCAACCAGGCCTGTCTCTCTCTCTCTCTCTCTCGGTTGAAGGATCCATTTGATATTTTTATTTTATTTCTTTTTGAGTTTTCAAGTGTTAGGAAAAGGCCAACTTTTTGGGGGTGATGCCCAAAGAAATTTACCCTTTTTTGAAGTAATTAGATCTTGTAAACTCTATGCAATTTCTCTCTATCAATCCCCGTCCGTCCTCGATCGATTTAAGTCAATCGTATTTGTGTTTGCATACTGAGTAGTGTAGTCGTATTACCCTTACCCTTGTAGTGTACATCTTGACTTTCTCTAACGCTCTCTGCTCTGAATCTGCCCCTCAGACGTTCCATCTGATGCCAGCCCCAGAAGGAAGCTTTTATTTAGCGCAACAGCTTTGGAGGACTTGTGCTTTCAACAGCCCTCCCCGTTCCCCTTCGGATCGCCAATGTCCAGGATGAAATCTCTTTGGGCTTTACAGAGACTCAGTGCTGTCTTCTTCTGGGTCTAGTTATAAGTATGCTATCCACTTTCTAGATCATGAAGATAGGAAGTGGAAGTTCTGTGGTTTATTTCATGTTATTCGGAGAGTAAAGGGGACTAGTCTCTTTAAGGTTATAAGTCAGATATTTATTTAGTTACGCACTGGATCACCTACCCTTCAGTGGTGTGTATATACATAATATGTATATATATATATATATAGCATTTCTGAACGATGCCCGTGTTCGAATTGAATCCAGCCTATATGCATTATATATTCTGGTTCCCCTGCTCGGTGCTTGATATGATAGGGAGAAGGAAAACAAAAAGAACAACTGCAGTGTAGCCTGTGTTTTTGTTAACTATGTCTGAGGCTTGCAGTTTTACTTAGACCATTATTGTTGTCGATCACGTGTGTGAGTGTTCATGGTATCATCAACTGATAGGTCGTCCCTATAATTGCCCCCATAATTATAGTCCAGATTATAGGGGCAATTGTTGGTTCAATATGCTGATACCACAAGGCTTTCCCCATCATTGCTGCATACATTTTAATTAAATATTTCTCGGTTGTTCTTGGTGTATGCACTATGAATAGATTGGCAGGTTGCATCAAGTTGCAAACAGAGGAAACTTACTATGGAGATGATACAAAATACTTTAGCAAGCACAAAGACTTAGTAGAAGCCAACACCAAGGATGCAAAACAGGAGCAGAATATCTTTAAAAAAGACCAGTTGAGAGGTCACTGGCAAATCTAGAGTTGATATAAGAAAAACTGAAAAAATGACGGACAAGATTTTGCAAACAACAATATGGTTGAAGTTACCCATCAAGTTCAACAAGAAGTAGATTGATGAAAGCCTTGTGGTCTTGCTTTTTAGTGTGAATGAATTTGCCACCGACACCAGCAAAAAGGTTAAAATCCTCGACAAATATGATTACAGGTGCCTACATCAAAGAACATAGCAATTAGGGTTCAACTGCAAAAGAGAACGTTTTGCAGAAGGGAACATGCAAGAAAGAGGGAATACCCAGCACCAAATATTTGATGTGAAATTTCTAGTTAGTCATTAATGAAAAATATGGCTTGCTATATGGAATGTAACTATGATCAATTTAAGCTAATCACTAGTAAAAAGACACCATCTGACCTCATAGGAGGCCAGCTTATTCAAAAGAAGAAACTATACAGAACTTTCTAGACCAAGAGTTGGGAGGAAAATGCATTTGTGCAGAGATATCCTTTTTCTCAACTACCAAACCAGGCATTGATGAAGTATATATTTGAAATGTGTAGAAGACCAAACAAAAATGCAAGGTCTAACATGGATGGATATAGATCAATCTAAAGTGAAAAAGCAAGTAAATCAACATGTAACAATAATAAAAAAAAAAACAAAGAGTTAGAGACGCCAACCAAATCCCGGGCTGTCTGAAATAACTCCCTAACATTTGATGCACTTTGTCCAACCCATACTCCAGCCTCCAACTGCTGGGCTTCAACTTTAACAACGGGCACCCTAGCTTCTGCTGCTATAGCCAATGCCAGAGAAGTCTTTCCGGTTCCCCTCTCACCCACAATAAGAACACCCTGCAATATAAGAATGACAAACCCCAAAATTGATTATTTGACAAATAGGATAGAGGGACATAAATATGGAAACTCTTTCATTTCTTTTGTTAGAAGAGATATTCATTTGCTGCATTTTGTTTTTACTTTTATGAGCAATTAATGACATATTTCTCTATCCGGAAAGAATGTAGCAACACAAATAAAGGTTATTTTCCTTTTTCATTATCTCAATAATCACATGGTCTTAATCTATCATAATGTAATCACAATTCTGTCTTCAACTTGCTCAGATTCTCATTAGTACACAGGAGAGAAGGGTTCTGCCTATGCTGCTTTGGTTCAACAAAAGTCTTGACAGATAACATAGGAAAGGTTCTCCATTTATGTCCCCTCGTCCCCACATATAAGGCTTTAGGGCTAGGAAGCAACAATCAGCCTTGTTATGCCTGATCCAGTGAGCTGGTACATTCCACAATCTCATGGAAGATACATAAAACACACTAACGTGATACTCCTGACATGTAAAACTGCTTTATATAAAATGTGATGGGGTACTATGCTTAAAACCATGAAACACAATTTAATCATCACCATAAGTTAAAAAAATAACTACCACCACTAGATTATGCTATATATGTCATACGATCATTTCAATATGATATCCAACCATCAACTGCTAAATGTCCAACATAACCCTTTCGTTCTCATACCGTAGTTCATGCACTATCATATTTTGCAGAACAAACCTACTTAAAATAGTTTGTTAAGAGTATAAAGAGGGCAACGAGGAAATAGGAAACGAGGCATGCTTGAAATATGCCTCGCCTAAGAACCAGGGAATCTCTCTCCCGAAAGTACCACCCTGTTCAATGAACATTTGATTGGTTATAGCAAAAGAGGTGATGGGCCATCAAATTCAATAGCACGCTCTCAATATGAATCTGCAGGCATAGAGAGAAGAATTGCTGCAGAAAGATTTCTATCTACTAGTCATCCACAGCCTTCATGCAAGCACAATTTCACGTGGCTGATGGAAAACACGGACATACTGAATAGGAAATTCCACCTAAGCATAGTTCAACTAAGAACCCTTTATATGACTTAATTGATTCACTGAGCCCCTCCACAAACAAGCTAGTGTAAGAAAAAAGGGGGGAAAAGGAACTCTCCAGCAGAATCCATGTTAGTAGACAAGCAACTTATCTGGGTTGAATTTTTACGGACAAAATTCCATCTTTATGCTAGCAAATGCCAATGGTGAAACATCTTCTAGACAAAATGAGTTCTACTGTGGAAGTCTACTTTATGCAGAGTACCAAAAGCATAGAGGCATTTGATGTCTTCAAGAGAAAAAAACATACGCGAGGTGCACAGGCGCCCATTTCTTGAAAAGCGCAGGGATTCTGTAAGAAAGTAACAACTTCATTGATCTCCTCTCTCATTGATTCAACACTAGCAAATTCCTTAAATGGTATTGGCGGATTTTTAACCCTCTGCACAAAACAATGTTTAATTATGAGACAATAATTTACAAGAAAGAGGTTATAAACTAGAGTACTTTGCAGCATAAGCACCTTCATTCCATCAAAAGCAATTTTGATGGGATCTATGCCAGCCTTCTTCTGCTGTTTGATTTTTCTTACTTTATACTGGATATACGATTTCTGCAAGCGGACATAAAGGTAACATTTGATTCAGTCAATCGCACATCATAAGCTATAGAAAAAGAACTCTAATGACAATTTTAATAACCAAGTGAAGATAAAATAGAATTGATGAATAGGTGAGAAGTTTCTTTCTCAGTGTAGGGGTAAGTTCATCACAGGGTAGTGCTGATCTACAAGGGATATCTAGCTCCAAGAAGCATATGTTATTGACGAGAAACTTTAGCTGGTAAAGAGTCAAGACCCAATCCACAATATATTCCAAAGCAAAGCACAAAAGACTGAGTAAAGGATTCCACACAAATGCGATAAAGTACCCCAATTGCATACCACATTTAGAAAAAGCAAAAAGTCGAGGGTCATGCATCAGCTGAAGGGCAAGCCCAAAGCAATTGTAGCTAAAGAATCATAAAGGATATTTGAAGCAAGGAAAAAAATAATACCACTCGCCGAAACTTCTGCATGTTTGGATCTCTACGTAAAGGAACATATCCTAGAAGTCGAGGGACTTTTCTCTTCAAAATCCGGAACACATTATACAAAATGTATCCATATACAGCACTTCTAATCAAAAACCACAAAAACCATTGGAGGTCATCCGTTTTTTTTGGATTTAAAGCTCATTTCTGCTTCCGATTGCCATTTCAAGTACCTTGTTGAGCCAGCAGTTTGATCAATTTCCTCCGGCCAGGCCATTCCCAATCGCACCCTCACCTGTGGCACATAAGAAAATAGTAGAACTTATGGAAAAAGTTCACAATTACCGTGAGCTCGAAAAAAAAAATTATTGAAATAGACATATTGCAAGGTTAAAGAATCAATACCGGGTAAGGGATTAGGTACTCGACAATGTGAAAAAATTATCCCTCTCGCTATGTCATCATTTCTGTTTTGACTTTTTCAACAACCAAAACCTCTGGCATATGATATGGTTCGAGTCCTCCACAATTCCATTAAGCATTGATGGAGGAGACTCGTCGTCAAAAGGAACTGCTGATGAAAATTCAACTCTGAGAAAGGTATCCACGTAACTTGAACGGCAGTCGGGATCCCAGAAGCAAGCATCTTCATGTACAACCCATCAAAGCCCCCCAAACCCTTCAAACAGCATTTCAAATTCCTGGAGACATGCAGAATAACATTAAAAACCGAAAGAAATGAATAACGTAAAGAAGAAACTATAAGTTGAAAGATGCAGTACCTTCATGTTGACATAATATTCCTTTGTGTCCCCCTTCAGGGCAACATACATAGCACCCCAATCATGTCTGATTCGTGCACTGTCTATAAACTTCTTGGATACGGCATAAGGTACGGCTATGGGATCCATTTCCCACCTATTTTTCTGTTCATTGTACCATGTTTTGGACACCACCCTATCTCAGTCCAAGAGAATTTGTTCCTTCAAAGTTGTTAAAAAAAATCCGTCAGTGTTAGAGCAAGCATCTAAATTTGACTTTGACGCTTCTTGAATCTTTTTTACTTGAAAGGTATCTCGAACAAAGAAGAGACGAGGTGTATACACTCTTTTCAAAAGTCATGAACAAATGACAATTCAGAAGAGTAAAGACTCAAGGCATCCAACTTGGCAGAATAATGCACAAAGTCTTCAATGGTTTAGGCAAAAAGCTCATGCAAAAGCATGCTTGGGGACTTGTGATATAAATATTGAAGAATTTTAGGAGAAATTATTATTATTTTTTTCTCCAGAGAATGAATATTTACATGAGACACTAACATTTTTATAGTTGCTACAGCACCCTAAAAAGGTAGTAAACAAATTCCTAAAAACTAACAAATAAAATCTGGAAAAATACAATCTGGAAAATCTAGAAGATCCGAAAGATCTAGAAAATCTAAATCTAAAAGATCTAAAAAATCTGGAAAAACTAGAAACAAAATAACCAGAAAATTCAATTCTTATTTTCAACACTCCCCCTCAAGCTGGGTTATGAATGTCTATCATACCCAGCTTGCACCTTAGAGTATCGAAACTATTTCTGGATAAAACCTTGGTCAGTATGTCCGCTGTTTGATAATTGGTTGGAACATACGAGAGCTTCAAGATTCCTTCCTCAAGTTTCTCTTTGATGAAATGTCGATTGATCTCCACATGCTTTGTTCTATCATGATGAACCGGGTTCTTGGCAATCTCAATAGCAGCTTTGTTGTCACATAATAATGACATAGGATTGGTATTGGTGAATCCTAGTTCATTTAATATTCTTCTCAGCCATATGCCTTCACATATTTCTTGACACATTGCTCTAAACTCCGCTTCAGCACTGCTCCTAGCAACAACAAGTTGCTTCTTGCTTCTCCAAGTAACCATGTTGCCCCACATAAAGGTACAATACCCTATTGTTGACCTTCGGTCCATGAGAGATCCAGCCCAATCTGCATCAGTGAATATCTCTACATTTCTCTCCTCCGTTTTCTTAAAGTAAAGCCCTCTTCCAGGATTTTTCTTCAAGTACTGTAAGATTCAAAAAACTGCTTGCATGTGCTTCTGTGTTGGTTGGTTCATGTATCTACTAACCATACTTACTATAAAACCAATGTCTGGCTGAGTATACAAGAGATAGATTAGTTTGCCAACTAATCTTTGATATCTTCCTTTGTCCGTTAATGGTCCTTCTTCTTCCATCTCGATTTTATTTGCAGAATCCATGGGTGTGTCAGTTGGTTTGCACCCAAGCCTACCAATTTCCTTCAAAAGATCAAGAGTATATTTGTATTGGGAAATTGCAATTTCTTTCCGTGACCGAGCTACCTTCATACCTAGGAAGTATTTGAGTTGACCTAGGTCTTTAACCTCGAATTCTTCTGCCAGGATATTCTTCGGTTTTTCAATCTCCTCTAGATTGTCACCAATTAGGATTATATTATCAACGTATACAATCATTACTGCTCTTTTACCTTCAGCTGACTTCTTGACAAACATTATATGATCTGTTTGACATTGAATGAAATTCAGCTTCATAACAACCCTTGTTAACCTCTCGAACCAAGCACGAGGTGATTGCTTTAGGCCGTATAGGGATTTCTTGAGTTTGCATACCTTGTTGAAGCTCTCTTTAGTGTCAATTCCCGTTGGAACCTCCATAAAGACTTCTTCCTCCAATTCCCCATTCAAGAAGGCATTCTTTATGTTTAATTGATGTAGGGGCCAATCCAAGTTAGCTGCAAGGGAGAGCAACACCCGAATGTAATTTAGTTTGGCCACCGGAGCAAAGGTTTCTTCGTAGTCTATATCATATGATTGCGTGAATCCCTTAGCAACTAGCCTTGCCTTGAAATGATCAACACTACCATCAGCATTGTGCTTAACTGTAAAGACCCACTTACATCCCACCAATTTCTTCCAAGCTGGCAATTATGTATATTCTCAAGTATTATTTTTCTCAAGTGCATGAATTTCCTCAAGAACCGCTTTTTTCCACTCAGATTGAGCAAGTGCCTCCTGGATATTCTTGGGAATTTGAATGTTACTCAATGTTGAAACAAATGCCTTATATTTAGGAGACAACTTTTCATAAGACACAAAATTGTTAATGGGATGTTGAGTGCACTGTCTCTTCCCTTTCCTAAGAGTAATGGGCTGATCAAGATTATCAAGTACGGCAAAATTTTCTGAGCTTATAGGAGCATTACCTTCATCTATTGTGGGTCTTGAACTCAAGTCTGTCTCTTGAGCAGGTTTTGATGTAGTACGGTCCTCTAACTCCTTTTGAGTTTTTCGCTTAGAGTAAATAATTACCTCTTTATTTTTGTCTTGTGTAGCATCTTGAATGGGTAGACTCGGAAGACAAGCAGAGTTGGTATTTGTCTGTTGTAACCCGAGTGAATGAAAAGTATCCCAAAAATAATATTCCTCACAACTCTCCCCCTGAATGGTATTTTTGGAGTGGAAGGGCTGGTGCTCAAAGAATGTAACATCCATAGCAGTATAAAAACGCTTTGTTTGTGGGCCATAACATTTATATCCACTTTGATTTGGAGAGTATCCTAGAAACACACATTTGAGAGACTTAGGATCTAGCTTGCTACGATGTTGCTAATTTATATGAACAAAAGCTGTGCAACCGAATACTTTGAGTGGGATATGTGAGACAAAACGAATATGTGGGTAAATACGAATTAGACTCTGAAATAGTGTTTGGAAATTTAGGACACGGGAAGGCATATGATTGATGAGATATGTGGCTGTCAACATTGCTTCTCCCCAAAAATGTTTAGGAACATGGGTGGTTAACATAAGAGAACGAGCGACTTCCAAAAGATGCCTATTTTTCCTCTCCGCTACTCCATTCTGTTGTGGAGTCTCTACACAAGAGCTAATATGTATGATACCATGGCTATTTAGATATGACCCGAGTTGTGAGTGAAAGTATTCTCTCCCATTATCCGTTTTGAAAACTTGGATTTTTGTGCTGAATTGGGTTTGGATCATTAGGTTGAAGGTTTGAAAGATTTGGCTAATATCTGATTTTTCTTTCATTAGGAACAGCCAAGTGAGTCTTGTATGATCATCAATGAAAGTAACAAACCACCTAAAACCAGAAATGTTATTGACACGAGAAGGTCTCCAAATATCGCTATGAATCATGTGAAAAGGATGGGAAGACTTGTAAGGTTGCAAAGGATATGAACTGCGAGTATGTTTGGATAATTGACACACCTCACATTGAAGTTTTATTGAATCTTTATTGAACAAAGAAGGTAGCAACCTTTTTAAGTACGAGAAATTTGGATGAACAAAGCTATAGTCACTCTTCTTTAGCACGAGATGCTACACATGACATCTTTTCGTTTTTCCATTTTGAGGCATTAACTCGCAGAAGGTAGAGACCCGCATCCATCTCAGCACTGCCAATCGTCATCCCCGAATTCAAAACCTGAAATTCACATGAGTGTGGGAAAAATTTAGTAATGCAGCCTAAATCTTTGGTTAACTTGCTGATGGAGAGAAAATTATAGCTAAGTTTGGGAATAAAAATAACCACTAATTCAACACCAGCCACCTTTGAGCAAGAACCATCAGCAATTCGAACACTAGTGCCATTTTGACATGGAGTGTACTCGTTGAACACCGTGATATCTCCGGTCATATGTGGTCGGATGCTCCTGAGTCTACAACCCAAGAGGTGATCTTCTCTTGTTTAGCACTAAAGGCATTTAGAGAGTTACCTCGTTGGGCTATCGTTGCTGTACTAACCCCTTCTGGATGGGTTGCCTTCTAAACTGATTCTTGTAGCAGCTTTTTAAGCATCTCCAACTGCTCTTTGTTGAAAGGACTTGAATCTACCGAAGCAATTGTTTCGGTTTGGACTACGTTGCTTCTGCTCTCTCGATTTTGAGTAGGATGTGAGGCTGATGGCTTCCAATCATCTGGCCAACCATGAATTTTTCAGCATGTGTCTTTTGTGTGACCCGTTCGTTTACAATGATCACACCATGGACGACCACCCCTTCGCTGGTTGTTGTTGTTGTTTGATTGAGTGCCTCGACTGTAGGATGGTTGAGATCCTTGAGCTATTAGAGCAGAATTTACTAGATTGGTCTGGTTGTTTGAAGAACCAAGCATCACCTTTAGCCGAGTCTCTTGTCTCCTGACCTCAGCAAAAACTTCACGTACACTAGGTAGGGGCTTTATGCTCAGAATTTGTCCACGTACCTCATCAAGCTCTTGATTCAAGCCTAACAAAAATTTGTAGATGCGTTCTTGATCTTGAATCTGCTTGTACCACTTGCTATCTTCAGGACAACTCCACATCACATCTTCTAGCATGTCAAGTTGCTGCTAATGACTTATAAGTTGGTTAAAATAATCAGTGACAGAAGATTCCCCTTGCCTTAGGTCATGGAGAATGCCCTTGATCTCCAAAATGGCTGAGGTGTTATCTTTGTTTGAATAAGTTTCATGAACAGCATCCCAAATCTCCTTTGTTGTCTTGTAGTACATGAAATTCTCCATTGTTTCATTCATCATTGAATTCAGCAGCCAGCACATCACCATGCTATTTTCCGCCTTCCGTGTTCGATAATTTGGGCTCGTCTCCTCAGGTTGTACAACAGCTCCAGTTAGGTAATCTTCTTTACTTTTTTCACAAATGGAAATCATGACAGAATGGGGCCATTGATTGAAGTTGTGACCGGTAAGTTTATGAACGGTGATGAGAAGAGTTCCACCTTCAGATACATTGATAGGTTGGATAATGTGAGAAGAGTTCCGAGCTCTAGGGTTTGAGGTTTCACTCTCAACCTCGCTAGCCATGGCAGCTCTAGGGTATTTTGTTATGGTGGAAACTCTCAGAAATAAGGTAGAAGAGAATGGTCCAGATCGTGCTCTAATACCATGAAGAATTTTAGTAGAAATTACTCTTGAGTTTTTTTTTTTTTTTTTTATTCTCCAGAGAATGAATATTTACATGAGACACTAACATTTTTATAGTTGCTACAACACCCTAAAAAGGTAGTAAACAAATTCCTAAAAACTAACATATAAAATCTAGAAAAATACAATCTAGAAAATCTAGAAGATCTGAAAGATCTAGAAAATCTAAATCTAAAAGATCTAAAAAATCTGGAAAAACTGGAAGCAAAATAACTAGAAAATTCGATTATGATTTTCAACAAATATGAGACGCAAACAGCACATGATCCGACGATGAGTGACCAAATCTTCTCTAATCTGTTATGATTCCACAGAGGGGGTGGGGTTTTCATTTTTTTTTTCTTTTTTTCGCGGGGGAAGGGGGGGGGGGGTTTGGCGGGGTCTGGGGAGTTGAGAACAGAATACAATTTTACTTGACAAACCAATAACACAACACACCCACATCACTGCTGCTACTCAATGATCCAAGAGTTACCTGCCGTTGGGTCACATACTCTTTCCCAAAATCCACATCTTCTAGTATTTTCTTTCTTTCGATCTGCCTTAGTTTCTTCACGCCACTTCTTCCACCCATGATACAAATGGAGCCCAATAGCTTTGGGAACCACGACCTCTTTATCCCCGAACATCCACTTCAACTTGAGTACAGGAAAACCCTTGACAACTTCATCAACCGGTGTATTTACAATATAACGCTTTTCATCACCAAATTTCTTCATGCTTTTTCTTATGCGAGCTAATACACAATATAACGCTTTTCATCACCAAATTTCTTCATGCTTTTTCTTATGCGAGCTTCTAGACTCCTCTGCGGTTCCCTAGAGTCTTTAAGGCCTTGTTTTATAAGAAGAGCAAAATCTACTGAATATTGATGAAAGAGAGGACAAAATCTTCAGTCTCCACAATCCTTGGCAGAATCATCTGTTCCAGGTACTTCTTTTGAGCACTTTTCAGATCTTTCTCAATATCAGACTTGGAAAGCTTGGTTTCAGAGTTTAATGGCACACTTCAGACAAAGGGAAACATTTTGCTCAAGAGCATGCTCATTTACCTTGGAAAGGAAAAAGAATTGCTCAAACTAGGGTAGCCCATTCTCAAAAGTAGATATGCATAGAAAGACCACAGAAGGTGGAAACACTTCGAGCAAGTTTGCATCATTAAATTGGAAACCTACCAATCTATTCATAGTGCATACACCGAGAACAACTGAGAAATATTTAATTAAAATGTATGCAGCAATGATGGGAAAGCCTTGTGGTATCAGCATATTGAACCAACAATTGCCCCTATAATCTGGACTATAATTATAGGGGCAATTATAGGGACGACCCATCAGTTGATGATACCATGAACACTCACACACGTGATCAACAACAATAATGGTCTAAGTAAAACTGCAAGCCTCAGACATAGTTAACTGAAACACATGCTACATTGCAGTTGTTCTTTTTGTTTTCCTTCTCCGTATCATATCAAGCACTGAGCAGGGGAACCAGAATATATAATGCATATAGGCTGGATTCAATTCGAACACAGGCATCGTTCAGAAATGCTATATATATGTACATATTATGTATATACACACCATTGAAGGGTAGGTGATCCAGAGCGTAACTAAATAAATATCTGACTTATAACCTTAAAGAGACTAGTCCCCTTTACTCTCCGAATAACATAAAAAAACCACAGAACTTCCACTTCCTATCTTCATGATCTAGAAAGTGGATAGCATACTTATAACTAGACCCAGAAGAAGACAGCACTGAGTCTTTGTAAAGCCTAAAGAGATTTCATCCTGGACATTGGCGATCCGAAGGGGAAGGGGGAGGGCTGTTGAAAGCACTCCTCCAAAGCTGTTGTGCTACATAAAAGCTTCCTTCTGGGGTTGGCATCAGATGGAACGTCTGAGGGGGCAGATTCAGAGCAGAGAGCGTTAGAGAAAGTCAAGATGTACACTACAAGGGTAAGGGTATACGACTACACTACTCAGTATGCAAATACAAATATGATTGACTTAAATCGGTCGAGGACGGACGGGGATTGATAGAGAGAAATTGCATAGAGTTTACAAGATCTAATAACTTCAAAAAAGGGTAAATTTCTTTGGCATCACCCCCAAAAAGTTGGCCTTTTCCTAACACTTGGAAACTCAAATAAAAATAAAATAAAAATATACCGAGAGAGAGGCTTGGTTGAAAACAAGGGCGTCTTGCCGTCTGGCCACATGTAGCCGGAGACCACGACAAGCACGTCGCAGAGTGCGCCGGAGGGAATGCAGTTGCTGTTGAGGATTTGGTACCGGCACTGCGAAAGGGAGACGAGTTTGGCGACGATAACCTCCTTGCCCTGGATCTTCTGACCCTCGAAGACCACGACCAACTCTTCCCGGTACAGGTTCACCAAGTCCGCCCGGTTCGCGTCGAACGTCTTGTAGTAGTCCTCCACGAACTGCTTCGCCGCCGCCATCCTCAGATCCATCTCTTCTCGATCGATAGTGGTCGGAACAGTGATTCTCCGCATCTCTCCTTCCAGGACTTCGATGTTCGGAATCCTCTCCATCTCTCCTCCTCCTAGGGCTTCGATTGGAACACAGACCTAAGGGGTTTTGGTAAAGCTTTATTTTATAGACCGAACCGAAGCCCAACGAAAAGACTAAAAGCCCCTCTTATTTCTTCTTTCTCCAGTTCAGCCCCTTTCCCCTGTTCGATTGGCTGCTCTGCTCTGCCTCTAAATTGACTATATTTCTTACAGGAAGAGGAGGCATGATGCTCGGGTTTTTGTTGGTGCTGCATTCATTCTGTTACTTCGATCTGTCCTCCATCAATTTTCCTCATATCTCTCTCTCTCTCTCTCTCTCTTTGGGAACCACGACCTCCTTATCCCCAAACATCCACATCAACTCGAGTACAGGAAAACCCTTGACAACTTCATCAACCGGTGTATTTACAATATAACGCTTTTCATCACCAAATTTTTTCATGCTTTTTCTTATGCGAGCTTCTAGACTCCTTTGCAGATTCTAGCTTCTAGACTCCTTTGCAGTTCCCTAGAATCTTTAAGGCCTTGTTTTATAAGAAGAGCAAAATCTACTAAATATTGATGAAAGAGAGGACCAAAATCTTCAGTCTCCACAATCCTTGGCAGAATCATCTGTTCCAGGTACTTCCTTTGAGCACTTTTCAGATCTTTCTCAGTATAGACTTGTAAAGCTTGGTTTCAGAGTTTAATGGCACACTGCAGACAAAGGGAAACATTTTGCTCAAGATGAAGAAGCATGCTCATTTACCTCAGAAAGGAAAAAGAATTGCTCAAACTAGGTAGCCCATTCTCAAAAGTAAATATGCATAGAAAGATCACAGAAGGTGGAAACACTTCGAGCAAGTTGGCATCATTAAATTGGAAACCTGCCAATCTATTCATAGTGCATACACCGTGAACAACTGAGAAATATTTAATTAAAATGTATGCAGCATATTGAACCAACAATTGCCCCTATAATCTGTACTTAGCACTAATCCAACTGTGTCTGTAGTATCGGGACTCACAACAAATGAGGGGCTGCAGAAATTTTGCCTACTTGAGGCACTCTTTCGCCAAATTTCCCTCTTGAATCTCTCGACCAGAGCTTCACACACACACTCTCTCTCTCTCTGAAACAAATCTCTCTCACTCCAATACTCATTGCAACCGTCTCCCTCCTCATTATACTATCCTCAACATCCCCAACTCTCTCCCAAATTCTATCATACTCGTCCTCCAATTTGCTCAAGGTCTCCTCAAATTCACCCCCTTTTGCAGCCGTCTTCTCGTTCTCCCTCTTCACTCTCATCGCCTCATCAACAATCTCCTCTGACCTCTTAATCAACCCTTCTTTCTCTCTCTTCAATTCCCTCAGCTCCTCGTACATGCCACGCAATATCCCCTCCCGCAATTGCCCTTTTTTTCCCGATTTCACCGCCTTCATCGCCGCCTCCAGCTCCTTCACGCGCCCCTCCCCTCTCCTAATCTCATCCATACATCTCAGGACCACCGAAACCTTCTCCAGCAATCTCTTCGTGCACTTCGAAAAATCGTGCCCTTTCGCTTCAGACCCCTCCTCTCCTCTCTCCAAATTCAGCTCCGTCGCCACGGCCGCCGCCGCCGCCACAGGGGCCTGAACACGGCGAAACGGAGCGAAACCTACCGCTATGAAGAACACCGCGCAAGCCAACGGCTTCACCGCGCACTGGATCACTCTACCCAAGCTCTCGGAAGCTTCTTACGGAACCGGCGCCGCCTCCTCTCCCCCGCCGCCGCCTCCCGACCGGCTTCGAGGCGAAGGCGGAGCCGAAGCGGAAGCGGAAGTGCGTCGGGGGAGGAGACGGCCGCCAGGATTGCGGCGAGAGGAGTGGAGTGGCGATGGAGGAGGCGACGGAGTTCATGGCTCTAAGCAGCGGCCTGCGCAGCGCGCGAGTGCATTGCGATGAAGAGAGAGAGAGAGAGAGAGAGAGAGAGCTCCTCGGGAGTGCCGGAACGGAGCTGAAAGTGGTTTTTCTGGGATTTCGGAGAGAGCCGGGAAGAAACGGCGGAGGGTGAAACTGTAATTACTGAGTGTTTAAGCTGAGGAGCGTGTATTTTTTTCAGGTTTTTTTTTTCGTTAATATTGGAATTGACGTGTGAATATTTTCTCTATCATACTCTAAATCTATTAATTTTCAAAGTATGTATTTCAATATTAGTACATAAAAGTATGGGTGAACATGATTTTAGTGTCAAAACGATAAACGAATAACCAATTTGAATGATAGTATATACATGTGTGTGTATGTGTAAAGGAAGCCAGTCGGAAACCAGCTGAAGTGAAAAAAGCGCGAAAATGAAGAGCATTTAATTTAATGTGTCAAGCTATGACCGAAAAAAAATAATCAACTTGTCAAGCATATAGTTTAATGGTAGTTGAAAGCCGAACTAATCCCAGTTTTTCTAGGAAAGAGATGGTTTTTGAGTTACAGTAGTCAGCCAGCGTTTTTTATTTTATTATAGTATGTGATCTCAATGATTGGTGTTTCGACCAAAGAAAAAATCTCAATGATGGGTACTATTAAAATGATAAAATAGTAAGACCAAGTATCCATGATTTACTTTTGTATATTGTGGGTACTCCATGAATATTAAAGACGCTATGTTTTCTTTTTTTATTTTTAGATTTTACTTTTGCAGAAATAAATTATGTCGAAAAAAGAAATTTTCAAGAAAATATATATCAACTCTCTTAATTTTTTTTTTTTGCCAATCATACTATATTCCTACTCTACACTCACTCGCAGACTTATGCCCTACCTCTTGCAGGGCGTGGGAGTCGCAACCCACTCTCGAAACTTACGCGTCCCTACCCCCATCCCCCCCTAAGAAGGTGGGGATTTGAACCCCTCACTAGGGGTGTGCAACCGGACCGGGTCAACCCGGTTCCCGATTTGGCCCACCCGGAAAACAGGGTCGGGAACCGGTTCCGGTTGAAACCGGTCCGAGAACCGGTTCCCAAAGTTCAGACCCTGTTTGAACCGGTCCGGGAACCGGTTCCGAGGGAATACCCACCCGGGAACCGGATCGACCGGACCGGTTTGGGAACCGGTTTGAGAACCGGTTTTTGAGCCCCAAAACAAAACCCTAGTTGTTTCTAACATTTTATCTTTACTCTCACGCAGCACGCTCGTCGCTCTCAACCTCTCACGGTCTCACCTTTGCCGATCCATCCGAGCAGAAGCAGCATCACCTTCCTCTAGATCAGCGCCCCCATCTTGGTCCCGGCCATCCTCGCCACCCCGGCGCCGTCGGCCTCGCTGCTCGAGAAGGCTGGGTGCAAGACGTTCGCGGGCCTCCTCGTCTCGACACCGGGGTCGACTCCTCACGGGTGGCTAGCACGGTGCTCAAGTCCACCCCCATCGCGATCTTCACCGTTGACAGAGTCCTCCTCCCCGCCGAGCTGTTCGGCAAGTCCCCGTCCCCCGCGCCAACGCCGTCGCTGGTAAGCACGATTTTTGCTCTTCGTCGTGAGTTGTCGGCTAATTAGTTCTACTTACCCCCGCGCCGGCGCCGGCGATGTTTGCTCTTTTGATTCGTTCCGGTATTTTAAGAAGATATTGATCCGTCAGACCGTTCTTGTATTGCGAATCTGGTGTTTTTTTTCTCGGTGGGACGAATCTTGAGAATTGATCAGGAGTTGAGCGAATGAGCGAATGAGCATTTGAGGTTATTGTGATGATGCGCATTCGCGATGGATGGTCGAGTGGTCATTGATGAATACGATGAGTTTGAACGGGCCATCTTCGCTGGCATTCTATTTTGAGGAAATGCTGAGAATTGTAATTCCAAGCAAAGAGCAAAGCATGTGAAAGTGAATGCTGTAAGTTTGTTTGGTTAGCAGGATTCTCTTTTAAGAGATGTAACCAATTCTGTTGTAACTAAAAAGTTGGTTGATTTGATAGGAGAAAGAGATGACAGATAGAAAACGGACGGAGCTATTTTTTATGCCAGATTACCAATGTTTTCGGCCGACTAATTCTTTTTAAACTGAGTTTATCAGAATTTACACATGTTTGGACATACTACTAAAGACTCAGATTTCGTTGATTCTTGTCTTTGACTATCTCGCGTGCTTTCAATTGGCACGAGTGCCTTGGATTTGAGCATCAGACAAAATGCAGGGTTGCTCTTTTTGTGGGCTGGCTAGGTCACTTCTTGCTTTTCTTAGTTTATAGGTGGCTGCTTTTTTCTCGGTGGGACGAATCACTGATTGGCGATATGTGACTTCATTTTTTCGTTTTTCTATTGGCCGGGAATAAGTTTTGGGGAAAATTGAGGGGCAGCTTCTGCAATTGCCCGTGTGATGGTGCCCAATTTACCAATCTGCAATCTGCCACCAGTGATTATTTTTGAGAAATGATCTTTCTTGGCTCTTCTATTCCAGCGACCCATTGCTCCTGAAATCCAGTGGAAGCTAGACCCCCCTGCGCTCCAAGTCTATCACCACCACTACCAGTGCTATTCGCCGGAGAGGAAGTGGAGCGGAAGAGAGATTTCTTCTTTTGGTAGGATTTAAAATGGTGTATTTCTGAGAAATCTAGTTCTTTAGCATTCTTAATTCAAAGTCCTCTGTGGTTGGCATAGAAAGTATGTTGGATGAATTTTTAAGCATTATTTTTCTGGCCATGCAAAATTTATACCTTTGAAATCTTGTCACGGTTTGGCTGCAGGATGAGATGTTAAGACAGAGATTCATGGTTTATAATGGAGTTAGCTCAATTGATACGTCAGTTATAGCTACTAAGTACATGCCTACGTGTAAATGGCTTCAGCATACACTCCAAGCTCATGAAGTGATGATGCTGAGCACTGAGATTGAAGATGGGATCAGTTTAGATGACTGAGAAGTGAAGAACAGAGTTCCTTGTATAGCATTAGGTTGAGTAAAATTTTGGAGTTTTCCTTTGTGTATTTCGTCCTTTACTTCTTCAAGGAAAGTTAGATTGTATGCGGAGAAAAATGGAAAGGGAAAATCAAATCGTAGGTCTTTGAAGTCTTTCTCGATCTTTACTAGTTATGAGCGAACTAAAATCCTTTCTTGACCCATCTGTTAAACTTGATACAGCTGGTGAAGTTTGCTTACTGCAGTTTGCTAGCAAGATGTGAAATGTGCATGTTCATAAACATTTTGCAAAACAGGTTCTAATATAAACAGGGTCAACCCTATTCTTGGACCGGAAAAATAGGGTGGGTTGGGAACAGGGTCCAATGCAAACAGGGTAGGGAATAGGGTCCAAAAAAATAGAACCGGTTATAACAGGGTCGGGAACAGGGTCCAGGTCTAGACCCTACCCACCCTGGACCCGATCACCCCTACCCCTCACCTCCCCCTTCTATGATGGAAGGATGGCCACTGGGGCGAAACCCTAGTGGTTACAACTCTCTTAATTTACTACATCAAAGAATTTGCCTTTTTCCATTACTCTTGCCAAGATATATTTACACAGAGTATATAAGACATTATAGGAGTATTGAGGAATATACTCAATAAAGCTACGTTGAAAAGTTATGCATAATGAAGCATTTTGCTATTTTTTCACAAATAGTTTATGGATGATATTAATTTTTGTCAATCCAAAATGATGAAATTTCACTAACATTTAAAAAATAAATCTTGTTTTAAGCAACATTTTGATTTAACTAAATTTCATTTTTTAAAAATTCACATTGGAGAATGCAACAAAGATTTTTTTTTTTTTGTTTCATCCTATCATCCCATTAAATATATCATGTATGAAAGACAATTGATTAGAAAAGGTTTGATGGTGATATGTACAACAAACGTGAGAGTTTGTGAGTAAGTGATGGTGTTTTAAAATAGTCTGTATCATAATTTTCTAGATCGTTGATCCATTAATTTGCTAGACAATGTAGAAAAAATTAAACTTTTTCAAAATTCTTCTTTTCAACAAAACTAATTGCTGCAAAAGTAAACTCTAACATTAATAAGAAAACATAGTGCTCACGATAAACAAAACAAAAACATGTGAAGTTCTTAATTATGGCAACTAAATCCCTTGTAAAAAAAGAAAAGCTAAAAAAGAAGGAAAGAAACAAAATTTAGAGCTACTGCTTTAAATTACAATTGAAAGATTAAGGGTAATTTTTCCTTTTTGGTGAAAATTTGGTAGATTTAGTCATATAAAATTAGAAAGGAAAAGTGTTATAAAGTCATAAACCTATTGCATTAGTACCAATTTAGTCATGAACCTTTTAATTGTGCTATTTTAGTCCTAAACTTATTGATCTACTGTTAATTTAGTTATAAACCTTTTGATCTAATGTCAATTCAGTCATTCTAGCTAATTTTCGTTGAATATTGCTAATGTGAATGCCAGGCGATTTATGTGGTACCGTTTGCGCTATCGTTGACAATTTTTAATTATTTTCTCTTTTTGTTTTTGTCTTTTTTCTTCTTCTTTTTGCAAGTGACTAAACACCAGCCATAGCCAAATGGGCTAGCCTCACCTAGCCATGGTGAGGTTGAGCATTAGTGAGGGTTGGCCTCACCAAATCTAGCTTGGGCAAGGGGAGCCCTTGCCAGGCTCACCCTCGACCAGGCGACGCCCGGTGAGGGTTGGCCTTGCCAAGGCTAGATTTGGCAAGGCCAATCCTCATTGAAGCTTGCCTCACCATGGCTGGGTGAGGCCAACTGGCTCGACCATCACATGTGGCCAATGGCCGATCATTGGTAAAAAGAAAAAGAAATGAGAGAAAGAATAATAAAATATTCAAAAAATTAAAAAATATTATTAAAATATTATTAAAAATTGTCAACGCCGGCAGTGTCACATAAGCTAGGCGGCGCTCATGTCAAACAATATCCGGTTAGAATTAGTTAGAATGATTGAATTGGTACTAAATTAGAAAGGTTAAGACTAAATTGACACTATGAAAAAAATTAAGATTAATTTGGTACTGATGCAATAGATTTAGGATTATTTTCACATTTCAAGATAGAAATAGGCCACCCAAAAAGAATCTCCTTGATGATGTTATTCTTCTCATCTAATCTTCTTGGTGTAGTCCAGTCGATAGTAAGCTTGAAGATCACGTCGAGCATAAAGGTTGAATTGAACATGGTAGCTAAAAGTAGAAGCAATTTTATTAGCCTTCACTTCTAATCTCCTTGGTGTAGTCCAGTCAATAATCAGCTTGAAGATCACGTCGGACATGAAGGTTGAATTGACATATGGCTGGTAAAAGTAGAAGCAATTTTCTGACTTTTTGGGCACTCTTCGATTTATTTATGTAGGTATCTGGAAAAAGGGAAATTTATCGCATGTAATGCTAATGACATTAAATAAATTTCACAATGAAAATGTCTTTAAGTGTGCAAAGCGTCTAAAGGCATCCAACAAAGATGTTAGTCATCACAACTCTCGAAAAATTTAAAGGATTTGATGTGGGAGAGCATATGCTTAATTATGTCTTTATTTTTAAAATTTAGTCGCTGATGGTCATGTGATAAATAGTATGGTCAAAAAATAGCTGTTGCCAGGAATAAGTTATTCAGTTTTGAATTTTGTGCAGGACTAATCTTTGTATTATTATTATTTTAATTTTGGAATGTGCTCGCATGTGTGCAAAGATCGTTTCACAATCAACCCTTTGAGAAAGAGCAAATAATTTCATTGTCATTATTATTTTCCTGGGAGTATATATTAATTATCAGCTTCCTAAGAACACATGATCGTAGCCTTACTTGGCACCAAATATATTTTCTAATTATTCCTCTGCATTATTGCCTAGACCGACTGTAATTCTTCTGGTCAACGTCTGCATCAATGTTTGAATCGAACCTGGTAATCACATGACATATAAATGTATAGATTCTGGCAAATGAAAGGGCAGAATCTTTGCCGGTGATATCAGACATTTTTATCAAATTTTATTGGTTCCACTTATTTTTTGGATTTTCTGGAAAACGATAAAAATCACGCATGTTTCTTAAATGGTGAATAATCAGCATATAATTAAATGGAAGACACACACGTATGTATATGCAAGCAAGCCAGTCGTAAACAAGTTGAAGCGAAGAAAGCGTGAGAATAAAGAGCATCTAATTAATGCGTTACGGATATAGTTAGTGGCATGTTGAAGGCGGAACTAACCCATTTGACCCAAAAATAAATAAATAGGAAAAAGAAGAAGAAGAAAATGGAACTAACCCTAGTTCTTTTAGGAAATAGATTGTTTCCGAGTTCTAGTAGTTAGCCAGCATTTTTAATTCTTTCTAGTATGTGATCTCAATAATGATTAGTATGGGTGAATTATTCAATGATTCATAAATCTATCATCTGTATATCAATTTAGTCATAATTTTCTAATTTTGCCAACTAACTTCTAAATGAAGTCTTTCCAACCTATTTTCGTTGAAAATCGCCCACGTGACCGTGAGCCATATAAGACACCAAAGATAATTAGATCACCACGTTAGCAATTTTGGTTGGAAAAATACAGTGAAATTTCATGCAAAAGTTTAGGAATCATTTAGCAAAATTGAGAAATTTATGATCGAATTGATATTTATATAATAGGTCTAAGGCTAATCGGGTAACTTTCCCGGATTGGTACAATTAAATTGAGTATAATCTTCTTCTGTTGTATTATGGATGGTTCCTAAATTAACAAGACCAACTTAACAAGCGAGTTATCCCTTAACCTCTCAAACATTCCCATTAAAAGAAAATTTTCCTCGTAAAATGTAATATTATGCAATAATGTAATATTATGTTAGTGGGCCCCAAAAGAAGAAACTGAAAAAGAAACCGAAAAGTTAGTAAAACAAAAAGGAGAAGGGAGAGGGCTCGGCTAAATAGAAGCTGAGGGGTCCTCTACCAAAAAAAAAAAAAAAAAAAGAAAGAAAAGAAGAAGAAGAAGAAGAGAAAGGGGGAAGAAAGGAAAGGAATCTTGGCACGTGCACGTCTCGGATGCCTCTCTAAGCCGACTCGACTCCATAACACAGCACCCGGTAAGAGATCAAGCCCTCGTTTGTCCGATTGAAGTAATTTTTGGATTTAGGATTTAAATTCGAAATTTTTGGAAAACTGAGCGGCGAAGTCTAATTTTGGAGTCGTTGAGCTGCATATTTTTGCAAGAATGGTAATTTAGGGTGTTGTGGAGCAGTGGGATTTTACGGATCGTGATTTGAGCTTATGGTTTGTCCGAAACAAAATTTCAAAGTTTCCCGCGCGCAGTGAACAGTACGCGTCCAGCAGCCTTGGGCCCGTATTTTGTCATTTTTCGGCTTGATTTTGGGATGGCCAAGTTGGGATTCTTGTGATATGTTTCAAGGGCTCTCTATTGAATATAAGTACGTTCGGATCGGAGTTCGGAAGAAAAAGTTAAGGCGCAATCAAGTTTTGCACTTAAATTTCGTGTTGCGAATGGCTTGAACAATCGCTTTGGTTATGCGATTTGTTAGCGCGTAGAAGTCCTTTTGTTAAAGTTAAGGCGTAATTTAGTTGTTTCGAAGTAGAGACAGAGTTTTATTAGATTTTAACATTTTTCTCGGTTATTTGTTAGGACCTTGAATTCGACGATACGAGTATCGTTCGTCGTTTGGTCGTCAACGACGAGGTGAGTGGTATTATATCTTCTTTGGTTTTATAAAATCATGTCTTGAAGTATATATATTGAAGTGAGAGAAGATCATTTTTATTGCATAAAAGCCAGATCGAGCAATTGCTACCCTTTGGTTGATTGTGAATCTTTGAAAAGCACGTTATACAAGATTTGTGGAGAAATATATATATGAAATTGCTTTACGACTGATTTATGAAAAGTTTATGATGATTTGAGAAACGGATATGAAATGGATGATGGGCTATGTTGCAAAATGTTATTTGTTTGGTTTAAGATATTGATTTTTGGATTGGATTTCTGATATTGGAGAATGGTTATTTATGCTCAATATGACTGTGAACCCAGTGAGAGGTTTTTGGGGTATGCATACCAGGTTTAGGATATCCTTCTGGGTCTAGCCACCGGCTTTGTAGGTGGAGACCTTACCAAGGGGGAATCTTGGTCGCCTTGTCACAAGGCGTTGTGTCGTGACCATGGTTAGTTATTGAGCAAAAGATTGATCAATGGATAGACCATTGATATGTGTTTTTGATGGAGATTATTTAATGGATTCGACCATTGATACTTAACTTTTGATGGTGATTTAAATGAGTCTTCCATATTAGTATCAAGCTTTTATGATGAGAAATAACTTTTATATGATTCGGTATGTATTTTATATATTGAATTGGCGTTATGAAATTTGGTATTGGTTTGTATACATGCATAAGGGTTGTTCGATCTGCTGAGAAGATAAGTACTACTCACTGAGCTGTGGTTGCTCATCCCATTCCTCCTTTAATCTTTTCAGGTTCCTCAGCTAGTGGCGAATAGAGCGAGTGCATAGTCGGTGGGAACTTTTGGGGAGTTCTATTTTGTTTTTGGTATGATTCAAGGAAGTGGTGCAAATAATACTTACTAGTAGTTGGATCGTCTGAGTTTTAAACATATATCTCTTTTTCTTTTGGTGGATTATAGAAACTCTGATGTTGCAACCAATTTGTTGGTTTATTTGATATATATATATGGTTTGAGATATATATAAGTTAATATCAATTTGTTGGTTGTGTTTGAGGCTGCGTTCTTTGTAAAGAAGGACGGCCATGTCATTCCCATTCTTTGTGGTTTTGGGGTGTGACATAAAATATTTATTTAAATTCTATCTCGAAATAATCTAAGTTTTCATGTATCTTGTCTATAAGGGGAAATTTATCACTTCTGTTCTGTTCTTTCCTATGCATTAAAATTGCTTCGCTCGCCATTAATTAATTGAGCAAGTCCATGCAATATTTTTCTTCCATGACATTTCCAGCATAATTTATTAGTCCAAAATTTTGATAACGATGGAATTATTTGGTATCAAATTAATTAATTGATTGATAATGCAAAAGAGAACTAAAATATGAAGGAAATATATTTGACTAAAATACGATAAAATAGTACGACCATGTATCTATGAAAAAGGAAAATCAAATTTAAACTAAGCAAATAAAAAATGAAAAGAGAGTATCATCAAAAGGTTATGTTCGATTCGTACAATGTTTTGGATCTATTTTATGAACTTTGATATTTTAAATGCACTTAAAACTAAAATATATCTTGTTATGCAATAGATTAGGAACTCAAGTTCATCGGAGATTTGCCAAAATTGCTCATGCCCAATTATATAGATATACAAGTATATCTATCTTATTTTAAAAACGAATAGAAGAAGAAATATTTTAAAGGATTTTGGTTACCTTGAATTCAGTAAAAGTAAGCATTAATTTCTATTATAATGTAGAAGAATGGTAAAAGATTTAAGCATTGAACAGCCCCCCCGCTTGCCCTCCGTGACTACGGGATTGGGAGTGATTATTGTAATGTCAATTATCATAATATTTTCATTGCATTATTGAAAATATCATCACTTACAGTTTTTTCCTATAATTGAAGGGTTAAAAAAGTCAGAGTTTCATAAAACAATCTAAAAAATCTATAAAAAAATAATTGCAAAAACTGTAGACATTCACAATTACTAACTACCATTGGCCAAAAAGATTATATTGGGAAATTGTCAAATGGTTTATGATTAAATTGGTCAAACTGAAAAGTTTATGATTAATTTGTATCAATACTATAGATTTAGGACTTTGTTGATAATTTTGTATTTGAACTTGCAATCTCGTGATATACATACTGTTCTTTTACCAATAGGCTATCATATGTACGGTGATGGTGAACTTTACAAACTCCAGCGTTGATGGATCGATGTGGAGCTTATGTGTTCCTCGTTTAATAACCAACAAAACCTACATGAGAATTGAATCTGGACTTAAACCAATTGATAGAATCAAAGTAATCTCAGAGTGACATGGGACTAGTTCCCCTTTCAAAGCTATCTCCTAACAAATTTTATGTGGATGAATGTATCTTCATTGACGTGATTGGGCAACAGGAATGATACTGATTTTGGATTCTTGGGAGATACTAGCAAACCTTGTATCATCCCGATTAAGATCATCATCGGCTCCTTATATTTCAGGTTTGTCCGTGTTCGATCTATCTATCCATTGCCCAGACAGGATACGGTTTTTGAATATTAACTATTGCTCGGTATCGAATTATTACAAAATCACACCAATCAATACATTTTATGGGTGATTTTAAGAAATTCACCATGTAGAGATTGAATATAAGACGTCTCGATCCACGAGAGAATTAATTTGGGTCAAAATTATTTTAGAAAATTCTCGACGTTTAAACCCGTAAATATAACTACCAAGGATTGTTAGGGCAACAGAAACGTAAAGCCGACACGATTCATCATTTAACGGTCCTTTGGTCTTTGCGAAGAAATTTTCGGATTCCATCGATGGACTAGGAATAAAAAAAGAGAATAAGAAAAAAAAAAAACTATTCTGATCAGAAATGCGTCAATTCCACAATATGAATGAAAGATTCGGAAATGCCCAGCTTAAGCCGCCCTACTTGGTATTCTATGTCTATTTAATGCTTCGCCTTTGCTGTTGTTGGAAAGTTTGAGGAAAGAACCGCAGCGATTTATGGCGAATTTAACTAATAATGTCCCTTTTTTTGGCTAGAAGTAAAATTTTCATTTCAAAGAACACATTGCAAACTGGATGAACACTTATATTAGAACAATGAATAAAAGAAAACTCTATTAATACAATATTTTTAACTTTAATAGGAGATTGTCTAAAAGAAAAGAGGATGCGGTGCCTGTTTGATTAATTGCAAGCACAAGAACAGCTCTATTAGGCCCTGTTTGGTAACCATCCAAACAGGGCTAGATTCTGATTCTTTGTTTCCAGAATCAGTTTCGGCCAAAAATCGCGTTTGGTAAATTTTTTGTTTCCAAGAAAAAAATTATTCCCAGAATCAGTTTTGGACAAGAATTTAGAATAAGAAAAAATGTAATTCTTGATTCTGAATCAGAAAAAAGAATAAAAAAAGCAGCTGCTCATCAACGTACCCTCTCCTGCTCCACGTTAAATTAAAATTAACATCCATCCATATTGAATTCAAAATGGATTAGATATTTAATCATAGAAATGTAAATATTTATTGAAAATGAGAAATCACCATGATAAAAAAAAACTCATATTTAAATATAAATGATATTGAAATTCTAATAAGAATAAAATTAAAATAACAACAATTATAGTTTTTATTTTTAATTATTTATTTATTTCTATATTTTATTTTAATTTCGTCCTATTCTGAAATATATATTTGCTATATATAGAATACATATTTAATTTTGCTTTATAATTTAGTATTTATATTTATTACATATTTTAGGTATATTAGTATAATTTATACTATGGTTTATTATTAACTATTTAATAAAAATTGATTAGTTAATATTTTTATTACTTAGTATAAATATAATTAATCAATGAGGGGTTTATGAGAATTCAATATCAAATTTATATTTATCTAAAAATGTAATTAAAAAAGAATTGGAATAGAAATTTTATGCAGTTACCAAACACATTTATGTTCTTTTTCTATTATAGAATCAGAAATTTTGTACAGTTACCAAACGCGTTCTTTTCTCAGAATCAGTTTCCGGGAACAGAATAAAAAATAATCAATTTTGATCAGAATCTACTCCCTGGAACAGAATCGTTACCAAACGCGCCATTCACCCATTGATGTGGAATTCAGAATTATATTATGTCAATTATCTTGAATTGATTACTTCTGGAGCCAAGTTGGGCGATGATATTACCGCAACGGAGCATTTATAGATTAGTCTTCTCCTGGTCACCAAATTTTGCTCTTTTAGATTAATTTCTAGTCTATCCAAAAAAATTTGTATCCATCTGCAGCGTTGATTGAGTTGTAGTTATATCTAATATCGTTTTATTTTCATAACTCACTGCACCTGATCTTAACATAATTGTCTAAATGTTTTGTTGAACTATCATTCTTTGAGGTATGCAAATCGTCCTGCACTCAAAAGCAGGTTCCTTCATTCATGAAAAGATTGCACTAGAAAACTGTTCCGACTGGATTCACAAACGGTTTCATGGATAACTAAGTCTCTGCATTCAGTCAGACTGTTGGTTTATAATGATAATAGAAGAGAAAATGGATAGTCATGGTTTAGGATTAGATTACAAGTACTTTTAAAAGATATATATATATATATGAGGACAATTTCTATTTGTGACAACAACTTTGTACGAGTCCTTAACTTCACCTATTAATGTCAACCTCGGTTTTGCAGTTACCCATCTTTCCTCAAAGCCAGCTAGCAGCACCATAGTAAGTCAAAGTCAAGCCAACAACAACTTAGAACTCATTTTACACGGTTCTGAAACACGTACGTCATGTTCGATAAGCTGCAACCTGCTCATCAGCTGACGACAGGAGGGGCATCAGTTCACAAAGCACATATGGTCAACAGTCATTCATTACGTATCATCAACGAAGATGGGCGGACTTACAGAAGAACGTGAACTAAATATCTGAATAAAAAAATTAAAAAGGAAAAGGAATCACTTACATAATAAAGTAATCGATAAACAATTGACTAAATAACAGCTATCCCGAAATTATTTTCAATAATAACCATTTCTTTCCTGACGTAACTAACGCATGATTATGTCGTATTTAACATGTTTTACTGTTTTGACGATGGTCATCAAATGCAATTACTCCTAACCGATAGGTGAACAAGTAGAGTATATGAGGGGCACTTGAGAGAATCATGTTAACTTGGCAAAATGACCTCGTAACTTTGGAATAAGGGGTGCTCTCCAATTGTTTAATTAGGAAAACGGCACATATCAATTCTCTGGCATGGCTCAGTGAACCATAGATTTTGTACTACATATGCTAAAGCCTCATAATATTATAGAATAAACTACCATACACACATTAATGATATGGACATGCCATGGTCATATCATATTTTGTCATATCATGTGACTACAACTATCTTGCACATCATGAATTTAGGAAAAATTACCAAAAAACTTCTAAATATATTACAATTGTAGCAATTCAGCTCTAAATTTTTTATTGCCAATTAAATCATAAACCTTTTGTAATTGTGCTAATACAGTTCATTCGGCCAGATTTAACTAGGCGGTGCTAACGTGGGCTCCGATCGACAATTTTTTAATAATATTTTCTTTTTGATTTTTATTAATTTTTTCCTCTCTTTTTTTCCTCCTTCCTCCTTCTTCCTCTTGCTCCAGCAACCGACTAAAGGTGAGGGCAAGTCGTCGAACTAAGGTAGCCGGCCAATGGCAAGCTGGGCAAGGGTGAACTTGCTCGGCCACTAATGAGGCAAGCCCTTGCCAAATCCAACAGGGCAACGACAACAAGGTCGAGCTCACTGATCCACTAGGGAGGCTAGCCTTGCCAGATCCGGCAAGGACTTGCCTCGTTAGTGATTGGGCAAGCTCACAATGAGCTTACCACTGGCCGGCTACCTTAGTTCAGCGACCTGCCCTCGCCTTTGGCTGGTTGCCAAAGTAAGAGGAAGAAGGAGGAATGAGGAAAAAAAAGTGGGAACAAATTAATAAAATATAAAATATAAAATATTATTAAAAAATTGTCGACTGGCATCCATGTTAGCGCTAACTGGCCAAATTTGGCTAAATAGACTGAAATAAATGCAAAAGATTTAGGACTTAATTGGCCAAAAAATAAGTTTATGGTTGAATTGGTACAAATATAGTAGGCTTATGACTTTTTCGGTATTTTCCCCATGAATTTATGGTAGCACGAAAACACACAAATTTTACATTTTTAGAAGGCTCAACAATTACATTTTTAGAAGGCTCAACAATTACATTTTTAAAATGGCGCAACAAAAAAGGTTATTAGCAGGAGTAAATTTGCTAAACACGCTCAGGCACAAAAAGTTCTTTCAAGTGAAAATTTAGAGAGATCCCATGCCCATATTATTGAAAAGGTGATCAAAGTTGTCCGAAACATAAAAAAGAATAAATATATAAATATATACAATTTTATATTGAGTAAACAACTAACTTGACAAATTCATTCCCTCAATTTGGCATAATTAGTTGGGGGCATTGAGATATTTCTAATTTAGGAATTGGATGTTACTAGTTGAATCTTATCAAATGTGTGCAAACTATCGTGAGTAAGAGTAACTTGCACAGGCTAAAGGTCTAGACTTTATTGGTTCATAGGGCTCGCAAAGTATGTTATGTCATTGAATCATCAATAAAAAGAAACTATGAAAATGCTAGATGATATAAGAATACCCAAAAATAACCCTAAGTAAGAAAGAAGACAAAATCCAAAACAACGGAAACAGACATAAAAAATCAAAACTTGCCCCCATTTGGTCATGGCATAGGGCTCAAAATGAATTTTTCGTATGGGTATATCAAACTTGTAACTATTTTTGAATCAAAAGTTATGGTCATTTTAGTTTTTTTTTTGGCAAATTTTTCGAGTCCACTTGTTGGATTTTTGGTTACACAAATGCTCCAAAAAGTCCCGAACGAGGTTTTCAAACTGATAATATGGTTGTCATAACTCTTCTTGGATCAAAAGTTAAAAGGGCCTTTTGCTTTTAAATTCTCAAATTTCATTTCATTCCCAATAACCATCCCGATCATGTCATGGTTGGGGAGACGGGTTTAGAGGTAATGCCCAAAAAGGTAGGCTGATGGCCCTTACCTTTAATTCCATTCCAAACTCCTTCAACATAGTAATGGGCCCTAGAAGGCAATGGCGGAGGTGGTGACATGGCTCGTCCAACAAATAGAGAGAAGCCAGAGGGAAGAGAGAGAGAAAGAGGCCTTCTTTTTTGAAATTTTTTAGAAAACATAAAGAGGAAGATGAAGTTTTCTCAAGAAGAAGGGGGAGAAGAGAGCATGGGAGGGAAGAGAGAGGCCTTTAGTAGAGAGCATTTAGGGAAGAGAGAGGCCTTTCTCCTTTGAATTTTTAGAAAACCTAAAGAGGAGGATGAAGTTTTGTAAGCAGGGAGAGAGGGAGGGCACAAAATGTCAAGGAGATGATGGAAAAGTAACAAAAGGAAAAAGGAGAGAGAGTGTTTCAAAATTTCTGCAAAGTGGGACCTGCATGGTTCACATGGCAAGATTCAACTGGACAGACCTTTTGCTAACCTGGTAAAATTGGCCTATGTAATATTTTCTCCCATCTATATTGTCTAGCTAGCATCACTAGGAGTTAATGCAAAAGATTGTGGAGGTGATAAAAGTTGCCTTGTAATTTTGTTGGTGTTGGGATGACTATGCTCGAAAGGTGTGACTTCTTGTATCCTACTTGTTCTTCTAATCATAAAAGCAATGAGAGTTACCTTAGGTGGGCATGTATGGCATATTCATCTTCCTCTCTCCTTTGCTCATTTGGGTCGAGGGAAATTCTCAACATCATTAAAACGAATTAATGCAATCTCCAAATGCATGAGATAATTATATTTTCTTTCAAAGTAAAAATATTACATTGATGATATTATAAGTTTGTGAATATTCTCAAACCTCACGAGCTTACATGTGACTTGCATATGACATGCACATAAGAGAAATTCGACTCACACATGATTTGCACGTGAGAAAGGGCGTTGATGTATCATTTTGAATCATTTAATTAGGTTTGATTTGGGATTTTGGACGTCAGCATACAATTGAATTGCTCATGACCTTGTAATCATTTAGGGACTAATTAATGAATGTCCAAAGATTACTGACCCTCACCTACAATCGTGTCACCATAAGTATAGTGAGGATGCTCATTTCCGGTGGGGCCCATATACACCAATCTATATTGTCTAGCTACCATCACTAAGGGCAAAAAATAGTGGAGCTGACAATAGTGGCCTTTGTTTTTTTTGTTTTGTTCTTTTTTTTTGTTGGTTTCGAAATGACTATGCTCAAAAGGTAATGGCATCTTGGATGCTGCCTGTTCTTGTAAACCTAAAAGCAATGTGAGTTTCTTTGAGTGGGTATGTATGGCATGTTCATCTTACAAGCTTGTGAGTAATCTAAAAGGGTCATGAATTTTCATATGATTTGCACATAATTTGCACTTGAGAGAAGTTCGGCTTGCAAGTGATTTGCACATGAGAATGAGCATTGAAGTATTATCCTATATCACTTGACCAGATTGGATTTGGGATTTGTAATCTCCTATACACTGTACACAATTTTGTCTCTTCAACCATTTTTTCAATTGTTTCCCTCCGCCCGCCTCCTCTCTTTTTCACCCTTTACGTGGCAAGAAATCATTCACCTACACAATGAGCTGGAAAAGGAAGAGCAACCAATCGAAGAAATAAAAAGAAATATTTTTTTTTTTTCACTCTACACCCTCACTAATAGCTGCTCTTCAACTTGCTTCCCTCTTTTTGCCGATTTCTCTCCTCAAACTGTGATTCTCGATAAGACAAGGAGATGCCTTTAGGATATGATTGTGGATACCAAAAATTTTGTCAATAATTCAAATATGCAATTTTCTAGGTAAGGAAATAAAAAAAATATATATCAAAAGCAAATAAAAAATGATAATAATCGATAAGAAAACGAGAAAGGCTTCGGCCCATTAAAATCGATTCATGCCCCCACTACTCCGTTTGAACTCAATCCGTTAGCCCAATCAAGATAACAATCCATACAGGCCACGCTCGGCCCGTCTCCCGCGCCGGAACTGAGCCCAAGTCGGATTCGTTCAAAAGAATTTGGAAAGGAGAAAGGATGACACGCGTCGTCCTCGCCCGAGAGAGGGTCCCACGAATGACACGTGTCGTGATCCGATGGACTACAGCATGACGTGGCATACGATTTGCATGCAATATTTTCTCGACGTGTCCGTCCCTCTCTCTCTCTCTCTCTCGTTTCAACCGACTGGATCTCCAATGTAAAAAGAACGGATTTTGCGCCGGGAGTTTTTTTTGGGGGGGGGGGGGGGGGGGGGGGGGGGGTGGGGGGAGTTTCCCGGACGGTTTTTGCTCTTCCGTCGCCTTCCGACGTCGTGCCGGCCGCCGCCGGTCGATGCCAGTCGCCGAGGCTCCACATCTCGCTCTGTTCTGCCCTGTATATTGGCCGAGAAGCGCGAAGCTCGGAGCAGTCAATTCTCTGATGAAACTCGATCCAGACTTCAGAAACGGATCGCTGAGGGCAAGACAATGCTCTTCAGAAGCGATTCCTTTTGCTCGACTTGCGACTTCCCAAGTCATCCCTTCTTCTTTTTTTTCGAAGACGACGGCTCCACGTCGTTCCATGGATGGAGGTAAGTCCTCTTACTTTCTCTGGTTTCAATTTTGGTTCAATTGATAGGACCGATTCCTCATCGGCTTTCTTTTCCATCGCCATCTGGACGCTGTTCTTTACTGACCTTCGCCAACCGCCACTCCCACGGACGCGTCTGGATGATTTCGTTCGGCTCTGTTTTCTGGCCAAGAAGCTCGAGGTTCCTAGTTCTCGGTTGAAGCTCTTTCGCTAGCGTCGATCCTCACCGTCGATCTTTCCCGGACTTCCTCTTACCAGTTTACAACCGGTCGAGATCTGGATGCTTCCTCGTTAAGGTAAATTGCATAGTGCTCTGTCTCCGTCTGTTACGAACGAAACGAAAGCCCCTCTGTTCTACCTTGTTTTGAAACCGAGATCCATGATTAGGGTTGTGAGCATTACTCGAAAACTTAACTAGTTCTAGTGACTGAAACTGTTGTTGTTGTTGTATGAATTTTGGAAGACAAATTGCCTTACTTCCATGATTCTCCTTTGTTCCGGTGATGCACATGGCCTGCTCAACGAACTGTTTCTAAGAAGCTTTTGCGAAGTAATTTCTGTTGTTCGTTGATTTGATTATGTGACGATTACTTTTGAATGGCTTGGTACAACCCAAGGTCATCATTCTATTTGGTTTGCACAAGCCAAAAATTATTTTGCAAGAAGATCAAAAAATATGAAATTGTATCAAGACTTATCTACAAAAAAAAAAAAAAAAGAATATCCTCTGATGTGGAGGGAATTGCACACATAGAAATTCGAAAAAGAATTGATCTGATCTAAGTCATAATTTATATGGGATTCCCAAGGTTATTACTAGAAGGCAAGACGCGAAGAATCGAAGAATTATAGATGAATGTACAAAAATAACTTAATTGTGTGAACCGAAAACCCAACATTGCTATTACAAGAATTACAAACCCTTATGGGCACCCTAATATTCTTGCAGAATTTATAGCTAGAGTTAAAGAATAGAGTTTCATTTTGCAAAGCAATAAAAAAGGCTATTGAATTAACTGAACAGGTAGATACAAAAGGAATTTAAGTACAAATTGCAGATCGCCTCAATAGAAAAGAAATTGCACGTGTTGAATGGATGAGAGAAGGTAGGGTTCCTCTACAAACCATTCGAGCTAAAATTGATTATTGTTCCTATGGAGTCCGAATGGTCTTTGGAGTATTAGGCATCAAAATTTGGATATTTTGGGAATAAGAATACTTTCCCTAGCTTTACTCTTTACACTATATCCATTGATAAAAAAAAAAAATAGAATAAAAAAAACTTTTTCTTTTCATTCTTTTTCTCTTATAATGATTATAAATCAAGTTATCGGTTATTAGATGAGGTAAGTCATGCTTACCGAAATTTGCCTTTCTGACTCGCTGTTCTGCCTCAGGGTTCCGTGATGTTTATGTGTTCTGAGGACGGTCTGTGGTATAGACAGTTGAAGACGTGAGGTGGAGTCCTTGACTTGAATGCTCGCTCCAGTTGATGTTTAAGGTTTGTGCTTCGAGGGTATCAATTTTAAACTTCTTTGCTCTTCATGGGTATGCGTGTTAATCGACCATCGGCGATGTTGATTGCGGTGGCCAGGGACAATGGTGGTAGTTGATAGTCATGTTCCGGCGGCTGATGATGGTGCCCCGGTGATGATGAGAAGTAATTGATAGTGTAATACCGGGTGGTTCTCTGCATAAGGTTTAGGCATGTTAACATTTAATCCATCCTAAACAAGCATGCAGTTAGAAGAGCGAAAGTGAATACCAAGAAAAAAGATGAGAGTTCGGGTGCTGGGTGAGAGGACCGAGAGACTATGGATTGAAGGGAAAACTAATAATAAATAATAATAAATTTCGAAAAAAAAAGTGGAAAATTGGTTAGAAAAATAGTCCATGATTAGGTTAGATTTTGGTTATAGAGTTAGTCTAGTTTTATGCAGATAATAAATGTAGTTTAGGAAAAATTCATGATTCTCTCTCCTTTACACATAAGAAAATTAGTTTCTTTAGGAAATTGGGCTCAAATAGAATTAAGCTCATGTTTAGATGTAAGAATTAGTTTAATTTTGTTAGATAATACACATAGTTTAGGAAAAGTCAAAACTTTCTCTAGTTTAGATAGAAGAAAATTAGTTTCTTTAGGATAGTGGACTCAAATTGAATTAAGCTCATGGGGTTGCTATTCTGAAACTTAATGATAGGACTATGTTATATTCTTTGTGTGACTTGTACCAAGTTACTTTACTACACTTCATTTTTTTTCACTCGTTCTTTCAGTACCATCTTTGATTGAATTGATTGTGACTCTTCTATGTTGTTTTTCTAAGTTGTATTTGCTTTTCAAAGTTGAGTGGTTAGGTTTTATTCTAGGATTATAATAAAAATAAAAACATCACACGGATACCTAATTTACGACGAGCGTAGATCAATCTATATTAAGCTAGTTTTAGTAACTCTGACACCATTACATTTGACCTGGTAAATTGGTCAATCTGGTTCTCACCAGGCTTGGCTTTTGACCCAAGAACTTTTTAGAATGTTGCAAAGTCTAGTTTTATTGTGGATGATACTAAAAATGTTGGGATGGAAGATGTTGAAGATGGGATAGCAATGCACATGCATCCTACCAAACCAATTGCATTTCAAATAGTAAAATAAACTAACTCGACACAATTCTGTAACAAAAGATTTGCCAAAATTGTTATATAACATTACGAACACACATGAAATCTGCCACAAAACATCTTTCTGTTTTATGGGGTCTCCAATTGTAAGAATCAGTACATTGGCAAAGAAGAGGTTTTATCATTTATGCAATAATAAGTTCAGTGTTAGGATAAATTGCACATAATTAGTGAGGGACCCTCTATATTTGAAACAGCTACATAAACCAAATAATTTTTACTTATGCATCAATTCTACATGGCCAGAGATCCAAAATCAAGACAACATCGTCAATTGTTTTAAATGGACAATTTTCCAGTAAATTCCTCAAATCTTGACTTTCAATTCTCTAGTCATTAAGAAAACAGGAAGTAAATAACGAGAGGGGTAAAGTAGATTAGCTAATAGTATAGTTACTCACTTTGTTATTCTCTATTTCATCGTGGCAATCTTCTTAGTTGGTGTAGACATGTACACACAGAATTCAACTATATCTCCCATATGAGGATTTCGATAGTAGTTAGTGATGGCTTAGTAGCTAGCACACTATTTGGAATTATTATCTTCTGATTGTCATTTCTCAAGAAAACAGTAGTTAAGATGTTTTGCTCTTTCACCACCATCTAAAACACAATGTATCATGGTTTAGAAACATATGTTTTGAACATCTGTTGAAAGCACAAAGTTGTATTTGCTTGTCTACCTAAAGCATAGTGACTTCACAATGATCGCTCTTGTCAAATGGATGCATTGCGAATAGGAAGATAATCGCTCCAAATGTCATCTTGCAGGAGTTTCCAAATATGAATATCACAAGTAGTAATTGGGAGCTTATGAGAAGCAGAAACATTTTCGCGACAATTCCTAACACATAAAACCATATAATGGCTATGAGGATGCTAACTAGAATGTTCATCTCCAATGGAGCTTGTTAACAGTCATCTTAGTGTCATCTAACTTCGTTTTTTGAAATGATTAAATTGCATTACATCCAAATGCAAACGTAAAGCTCAATTAGTGGACACTGCAACTATATAATTTCAACGTATGTCGATAGATAATGTAATCACTTTATCGGGGTAACTTCAATTCGAGAAGATCGTTAGTGCAATCAATTGGTTTCATTATGTCCACAATTTTTAAAAAGCACCAACTAGTTTTTTTTTTTTTTTTATCTATTTGTGAGCTATACAATACGGTCTCATTTTGCATCTAAATTAAAATTGGGAATTATCAAAATGAAGTTTTGCTTTACAACCGTCCCGCTTGCATGAAAAGCAAGTACTTTTACGTTAAAATTGACAAAACTTTCTAGAGGAGGTTAATATGTTGAAGTTTGGCTTGACAAGTTAGATCAACATTTGTAAAATTTATTTGAAACAACTGGTGTTTTCAAGGGTCACAAAGAGGTTATCGAAATAGATGTTGATATAACTTGCTGAACCATAGTTCAACATATTAATCTCTTGAAAGTTTAGCGGAGGTTAACATAATAGATCTTGCTCTTCATGCGAGGGGGATAGTTGTGAAACAAAATTTTTTACTAAATGAATATTTTTAGAGTTAAGTAGAAGTACTCCCTAGGCTTAACTTAGATGCAAAATGAGAATGTTTTCAATAGCTCAAATAGTAAGTAAACTAGTTGGTGCTTTTGAAAAAAATATATACATAATGAAACCAATTGATTGCACTAGCCCTGTAAATGCAATATTTTCAAATTGAAGTTATCCCAATAAATTATTTATAATGTCTTTCTGCATCTAATGAACTTATATAATTGATGTGTCCATTAATTGAGCTTTAAGTTTGCATTGGATGTAATGCAGTTAATGCTTTCAAAGAATGAAGAGCACTAACTTTGACTCTAGATTATATTAAGAATGTTATGAACAAACTCCATTGGATCGTGAACATTCTAGTTGGCATCCTTATAGCCGTTATATGGATCTTTATAATAGGAATTGCCACAAAAAAGGTTTATACTTCCCATTAGCTCCCAATTGCTACCTGTGGTATTCATACTTGAAAATTCTTGAAAGATGATATTTGAAGTGATTATTTTCTTGTTTGTGATGCATCCATTTCATGTTGGCGATTATTGTGAAGTCGATGGGGTCTAGGTACACAAGCATATACGGCTCTATGTTTTCAACAGATATGCAAAATATATGTTTCTAAACCATGATGTATTGTGTTTCAGATGTTAGTGGAAGAGATAAACATCGTAACAACTGTTTTATTGAGATACGATAACCAGAAAATAATAATTCCGAATAGTGTGCTTGCGACTAAGCCCATCACTAACTACTATCAAAATCCTGATATCGGAAATGCAATTGAATTCTGTGTGCACATATCTACACCAATTTTAGAAGAATGCTATGATGAAACAAAGAATAACAAGGTAGCTATATTATTAACTAATATACATGCCCGATTTAGTTATTTACTTCTTGCTAACCTAGTGACTACATGATTGAGTGTTCAAATTTGAGGAATTTACTAGAAATAAATCCATGTAAAACAATTGATGATGCATTTTTGACCAAAAACAGGACCTATCACAAGAATATATATTTTTTTTATTGGGGCAATAGCTCTGAAAAGACAGATTCTTGGTGTTGGACCTTTTAGCTATGTAGAAACAATGCATAGGTGAAAATTATATATTTTATGCCAGGAGACTTGTTAGCCCAACTTTTTACATGCACAACACTAGTGTAGGTTGTATATACAATTTTTGCATTTAAGAGTATACATTGCCTGTCATCGACAAAGGTATATTAAAGATAGGGCCATCAAATGGGTGGGTTGGGTGGGATTTGGGTCGAGTCGAAAATGATCCAACCCATATTGACCCATTTAACTTGTTTTGATATATTTTCATGCAATGTAAATTTCCCTAGCCAATTTACCAAATCCCATTAATGGTTAATGTAATCTAAGAGAACCAATTTAACCCACTTTAAGCCTTTTATGTGTATATATTACTTGGATAAAAATTTCATGTCAGATTAAAAAAGTTAATTAAACAAAAAAAAAATAGTAAATAAAATAAAAAAATTGTAAGAAACCTATAAATTGAAATGACTTATAAAGAACTCTTACCATTGACATGAAAGTAACATTTGCTTATAAGCACTCTTCTAAAATGCTTCTAAATTTGTCAATTCACAAAGTTAAAACTTAAACTGTGATATTTAGAATTTCTATTTCAATCTTGATTAAATTTCTATCTAGATAAGAAGTATTGCTCCAGTATGTCTATGGATATCTATCTACCAAAAGAGGTCTCAATTAACTTTTTTGACAATAAAAATTAAATACAAAAACTTCAATGGACTTCTATTTTATAAACCATACCCGACTGAATTCAAATCCGATTTGATCTAACTCGTACTATTTACCTCCCTTTATTTCTATTTTCTTATTCATCTTCTTTCCCGGTCTAGTCAAACTTGCTCATCTTGCAACTCGAATGTCCACAATACGCCTAGGGAGAAAGTAAAGCGCCACGCCATTGCTTGCTCTTGACACCGTCGCAACCTCAAGCTCAAAGAACTGCCACTTCGCTTTGCTGTATCTCGCTAGATCTCATCACCTCATGATGGTTTTCGAGTATTGTGAGAGGTCGACTACAAAGATATTTTTCTAAAACAAGTGCAAAAAAAGAAAAAAGCCTCCCCCTCCCCTCTCCTCCTCCCCCTCCCCTCCCTCTCTCTCTCTCCCCTTCCATATCCCCTTCTCCTCTTGCACCATTTTCAAGACTGATAGCAGGAAGCTTAATAGGAAGCCATGCCCATATTCACCACTTCAAACCAAAAAAGAAGAAGAAACCTAAGCAAAAGAGCTAACTTCTAAACTCAAAACCACTTCCAACCGAAAAAGAAGAAGAAACCTAAGCAAAAGAGCTAACTTCTAAACTCAAAATAAATAATAATAATAATAATGATAATAATGATAATGATGATAATGATGATAATGATGATAATGATAATAATCATAATGATAATGATAATAATCATAATGATAATAATGATAATAATGATAATAATGATAATGATAATGATAATGATAATGATAATGATAATAATGATAATAATAATAATGATGATGATAATATATGTCTCATTGTTGGTCTGATGAAAGAGATAGAGTAGAATTTTAGATTGCATAAATGGTGCTCAGTCTCTTGTCAATCTTATGATGTCATTGTCTTTCCTAGGTTTCTTACTCTCAGGGCCTTTTTCCCTTTGTAAATTGCTCAGTTCTATATTCATGGCAGGTCTCAAGTGAACTTTTACGGCTTCACATTGACGGGGAAGTGGTGGATGAGAAGCCCCTAAGTGCCTCAAAAGATGGAGAATCTAGCCCTTTAAGGAAAATAAGTTTGGTTAGTACCAGTGGAACTGATGATGGTATAGAAGGTTATTTATACAGTCCAAAGGTCTTGCACCCTTCTTCATCCATTGAGGATCATTATAAGGTACCTTATGTCGAGTTTGTTTGACCTTATTCATGTGGATATGATTTCTTTAATGAATATTTTCCTGTAATGCCAGGACTCACTTGTACACTTAGCTATTAACAAGTCATCTGCTTCTGACATAGAAGAAGGTAGTGATGGTATCTAGAGTATCGTGGGTGGAAAGGTAAGTTGTTGTATCTTCCTTTTAATCCTATCACCACTACATTTTTTTTTTTGACAAAATCTAATTGAGTGTCACCTCCAGTGTTAAGCATTTGTCATTGAACTGCCTTGACGAAGTTGAATCTTTTTTTCTATGACGTCAAGAAGCGATATTTCTATGTTAATAGCTTCCGACTCTTTTTTTTGTTTTTCTTTCAATAGAAAAAAAGTTGGCTCTAAAGCTTGCTTCTATCTTGTGAAGTTCTCTCTTGATCTGACACAATCTAAATGTTGATCAGGCTAAGGATAGTTTCGGGGCTCGCCTAGACGTGATATTTAAGAATATTGAAACTGCAGAGAAACTTTTTTCAGATTCTGAATGTACTAAAATGCGAAATTCAAATTCCAAGAGTATGCCAAGTGTTGGAAAAGCAGTTCCAGATTCTTTCACATTTAGTTACTGCTTGGTAGGCCCACATGAGAGGGCTCTTCTGCTGAAGAAGTTTGCAGCATCTGCTTCAGATGAATAAGTTTTGGAACTTGCGAATCGGGTCTCCTTGTACACTGGATGCTCCCATCATTGGTAAGTTCCTATCTCTTTAGTCATTTCTATTGGGATGCTGACAGAGACTATACTTACCATTTTCCCTTATGTGCACGATAGTCTACTTGTCTGAAATGATCGTGCTTATAAGTGGTGGGAGTGTTGGAGAAATATTTCCATAATATTTTGAAGCTGAAAAAATGTTTCTATCAGTCTAGTCTGGAGCATTGCAGACCCTTCTATTTAGAGTTTGAAGACTTTCAGATCACCAGACTCAAGACTCAAGACTATTCTCATTGACAGTTTCTAATCCAGACGATCCAGAGCTAAAGTGTTTGGTCGAGGATTTGGTCTTATCCACTGGAGAAGATCTCTTGGCTGGATATGATATAACGGATTCTTTTATTCGAAATCAAGATCGTTTGAAGATCCGATGATTGACGAAATACTCTTAGAAGGTTCTATTCTTGGAAACCAAGATTCTGATTGTATGGGCGAATAGGATTGATGGGCTATCGACATGTTCCTTTAATAGCTCGAATGATCTTCTTAATTGATTCTGTCCAACGGGAAGATTGGAAGAATTCCTTTTGTAAGTGCCAACGGGTATGATGGTATAAAGGAGTATAAAAGGAAGACGTTCCAGCTGTTCTAGAAGATGCACGATAGAGAAATTCCAGAGTTTGAAGCTACTTGATTATTAGTCGATTCATATTGAGCAAAACTGTATTCACAAAAGAGAGTCTATACTTAGTGATACCTTGAGGGAGTGTGGTAGGAGAACAGTGCTGTAACATCTCTTTGTTCATAGTGGAATCCAGCCAGTGGGCTGTCAGTGTAGAAGAGTGGATGTAGGCTTGAAATAAGTCGAACCACTATAAACCTTGCGTTCAATTTTCTCTTCCCTACTCTCAGTCTTATTTTGATTATTGTTTGACGAGAAACAATTGTCTCAATTCTATCAACTGTCTAGCATTGTGCGATTATCGTGAGAAATTACTTTTTATACCTATTCACCCCCCTCTAGGTACTTTTACTAGCCATATCAATTGGTATTAGAGCTCGTGTACTCACTTTATTTGAAGTGTTTTACTTCAGAGTAAAAGATCCATGGCTAGTATGCTAGCTTCAGGGCTGATGGAAGGTCAAAGCAATACCAGACCTCCTTACTTTGATGGAAATGACTACAACATCTGGAAAAACAAAATGAAAGCATTTCTTTGATCAAAGGATCCTTTGGAATGGGACGTTGTAGAAAAAGGAATCACTCCTAAAGTTGCATCTGTCTCAGAAAGAGGGAAAGAAACTGTTGAGACAAGCGAAATGACTCAGGAAGAGATAATCAAGAGACAAACTCTTGATGCAAAAGCTATTTATTCTTTATATTGTGCCTTGTCACCTACTGAATATAACAGAATATCTTCTTGTGTTACAGTAAAAGAAGTTTGGGATAGGTTACATATCACTCGTGAAGGAACTGATCGAATGAAAGAGACCAGAATCAACATCCTTCTCGGTCAATATGAAGCCTTCAAAATGAAACCCGGAGAATCTATAACTAACATGTTTAGCCGTTTTACAGAGATTGTAAATGGTCTTGAAAATTAAGGACAACCAATTTCTGATCCCATGAAGGTAAACAAGCTACTGTGTGGACTCTCCAAGGATTGAAATCACATAAAGACTTCAATAAGAGAGACACAAAGAATCATGCCACTATCTGTCGACGAGCTGGTTGGAACTCTTCAGTCTTATGAAGTGGAACGAATTAATGAAGACGAAGATCCAAAAGGTAAGAAATCCATTGCATTAAAATCAAATGATGATTCTGATGTTACAGATTCTAAAGATGATATGGACGATGAGGAGCTTGCTTTCATGATAAGAAGATTCAGAAAACTGATAGAAAATGACGAAGGTTCAACTCAAAGAACAAAGTTTTCAAAGATAACGGACCAAGTCTGTTGATGATGATGAATCAAACAAAGATGCAGTTTGCTTTGAATGTAAGAAAAATGGACACATCAGACCCAACTGTCCTCTTTTGAAGAAGAAGAAAGGAAAAGCTGAAAAGTCTCGAAAGGCTCTCAAAGCCGAAACCTAGAGTGATACAGAGTGTGAAGAAAGTGATGATGAATATGCCAACTTATGTTTGATGGCGTAATCAGACTCGGACTCAAACTCTGGATCAGACTCAGACAGTGAATTTGAGGTAAGTGATTTTAAAATTCCTGTCAAGGTTTCCAAATATATTGATGAGCTGTGTTTTAGTCTTAAGATTTCTCTCAAAAGGATTTCCGAACTTAAAAAGGAAAACTCTGCTCTAAAACAACAGGAAAACGTTTTAAAAGAAAGAGTTAAATATTTAGACATGAATGTTTCCACTCTTAAAGAAAATGAAGATAGTCTTTTGAAAGAAAATGCTCTTTTAAAAACTGACTCATCAAATATCTCAAAGAAATTTTCAATAGGGTTCGAGAAACTTGAAAAAATTCTTTTAGCTCAAAGACCTTACTTCAATAAGTCTGGTCTAGGTATGACAGTAGAAACTATTCCCTTGATTGATTTTCCTAAAGTGAAAGAAAGAATTAAGCAAAGACCCTCGAGAGAGGCTAACAAAAATCATTTCAAGAAGGTTTTTGTAAAGTCTGTAGGTCGAAATGCCCTTAGGTGCTCAAAGTGCAATAGCCCAAATCACTTTGAAAAAGAGTGTCATATGGTTTGGAAACCTGTTAAGAAAACATGGGCTAATACTGTTTATCTTACTAACACCAATGGACCCAAGAAAGTATGGGTACCAAAGAAAGCTTGAGACTCTCTTTTAAATGCAGGTCTCCATCAAGAAAAATGTAAAGTGATATCTGGACAGTGGATGCTCAAGACATATGACAGGAGACTCAAATTGCTTTATAAAGATCATTCAAGTAAATGGTGGAAAAGTCTCATTTGGAGGAAACAACAAAGGAAGATTGGAAATCTCACAGTAAGTAATGTTTCCCTAGTGGAAGGACTCAATTACAATCTTCTTAGCATCAGCCAATTGTGTGATACTGGTTTTAAGATCTTCTTTCAAGAAGGAATATGTTCTGGAATCAGTAAAGACTCTACTTAGTCTTTCATGGGTCGAAGGCATGGAAATATCTATCTCTTGGATGTGAAACCGGATGAATCGCAATGCTTAATCTCAATTCAAGACAAAGCAAGCTTATGGCACAGAAAGCTTGGTCACATCAATATGAAGCAATTAGCCAAAATCTCTGCAAAGCAGCTTGTTTGTGGTCTACCCAATTTATCATACCAAAATTCTGATGATGTGGACATCGAGTCATATCGAGGAGGAGGTGCTAGGGACCCATTGTCTATTCCTACTGGTTCGATTACTCGAGCGCGGGCCAAACAATTCAAGCAAGCTGTTGGCGTCATGGTTTGTGATCTTTGGCGTGAAGATAACCTTGGATCAAATCTTGAAGAATCTTGGAAATCTTGGTGCAATTTAATTATCTTGTCACCAAATAATTGACCAAGTCAATATATATATATATATATATATATATATATATATATATATTCTTGTTTAAGAATATTCTAAAAAAGGAATATTTTAGAATATAACGCATTAGATTTTTAGGGTTGGTTTTTAGGGTTTGTGTGGCAGCCTATATAAAGGATTTGCCAAATTTCTTTGAGGACACATATATTTTATTTTTGAGGAAAAGAATTGAGAGGTTCTCTTTTTACTGTTCTTTTGAGGACTTGACATAATCAAGATTCTCTTCGACTTATCGAGCGAGATAGCGAATTCTTTTGCTCGTGGCGTCTATAACGTTGGTTGGTTGACACGTGTTCGTCAACAGGTCACGTTCATACCGAGGTTGCCAATCACAGGTTTGATTGGAGGTCGAGGTTTGCAATTCGCACCATCTGGGCCTTCGTAGAACGATCCTTCCGCAACGATTCACATCAGTTTGGTATCAGAGCTTGCTTCTACAAGGTCTATTTATCTTTAATTTTCTGTTGATATTTAGTAATTTGAGATTTATTGAGTTAGGGTTTCGGTTTTAGCTAATTTAGGGATCCGATTGCTTTTGTGCTTCCATACGTAGTTATTTGCTGTTAGTTTTAAATTTTTCTTTTCTAGCATCTTAAATTGTATCTGAGTTCGTAAAAAAAAAAAAAAAAAAAAAGTAAAAAAAAAAGAGAAAGAAAACGTACAAAAAAAGTGTGCAAGAAAAAAAAAAGATTCTGCAAAAAAGAAAAAAATTAGCCGAACAAAAAAAAAATCAAGAAGGCGACTCGTTTGTTAGTAGACCAAATTGAAACAAAATCAGTAGTGATTTGCGTTTCAATTGGAATTTCGAAAGTTGTACTTGTTGGTTTGAAATTGTTACTTGCTGAAACAAAATCAATAGTGATCTAATCTTGTTTGATTAGTTTGATTGATTGTCGTGAGGGGGTTGAGAGACAGGTTTTGAGTCCAATAAAGAGTTTGTGAAAAGAGAATACGAGAGGAAAAAGGCAAGAGTGTGTAAGCTTAATTGAGGGTGGAAAAAGCCTAGACTTGAGTTAAACACGAGAGGAGTGACAAACATCTCAAGAGAAACACGTGAGGGAGCGATTGGTGAGGATTTTTTTTAGATTAACGTTTACTTGCAGGTTTAAAATATGTCGCGCGAAGAAAGCGTGAATCAACGGGAGGTTGACTCCATTCGAAGGGATGAAGCGCTCGTGGAAAGCATCCAGCAATTGAGGGTCGTAGTGGAGGAGCTTAGTGGTCGAATGATGAGGAATGGCATGAGGGTTGATGGTGACCGAGAGATACCCCGATGAAGGCCACAACATCAGCGAGATGCCTCTAGAACACAACATAGAAGGCAACGACAATATGATGATGATGAGGCTGACATGGAGGATGATCGAGATGCTCGATTTGAAAGGTGGAATGGAGGCCGAAGGTTTAGACACCGGGGAGATGATGAACTTGGCAACATCAAGATGAAGATTCCTTCCTTCCAAGGGAAGAATGATCCCGATGCGTATCTAGAGTGGGAGAAACGCATGGAGAGGATATTTGATTGCTAACGATACTCTAAGCTCAAAAAGGTAAAAATTGCAGCTGTTGAATTTACTGATTATGCTATAATTTGGTGGGATCAACTTGTGACTAGTAGGAGGCGCAATGGTGAAAGACCGATAGAGACGTGGGATGAGATGAAAGCGGTGATGAGAAGGCGTTTTGTACCTAGTCATTACCACCGAGATTTGTTTCAAAAGCTACAAAATCTCACACAAGGCAATAAGAGCGTGGAAGAGCATCACAAGGAGATGGAGATTTCCATGATCCGTGCTAATGTGATGGAGGATTGTGAGGCCACAATGTCAAGATTTTTGAGTGGTTTGAGTCGAGACATAGCAAGGGTGGTAGAGTTGCAACACTATGTTGAATTGGAAGAATTGGTGGACAAAGCCATCAAAGTTGAGCGACAATTGAAGTTGGACCGAAATCACAAGAGTGGAGGAGGTTCAAATCAGAATTGGAGATCCAACTGGAAGAGAGATGATAAGCCAAATTGGAGAGGAAACAACACCAAAACCGAAACCTCAAAGGAGAGGGAGAGGGACGGTAAAGTTGGAACGAATCCGGTTTCAAGTAAAACTGAAAATCCTAACACTAGAGCTCGTGAAATTAAATGTTTTAAGTGTTTGGGCATGGGTCATATGGCGAATCAATGCCCTAATAGGAGGGTGATGATCATGACTGGACATGGTGTTATTGAGTCCGAAAGTGAAAGGGAAGAAGATGATGATGAGATGCCACCATTGGAGGATTGTAGTGATGGAGAAGTGGCTATAAAAAGAGACTTATTGGTGGTTAGGCGTTCTCTGAGTGTGCAAGTAAAGGAGGAGGAGCATCACCAACAAAGAGATAATTTGTTTCATACAAGGTGTGTGGTGAATGGTAAGATTTGTAGTATGATAATTGATGGAGGTAGTTGTGCGAATGTGGCAAGTTGTATTATGGTGGATAAGTTGGGCTTGAAGACAACAAAGCACCCTAGGCCTTATAGACTTCAATGGTTAAATGATAGTGGTGAGGTGAAAGTATCGAAGCAAGTTCGAATTCCATTTGAGATAGGGAGATATAAGGACGAGGTAGAATGTGATGTTGTACCTATGCAAGCGGGTCATATCTTGCTTGGAAGACCATGGCAATATAATCGAAGGGTACATCATGATGGATATACTAATCGTTATTCATTGGTGATGAATCAAAAGACTTATACCTTGGTACCAATGACACCTAGTGAGGTGTATCAAGATCAATTAAAGTTACAAAGAGAAGCCGAGAGAGAGAGAAAAGGTGAGAAATCCGAGGGCTTGCGTGGTGTGTCTGAGATGCAAGGAAAAGGAGAGGTCGAGAGAAAGATTGTGGTAAAAACTGAGGGAAAAGAAGAGAGGAAAGAAAAGAAGCAAAATAATTTTTATGCAAAATCAAGTAAAGTGAGGAGAGCCTTAGTTCTAGATCGACCAATACTTGTACTTGTGTACAGGGAGGTTTTGTTTTCTACTAACGATCTTGACCCAAGTTTGCCTAGTCCTATTGTGTCTTTATTGCCGGAATTTGAAGATGTCTTTCCTAATGAACTTCCTGGAGGGATACCACCTATTCGAGGCATAGAACATCAAATTGACTTGATTCCTGGTGCGCCATTACCTAATCGACCCGCATATCGAAGCAATCCGGAGGAGACAAAGGAACTTTAGCGGCAAGTTAGTGAATTATTGGAACGAGGGCATGTGAGAGAGAGTCTTAGCCCATGCGCTGTCCCTGTTTTGTTAGTGCCAAAAAAGGATGGAACTTGGCGAATGTGTGTCGATTGCCGAACAATCAATAATATTACGGTAAAGTATCGACATCTTATTCCTAGGTTAGATGACATGTTAGATGAGTTGCATGGTTCTTGCGTTTTCACTAAGATTGATTTGAAAAGTGGTTATCATCAAATTAGGATGAAAGAAGGTGATGAATGGAAAACTGCATTTAAAACCAAGTATGGATTATATGAGTTGTTAGTCATGCCATTTGGATTAACTAATGCACCGAGCACGTTTATGCGACTTATGAATCATGTTTTGCGTGCTTTTATTGCTCGATTTGTGGTTGTCTATTTCGATGATATCTTGATATATAGCCGAAGCCCTGATGACCATATTGAGCATGTGCGAGCTGTCTTGCAGGTTTTAAGGGCCGAGCAATTATACGCTAATTTAAAGAAGTGCTCTTTTGTTACCAACAAATTAGTATTTCTAGGATTTGTTGTTAGTGCTAATGGTATACAGGTTGATGAAGAAAAGGTTAAAGCAATTCGTGAATGGCCAACACCTAAGACCGTAGGAGAGGTGCGTAGCTTTCATGGATTGGCGAGTTTTTATCGGTGATTTGTGAGAAATTTCAGCACCATTGCCGCACCTTTAACTGAGGTTATCAAGAAGCACGTGGGTTTCACGTGGGGAGAAGAGCAAGAGAAAGCCTTTAATTTGCTAAAAGATAAGTTAACTAATGCTCCTTTGTTATCTTTGCCTAATTTCAATGCTATTTTTGAGATAGAGTGCGATGCTTTTGGTACAGGAATTGGAGTCGTGTTGATGCAAGGAGGGCGTCCCATAGCTTATTTCAGCGAAAAATTGAGTGGAGCAACATTGAATTATCCTACTTATGATAAGGAGATGTATGCTTTAGTGCGAGCTTTGGAGACTTGGCAACATTATTTATGGCCAAAGGAGTTTGTGATCCACACCGACCATGAGACCTTGAAGTACTTGAAAGGACAACAAAAGTTGGATAAAAGACATGCCAAATGGATGGAGTTCATTGAGACTTTTCCATATGTGATCAAGTACAAGAAAGGTAAGGAAAATGTGGTAGCCGATGCACTTTCTCGAAGGTATGCGATTCTAACTAATTTAGAAGCAAAGTGTCTAGGTTTTGAGCATATCAAGGGCTTATATATTGATGATGATGACTTTGGGAGAGTCTATGAAGCATGTGAACACGCTGCATTTGATAAATTTTATAGGCATGAAGGTTATCTTTTTCGTGAAAACAAACTATGTTTGCCTAAGTGTTCTTTGCGTGAATTGTTGGTGCGAGAAGCTCATAGTGGTGGTTTAATGGGGCATTTTGGCATTAATAAGACTTATGAAGTGATGTATGAACATTTTTATTGGCCACATATGAAGAGAGATGTCACACGTGTTTGTGAGAGATGTATTGCTTGTAAGCAATCGAAGTCTACAACTAAACTGCATGGCTTGTATACACCATTACCTATTCCAACGCATCCTTGGATTGATATTTCTATGGATTTTGTGTTAGGATTGCCTAGGTCTAAGTATGGTAGAGATTCTATTTATGTGGTTGTTGATTGGTTTTCAAAGATGGCTCATTTTATACCTTGTCATAAAACTGATGATGCATCCCATATTGCTAATTTGTTCTTTAAGGAGGTCGTACGTTTGCATGGCATGCCTAGATCGATTGTTTCAGATCGAGATTCTAAATTTCTTAGCTACTTTTGGAAAACATTGTGGAAAAAACTAGGAACACGGTTATTATTTTCTACTACTTGTCATCCACATACCGATGGTCAAACCGAGGTAGTTAATAGAACTTTAGGGGCATTGTTGCGTGCTATTATTAAAAAGAACATAAAATCTTGGGAAGATTGTCTGCCACATGTTGAATTTGCATATAATAGGAGCATGCATTCTGCTACTAAATTTACACCATTTGAGGTTGTCTATGGTTTTAATCCATTAACTCCGTTAGATTTAACCCCTTTACCTGTTGATAAGCGTGTGGATTTAGATGGAGCAAAGAAAGCTGAATTTGTCAAGTCGTTGCATGAGAAGACGCGCACAAATATTGAGTGCAAGACTGACCAATATGCAAGGCAAGCCAACAAAGGGCGCAAGGAAGTGGTGTTTGAATCTGGCGATTGGGTTTAGGTTTATATACGCAATGAGCAATTTCTTGAGCAGCGACTTTCTAAGTTATTACTGCAAGGGGATGGACCATTCATGGTGTTGGAGAGAGTTAACAATAATGCCTACAAGCTTGACCTTCCAGGTGAGTATGACATTAGTGCTACATTTAATGTTTCTAACTTGACTCTTTCAACGCAAGTGATGATTTGAGGGAAAATCCTTTGCATGGGGGAGAGAATGATGTAGACATCGAGCCATATCGAGGAGGAGGTGCTAAGGACCCATTGTCTATTCCTACTGGTTCGATTACTCGAGCGCAAGCCAAACAATTCAAGCAAGCTGTTGGCGTCATGGTTCGTGATCTTTGGCGTGAAGATAACCTTGGATCAAATCTTGAAGAATCTTGGAAATCTTGGTGCAATTTAATTATCTTGTCACCAAATAATTGACCAAGTCAATATATATATATATATATATATATATATATATATATATATATATATATTCTTGTTTAAGAATATTCTAAAATAGGAATATTTTAGAATATAACGCATTAGATTTTTAGGGTTGGTTTTTAGGGTTTGTGTGACAGCCTATATAAAGGATTTGCCAAATTTCTTTGAGGACACATATATTTTATTTTTGAGGAAAAGAATTGAGAGGTTCTCTTTTTACTGTTCTTTTGAGGACTTGACATAATTAAGATTCTCTTCGACTTATCGAACGAGATAGCGAATTCTTTTGCTCGTGGCGTCTATAACGTTGGTTGGTTGACACGTGTTCGTCAACAGGTCACGTTCATACCGAGGTTGCCAATCACAGGTTTGATTGGAGGTCGAGGTTTGCAATTCGCACCATCTGGGCCTTCGTAGAACGATCCTTCCGCAACGATTCACATCATCTGATCTAGGCACTCCATGTATATTGGGAAAGCAGGTAAGAAATTCATTTAAGCCAATAAATCATGTCTCTACTAATCATGTACTGTAGCTGCTACATATGGATCTCTTCGGACCAACCAGAACCCAGAGCATTGGAGGTAAGAAATATTGCCTAGTAATTGTGGACGATTACTTCCGATTTACTTGGGTATATTTCCTTGCAAGTAAGTCCGAAACCTTCTCGTATTTTAAAAAATTTGCTAAAAAGGTTCATAATGAAAAAAATGATGTGTTATCTGTAGTATAAGAACAAATCATGGAAGTGAATTTGAAAATCAAGATTTTACAAAATTTTGTGATAAATCTGGCTTTAAGCATGTGTTCTCCTCTCCATATACTCCTTAGCAAAATGAAGTTGTGGAAAGAAAGAATAGATCTCTTCAAGAAATGGCTAGAACTCTTTTAATTGAAAGTAAGATTTCTTCACGATTTTGGGCTGAATCTGTTTCAACAGCGTGCTATATTATCAATAGAGTCTTTTTAAGACCTATTCTAGAGAAAACCCCTTATGAGATATTCAAAGGTAAGAAGCCTATTGTTTCGTACTTTCATGTGTTCTGTTGCAAATGCTTTATTTTGAAAAATGCAAAAGATCGAGTTGGTAAGTTTGAAGAAAGATCAGATGAAGGCATCTTTCTTGGATATTCTACATCAAGCAAAGCCTACGAATCTACAACAAGAAGAATCAATCTGTGGAGGAATCAATGAATGTCAAATTTCAATATTCTATGCAAAATGAATCCAGTCAGACTCATCATGAAGAATCTGAACCTGCTCTAGATTCTCCAAAGCTTACAACTCAAGAAGCATCTCAGACTCTGGAAGACCAGCATCAAGCTGTTCGTGAAGATTCAAGTTAAGAAAGAGATCATCAACCTGACGAATCAACCAGTAACTGGAAGCATAAGTCCAGTCATCCCAAAGACCTTATTATTAGCGACATTAATGAAGGAATTCGTACAAGATCCAAAAAGCACGAAGAGTCTAGTGCTATGGCTCTCATTTCTGAAATTGAACCAAAAAACATAGAAGAAGCTTTATATGATGAAAGCTGAATTGAAGCTATGCAAGAAGAGCTCAAACAGTTCAACATTAATGATGTCTGGGAATTGACATCTAAACCAAAAGGTAAAACTGTTATTGGAGCTAAATGGGTGTTCAGGAACAAGATGAATGAGAAAGGAAAAGTCGTAAGAAACAAAGCAAGACTCGTGGCCAAGGGTTATATGCAAGAAGAAGGAATAGACTGTGATGAGACTTACGCACCAGTAGCAAGGTTAGAAGCTATTCGATTATTACTTGCATTTGCTTGTTATAAAAATTTCAGGTTATTCCAAATGGACGTCAAAAGTGCCTTCCTAAATGGTTTTATCCATGAGGAAGTTTATGTGGAACAACCACCAGGGTTTGAAGACCCAAAGAAGCCAGACTCAGTCTTCAGACTGAAAAAGGCCTTGTATGGTTTAAAGCAAGCACCTCGAGCTTGGTACGATAGACTAAGTAAGTTCTTAATACATAATGGTTTTGTCAAAGGTAAAGTAGATATTACTCTATTTATCAAAAAGGAAAACAAAAGCTTTTTACTTGTTCAAATATATGTGGATGATATTATTTTTGGATCCTTTAATGAAAATCTATGCAAGATATTCTCTAAGTTTATGCAGGATGAGTTTGAAATGAGTATGATGGGAGAGTTAACCTTCTTTCTTGGACTCCAAGTAAAACAATTGAAGGAAGGAACTTTTATTCATCAAGAAAAATATGCTAATGATCTTGTCAAAAAGTTTGGACTGAAAAAGTGCAAAAAGACCGACATACCGATGTCAAGTTCTTTGAAGATAGACAAAGATGAAGAATGGAAGAAAGTTGATCAAAAGCTGTACAGGAGTATCATCGGTTCACTTTTATCTTACTACCTCTAGACATGATATTTTGTTGGGTGTTTGCATCTGTGCTAGGTTTCAATCAGATCCTAGAGAATCTCATCTCAGTGTTGCGAAACGTATTATTAAATACGTTGCTTCATCTTCAAGCATCGGTCTTTGGTATCCTAAGAAGGGAGACTTTAATCTTCTTGGATATTTAGACGCATATCTAGCTGGTTGCAGAGTTGATAGAAAGAGCACCTCCGGAACTTGCCAGTTGCTTGGAAGCAGGACAGTGTCTTGGTTTTCAAGGAACAAAATACTGTGGCTCTCTCTACAAAGCAGAGTATGTAGCTCTTGGAAGTTGTTGTTCGCAAATTCTGTGGATAAAACAACAGCTACAAGACTTTGGAATTGAAGACTCATACACTGAGATTAGATGTGACGACACCAGCGCAATCAATCTCACTAAAAATCCAATCCTTCACTCAAGGGCAAAGCATATAGAGATTCGACATCACTTCATTAGAGATCATGTTTAAAATGGAGAAATCTCGATTCAATTTGTTGATTCAAAGAGTCAACTAGCGGATATATTCACAAAGCCTTTGGAGAAAAATCAATTCGATATTATCCGTTCTAGACTCAACATTTTAAAGCTTGAGGAAGTTAAAGTCTAGAGACTCTCAGACCCTCAGACTCAGACGTTCATGGCTATAGACTGTAAGTTGTTTCAATATTCAAACTTGAAAAGGTACGATCATTCGTTCAGTTATAATTGATTTATATTATCTTTAAAATGGCAGTTTTCTTTAAAAAGGACGGTTATCGTTTTTAAAAAGGAACAACTATTCACTTTCCTTTATGTCGATTGGCCTTTTCCTTTTTAAATTGGGTTATATATATATATATATATATATATACAGTCAGTTGTTTTCTTCGCTTAACTCCAAAACCCTAAAAAACATTCTCCTCCCAATCCTGTCTCGACTTCGTGTTCATCTTCGAGAAAGTTGTCATCTTTTCTTGGGAAAGCGAGTTAAGGAATCTCTCAACGATAAGGAACGATGTCTTCTTCGAGAAAGTCTTCAAGAATCGCGAGCAGGGGACCACAGAGAATGAGGGAAGGTCCTACCCATTTCGATCTCACCGAGGAGGAAGAGTTACCGAGACAGCGACAGAGCCCGATTCACTCTCAACCACGTCACTCTCCACCATCTACCCCACAGGGTGTGGGTCAACAACTGGATGAAGAAATAATTGAGATAGTAGACCTTGTAAGAGTCCAAAAACCCTTTTTTATTTACAAGCTCTATCGTGCTTTGAAGAGCACTGGTACGCCGCTGAACTATGTAGATGATTTCCTTAAAGATAAGGGTTATGGAAATGAGTATGTCTTTTTTGCGATGAATGGAGGATTTGGGAATTGCTCCCAAAGGAAAGGCTGAGGAAGCACTTGCAAACATTCCAAATGACCCTCGTGTAGGAGGATTGAATCCCACTGATGGGAATGATGATGATAAACTGTTTAGTGAATTCCAACCTAGGATGGGTGTCGCTGCGAAGGTTAAGGGAAAAAGAACGGAGTTGTTCAAATCGAAGGAACAGGAGGATCTGTTCTTCAAACTGTTGAAACGTGGGGTGATAAACCCCAGGAGCGTTGATTTCGACTTTCTGGATGCCATCAATGTGAACTTGAGAGAAAAGTTCAATCTGCTTCAACTTGAGCAATTTTGCTCCGACACCACAGACGGCTATGCACAATTGACAACATATTTTTATTCAAATCTCAGCTTTTTAGATGCAAATAGAATATCTTTCAGTGTTCGAGACCAAGACTATGTGGTAGATGTGGACATGCCGGCAGATATAATTGGGGTTGAAAGAGGATGATATCAACCGGTTAAGGTTTCAATTACTCGTACTTCTCTGGAGCTCGTCAAAGACAGGAATGCAGAAGGGAGAATTACCTCGCAAGAATGCGTGCCATCAACATCTTGCTTCACAAAATTGTAATAAACGGTCTCAGGCCAAAATTGACATCCAAGACTGACGTGTCTAACTCTGAGGCGAAATTGATGTACGCGATCAATTCAGGGAGAAAGTTCTCTCTCCCTCACACCATTCTTTTCCACATGTACAGAGCGATGGTGAAGGACAAAGGTCAGTTGCCTTACTCAGGTCTTGTGAGTAAGATCTTCAGACACTTGAACATTGAACTTTCACAAACTCTTTGTGTTCGACCATGCGACAAAATGGTGGTGGGTTTGAAAATGCTGACAAAAATGCGTCTGAAAGAGCTTGATAAGGCAATGGAGAAGTTCAAAGTGAAAACTCCAGTCAAATCTCATCCAGTATCTTCTAAATCAAAAAGGAAAGGGAAGGAGCCCATGGGTGCTCCATCCAAAAAGAAAAGAACTCTTATCTTAGAGGATGAAGATGAATAGGATGAACTCACTATCTCTGCCTTGGCATCGAAAAGGCTCAGTTGTTCAGTATTCGAATCAACGGAACGACAGGAAAAAGGAAAAGAAGCAGAGGAAAAAGAATAGAGAGAAGAAGAGGGAAAAGATGAGAACAGAGAAGCAGAGGAGAAAGAGGAGAAAGAAAAAGAAGAAGAAGAAGAAGCAGTCAAAGAAAAGTCTGTAGATGGAGAGAAAGGCAATCAAGACACTGACGAGCATGACCATCACTCTTTCCCAATTGAGGCCTTAGAAACAGGGGGAGATAGCAAGCAAGGAAGGACTACACCATATCCTGTCAACAGTGAAGGTGTGAGTCGCTCACAGCAAATCCAGAAGATCTTCAGGCTTCTCAAATGCCTGAGGAAGGACATGATACCTCAATGCCAAATCTGCGCGATTACACCGAAGTTCCATCGTCTGCCTTTACTCCATCCAATAGAGCAAATGCCAGCACGCAGACGGACACTACAGTAGATTTTCGTTGCATTCTTGATCTTCTTCTGGAAATGCAGGGTCAAATATATGCTTTGGATTGTGAACTTCAAGTCCTGAAGAATGTTGGACAAGCGTCTTTTGTTACCCTGTCGGATCAAATGCAAGACCTCGCTCTTCAAATTCAAGCAAATGCCAAAGGGGAAGAGGTGGCACATCTACGGGAAGACTTGAAGAGGCTGGAAGGCATTGTACAGTTGATGGGAGATTTCCAGATTGTGCGCGTTCCCAAGCCGACTTGACTCTTTTCTCACATTTTTAATGATGACAAAAAAGGGGGAGAATTGCAATCTTTGAACTTTGACTTTAAAATTTTAACTTTAGTTTGTTTGGATATTTGTTTTGAGTATGACTTGGGTGTGGATTTGAAATTGACTGTTGCATTTATATCAAGTGTTATTGTAAGGCTTTACTCATGAAAGACTAACCTATTTTTTGTGGATGCAGAGTCTAGTTGAGTTGTTAATCTTTATGAGATATTCATATTGCTTGAGTAATGTTTTGCAGGTCAAGGCTGTTCAAATCTACAGGAAAGTTTTGTCACCATAAAAAAGGGGGAGATTGTTGGAGAAATCTTTCCAGAATATTTTGAAGCTAACAAAACGTTTCTATCAGTCTAGTCTGGAGCATTGTAGACCCTTCTATTTAGAGTCTGAAGACTTTCAGATCACCGGACTCAAGACTCAAGACTCAAGACTCAAGACTATTCTCATTGATAGTTTCTAATCTAGCGACGAAGACGATCCAGAGCTAAAGTGTTTGGTTGAGGATTTGGTCTTATCCACTAGAGAAGATCTCTTGGCTAGATATGATATAACAGATTCTTTTATTCGAAATCAAGATCGTTTGAAGATTCGATGATTGACGAAATACTCTTGGAAGGTTCTATTCTTGGAAACCAATATTCTGATTGTATGGGTGAACATGATTGATGGGCTATCGACATGTTCCTTTAATAGCTCGAATGATCTTCTTAGTTGATTCTGTCCAATGGGAAGATTGGAAGAATTCCTTTTGTAAGTGCCAACGGGTATGATGGCATAAAGGAGTATAAAAGGAAGACGTTCCAGCTGTTCTAGAAGATGCACGATAGAGAAATTCCAGAGTCTGAAGCTCCTTGATTATTAGTCGATTCATATTGAGCAAAACTGTATTCGCAAAAGAGAGTCTATACTTAGTGATACCTTGAGGGAGTGTGGTAGATCTTCTACATCGTGAAATCAAGGGAGAACAGTGCTGTAACATCTCTTTGTTCATAGTGGAATCCAGCTAGTGGGCTGTCAGTGCAGAATAGTGGACGTGGGCTTGAAATAAGCCGAACCACTATAAACCTTGCGTTCAATTTTCTTGTCCTTACTCTCAGTCTTATTTTGATTATTGTTTGACGAGAAACAATTGTCTCAATTCTATCAACTGTCTAGCATTGTGCGATTATCGTGAGAAATTACTCCTTATATCTATTCACCCCCCTCTAGGTACTTTTACTAGCCATATCAGGGAGAACACTTGTCTTCCCAAAGCCATCCACAAGCTGGCTAAGTACTAGTCTTCCCACATGTACTTTCTTGTTGCCAATTGACCAACTATGTTCAAACCTGAAATCGATAGTTCTTATTAATGCATGATCCAGACCTTCTTCTCTGAGCACTTAATGGTAATGATATTGCTTATTGGCGGCTAGGAAAATCTACATTGCATTATTAAATATCATTGGAGGTCCATTTTCTGACAAATAATTATGTATCATTTCAGCTTTAAGCTGTAAGTGTGAGTCTAGTTATTAGTATTTTAGCTTCAACAATTCTCCATATTGAGATATATTTCATTTTTTCTATCGGTTCATTTATATCTTCCATTCTAATTGTTTTGGCCGAATTTTAATTTGTAGCTCCCTCCTCATACAATTCATATTCGACCGTTGATGATCAAGGTTGAAAATGACCCGAAGCTTTTAGATATCAGGATCGTTGATGCACTCGAAATAGTACAAACAAGGTACAACCAACATATTTTGCCAGCAGGCTATCATTGTTTTAATTATTTCTCTTGAGGTTCTTATGGTACCTTTGACCCCTAGTACTGTGATCACAGTGTTATCTGTGGGTTTGTTGCCTGGCTATGCTATTGATTTGTTGATCATTGTGTTAAGATTTTCCTTTGGAGTTAGCTGGTTAAAAGACCCTTACATAAACAGACTGAAAAGTTAGTGGCTTTCTTGTTCTTTTAGCAATCTAATTTGAACATGGGACATGTTTTTCTTGTGAATTACTAAATCCCATTGCTTTTTGTTTGGAGCTTTTTCTGCCATCAAATTTTACCTTTTCGGAAGAACTGATTAGATCTTGGTCCTCATTGATGCAGTAATAAACCAAAGCCTGCATATCTTTCAAAGATTTTGATTGCACTTTTAAGCTATGGTAGGGTCCCTAATGAATTTCTTTTGGACGTGGTGGAGAATGCTCTGGGAGATGCAAATAGTGTCTTCTCTAGTAAACGAGCAGTTCCAAGAGGTAGTATTCTTCTTAACATTTGGACTGTTGAAATAATGTCTATTCTTAAAACAGTCCAAGAAGAGTTTTTTCTCCAAATTTGGCAATCCTATTAGCCCTTTATGGTGCTGTAACACAGAACAAGCTTTGCTGGCTATGAAGATCTGGAAGTCCCACCGTAAGACTCTAATCTTCATTGGCCGTTGCTTTGTCATTTTCAAGGAGGTTGAAGTGTGAGATTTGCCTTAAAAACTCGATTAAGTTTTGGAGGAGCGTTGTCCTCCTTGGCCCTAGATATCAAATCCTGATTTGTATTCATCAACTTTCAGAAACAAACTCCAAAACAAGGCCATTCTTCGGTGGAGTCGGCGTCAACCGAGACATACTGGTGGTGGATTCGGATGATGATAATCATGTTTCATCACCTAACAGCACCGTGTCGAGCATAAGTGGGAAGAGAAGTGAGAGAGACCCGCATGGAGAAAATGAAGTTGAGGCTGAGAGAACTTCGTGCTCCTGTGAGAGCATCGAAGAACATGGCAGCGGAGGAAATGGAGCGAGGAAGAAGCTTAGGCTGTCTAGAGAACAGTCATTGGTGCTAGAGGAGACATTCAAAGAGCATAACACTATTAACCCTGTGAGTGGCAATTTTGGTCATTCTATTACCGATTAATATATGCTTTCTTTAAATGTGCGTGAGCATGTAATCACTGCTTATAAACCTGACATGGATGTTTGGTAGGGAAAATTGAATTTAAAGTGCGTTTCTGTCATGAGATGGATGTTTATTTGTAGTTTTCAGTTACTAGTAACAGTCAAATTGGGGATTTGAGACCTTTTTCTTGTTTTCTTTTTTGCAATGATTGGATCTGTGTGAATAACAAATTGGTTTTCATTTTTATTTATGAATAATGAGATCATCTTTAGGTTTCCCTTTGGATGTAATAAAGGGATGGTTTCGATGAGTTTAACTGGAGATTGTTTTGAGTTTCAGAAGCAAAAGCTTGCCTTGGCCAAGCAGCTGAATCTTAGTCCTAGATAGGTAGAGGTCTGGTTTCAGAATAGGCATGCCAGGTAATTGATAGTTTTGAGTTCTTTTTGCCCAATTACATGGCTTTACATCTGCGTCTCATCTGCATCCTTCTGATCATTGTGGAAGAAAAATGTCGGGGAGGGAGGAGAGAGCGGGTCGGGGTGGGGGTGGTTGGTTCTCCCTTAATCATTTGATGGTAGTTCAACAGCGAAGTTGTTTTTCTTTATAGTGAGTGCATGTAATCTTTGGGTCCACATGTATCCCAGTTGGGCCATCTTGCACACGAGGTGTGTGAGCATGTAGCGGGAGTCCGGTGATGTGACTTGTCACTTAGTCTAGGAGTACACTTCTTGTGACATCCAGAATTTTGGGTTCTAATTTTGATTGGATAAATAGGGCCGTTTTCGTTCAATTGAAGCCATGGATTGTGAAATTGGGATGCAAGTGGGCCATATTGGTAAGGAAAAATACCAATTGGAATGACGAGGTGTTGAATGAAATTATGGGAGTCAATTTGATTTAATTCAAGAAGAATTAAGGCCCAATTGGAAAGAAAACCTAGCAAATTCGTATGCCCATAGATCCAATATTTTAAATTACCTAAAGTCTTCTAGAAGGGGTATTTTGGGGCTTGAAAATATGGGTGGATGACAGCCTTTTGGTGGGCCCCATTCGAATACCAAAGAGGGGGAGAGAAATTGGTTTTCTCTTCTTCCTCTCTTTCTCTTCCGTCGGTGCTTCTTCTTCCCCTTTTCTTCTTGCTGCACGAGGAACCAGCAAGCGGAAGACCACCAAAGACCGAGCCGTCGTCGCCGCTTCTCGCCGCCGTCGTTGCCCATCGAAGCCGGAGCCGCCGCCGCTACTCCACGGTCGTCCGCACATCTCCGCACTCTCTCCTTCCTCTGGTTCGAACAGAACCGACTAGTAGAAGTAGAAGCAGCGATCGGCGTTGCTTGAAGGAGTTGCAATCGCGCCGCACGCCGCCGGGCCGCCGTCCGCACCGCCCGCGCACGCCAAGCGCTCCGCCACCACCCCTTCGCGTTTGCTGTCCCTGCCATGCGCCGTCCAGCTCCCAACTGCCTCTGTTCAGCTCTGTCTTGGCCAGCACCGGCCACAATCTGGCCACCTCCGGCCACCGTGGGCCACCGCTCGGCCTCGCCAAGCCACCACCCGCTCTCCCGACCTCTTGCCGCCCCCAACCCTCTCTCTTTCTTGTTGTTTTGCGGCCGAACCAGCAAACCCACGGAGTGGGTATCCAGCTGTTCATGGGCCGTTTTGGGCCGTTTCCCGGCCCCGAACCCGAGCCGCGCTTTGGGAAGAATTGTTCCTCGCATCGCCGCCGTCGGATTGATCCGATTTGCGCGCGATTTGGTGAGTAATCTCACTAATCCCGTATTAGTTGGCTAATTATGCTTTAAGGTTGGTTTATTTTTAATTAATTATGTTTAGGTTGTTAGATTAGAATAAATTAGCAATTATTAGTCAATTGTGATGTGATTTAGATAAATTGATTGTGCAATTAACAAGTAGACGTGGTCTACTATTTATTGGAAGCATCTCGGGAATTTTCCAACCCCTAATCGGGCTTCAATTTAATGATTCGGGCCTAAGTGAGATTTTTGACATTTAAATATTATTTTTCGGAATTAAATAAATAAATTATTGATTTTACAAAAATTCAATTGGGATGGCTAACGACCGAAATATTATGCTGATGATCGTGGCGAAGTCCGTTTATTTAATCGGACTTTATTTTAAGCTAAATTGAATTTTTAATATTAATTAATTTTCGAAATTAATTAAATAATTACTTATTTTCCGAAAATTCAACTGGGATGGCCCGTGACCGGAAATTTATACTGATGACCATGGTGAAGTTTGTTTATTCAATTGGGCCTTATTTTGAGCTAAACGGAATTTTTAATATTTAATAATTAATTTTCGAAATTAATTAATTATTTATTTATTTTTCGGAAATTAAGGCTGAGATAGCCAGCGACCGAAATTTCATGCTGATTGTCGTGGCACAATCTGTTTATTTAATTGAGCTCTATTTCATGCTGAATTGAATTATTTGGGAAAGAGAGAATTATACTTTAATTGGATAATCATTGGTTATTAATTGAAAAATAACCGGGCATCGATTAATAATGCCAAAAATATTTGATCAGACTACGGAAAATGTTGGAGTTATGGAAAGGAAAATATTATATTTTGGCTAAGGCCGACCGTGTCTCCACACGGCTATTTTATCGAGAAGGATAAAAGATGGAATGGATTGAATGGTCGGATAGTATACTATATCATCCTATGGGCTCTGATATGTCAGCTTAGCGAGAGCAGTATACTGGTGTACTATATCAGCCTATGGGCGATATGTCAGCTTAGCGCGAGCAGTACACTTTATCAGCTTAGTGTGAGCATCGGGGGTATACTATATTAGCCTGCGGGCAATATGTCAGCTTAGCGAGAGCAGTATACCGGTATACTATATCAGCCTACGGGTGATATGTCAGCTTAGCGAGAGCAGTATACCTTAACCCTGTCAGCTTAATGCAAGCTATACTATCTATATATCAGCTTAGAGTGAGCAGTCCTAGACTATGGTCGGACTTATAGATAATATTGAATGTGCCGACCAAGCATGGGTCATGATGACATGTAATCGACTAGATCGATTGATCATTACTTGATCTGATGTTGTGAATTGACCGATTGATTGGAAATGACCATGAGATGGTCTGATTGACTTGTAATCAACTAAGTCGATTGATCGATGATTCGATCTGAGTGTGACTTGACGTGATTCATTGCCTTGGTTGGACGTTGTGAATTGAATGATTGAATGGAGATGATCGTGAGTGGTCTTCCTAACATTTAATCGACTAAGTCGATTTGATCGATGCTTCGATCAGTGATATGATTGCTTGGGTGCCTATTATGAATTGTACTAACTTGCAGGTGGGATATGAGGCCAAGGTACGTCTTCTGCCCTATGTGTGTATAGGCAGCCTATAGTATAATGGTTTACTAATCAGGCTTAATGGGGTAGAACTCGCTGAGACGTAGTCTCATCCCAGTTTGGGGAAAAACATTTTAGGACTCGATGAGGAGCTGACGAGGAGGAGTCTGAGAAGGAGAACTCGGAAGTGAAACTTAAAGAGAATGATTTTTGGAAAAAGAAGATAATCTCGAGAGGGGCCTTAAGTATGGCCTGGATGGGTTGAGAGTCTATCTTCTTTTGAGAATTTCTTTTGAAGTGAATAGTTATGAATTGGTTTGTGTTTTGTATAAAAGTTTGGTTATAAATTTCAAAATGAAAAATATGACCCTGCTTTTCTATCCCATCGTTTTATTGTCTGGGGATTTTAACTGCTTCCACATGTGCTTAATAAACGAAAGGGTCGGCGATACTTTGTCCTAAGATATCGCATTATAAAATCGACCAATCGAGAAGGATGTGTGCGTGCCTGAGGATCGGGGCGTGACACTTCTCATTCTCACTTTAGTATGGAGCACCAATATGTGGGATCCATAAATTCTAAGCCGGCAGGGGAGGAAATGAAGTTATTAGGGAGTAGTCAAATACCTAAAATTTTGTTATGCAAGGGCCCCAGTTTAGATTCATGCACTCATGATTTACAATGCAGCTCTGGAAAGCTCTGTTTATGGTTAAGATAATGACGTTGGGTATTTTGCATCAAAGAATTGGTTTGATGAAGCAGCTTCTCTATGTTAAGTTTGAGCAAATGTGCAATTCTTTTGTCTAATAGCTGCCATCTTGATTTTCTTAATCACATGGAAATTGGCTGAAGATTGTTATTCATACCTTACTAGATTGAGCTGATAATGTGTTATTATCATGCTGTAGTTTGGCACCAACAATCTTTGCGGGGTAGCTCTGTATAAGGATGTACCGTAACATCTTTTTTTCTTTTTACCAATTTAGTGTAGGACTAAGACGAAGCAAACTAAGGTGGACTATGAGTACCTTAAGAGATGCTGCGACAATCTTACACAGGAAAACAAGAGGCCGCAAAAGGAAGTGCAGGAGCTTAGACCACTGAAGCTCTCCCCACAGCTCTACATGCATACGAACCCTCCCACCACGCTCACCATGTGCCCTTCATGTCAGCGAGTGTCTGTTCCTTCAGCATCATTGTCGCCTCCATCTTCGTCTTCAGTCACTGCCTTAGTGATTGGCCCCATAGGGCCGGTCCATAATCCTTTTAGTCAGTTTGGACAATCCATCAACCCTTGGGCAAGGCTACAGATGCAACAAGGACTGAACAATTTGCACTCTTAATGGCTTTTCTGACATTTGCGCGGCATGTGCCAAGGTGTAAAGCAAAGAGTATCAACTCATCCAGACGATACATTAGCAAGTATGACATAGAAAGATCCAATGATTGGCAAAATAGAGCGTCTATTGTGCTTTTTGTTGATAATAGGACATTGATTGCTGGGATAGACAAATCTTATCCTTGTTTTTAAGGTCGAAAACATGTAGGGAACAGAAAAGGTGAACGTTAGTTGTTCATGAAACTTGTTCACTTAGGTAATTTGATGATCTATCATGATGTAGGTGATTGTCGAATCTATTAAAATGTCGATGAATCATGGTCTCATCTACCATGTTGGGTCATCAGTTGTTTCAAGCAATTCAATTGTGATATTTGTTGACGGGTGACACAGAATATGCCTTTTGAAAGTAAATTTAGGAGCAAAGTATCGAAACACGGGCAAGAGGTGGGCAAGAGGTGTATGATGTCCCCTAACCATGGATACGTACATGGCGGTCACATTCTATGATTAGGCAATGACAATATTAGAATACTGATAGTTTTCTTTCATCTTATTGTTTAATAAATCTCGATCACTGACGACGTTTCTAGTCTAGGAGTAAACTGGTTAGGTTTCTAGAATGCTAAAGTCAATTTCCTGACCAGCCCATTTGGTAGAGCAAGTAGTTACATCACATAGCATATGACGGTGACTTAAGGTGTAATAAACCGATCGAAAGTGAAAGATTTTGCAAATTCAAGCATCGATTGAGTAGGACGAGGTACATAGTGCACATCGGTTGGGTGACTGATACATGAAGTACCATTCCCATAAGGTGGCTACAAGAAGTGGAAAAGATGGTTTAGAACACATGCGTATGTTTCAGCTTGTATTTGACCCGGTTTTTACGACTTCGAAGATTCTAGACATCACCTCTGTCATGTAACAATGGCCATTTGTCCTCCTTGTACAATCAATGCACAGAACTCAGCTACCAAGATGAGCTATGGAGATTTCATTTTATTTCAGTTGGACAAAACTGGACTTAATCAAAATGTTGCTTTCGACTATCTCAGTCCCCAAGTGACGATGCAGAATCGTCTACGTGAAATTTGGATGCAGTCTAAACTGTGTTAATTATCAGTTAGCCATACTTAAGTTCGGAACAAAAGTTTCTCATGCTCGTGTTGAGTTAATCTCAAGGGTAGACAAATGCTCAACTCCTCGAAATGATATAATGCATGTTCTCTGGCAATCCGAAGCAAGTTTAGCTTTGTAAGGACTCAGAGATGATACTTCATAATAAAGTGTAATACAGATCACATTCATGTCAATGACGGATACACCGCAGCCCAAATCTATAGGAAAGGGAGGCAATGAATCATACAGTGGGCACTTTTCTCTCTTCAGATCACGATAGCAATAATCATCATACTGTATTTGTGGTGTCTGCTAGGGAACGAAGTATGCACCCCAAGCCAGCCCTCTCCGTGAGTCTTTCGTGAATCTGCAGGCACTGGTCACAGGTGGGGCGATCCCTTGTAGACAAGCCTCTGTACAAGTATCTGGCAAGCAACGAGAGGATCAAATTAATGAGGTAGGTTCTGGTTTTGCAGATATGCTGTATGTGGGAAAAGAAGAAGGCATTAACGAATGAAACGTAGCACACACTGTAATATTATGCAATAATGTAATATTATGTTAGTGGGCCCCAAAAGAAGAAACTGAAAAAGAACTGAAAAGTCAGTAAAGCAAAAAGGAGAGGGGCTAAATAGAAGCTGAGAGTTCCCTCGACCAAAAAGAAAAGAAAAAGAAGAAGGAGAGGAAGAAGAAGAGAATAGGGGGAAAAAAAAAGGAAAGGAATTTTGGCACGTGCACGTCTCGATGCCTCGCCAAGCCGACTCGACTCCATAACACAGCACCCGGTAAGAGATCAAACCCCTCGTTTGTCCGATTGAAGTAATTTTGGATTTAGGACTTAAATTTGAAATTTTTGGAAAACTGAGCGGCGAAGTCTAATTTTGGAGTCGTTGAGCCGTGTATTTTTGCAAGAATGGTAGTTTAGGGTGTTGTGGAACCGTGGGATTTTATGGATCATGATTTGAGCTTATGGTTTGTCCGAAAAAAAATTTCAAAGTTTCCCGCACACAGTGAACAGTACACGTCCAGCAGCTTTGGGCCCGTATTTTGTCATTTTTCGGCTTGATTTTGGGATGGCCAAGTTGGGATTCTCGTGATATGTTTCAAGGGCTCTCTATTTAATATAAGTACGTTCAGATCAGGGTTCGGAAGAAAAAGTTAAGGCTTGATCAAGTTTTGCGCTTAAACTTCATGTTGCGAATGGCTTGAACAATCGCTTTGGTTATGTGATTTGTTAGCGCGCATAAGTCTTTTTGTCAGAGTTAAGGCGTAACTTAGTCATTTTGTAGTTGAGATAGGATTTTATTAGATTTTAACATTATTGTTCGGTTATTTGATAGGGCTTTGAGTTCGACGATACAAGTATCGTTTGTCGTTTGGTCGTAGACGACAATGTGAGTGGTACTATATCTTCTTTGGTTTTATAAAATCATGTCTTGAAATATGTATGTATATATATTAAATCAAGAAGAGCATTTTTATTGCATAAAAGCCAGATCGAGCAATTGCTACCCTTTGGTTGATTATGAATCTTTGAAAAGCACGTTATACGAGATTTGTGGAGAAACATATATGAAATTACTTTGCGACTGATTTGTGGAAAGATTTATGATGATTTGAGAAACGAGTATGAAATGGATGATGGGCTATGTTGCAAAATGTTATTTGTTTGGTTTAAGATATTGATTTTCGGATTGGATTTCTGGTATTGGAGAATGGTTATTTATGCTCAATATGACTGCGAACCCAGTGAGGGGTTTTTGGGGTATGCATACCAGGTTTAGAATATCCTTCTAGGCCTAGCCACCGGCTTTGTAAGGGGGGAATCTTGGTCGCCTTGCCACAAGGTGGCGTGTCGTGACCATGGTTAGTTATTGAGCAAAAGATTGATCAATGGATAGACCATTGATATGTGTTTTTGATGGAGATTATTCAATGGATTCGACTATTGATACTTGACTTTTGATGGCGATTCAAATGAGTTTTCCATATTAGTATAAATTTTTGATGATAAGAAATAAATTTTATATGATTTGTTATGTATTTTAGATATTGAATTGATGTTATGAAATTTGGTATTGCTTTGTATAAATGCATAGTGGTTGTTCGATCTACTTAGAAGATATGTACTACTCACTGAGCTGTGGTTGCTCATCCCATTCCTCCTTTAATCTTGACAGGTTCCTCAGCTAGCGGCGAATAGAGCGAGTGCGTAATCGGTGGGAACTTTTGGGGAGTTCTATTTTGTTTTTGGTATGGTTTAAGGAAGCGGTTGGAGAGTCTATAGCCATGAATGTCTAAGTCTGAGGGTTGGAGAGTCTCTAGACTTTAACTTCCTCAAGTTTCAAAATGTTGAGTCTGGAACGAATAAAATCGAATTGATTTTTCTCCAAAGGCTTTGTGAATATATCCGCTAGTTGGCTCTTTGAATCAACAAATTGAATCGAGATTTCTCCATTTTGAACATGATCTCTAATGAAATGATGTCGAATCTCTATATGCTTTGCTCTTGAGTGAATGATTGGATTTTTTGTGAGATTGATTGCGCTGGTGTTGTCACATCTAATCTCTATGCATGAGTCTTCAATTTCAAAGTCTCTTAGCTGTTGTTTTATCCATAGAATTTGCGAACAGCAGCTTCCAAGGGCTATATACTCTGCTTCTGTTGTTGAAAGGGACACAGTGCTTTGTTTCCTTGAAAACCAAGACACTATCCTGCTTCCAAGCAACTGGCAAGTTCCCGAAGTGCTTTTTCTATCAACTCTGCAACCGGCCAGATCTGCGTCTAAATATCCCAGAAGATTAAAGTCTCCCTTCTTAGGATACCAAAGACCGATGCTTGAAGATGAAGTAACATATTTAATAATACATTTCGCAGCACTGAGATGGGATTCTCTAGAATCTGATTGAAACCTAGCACAGATGCAAACACTCAACAAAATATCAGGTCTAGAAGTAGTAAGATAAAGAAGTGAACCAATGATGCTCCTGTACAGCTTTTGATTAACTTTCTTCCCTTCTTCATCCTTGTCTATCTTCAAAGAACTTGACATCGGTATGTCGGTCTTTTTACACTTTTCCAGTCCAAACTTTTTGACAAGATCATTAGCATATTTTTCTTGATAAATAAAAGTTCTTTCCTTCAATTGTTTTACTTGAAGACTAAGAAAGAAAGTTAACTCTCCCATCATACTCATTTCAAACTCATCCTGCATAGACTTAGAAAATTTCTTGCATAGACTTTCATTAGAGGATCCAAAAATAATATCATCCACATATATTTGAACAAGTAAAAAAATTTTGTTTTCCTTTTTGATAAATAAAGTAGTATCTACTTTACCTTTGACAAAACCATTATGTATTAAGAACTTACTTAGTCTGTCGTACCAAGCTCGAGGTGCTTGCTTTAAACCATACAAGGCCTTTTTCAGTCTGAAGACTAAGTCTGGCTTCTTTGGGTCTTCAAACCCTGGTGGTTGTTCCACATAAACTTCCTCATGGATAAATCCATTTAGCAAGGCACTTTTGACGTCTATTTGGAATAACCTGAAATTTTTATAACAAGCAAACGCAAGTAATAGTCGAATAGCTTCTAACCTTTCTACTGGTGCGTAAGTCTCATCATAGTCTATTCCTTCTTCTTGCGTATATCCCTTGGCCACGAGTCTTGCTTTGTTTCGTACGACTTTTCCTTTCTCATTCATCTTGTTCTTAAACACCCATTTAGCTCCAATAACAGTTTTACCTTTTGGTTTAGATGTCAATTCCCAGACATCATTAATGTTGAACTGTTTGAGCTCTTCTTACATAGCTTCAATCCAGCTTTCATCAGATAAAGTTTCTTCTATGCTCTTTGGTTCAATTTCAGAAATGAGAGCCACAACACTAGACTCTTCACGCCTTTTGGATCTGGTGCGAATTCCTTCATTAATTTCGTCGATAATGAGATCTTTGGGACGATTGGACTTATGCTTCTAGTTACTAGTTGATTTGTTTGGTTGATGATCTCTTTCTTTATTTGAATCTTCACGAACAGCTTGATGCTGGTATTCCAGAGTCTGAGATGCTTCTTGAGTTGTAAGCTTTGGAGGGTCTAGAGCAAGTTCAGACTCTTCATGATGAGTCTGACTGGATTCATCTTGTGTAGAGTCTTGAAATTTGACATTCATTGACTCCTCCACAGACTGACTCTTCTTATTATAGACTCTGTAGGCTTTGCTTGATGTAGAATATCCAAGGAAGATGCCTTCATCTGATCTTTCTTCAAACTTACCAACTCGATCTTTAGCATTTTTCAATATAAATCATTTGCAACCGAACACATGAAAGTATGAAACAATAGGCTTCTTACCTTTGAATAAATCATAAAAGGTTTTCTCTAGAATATGTCTTAAGAAGACTCTATTGATGATATAGCACGCTGTTGAAACAGCTTCAACCCAAAATCGTGAAGAAATCTTACTTTCAATTAAAAGAGTTCTAGCCATTTCTTGAAGAGATCTATTCTTTCTTTCCACAACTCCATTTTGCTGAGGAGTATATGGAGAGGAGAACACATGCTTAAAGCCAGATTTATCACAAAATTTTGTAAAATCTTGATTTTCAAATTCACTTCCAGGATCTGTTCTTATACTAGAGATAACACATCCGTTTTCATTTTGAACATTTTTAGCAAATTTCTTAAAATACGAGAAGGTTTCGGACTTACTTGCAAGGAAATATACCCAAGTAAAGCGGGAGTAATCGTCCACAATTACTAGGCAATATTTCTTACCTCTAATGCTTTGGGTTCTGGTTGGTCCGAAGAGATCCATATGCAGCAACTGTAGTACATGATTAGTAGAGACATGATTTATTGGCTTTAATGAATTTCTTACCAGCTTTCCCAGAATACATGGAGTGCATGGATCAGACTTTTGGTATGATAATTTGGGTAGACCTCGAACAAGCTGCTTTGTAGAGATTTTGGCTAATTGCTTCATGTTGATGTGACCAAGCTTTCTATGCCATAAGCTTACTTCGTCTTGAATTGAGATTAAGCATTGCGATTCATCCGGTTTCACATCTAAGAGATAGATGTTTCCATGCCTTCAACCCATAAAAGACTGAGTAGAGTCTTTACTGGTTCTAGAACATATTCATTCTTGAAAGAAGATCTTAAAACCTGTATCACACAGCTGACTGATGCTGAGAAGATTGTAATTGAGTCCTTCCACTAGGGAAACATTACTTATTGTGAGATTTCCAATTTTCACAGTTCCAAATCCCACAATACTTCCTTTGCTGTTTCCACCAAATGAAACTTTTCCACCATTTACTTGAACAAGCTTTATGAAGCAATTTGAGTCTCCTGTCATGTGTCTTGAGCATCTACTGTCAAGATATCACTTTACCTTTTTCTTGATGGAGACTTGCATTTAAAAGAGAGTCTCAAGCTTTCTTTGGTACCCAAATTTTCTTGGGTACCCATTTAAACAGTATTAGCCCATACTTTCTTAACATGTTTCCAAATCATAGGACACTCTTTTTCAAAGTGATCCAGACTGTTGCACTTTGAACACCTGAGGGCATTTCGACCTACAGATTTTACAAAAACTTTCTTGAAATGATTTTTGTAAGCCTTTCTCGAGGGTCTTTTCTTAATTCTTTCTTTTACTTTAGGAAAATCAATCAAGGGAATTGTTTCTGTTGTCATACCTAGACCGGACTTATTGAAGTAAGGTCTTTGAGTTGAAAGAATTTTTTCAAGTTTTTCGGACCCTATTGAAAATTTCTTTGAAATATTTGATAAGTCAGTTTTTAAAAGGGTATTTTCTTTCAAAAGATTATCTTCATTTTCTTTAAAAGTGGAAACATTCAAGTCTAAACTTTTAACTCTTTCTTCTAAAACGTTTTTCTTTTGTTTTAGAGCTGAGTTTTCCTTTTTAAGTTCAGAAATTCTTTTAAGAGAAGTCGTAAGACTAAAACACATTTCATCAATATATTTAGAAACTTTGACAGGAATTTTAAAATCACTTACCTCAAATTCACTGTTTGAGTCTGATCCAGAGTTTGAGTTTGAGTCTAATTGTGCCATCAGACATAGGTTGGCATACTCATTATCACTTTCTTCACACTCTGTATCACTCCAGGTTTCGGCTTTGAGAGCTTTTCGAAACTTTTCAGCTTTTCCTCTCTTCTTCTTCAGAAGAGGACAGTTGGGTCTAATGTGTCCATTTTTCTTACATTCAAAGCAAACTACATCTTTGTTTGGTTCCTCATCATCAACAGACTTGGTCTGCTGTCATTGAAAACTTTGTTTCTTTGAGTTGAACATTCTTCATTTTCTATTCAGTTTTCTGAATCTTCTTATCATGAGAGCAAGCTCCTCATCGTCCATATCATCTTCAAAATCTGTATCATCAGAATCATCATTTGATTTTGATGCAATGGATTTCTTACCTTTTGGATCTTTGTCTTCATTAATTCGTTCCACTTCATAAGACTGAAGAGTTCCAATCAGCTCGTCGACAGATAGTGGCATAATTCTTTGCGTCTCTCTTATTGAAGTCTTTATGTGATTCCAATCCTTGGAAAGTCCACGCAGTAGCTTGTTTACCTTCATGGGATCAGAAATTTTTTGTCCTTGATTCTCAAGACCATTGACGATATCTGTAAAATGGCTAAACATGTCAGTTATAAATTCTCATGGTTTCATTTTGAATGCTTCATATTGATCGAGGAGAATGTTAATTCTGGTTTCCTTCACTCGATCTGTTCCTTCATAGGTGATATGTAATCTGTCCAAAACTTCTTTTGCTGTAACACAAGAAGATATTCTGTTATATTCTGTTAAAGAGTAAATTGCTTTTGCATCGAGTGCTTGTCTCTTGATTATCTCTTCCTGAGTCATTCCGCTGGTCTCAATAGTTTCTTTCCCTCTTTCAGAGACTGATGCAGCTGTAGGAGTAATTCATTTTTCTACAACGTCCCATTCTAGAGGATCCTTTGATCGTAGGAAGGCTTTCATCTTGTTCTTCCAGATGTTGTAATCCTTTCCATCAAAGTAGGGTGGTCTGGTATTGCTTTGCCCTTCCACCAGCCCTGGTGCTAGCATACTAGCTATGGATCTTTTACTCTGAAGTAAAACACTTCAAATAAAGTGAGTACACGAGCTCTAATACCAATTGATATAGCTAGAATAAGTACCTAGAGGGGGGGTGAATAGGTATATAAAAGATTTTTCTCGATAATTGCACAATACTAGACAGTTGATAGATTTAAGACAAACAATAATCAAAGTAAGACTGAGAGAAGGGAAGAGAAAATTGAACACGCGGTTTATAGTGGTTCGGCTTATTCAAGCCTACGTCCACTCTTCTGCACTAACAGCCTATTGGCTGGATTCCACTATGAACAAAGAGATGTTACAGTGTTGTTCTCCCTTGATTTCTCGGTGTAGATGATCTACCACACTAGCTCAAGGTATCACTAAGTATAGACACTCTTTGTGTATACAAGTTCGCTCAAAATGTATCGACTAATAATTAAGGTGCTTCAGACTCTAGAATTTCTCTATCGATCATACACTAAAGCAACTAGAACGTCTTCCTTTTATACTCCTTTATGCCATCATACCCGTTGGCACTTACCAAATGAATTCCTCCAATCTACCCATTGGACGGAATCAATCAAGAAGATCATTCGAGCTATTAAAGGAACTTGACGATAGCCCATCAATCCTGTTCGCCCATACAATTAGGATCTTGGTTTCCAAGAATAGAACCTTCCAAGAATATTTCGTTGACCATCTGATCTTCAAACGATCTTGATTACGAATAAAAGAATCCGTTATATTTATCCAGCCAAGAAATCTTCTCCAGAGGATAGGACTAAATCCCCAACCAAATACTTCGGTTCTGGATTGCCTTCATCACTGGATTAGAAAAACTGTCAATGAGAATAGTCTTGAGTCTTGAGTCTTGAGTGCTAAGTCTGGTGATCTGAAAGTCTTTAGACTCTAAACTAAATGTCTGCAATTATCCAGACTAGATTGATAGAAACGTTTTGTCAGCTTCAAAATATTATGGAAAGATTTCTCCAACACTCCTCCACTGCCATCTTCTTCGATGCTCTCACAAGAGCACGAAGTTCTCTCAGCCTCAACTTCATTTTCTCCATGCGGATCTCTCTCACTTCTCTTCCCACTTATGCTCGACATGGTGCTGTTAGGTGATGAGACATGATTATCATCATCCGAATCCACCACCAGTATGTCTCGGTTGACGCTGACTCCACCGAAGAATGGCCTTGTTTTGGAGTTTGTTTTTGAAAGTTGATGAATACAAATCAGGATTTGATATCTAGGGCCAAGGAGGACAACGCTCCTCCAAAACTTAATCGAGTTTTTAAGGGAAATCTCACACTTCAACCTCCTTGAAAATGACAAAGTGACGGCCAATGAAGATTAGAGTCTTATGGTGGGACTTCCAGATCTTCATAGCCAGCAAAGCTTGTTCTGTGTTATAGCACCATAAAAGGGCTAATAGGATTGCCAAATTTGGAGAAAAAAACTCTTTTTGGACTATTTTAGGAATAGACATTATTTCAACAGTCCAAATGCTCAGAAGAATACTACCTCTTGGAGCTACTCGTTTACTAGAGAAGACACTATTTGCATCTCCCAGAGCATTCTCCACCACGTCCAAAAGAAATTCATTAAGGACCCTGCCATAGCTTAAAAGAGAAGTGATAGGCAACACTATTTGTGATTATGGTATACATCATCCATAGAACTTTGAGCTGAAAAGAGAAGTGACAGGAAACACTATTTGTGATTATGGTATACATCATCCCTTAATCACCATTTTCGACTAGTCCCTTGTGTCACAAACCAAGATAGATCACGATAGGGGACGGAAAAAAAACAAGACTTGATGCATTACAAAGGATTGATCCCAGACAAATCCACAAAAATCAATAAGCTTTGGTTCCACCAACAGGCATTGACACTCAGTATACCATCTAACAGGAACAACACAGCAATAGACTTCAATGAATGTGAAAAGACACTCTTGGGAAAATTCCACAATGATTCAAACTCATCGTAATCAAACTGATAGACACAACTCAAGATTCGAGCAATGGTGATCGATCCAAACCAATGCCAAGCATCCCTCCAAATCACAAAATCCAACAACTGGTGAGTGATCAATCGTTAAAACAACCGCCAAACAAGCAACTCATAACACCCAACCTCTCCAAACATAAAATATTCACAGAATTGAGAAACGAACACCGTCCCTCCCATAAAAAACCAACGAACCAAAAAGGGACGAAAAAAATGGAAAAACGGCGGCTTTCCTCTACCTGACGGAAAATGGTACAAGGGAAAGTGGCGGACTTCAAGAGATAAACCCAGAAGTAGAAAAAGCAAGGACCCATCTTCTCCTTATCCTTCTTCTCGTTCTTGTTCTTCCTCCTTCTCTGCTTCGACGTCAAGCTTGAAATAACCGAGCGAAGACTAACGACTCAGGTCGATCGTGCTCTCACCGTCTGCCACCAGTATATCTAGCCTCGCAAACCTCTTTTGTTTCAAAATCCTTGGCTATGTACTCGAGCCCGAAATCGGGACCGAATAAGAAGTAGAAGACAAAGAAGCTCGAGAGGCCAGTCGGTAGCCGGTGATTTCTGGAGTCGCGGATGGAAAGTTAATGACGGCGATGAGGACAGAGGCGAGGAGGGAAGCTCTTAGGGTGAGTGAGAGGGCTCGAGACGGAAAGGAGGGGGGCGTTTGGGGTAAGTGAGAGGGCTCGGGACAGAGAGGAGAGGAGTGCTTGAGGAAGAGAGAGGCAGAAGCAGGAAGAAATAGCGCGCTCCATTGAAAAAAAGAGAGAGAAAATTCAGCAGGCCTCTCCTTCTTCGCCGCGCCGTCGACCCTGCCTAAGTCCGCCGAGATCTCCCTCGCGACCGAGCGGGCCAGCGTCAGGGACAACGCCCGGTTAGCGGCGGGGAGCCAGGTGCCGCTCGGGAACGAGACCGAGATGCCAGAGGTAGATGGCCAGCGACGCTTTTGAGCAAGCGCAGGCCAAGGCGGAGGTCCGGAGCCGGAGCCGAAGCCGGAGACTGAGTCGGAGGAGGTGGGATGCGCGGAGAAGGAAAAGAGGCTCTGAGCATTTTTTTTTTCTTTTACGAGGAGAGGAGAGAGAACCGCCCATTTAAGTGAGGAGAGAGATAAAATTTTGAGCGGGAGGAATATGCTGATCCTCCTTTCGAGTCGAGCCGAGCCGCCTAGGCTGCGCAAGGTAACCTTCCCCAGCCCAAGAATTTCTATTCTTTTTTTCCCCGGAACAAAAAAAGAATAGAAACCTGTTTGATAACGGCAAGTTAGTTTTTTGTTCCCGGGAACAAAAAGTTAGCCCGGGAATGGTTTTGGAATAGAAATGAGAAGTAAAAAAAAGTTGCTTCTTGTTCTCGGGAACAAGTTTAAGAAATAAGTGAATTTTTTTTCTTTTATTCTTCTCTTGCTGACCGCCATTGATCGTTGTTGACCGCCGCCTGCCGTCGCTCGCCACCACCGCCACCCATCGCTGTCACTGCCGCTGACCGACCGCCGTCGTCGCCGCCGCCACCGGCCCGCTGCCTCTGCCGCTGGCCCGCCGTTGCCGCCGGCTGACCGCTGCCACCGTCGCTGGCCGACCACCGCCGGTCGCCATTCGTCGGAGGTTGACCGACCGTCGCCGCTGGCCGACCGTTGCTGCCGCTACCGCCGGAGGCCGACCGACTTTTGCTGGTTGTCGCCGGTCGCCGCTGGACGCCGCCACCGCCGCATGTCGCCGTCGATCAACCGTGGCCTGCCGACTGCTACCGTCGATTGACGCCGCACGGTCGGTCAACGGCGACGTGCGGCGACGTGCGGCGGGCGGCGGTCAGTTGGCGGCGACGTGTGGCTGCAATCGGCGGGTAGCGGTCGGCCGGCCGTGACGTGTGGCGGCGGCGGTGTCCAACTTTGGTGGCGGTCTACCAGCAAAAATAAAAAACAAATAAATATAAAAAAGAAACTGTTTTTTACCAAACGCATTTCTATTATTTTTCTATCTCTAGAGTAAAAGTTTTGTGTAGTTGCCAAACGGGTTTTTTTACATAGAAATTGTTCTCCAGAATAGAAATAGAAAACAACTATTTCTGAGAAGAAAATTTTTCCCGTCCAAGAAATGTTACCATGCGTAGCCCTAAAAACAAGCCATTTTCTCATTTTCGAGGGGGTCCCGTTCGGGACAGGTGTTAGTATCTGAGTGGTTTGTGCGCGCCAGGTCAACGGATGACGTGGTGCACACGAACCACTGAATATTTTCTCTGATTTTTGGGATGCCTTAATTACAACCTTTTCCAATTTGAGAACTACCTTCACTCTGTCCCAAGGCCATAGCACCCCATCCACCAGATGTGGAAGATGGTTTGTTGGGTCTTGTAGAATCAAGAACATCTGCATCAGCTTTGCCAGACATGTCATCGACAATTTTAGAACTATTCCAGACACTTTGAGACATATCTCCATCCCAAGCCTTTTGTCCCCAACCTGTGGCTTCCCATTGACTCTGTTCGTCAGATTCTTTAGTTTTAGGGTTGTGAGAAATATTCCAAACACACACGTATTTTGCACGTATCTGGCGCATTTATGGCATGTATAAAACTCTCATATCAGAAATTAGGGAAAAGCTGGGCAATACAAGTGTTTTATACATGCAAAATATGTGCCATATACGTGCAAAATATGTGTGATATACGTGCAATTTACGTGTGCATGACAGGGACTAATGCATGACAGAGGCAAGGACACATAAACTTATCTCTCAACCCTATGTTTGAAATAGAAGAGCACATAAACAACGAAGCTAAATCTTTGAAATCATTTCGATTTAGAAAGACAACCCGAACGCACGTTCGAGGGCATTGTTCTTCCTATTCATTTACAATGTCGCGACTCAGAACGAAATCAGATGATTTCTCATCACTTTTTTTCTCCCTGAATCGCAAGGCATAATTGAATACTCCAAAATGATTAACCAAGAGAAAGAGAAGATACAATTAACAAAAAAGGGCATTGGCAGGACGATACCCTATATCTAGATCCCTCCCCCATGGGTTAGTTATTATATATCTTTATCTTGCCCCCTGCTTGAGCCATATTTAGCGACTGCCACCTTATTATCTACTTTGGGGATGTCCTTTAACTGTAGTGTTTGCATTAGTCCCAGGCATGTTATATAACTCACTCTCTCGGGCAATCTCTCAACCTTTGAGGATTTAATTTGATAGGTTAGCAAACATAGCAGCTTCCCAGACAGCCGACGCTTCTACGTGGAGTCCACTGACGGTTCTCGGGTGGACTTTTCATATCGGAAGTGTCTAGAGAATTTTGTCAAGACCAAGTACCCTGATTCCACTGACTTATTTATCAGAAAATACTTTGAAAGGCCTCGATCCGATGGCAAACGGGAGCAGAGTGTTGCCCCAGAAGAGGCTACAAAAAATAGATAGGGGTCAATTCTTTTGTTTATGGGAAGTGGTGTTAGGATTTTAGTTTTTGCTATGGAATTTGGTCGTCTGCTCTCTTGATTTGTATATATAATTAGCAGACGACTCTGTAAATATATCGTCCTGCCAATGCCCTTTTCTGTTAATTGTATCTTCTCTTTCTCTTGGTTAATCATTTTAGTGTATTCAATTATGCCTTCAGGGAGAAAAAAAGTGACGAGAAATCATCTGATTTCGTTCTGAGTCGCGGCATTGTAAAAGAATAGGAAGAACAATGCCCTCGAACGTGCGTTCGGGTTGTCTTTCTACATCGAAATGATTTCACAGTTTTAGCTTCGGTGTTTACGCGCTCTTTTATTCCAAACTTAGGGTTGAGAGATAAATTTATATGTCCTTGCCTCGATCATGCATTAGTCCCTGTTATGCGCACACATATTGCACGTATATCACACGTATTTTGCACGTATATGGAACGTATTTTGCACGTATAAAATACTTATATTTTCGCCAAAATTATCTTCCACGTGAAATAGGTACAACCACTTTTAACTCCGGCAATTGTGGTTTTAGCTTTCTTTGCCGAACAATGTCATATTTATTCCTCTATTTTAACTGGTGACATCAACAACACTGAACCGACAGTTGAATGGATTGACCCACCAACAAGGCCCCTAAGATGACGGTTCTTATGGTGGTCCAGTTTTTACAACATTGGTTGGTATGATCATGATTTTTACAACCAAGTATTACCATCTCATCCACAAATTGTCAAATTACGTGCGCAATGTCAATATATTAAGGAGAAAAGAAGTGCCAATTCAGAAATAGTAACTGTGTTAATCGGATAAAGAACACATGCAAATATACACATGCACATGCAAACAATCTAGGTGAATATTAGAAGATCAAATGAGCTAATGCTATGGGCACATTATCTGAAACTAGCCCAGACTGATGTATTATCCTTCGTATCGACTGCATGATCGGTTCCACATCTGCGAGTATATCTTGTTCCTCTGATGTGAACATGTCTAATCTTTGCCAGGTTGCTGTGAACATACGAGGAGGAGCTGGGTCCTCATTTATCATTTCACGAGGCTGTGAAAGGCTCCTTCTCATTTTCCATGAAGTATGCTGTCCCTTGCTTTTCTTCTTCGAATCTCCTCCCCATTAGTCCTGCCGCTCCCATGGACTTGATTTTTCTATTCGCTCAGCTTTGGAATTTTGAGAATTCCAACCTTTTCCAATTTGAGAACTGCCTTCACTCTGTCCCAAGGCCACAGCACCCCATCCACCGGATGTGGAAGGAGGTTCGTTGGGTCTTGTAGAATGAAGAACAACTGCATCGGATTTGCTAGACATGTCATCGACAGTTTTAGAACTATTCCAGCCACTTTGAGACATATCTCCATCCCCAGCCTTTTGTCCCCACCTTGTGGCTTCCCATTGACTCTGTTTGTCAGATTCTTTAGCTTTAGGGCTGTGAGAAATATTCCAAACACACACGTATTTTGCACGTATATGGCACATATATGGCATGTATAAAACTCACATACCGGAAATTAGCGAAAAGCTGGGCATTACAAGTGTTTTATACCTGCAAAATACGTGCAAAATACGTGTAATATACGTGCAATATACGTGCGCATGACAGGGACTAATGCATGACAGAGGTAAGGATACATAAATTTATCTCTCAACCCTATGTTTGAAATAGAAGAGCACATAAACAACAAAGCTAAATCTTTGAAATCATTTCAATTTAGAAAGCCAACTTGAACGCACGTTCGTGGGCATTGTTCTTCCTATTCTTTCACAATGTCGGGACTTAGAACGAAATCAGATGATTTCTCATCACTTTTATTCTCCTTGAATCGAAAGGCATAATTCAATCTTCCAAAATGATTAACCAAGAGAAAGAGAAGATGCAATTAACAAAAAAAGGGCATTGGCAGGACGATACCCTATATCTGGATCCCTCCCCCTGGGTTAGTTATTAAATATCTTTATCTTGCCCCCTGCTTGAGCCATATTTAGTGACTGCCACCTTATTATCTACTCTGGGGATGTCCTTTAACTGTAGTGTTTGCAGTAGTCCCGGGCATGTTATATAACTCACTCTCTCAGGCAATCTCTCAACCTTTGAGGATTTAATTTGACAGGGTAGCAGACATGGCAGCTTCCCAGACAGCCGACGCTTCTACGTGGAGTCCACTGACGGTTCTTGGGTAGACTTTTCATATCGGAAGTGTCTAGAGAATTTTGTCAAGGCCAAGTACCCTGATTCCATTGACTTATTCATCGGAAAACACTTTGAAAGGCCCTGACCCGATGGCAAACGGGAGTAGAGTGTTGCCCCAGAAGAGGCTACAAAAAATAGATAGGAGTCAATTCTTTTGTTTATGGGAAGTAGTGTTAGGATTTTAGCTTATGCTGCGGAATTTGGTCGTCTGCTCTTTTGATTGGTATCTATATTTAGCAGACGACTTTGTAAATATATCGTCCTGCCAATGCCATTTTCTTTTAATTGTATCTTCTCTTTCTCTTGGTTAATCATTTCGGAGGATTCAGTTATGCCTTGCGATTCTGGGCAAAAAAAAGTGATGAGAAATCATCTGATTTTGTATTTGATTCGCGGCATAGTGAAAGAATAGGAAGAACAATGCCCTCGAACGTGCGTTCGGGTTGTCTTTCTAAATCGAGATGATTTCACAGTTTTAGCTTCGGTGTTTACGTGCTCTTTTTTTCCAAACTTAGGGTTGAGAGATAAATTTATGCGTCCTTGCCTCTATCATGCATTAGTCCCTGTCATGCGCACATATATTGCACGTATATGGCACGTATTTTGCACGTATAAAATACTTATATTTTCGCCAAAATTATCTTCCACGTGAAATAGGTACAACCAGTTTTAACTCCGGCAATTGTGGTTTTAGCTTTCTTTCCTGAACAATGTCATATTTATTCCTCTATTTTAACTGGTGACATCAACAACACTGAACCAACAGTTGAATGAATTGACCCACCAACAGGGCCCTGAGATAACGGTTCTTATGGTGGTCCAGTTTTTACACATTGGTTGGTATGATCATGAGTTTTACAACCAAGTATTACCATCTCATCCACAAATTGTCAAATTACTTGCGCAATGTCAATATATTATGGAGAAAAGAAGTACCAATTAAGAATTAGTAGCTGTGTTAATCGGATAAAGAACACATGCAAATATACACATGCACATGCAAACAATCTAGGTGAATATTAAAAGATCAAATGAGCTAATGCTATGGGCACATTATCTGAAACTAACCCAGACTGATGCATTATCCTTCGTATCGACTGCATGATCAGTTCCACATCTGTGAGTATATGTTGTTCCTCTGATGTGAACATGTCTAATCTTTGCCAGGTTACTGTGAACATGCGAGGAGCAGCTGGGTCCTCATTTATCATTTCACGAGGCCGTGGAAGGCTCCTTCTCATTTTCCATTCAGTATGTTGTCCCTTGCTTTTCTTCTTCGAATCTCCTCCCTTGCTTTTCTTCTTCGAATCTCCTCCCCATTGGTCCTGCCGCTCCCATGGACTTGAGTTTTCTGTTCCCTCAGCTTTGGAATTTTGAGAATTCCAACCTTTTCCAATTTGAGAACTGCCTTCACTCTATCCCAAGGCCACAGCACCCCATCCACCAGATGTGGAAGATGGTTCGTTGGGTCTTGTAGAATGAAGAACATCTACATCAGCTTTGACAGACATGTAATCGACCCTTTTAGAACTATTCCAGCCACTTGGAGACATATCTCCATCCCCAGCCTTTTGTTCCCAGCCTATGGCTTCCCATTGACTCTGTTTGTCAGATTCTTTAGCTTTAGGGCTGTGAGAAATATTCCGAACACACACGTATTTTGCACGTATATGACACATATATGGCATGTATAAAACCCTCATATCGGAAATTAGGGAAAAAGCTGGGCAATACAAGTGTTTTATATGTGCAAAATACGTGTGATATACGTGCAATATACGTGCGCATGACAGGGACGAATGCATGACAGAGGCAAGGACACATAAATTTATCTCTCAACCCTATGTTTGAAATAGAAGAGCGCATAAACAACGAAGCTAAATCTTTGAAATCATTTCGATTTAAAAAGACAACCCGAACGCACGTTCGAGGGCATTGTTCTTCCTATTCTTTCACAATGCCGGGACTCAGAACGAAATAAGATGATTCACTTTTTTTCTCCCTGAATCGCAAGACATAATTGAATCCTCCAAAAGGATTAACCAAGAGAAAGAGAAGATGCAATTAACAAAAAAAGGGCATTGGCAGGACGATACCCTATATCTGGATCTCTCCCCCATGGGTTAGTTGTTAAATATCTTTATCTTGCCCCCTGCTTGAGCCATATTTAGCGACTGCCACCTTATTATCTACTCTGGGGATGTCCTTTAACTGTAGTGTTTGCATTAGTCCCAGGCATCTTATACAACTCACTCTCTCGGGCAATCTCTCAACCTTTGAGGATTTAATTTGACTGGTTAGCAGACATAGCAACTTCCCAGACAGCCGACGCTTCTACGTGGAGTCCACTGACGGTTTTCGGGTAGACTTTTCATATCGGAAGTGTCTAGAGAATTTTGTCAAGGCCAAGTACCCTGATTCCGCTGACTTATTTATCGGAAAATACTTTGAAAGGCCCCGACCCAATGGCAAACGGGAGCAGAGTGTTGCCCCAAAAGAGGCTACAGAAAATAGATAGGGGTCAATTCTTTTGTTTATGGGAAGTAGTGTTAGGATTTTAGTTTATGCTGTGGAATTTGGTCGTCTGCTCTTTTGATTTGTATCTATATTTACCAAACGACTCTATAAATATATGGTCCTGCCAATGCCCTTTTCTTTTAATTGTATCTTCTTTTTCTCTTGGTTAATCATTGTGGAGGATTCAATTATGCCTTGTGATTCAGGGAGAAAAAAAGTGATGAGAAATCATCTGATTTCGTTCTGAGTCATGGCATTGTAAAAGAATAGGAAGAACAATGCCCTCAAACGTGCGTTCGGGTTGTCTTTCTAAATCGAAATGATTGCACAGTTTTAGCTTCGGTGTTTACGCACTCTTTTATTCCAAACTTAGGGTTGAGAGATAAATTTATGCGTCCTTGCCTCTTTCATGCATTAGTCCCTGTCTTGTGCACATATATTGCACGTATATCACACGTATTTTGCACGTATAAAATACTTATATTTTCGCCAAAATTATCTTCCACGTGAAATAGGTACATCCACTTTTAACTCCGGCAATTGTGGTTTTAGCTTTCTTTCCCGAACAATGTCATATTTATTCCTCTATTTTAACTGGTGACATCAACAACACTAAACCGACAGTTGAATGGATTGACCCAGCAACAGGGCCCTTAAGATGACAGTTCTTATGGTGGTCCAGTTTTTACAACGTTGGTTGGTATGATCATGAGTTTTACAACCAAGTATTACCATCTCATCCACAAATTGTCAAATTATGTGCGTAATGTCAGTATATTACGGAGAAAAGAAGTGCCAATTCAAAATTAGTAACTGTGTTAATTAGATAAAGAACACACTCAAATATACATATGCACATGCAAACAATCTAGATGAATATTAAAAGATCAAATGAGCTAATGCTATGGGCACATTATCTGATACTAACCCAGACTGATGCATTATCCTTCGTATCGACCGCATGATCGGTTCCACATCTGTTGAGTATATCTTATTCCTCTGATGTGAACATGTCTAATCTTTGCCAGGTTACTGTGAACATGCGAGGAGCAGATGGGTCCTCATTTATCATTTCACGAGGCCGTGAAAGGCTCATTCTCATTTTCCATGAAGTATGCTGTCCCTTGCTTTTCTTCTTCGAATCTCCTCCCCATTGGTCCTGCCGCTCCCATGGACTTGATTTTTCTGTTCCCTCAGCTTTGGAATTTTGAGAATTCCAACCTTTTCCAATTTGAGAACTGCCTTCACTCTATCCCAAGGCCACAGCACCCCATCCACCAGATGTGGAAGACGGTTCGTTGGGTCTTGTAGACTGAAGAACATCTGCATCAGCTTTGCCAGACATGTCATCGACACTTTTAGAACTATTCCAGCCACTTGGAGACATATCTCCATCCCCAGCCTTTTGTCCCCAGCCTGTGGCTTCCCATTGACTCTGTTTGTCAGATTCTTTAGCTTTAGGGCTGTGAGAAATATTCCAAACACACGTATTTGGCACGTATATGGCACATATATAGCATGTATAAAACTCTCATATCGGAAATTAGGGCAAAGGCTGGGCAATATAAGTGTTTTATACGTGCAAAATACGTGTGATATACGTGCAATATACGTGCGCATGACAGGGACTAATGCATGGCAGAGGCAAGGACACATAAATTTATCTCTCAACCCTATGTTTGAAATAGAAGAGGGCATAAACAACGAAGCTAAATCTTTGAAATCATTTCGATTTAAAAAGACAACCTGAACGCACGTTCGAGGGCATTGTTCTTCCTATTCTTTCACAATGCCGGGACTTAGAATGATATCAGATGATTTCTCATCACTTTTTTTCTCCCTGAATCGCAAGGCATAATTGAATCCTCCAAAATGATTAACCAAGAGAAAGAGAAGATGCAATTAACAAAAAAGGGCATTGGCAGGACGATACCCTATATCTGGATCCCTCGCCCACGGGTTAGTTGTTAAATATCTTTATCTTGTCCCCTGCTTAAGCCATATTTATCGATTGCCACCTTATTATCTACTCTGGGGATGTCCTTTAACTGTAGTGTTTGCATTAGTCCCGGGCATGTTATATAACTCACTCTCTCGGGCAATCTCTCAACCTTGGAGGATTTAATTTGACAGGTTAGTAGACATAGCGGCTTCCTAGACAGCCGACTCTTCTACGTGGAGTCCATTGACGGTTCTCGGGTAGACTTTTCATATCGGAAGTCTTTGGAGAATTTTGTCAAGGCCAAGTACCCTGATTCCTCTTGACTTATTTATCGGAAAATACTTTGAAAGGCCCCGACCCGATGGCAAACGGGAGCAGAGTGTTGCCCCAGAAGAGGCTACAGAAAATAGATAGGGGTCAATTCTTTTGTTTATGGGAAGTAGTGTTAGGATTTTAGTTTATGGTGCGGAATTTGGTCGTCTGCTCTTTTGATTTGTATCTATATTTAGCAGACGACTCTGTAAATATATCGTCCTGCCAATGCCCTTTTCTTTTAATTGTATCTTCTCTTTCTCTTGGTTAATCATTTTGGAGGATTCAATTATACCTTACGATTTAGGGAGAAAAAAAAGTGATGAGAAATCATTTGATTTCGTTCTGAGTCGCGACATTGGAAAAGAATAGCAACAACAATGCCCTCGAACGTGCATTTGGGCTGTCTTTCTAAATCGAAATGATTTCACATTTTTAGCTTTGGTGTTTGTGCACTCTTTTATTCCAAACTTAGGGTTGAGAGATAAATTTATGCGTCCTTGCCTCTATCATGCATTAGTCCCTATCTTGTGCATGTGTATTGCACGTATATCACACGGATTTTGCACGTATATGGCATGTATTTTGCACGTATAAAATACTTATATTGCCCAGCTTTTCCCTAATTTCCGATATGAGTGTTTTCTGTTACGACTGAAGATCGTTTTGTCTTCTCATTCTTAACTCTTACTTATCCTCATTTGTTTCGTTTGCATTTCCTCCCATTGCTCTTTTGTTGTTTTTCTTCATTCTGTGGTCCTTGGCAGTGCTGATCTCTTTCTCTCTCTGGGACATTTTGTAAGCTGCTTCACTTAACACGTCCTCTGTCTCTGAATGTACAAGGACAATGATCCACTGTCAATTGAGGATCAATCTTATGTAGTTGATAATGTTCTCAAACACCATCCAGATAAAGTTGCTAAGATGGGAGCAGGAATCGTTCATCTGACGGTATTATTTTACTGATGAATCTGCTTACTTGTGATTAATGCCTGGCCGATCACCCAGAAAGTGGGTCATTGTCATTGTACCTACAGAGAGAGAGGACGTGTTAAGTGAAGAAGCTTACAAAATGTCCTAGAGAGAGAGAGAGAGAGAGAGAGAGAGAGAGAGAGAGAGAGAGAGAGAGAGAGAGAGAGAGATCAGCACTGCCAAGGACCACAGAATGAAGAAAAAACAACAAAAGAGGGCATTGGCGACCTAAGAGGGGTTCGGGGTGCCACAACGCCGAATGCCAGAAAGCCTTTGAAGAGATAAAGCAATATCTTCTTTAGCCACCAGTGCTGGTACCACCAATTCCAAGAATACCACTGGTCCTTTACTTAAGCATCCATAAGGAGTCACTAGGGGTCATGCTTGCCCAAAAGAGGCCAAGTGATAAAAAAGAATGTGCGATATATTATCATAGCAAGAAATTCACTGTTTCTGAGATGAATTACTTAGAAGTGGAAAAAACATGTGTAGCATTGATTTGGGTATTGCACCATCTATGCTAATACACTCTCCACCATCAGATTTTGCTCGTGACAGAGAATGACCTAATCAAGTATCTACTAGAGAAGCCAGCTTTAGTTGGGAAGATGGCTAAATGGCAAGTCCTAATTTCCGAATTTGATATACAAAGCGTAGCACAAAAATCAGTCAAAGGGAGAGCCATAGCCGATATGTTGGCTGAAAATCCTAGAGAAGCAGAACTTTTTGACATAGCGAACTTCCTGGACGAAAGTATTTTCACAGTAGCAAATGATAAATGGACCATGTACTTCAATGGGGCTGTAAATTTATCTGGCTCTGGGACTGGGGCAATTTTGATCTCTCCAGCTGGCCAGCATTATCCCATAGCTGCAAAATTGATATTCCCTTACACTAATAATATCTTAGAATACGAAGTGTGCATCATCTGCTTGCAATTAGCCATTGACAGGAATGTCAAGAATTTACAGGTGTATGGCAATTCTGCACTTATTATTCTACAAACAGAGGGTCGTTGGCGGACACGCGATCATAAGCTGATCCCGTATCATGAATTCCTTGAAGAATTAATGAAGGAATTCGAGGAAATATCCTTTGAATATTTGCCAAGGTCCCAAAATCAATTTGCTGATGCATTGGCCACATGGTCATCAATGTTGCATGTGATGGAGGGATTGGATATTGAGCCATTAAAGATCGAGATTCTCAAACACCCAGCTTACTGTATGTCAATTGAAGACGAGCTAGACGGAGAGCCATGATACCACAACATCTTGAATTACCTCCAACTGGGAGAATTTCCTCAAGGATGTGAGGTAGCTGACAAGAAATATATCAAGAAGTTAGCGTCAAAATTCTTTGTTTCTGGCGGTGTGCTCTACAAAAGATCATTTGATTCAGTCTTGTTGAAATGTGTCGATGCTAGAGAAGCCAACCAACTAATGAAAAAAATACACGAAGGAGAGTGCGGACCACACATGAATGGCCACCTTTTAGCAAAGAAGATCATGAGGCTCGGATATTTCTGGTTAAGCATGGAAACCGATTGTATCAAACATGTTCGTTATTATCATTGGTGTCAGATTTACGGAGACAACGTCAATGCCCCACCTAACGAACTGCACTTGATGTCTCAGCCGTGACCATTTTCCATGTGGGGAATAGATATAATTAGGCCAATTAACCCCAAAGCTTCTAATGGGCATCGCTTCATTTGGTAGCTATTGATTATTTCACAAAATGGATTGAAGCGAGTTCATATGTCAACGTCACCGCAAAAAACATAGCCAAATTCATTTGTCGTGACATCATTGCCCGTTATGGTGTACCAAAAGCCATTGTTACTGATAACGGCTCGAATCTGAATAACAAGAATGTGGACGAGTTGCTTCATGAATTCCAAATTCGCCATTTGAACTCGTCACCTTATCGCCCGCAAATGAATGGAGTAGTGGAGGCAACTAACAAAAACATAAAGAAGATCCTATCTAAGACGGCAGACAATTATCGTGATTGGCATGAGCGATTGCCATATGCGTTGTTGGCATATCGAACCTCAATACGTACTTCGACGGGGGCAACGCCTTATTCACTTGTATATGGTATGGAGGCAGTCTTACTGGTAGAGGTGGAAATTCCCTCGTTAAGGATTCTCTCACAAATTAAACTCTCGGAAGCTGAGTGGATGCAGCAGAGATACGAACAGCTAAATATGATTGATGAGAAGAGACTTAGTGCACTATGCCATGGTCAATGCTACCAGAAGCGAATTGCAAAGTCCTTTAATCGCAAAGTTCGACCTAGACATTTCCTAGTGGATGAACTTGTGTTGAGGAAGCTATTGCCTATCATACCGGACCCACGCGGAAAATTCACTCCAAATTATGAAGGCCCTTATGTCATTAAGAAGATACTACCTAGTGGGGCTTTAATTCTGGTGGAAATGGACGACCACGAGCTGCCAAAGCTTGTAAACGCTTATGCGGTCAAGAAATACTTTCCATGAATGAAATCAAGGCTATATAGCCATTTCTTGTACAAATAGCACTTGCAGCATGCATTTCATGCCTACATTCTATACATAACTTGGTGTAAAAGCCAAGAAGTTGATTTGAACAAGATATCTATCTACCAAGCAAGCATGTGGGGGCATAACACATGTCGAGTTCACCTAACTTGGTGTAAAAGATATGTTGTTCTAGAGTTGGTTCAATTATATAAAAGAAAAAGAAACGCTCCAAGGACACTACTGGCGCTTCGGCCTAGTGGTATGGGGAATGAATGAACGGGTCCGAGAGGTACGGTGTTCGATCCTTGGAAACGGCAACGAGGTTGCCATAAAAAAAAAGAGAGAGAAAGAATAAAAAAAAATTGCATCTTTCATTTTTGTAAAAAGATGAGAATGCTTGAACTAATGAGACAAAAAAATCTTAGACTCTCTTCAAGCCTTAAAGCAACAGGTTCATTCCACCGTTTGCCACCAAATTATGAAATTGATGGAGGGGTCACCTAGTCGCCAAGGCCACAGGTAAGTACTCTTCTCCTCAAAAGCAAATGGAAAATAAATGGAGAATTTCCATCATAAAAAAAAAAACATTTAGTGTTTTTCTAGAAACAAGCACAAAAAAAATGGATATTGAAGAAACAAGTTTTCCACAAAGTTTGCAAAAATCTTCTTTTTGTCCATCCACTTGATGGATTACTCATTTCGAATCAAAATTCTCTAGAGATTGATCTACTCAGATGATCTTAGTGGAGTGAAAGGTGAAACATTGACCATGCCAAACAAGAAATGCTTAGGATGAAGAAAGATAAGCCATTTCCAAACACGTTCTTCAAACACTTTTGAGAGTTGAGTGAAAGGTAACCTTATCTTAGGATGAATGATTCATTCGCATTGAGCACAAAGATCGAAATAATAAAGGCGTTTCCTTCATCAATGCCCGGCATTGCACTAATCTCTTACTAACCCTTTGGGCTGAATAAAGTTGATCCTTCAAAGTACCCTTGTTGAGAACAACCCTACTTTGGAGCAGCATAGGAGGTTATGGTCATGTTGTAAAGCAAAAGATTAAGAAAGATTCTATTACTTTCACTTGCACCAATCTTCTGGTGATAGCTTCAGAGGAATTCTCATTAGAGCTTGACTCATTCTAAGGTGAAGAAGAGCATTTCCTTCTCTACCCAAACACTAATACCCATTGCTTTAACCAATTTGGGCCTGATTATTCATTTCTGAACCCCAAGCGGTGATCATCTCCCTTCACTGGGGCAAGACATAAGAATTGACCAAATACAATTGACAGTTACAAGAAAATGTGAAAAGCATCTCAAAAGTCATAAGAGCTACAAAAGTTCAAAGAACAAAAAGTTTGACAAATTATGGGGCATGAAAAAGTAGTGTGCTTAGTAAAAGCTGTGACATCCTGAAATTCGACCCCGTTTCGATAAAGTGAAATGTGCATATCGTCGGCGCGCCTATGGTCCTTTTTCTCTGAGCTGATCACTCACGAGTTAGCTAACCTATTGGGTGAAGCCGTTAAGGGATATAACCGCGGTAAAATCTCTAAAAGCTACCTGATTAGTTGGATTGTACTAAAATTGCGTTCGATCGATTTTAATCATGAAATTTAATTCGGTTTTGGGAATCGAATATTCGAGCGTGTTATAATTCATTTTTAGGATCGTCTCATCGTCTATTAATTTATTGCCCAGTCCGAAATTTCAAGAAAGAAATTATCGGAGGATAAATTGAAGACCAAAAGAAAATAGAAATGGAAAGGGAAAGAGAAAAAGAAAAGAAATAAGAAAAGTATTATTAGTTTATCTCTTTTTCTCTCTCTCCCTTTTTCTCTCTTTTTTCTCTCTCTCTTCGCTCTCCTCTCCCCTCCCCCTTTGTGCGGACACTTTTCCCCACCGACCGCTTATCCCTTCTCTTCTTCTCTCTCTTTCTTTTTTAGTTTTGACCAGTCAAATCCTTATCTCTTTCTTTCCCTCTCTCTCTTCTCTCCTTCTCTCTCTCAATGTTCTCTCTCCTTCCCCTGTTCGCTAGACGCCCAGCGAACTAGAAGCGGAAGAAGCCGTGTAACAGCAGCTCGCCTGAAGATCGGAGGTACCATCGCCAACCGTCCCGCCACCCGCACCGCACGCCTGCACACATCGCGTGTCCACCATTCGCTGCCCCGTGCGCCGCCTGCACTTGCCGCCCCTGCCGTGCGACCCAGCTCCTATTCGGCCTTTGTTCAGCCACCGTGAGTGGTTGAGCAGACTGCCGGAGCCACTGTTTGGCCTCACCGGAGCTTCGCCCGCTCTCCCGACCTCTTGCCGCCCCCAACCCTCTCTCTTTCTCTCTATTTTGCAGCCAAACCAGCTACCCACGGAGTGGGTTTCCAGCCGGCTCGTGGGCCGTTTTGGGCCGTTTCCGGGCCTCGAACCCGAGCCGTGCTTTGGGAAGAATCGTTCCTTGTGTCGTCCCTGTCGGATTGATACGTTTTGCGCGCAATTCCGGTGAGTAATCTCACTAATCTCGGATTAGTTGGCTAATTATGCTTAAGGTTGGTTTAGTTTTAATAAATTATGTTTAGGTTGTTAGATTAGAATAAATTAGCAATTATTAGTCAATCATGATGCGATTTAGATAAATTGATTGCGCAATTAGCAAGTAGATGTGGTCTACTAATTATTGGAAGTGCCTCGGGATTTTTCCCGACCATTAGTGGGCTCCAATTAGGCTTTTCAGGCCTAAGTGGAATTTTTGGTATTTAAATATTAATTTTCGGAATTAAATTAATTATTTATTTATTTTCCGAAAATTCAACTGGGATGGCCCGAGACCAGAATATTATGCTGATGACCGTGGTGAAGTCCGTTTATTTAATTGGGCTTTATTTTGTGTTAAATTGAATTTTTAATATTTATTAATTAATTATTTTTTGGAAATTAAGATTAAGATGGCCAATGACCGAAATCTCGTGCTGATTGTCGTGACGTAGTCTGTTTATTTATTTGAGCTCTACGTTGTATGAAATGAAATAAATTGTGATATTTTAGGGATTTACCCTAAATTGATTGAAATTGAGTGAAATTGAATTATTGATTGGTAGATGGCTGAGTATGGCTAGTTAGCAATTGTAATGCCTTGTTGAGCTATAAGTGAAGAGAGCGATGAGAGCTAACTGAGAATTCTATTGGCTGAGACCGATCAAGTACGAAGTATAGACAGGGGTGGTTAGGTGATAAAGTACATCACTGTGCGAAAATGGCGCCTTAAAGAACGCACGTAGACTGTCTATGACTTATGGTAGGCGTGGTTCGGTGATTAAGGATATCACTGTGCGAAAACGGCGCCTTAAAGAACGCACATAGACTATCTATGAATCGTGACAGGCGTGGTTCGGTGATAAAGTACATCACTGTGCGAAAACGATGCCTTAAAGAACGCACGTAAACTTTATATGACTTATGGTAGGCGTGGTTCGGTGATTAAGGATATCACTGTGCAAAAACGGCGCCTTAAAGAACGCACGTAGACTACCTATGAATCGTGACAGGCGTGGTTTGGTGATAAAGTACATCACTGTGCGAAAACGGCGCCTTAAAGAACGCACGTAAACTTTTTATGACTTATGGTAGGCATGGTTCGGTGATTAAGGATATCATTGTGCAAAAACGGCGCCTTAAAGAATGCACGTAGACTACCTATGAATCGTGACAGGCGTGGTTCGGTGATGAAAGACATCACTGTGCGAAAATGATTCCTTAAAGAATGCACGTAGACTGTCAGTGATTTGTGACCTATGGCGGGCGTGGTTCAGTGATGAGGAATATCACTGTACGAAAACGGCGCCTTAAAGAACGCACGTAGACCGTCTGTTACTTATGTCACCTTGGCGAAAATGACGCTCGAGAGCATTGATGGAGCTCTGTGACTAAGTGTACTATTGGAGGTTATGTGGGATGGAGTGAATGACCTAGAAATGATGAGATTAGACAGTCATTTTATCAAGAGTGTGTAAGAAAACCTTCCTGACTAAGAAGCTCTAGTTTGGCATGCTTAATGAGCATTTTTTACGAGTCGTAGCCTTTCTGATAAGAACTTGACTCTCGGAGAATTTGATGATTGATGATATATCCCTGAGCAAGATGACAGTTTTGCGCCATATAATGTTGATTGACATCGAATGTTCTTCTAAAGTAGTCAGACCTAGTTTGATTAGCTTGTTCAATTAATGTTGCAATATTACCAATACATCTCTTGATGACGTTTCTAATGACATTTGCTCAAGTTGAGTTTAACGGGATTTTTCAGTGAAGCCATGCAATTTTCAAGGAGTTAGCGGGGCTTCCCTAAAAACCAAAAGTTTATGGTCAGCCATCAACCACAAGGTTCATGGGACTGCCTTAAACCACACGATTAGTGGGACTTCCTTAAACCATAAGGTTAGTGGGACTGCCTTAAATCACACAGTTAATTGGACTTTTTTAAACCACAAGGTTAGTGGATTGCTTTACACAAGGTTCGTGGGGCTGCCTTAAACCACAAGATTAATGGATTGCCTTAAACCACAAGGTTCGTGGATTGCCTTAAACCACACGGTTAGTGGGACTTCATTAAACCACAAGGTTAGTGGATTGCCTTAAATCACAAGGTTCATGGGACTGCCTTAAACCACATGGTTAGTGGGACTTCCTTAAACCACAAGATTAGTGGGACTACCTTAAACCACACGGTTAGTGGGACTTCTTTAAACCATAAGATTAGTGGATTACCTTAAACCACATGGTAAGTGGGACTTCCTTAAACCACAAGGTTAGTGGATTGCCTTAAACCACACGGTTAGTGAGACTTCCTTAAACCACAAGATTAGTGGATTGCTTTAAGCCACAAAATTCGTGTGTATATCCTTAAACTACACTTTTCAAAATATTCACAGGTACATCTTTAAACCACGCCTTTACATCAAGCTCACTTGCATTTTCATTGTTGCACATATCAAAAAAAAAAAAAAAATTAGAAGATTATGTGTCACATTATCTTTGAAAGAAATCTCTTTGAGCTCCCTTCCAAAGAGGGACAGCTGTTAACACTTAAATTTTTGCTCAAAATCACTTTCAAAAAAAGAAAAAGAAAAAATGGGAACTTGTTTTTCCACAAAAATATTTCTCGTCAAATTATTGCATAAGGATTACCTAGGCATTTAATATGGTTTTTAAATGCATTTATTTTCTTGATATAAAAAAAAAATCAAAGAAAAAAAATCAAAATTTAAAAAAAATATATAAAAAAATATAAAAAAATTAATTAAAAAAAAGTTGGAGTTGATGATTTGAATGTGACTAGCCAAGCCCAGAAGGTCAGATTGTAATTAAAATGGCAAGTTGAGGCCAAAATGCAATTTCCAAAAGTTGAGGGACCAATTTGCAAATTTCGCAAAATTTCGCCCGATCCTTTAAATCATCATCTGGGCCTCCAATTAAGTTGAAATTGAATTTGGGCCTGGTCGAATCTATCAAATTGGGCCAAAATGACCAAACTTGCATTAAATTGAGTATTTTCGGATAAGAAAATGGTCAACTTTGAGGGACCTTTTTGCAAACTTGGGTGGGCAAAATTGCAAAATCCGGTCGAGATCCTAAACTACTATACATGAGCTTGCTAATTTATCAAAAATTGCAGCCAAATTCATGGATTAAAGCATCTAAACCAGCTAACAAATCTCAGTCCTCAAGTTGGTCCAAGTTGGAGCCGCCGAGTAAGCAACTTGGTGGCCCCACCATATCCTCCTTAGCTGTCCAACCGGCTTGATCTTTGTACGTGATAAAAGGCCAAAATGAGTAGTGCAAGTGGACAGAAATTTGCTAGGGATAAGTTGCTGAAAGCACGGGAAAGTCGCAGCAAAATCGGCACACTCAACATCTACCAAATTTGAAAATTTTTGACTAACTCAGAAAGTGGGTGGACTACTTAGTTAGTAGGCTTGGCAAGAGGGCAAAAAGCGCGTGAAGAGATTGCTTGATGCAGTGGATAAGATCTATGAAGCATGCTCGTTTGAGGGAGAGGAGGCAGAAGACAAGAAACACGAGAGGGAGCTCGCGATCGTGCTCAAAACAACCCCTCAGAAGCAACTCTAGAAAAAGCAAAAAACCCATAAACTCCATCAACACTTAGAGAGAGAAGTGAATTTTTTCATAGACTTAGATTCAAAATTAGCCAAAACCTTCAACTAGAGAGTGAAACTTCATTCAAAGATCTTTCCAACCATAGGTCACACGTCTAAAATGAAGATCGGGAAGACCTCCTAAAGCCCCCCCAAATAGATACCCTCCTAGAGGGCCAAGGGAGTCCTAAGATTTTTCTTAAATGTTGAGCCCGGTTGGTCACGAGTGAGGAAAAGCAAGTGTTTTTGAGAAAAGGGAGAGACAAATGAGGAAATTCATGAGTTACAAGCCAAACTATAATACATATAGTTTGGGTTGGCTTTGATTTGGCCAACAAAAGAGGTTTAAAAACTTTTACCAAGCACAATGCTTTTTCATATTCCTAGTTTTTAATTTTTGTTGTCTGAGGAATTGGCTTTGGCAAGTTCAAGCAAAACATTGCTATTAGATTCTAAAGTCTTCATCTTCAGTTAGTGCTCTAGGTTATGCTACTTGAATGTCAATAATTCCTGCTTTACCTCAATGTGAGAGTGAAATTACAAACTCAATTGGGCTGTACAATGAATACAAGTGCATAGAGAAAGAACTGCTTTTTGTCATTCTAAGGCACTTAAATCATCGTGAGTGTTTGATATGCAATAAAGACAACCAAAGATTGATGCAAGTGTGAGCAAGAAAATTTCTATTCCATTTCTCACCTTGTGATGCCGCCTTGCCTCCGATTTGCCCTAGTGTGAGATGGTTCTTGACAGGGGTATGAAAGAAACTTCACAAGTGTATGGGACTCAAAGGGGGTAAGCCATCATCATTCTAAACCTGTAGTGTTTAGGGAAGAGAAATGAAATGCCTTTCATTACTTTGGTTATTGTACCATTTGCAAGAGAACCCTTTACCTTGCAGACATGGAATTTTCTGCAATCATCTCATAAGGGTATAAATACGGGACTGCGTGTAGGATATGATTTGCCTTTCATCATCCTGATGCACATCATCCAACATGCTCAATCAATCTTATATCCTTCATTCAGCTATCTATTTTGACAATCCTCAGTGAAATTAATGATCTAGACAAACAAAAAAATTATGCATAATCCGTTTTGAAAAGGCATGCGGCATTTTAAACATGTGGAGTTTGTAATCCTAGTACAAACAAATAATTAATTTTACTAAAAAAACTTGACTAACAACATTAGAGGTATTTATTTAACAAAATTGTATTTACAAATATGCTAAATTTTGAACATCAAAGGGGTTATTCACAAATGGGTGTCCATGGGCTGTCCTTATTCAGTAGGGATATGACACATAAATGATTAGTCGAGGTTGGGAATCTTATCATTGATTTGATGGGCATCTCTACTTTTGCCCCTACAGGAGGGAATATGCAAAAATGGATCAATCATTAGGGCCAAAATCAAATGTGAATTGAGGCCAAAAGGATTTCTGTCATTTGCTTTGGCGATACTTGAGACACCATTTTGCTTAGGAGAGTTTATTAGAGTCTAACATGCCTCTCATTGATTTGTTATCCGTATCTTTGCTGATCAGGTGATCCTACAACAAATAAGAGGGAACATGTTAGTCACGAACTCTTTCAGGAGTCGAACAACTAAAGACGATGCAACATTACCCTTCATTGGTTTACAGATGATTAAATAGATCTGAAGCACAAGAAGGATATGAAGTCCTACATTTTCGTTTCGTTAGGTCAACTACTCTCCCGTTTTTACAGATGCAAGAGATGCAAATATTTTTTATTAGTTTTTTATATATATAGCAGTTAGTTGCCACTTCTAAGGATTGAACCTCAAACACCTCTGAACCATTTCAATCCCCACACCACCAGACCGTAGCATTGGTAGTGTTCATGGACTGCTTATTTTCCCATTTAACTGAATTGGCTCCTGAATGATACGTCATTTCACACCAAGTTAGGTGAATTCAATGTAGGTCACTCCCATGTACTTGCTTAGCCAATATTGATTTACCCCAAATTAACCATTGAGTTTGGTTCTTGAATCCTGATGCTTCCTATTAATAGGGAAAAATATGTTAAAAGCGAATTTAGAGAGGGGGAGTATTGGAAACGATACCAAATTACCCTTCCCTAGAGTTTGTATTTGATAACTCCTAGGGATATTTGAATATTGATGACAACCTTTTTGTCTTGACGTAGTTCAACATCTCTTTTGATTGACCCTTCTCATTCAAGGCCATGTTATGCATGATTGATGGTCATTAATTCATCTTCAACGCCTTCCTTTTATGGAATTTTTCTTCTATCTTCGATCGTATGAACATTAGCATTATTGGGCAAAGTCATGTATCTCAAGCTTTCATGGAATCAGAGATGGACAATCAAAATATCCAATTTTCTAATTGCAATCATTTCTTGGGAGAGTATGCATCTCAGACATGAAGTGAGGTTTCTAGATTCTAAAGTCATAATCTAGAATAAAGGGCTAGAGGTCGCTTCGACTATTTGGATTTTCTCCTTGTTGATAGTAGCCAATTCAAAGGAAGAGAAAGAATTCATTCCTCGTATTTCTAGGCTTGTTGAAGTTGAATATCCCATCAATGGGACTGCAATGTTTGGTTGCTTGGGCACGTTGTGCGAAGAAGTTATTGCTCAAACTTGAGACATAGTTGGGTAGGTGCAAGGTGGAGTGTATAGAGCCCCAGGGACAGTTTGCAAAAATGGAAGGCTAATAGCAGCATGGAGGAGGCTACCCTAGCCTAAGTTACCATAGTATGCATGCTTCGAGTTTAACCGTATGCCTGTACCTATTACGTCCTATCTTTCATTTCCTGTAAATAAAAGAGAGAGGATGTCATTTCTAAAATTATGTTCAAGGAATAAGACACACCCTTTTTTGAAATGGGATGATCCTTTCTACTTACCCCTGCTTTCTTGAAAGAGTGTTTTTGAATTTGGCAAATTCACATGACATGTCATTTTTCTAATGCCCCCTATCTTGTTAAGTCGAAGGGGATGATACTCTGAGACACGAAGTGAGTAAGTTAGAAAAATAAACAAGATTAAATTTAATATCTCATTTTGACAAAAGCCTTTGATAATGAAATATTTTTTTGTTTTCATAAGTATATATTTGGGGGGGATGAAGACTGAGGAAGCCTAGCCCTCAATATTTTTCTTGGATGATATTTTCTTTTCATGGTTGAATAGCATCACTAGGCCAGTTTGGAATACCACCTCATGTTCTCAAAATGAAATATTAGCACTGTACATTTTGAGTGAAATTAAATTACTAGAATGGAAAATGCAATAGTAACACACTAGACAGGATAGAGAACATGAGATTATAACAACCAAATCCCATGAAAACTCCTATGAAAATGAGCACCTTGATAGTGTTGGTCTTGAAATCAAGCACCTTTAAGTTCTTCGCCCTCAGTAGATTCGAAGTATTCGCATGAGAGGATCACTTCATTGAAGCTACAAAAGTGCAATCTATGTAACCAAAAGCGATGCTTGTGGAGTAAGGCCTTTATGAATAGCTTTATCATTTCTTCTTCGGCCAATTGAGGATTGGTTTGCTTCACGAAAGCCTCCCACCTTTCTTTATATGCTCGGAAATCCTCCATTGGTCTTCTTCTTATGCAAACCAAATCCTCGCAAGGCAGTTTAGTTCCAATTTGGTTTTGGTATTGGTGCAAGATTGCAGAAGACAGCTCATTCCAATCCCTCATGAGGTAGATCCTTGCCATGAAGAACCATTGCAATGCAGGCCCTATGAAACTTTCTTGGAAGGCTTGAATTATGAATGGCGTCCAGTTGCAATGCCGACTCATTTTAGCGTGGAAGGATTACAAGTGGGTCATGGGATAAGTCATGCCATTATACTTGCGGAGATTAGGTATTTCTTTGGGAGTCGTAGTCTTGTGGAGGCAAGATGGACTCGCTATGTCTTGATTAGGCCAATGGTTTTCCCATTGCATATTTATTATGATGGTGAATTCTACTACTTCAGGAAAGATGGATTCTACCGAGATCATCTCATTGCCTTCTTCTAGGTCGAAATTTCCAACCGAGGATGAGGTGTTTACATCATCCTCATGGTTAGGTGAGAAGTTTAGCAACTCATTGGGAGATAAGCTATGAAGAATGAATGTTCCTCCTTTTAATAGGCTTTGGACCCTGTGCATGGGTGGGAGGTGGTTGTTTGATGAATTGCTGACTTCATCTGTATAATACTAGTAGCTTTCAGGATTGTACCCTAAGAGATGTTCGAAGTCTTAGTGTGGCGGCTCATTGGCTATCAAGTTTTGCCTACATTCAATGGCCGACATTCACTCGTATTACTTAGGCTTTCTTTTCTTGACTCCTAGTCTTAACCTTTTGAGTAAAGCCTTTCATTTTGCCAGCTGGACTTTATCAAGGGAACTAGGAGATGGTGGAGCTTTGCTCCCTAGGTTGATGGGGGTCGACATTCTTTGGACCCTAGCTCTTGCAGTAAGCCTAGGAAGCTGCCTTGTCATGCTTTGGTTCTGAATAGGTTTTATGGTGTTAACTTTGTTTGCTGGCTTCTTGCCTTTCCTAGTGGGAAGCTTCTGAGTAATAGGATACTACTTGGTTGTCCTTTTATCATGCAAGGCTACATCGATATTTTTTTTAGTGGGCTGTAGGTTAGACTAAGCGGTTAGGCTCCTCCCTGACATGGCATGTGTTCATAAGAACATATTATCCTTCATCTCTGCGACTATTAGCTTTTCGTGAGGTGGGGCGATGTCAGTGTCGGTGTTAGCGCTATATTCTTATCATAAAGCATCAGTCAGCTCCTCCCAAGTCTTAAGGAGACTAATCCTCCTTACAATGTACCACCACATGGTGAGGCCAGTCAGGTTTGATTGGTACGATTAAATCATCCTTCGGACCAGGTAGGCCTGTAAATAGGCTAATGAGTAAGAGGTATTGGCGTATTCTTCGCATTCATGTACTTTGAGCTCTTCTAGGAATTTAACACTGGCATAATTAGATAAATCAATGGGATTTTTCTCCTGTAGTTGGCTTAACTTCTTCATGATCCTTGCAAACTATTTGTCCTATTTGTTATCCCTTGGCAAATTCACAGGTGTCATGAGCATGTTTAAGGCAGCTACGGGGTTGGGCTTGGCCTGAGTGGACTCCATTCGCCTTAAGAGTTGTCGAAGAATAATGGACATTTGTCCTACGCCATCTTTGATATTTGTGAGGCGATTTTGTACATAATTCTGATCAAGCGCTATTGCCTGAGTCCATTCGCGGGCGACTAGTGGTTGGCTATTCATAATTACCTGATGCCATAAAAACAATGAATGAGCATGAGAGTAAATAAAGATTGACCCATGGTAATGGTCAAACTGTTTTTATTTATCAAAAGATGATTTCATAGACAACATACTTCTAACATTTATACTTGAATTTAAAATGACATAATGAAATAGTAGATATTAAATAGAAGTCACTAAACAATAGGACTAAGACAAAACTTTCACAATATTAACACTAGGGAGCCTTTTGTTGTGAAGATGTTTGCTTCCATGGATTGGCTTTTAGACGTGTACCAAACTTACTCTTAAATCTCTTTGCATATGCTCTGCTTGCTTGTGTTGACTGATTTTGCCAGTCGAGTCATGGACCGATGGCTGTAGTCTTGTTGGGATACGATGATTGCGGATGTAGGACTCAGAAGCGTGATAGGCCTTTTCCTGCGCCTCAAGCCCTTCGAGTAACATGATCCTTTTGCAATGGCACTTGTTCCATGTTTCCTCGATAATGGAAATCTCGAATGCATAGTCACGACTTTGATAGGTGAAAAAGAGTGGATAGATCTTTGTTTTGAAAGGCGATGGGATCTTCTAAAGGGCTCCGTATTGTCATGCCACCCTATATGGGTAATAGGGAGTGGCGCCAGTGAGGACAAGCAACAGGATTGGATTGCAACATTTGTAAACAGAGCGAGCTCTCTTTTTATGGAACCAACCAGCACACCATAGGAGAAGCAAGGTCTCTTTCAGAAATTTATTCAATTAAAACAGCTTTGGTTGGGAATGTATGGTCCTAGAACCACGAATTTCTATAATATATTTTCGAAATTATTTATTTCAAACAATTACATGAGACATTGAAATTTGCTTAGGTGAGAAAAGATCCAAACCTGTAAAATTTCTGAGGAGGCCCACATTATTTTTTCCATGTTTTCTTTAAAACGATTAAGGGATAAGAATGTTTTGGCTAAAATCATATTAACATAATTTTGGTCCCTTAATACTTGATCAACCACCCATGCCATCGAGGGACTTATGGCATTTTTTTGATGGGGGAAAATAATGAACCTGAAAAAGTCTAGGAGGAAGATCTCATTTTTTGGGGTCATGGGTTGATTTTCAAAACAAGCAGTCAAAAACGATAGTGGGCAGGTCTTATGATTAGTTTCAAGAATTTGCCTCACAACATGAACTTCAGTTCTTAAAAGTTGTGCTAACCAACATAGCAAGTTAATGCCTATTGGTGACCTAACAAGCTTATTCTCGAGAGGCATTCCAAAAATGATGTTGTATTCCTTTAGAGTTGGGGTTAGTTCGAACCCACCAAACATAAAAGTGGGCGTCCTAAGGCAACAAAAATGTGCTATCCCCAGTAGGACTTTAGGATGAACAGGGATTTGGAACAATGATAGGAGATGACTGACTTTGCCTTTCATGCGTTCTTGGGCAAATTGGTCCAATTGACCCCACTATCTGAAGAGCTCTGCTTTGGGGGTTGAATGTGGCATCCGAGAATTTCAACCCGAAATATTGATTTTGAGGGAAACGGTATTTGTCTTTGAATGGCCATAGGGACAATTACATCATCGGCCACGATATTTTATATCTTGGACCAAACCTCTTATGAAAATGTTAATTGATTATGAGAATGTTAATTGATTTCTATAAATAAAGATGAAAATCAAATGCCCTAAAGTGGTGTAGGAATTACGGACTTATAATTAATATTTTTCCTATGGGCTATTTAAATTGGACATAGGACAATTTGATAAAGAAGACTTTGTTCTTGACTATGCACTTTATAGATTTGATTTTATGGATTAATGTCACAAAGTCTTTTGGCCATTTTATTATGCAATTAGGTATTTATTTAAATAAGGATTAAGATGTATTATTAAATATAAACTCGGGCCATTTAAGTTTGGACCTTAAGCCCAAGTGAGATGGGCCTAAAGTGGGCCATAAGCCCGGCCCATTGTCGACGCATGGAGGGGAGGAGTGAGGAGCTGCATGGCCTCCAAGTGTCTTCGGCAAGGGAGACACTTGTCTCCTTCTTAGGGACAAGTGTCCCCCATGCAAAATAAGAATGCATGCAAATATATATACAACCAAAAAGAGAGAGAGAGAGGGAGTGGCTTGTTTTGAGAGAGAGAGAGAGAGAGAGAGAGAGAGAGTTGCGAGAGAGAGGAACCGAGAGGGAGGAGAGGAAGGAGCTCGCCGTTCGTCTGCCTGCACGCCGTCCGTCCGTCGCCAGTGTGCCGTTCGTGTGCCGCTGTCCGCTTGGTTCTAGAGGCAAGTTGGGACTGATTTCCACTCTTGCATGTGTGTCTTGCATGTGTGATTTGTTGGTAGTACGTTTCCGATGTTAGGGTAGGCAAAACCGAAGCTAGAATGTGACTTGTTCTTGAGAATGCTTGATGTTTTCGTGTGAACCGCCTGACCCAGAATCTTGTGAGGGCTTGAATGCATGTTTCAAGTTGGATTTTGACCATTATTTCTTCATGAAAGTTGTAGTCAACATCTTAAACTACAACATACTAAAATTTGGGACAAAACGATGGAGATTTATGGGGTCAAACTCTCATCCTACGAAGACACTAGATCTGGAACGATTTCGCTGACCTTTTGGTGGATTTGTGATTGCATGTCGGTTTTTACCAAGAATCTCTCTTCGACTTCAGCATGAAACTTGTATAGAACATACTAAAAATTGACATACTCAAATATGAAGTAAAATGAGCAAGTGTAGCCTAGTGAATCGACTTACTTTTGAAGACGGTTAATCTGGAAACACGGTACTGGACACCCGAGAATTCTTGGACTCATATGGTGACTATTCTTTAGAAATTTGACTTAGTTTCCTTAATGAAAATTGTAAGGGACCTCTTGAAGTAAAACATATCCAAATTTCAGAGGAAACGAAGAAGAATAAAGGGGTGAAAACTCGATATTTCAGAGATGACTACACTGGACGTTTCAGTGAGAGAACCAGGAGCTTCGTACGCTTATAGAAAATTATCTGGAACGAATATGGCCTAGAAGTCTTCATGAAAAATATAATTCAGTGTCTTAACTACAACCTGGTAAAATTTCATAATTTTTGGAGGTCGTTAGGATATTTTAATCGAATTATTTGAAAACTGCACATTCTGTTTTATCCGAATTTGCATGCTGAAATTGTGTGGATTATATCTTCTTGTGTGGAACTCTATTGGGCATGTGTTTCGCATGAAATTACCATCTTATTGTCTTGTCTATCACGTGCCTTGATTTCACGATTTTTGAGAAGCATATGGATATTTAATTTGAATATTTTCTAAAATGGGTACATGCTGGAATTTTGTAAAAGGCATGAAATATGGACCATTTTAAATTACATGGACTCCATGAATTGTATTGCTATGGATGATGGCGTCTTGCTGCATGTATGATGATGATTTGAGGTGCATGTATGAATTCAATGATGAATATGATCTTGATTGCCATCACATCACATGCCATGTTAAATTGAATTATAATTGAAGATGTGAATTGAGATAAATGAGGAAGTTGTCGGAGGTGAGCCAATGATGCCCCTGGAGTGTCAGGATGTCTGGCTAGAAGGGTAAAGACTGGATGCCCGGTTGTATCATGGATACATGCCCGGAGGGTCCTCGGGAGTTTCGAGATGCCCGGAGAGTGGGGAGCCGGAAGCTCGGCAGGTATTGTGCCGAGGGATACCTCGCGATGCCAGTTGGGGTGGGAGATGCCTAGCTAGAAGGGTAAAGGCCGGATGCCCGGTTGTATCTTGGATACATGCCCGGAGGGTCCTCGTGATGCCAGTTGGGGTATGAGATGCCAGGAAATGTGAGGGTGCCGAATGCCCGGTTGCATCTTGGATATATGCTCGGAGGGTTCTCGCGATGCCAGGATTGGGCGCGAGTGATGAATGTGGGATGCAAACATTGGTCTCGGGAAAGAGAAATGTGGATGTCCAATATGAAAAGATGAAATTGAGAAATTGAAATTGAAATATGCATGATTATATATGCATGACATGATGATAAGTGCGTGGATGCATGGTAATGATGATGGTACATGTGACATGATGATGATGTTACATGAATGGATGCATGATATGATGATAAATGCATGGATGCATGGTAATGATGATGGTACATGTGACATGATGATGGTACGTGTGATATGATGATGATGTTACATGCATGGATGCATGGTAATGATGATGGTACATGTGATATAATAATGATGTTACATGCATGGATACATGGCAATGATGATGGTACATGAAATAATGATGATGTTACATGCATGGATGCATGGCAATGATGATGGTACGTGTGATACGATGATAATGTTATATGCATGGATGCATGGTAAGGATGATGCCATATGTGACATGATGATGGTAAGTGTATGATATGATGGTGATGTCTATATGATGATGATGGTACATGAGGTATGATGACATGTGCATGATGCCATGGTATGTTGTGCATGGATGCTTGTATGACATGTGATGCTATGATTGTGATGATTGCATGGCATGATGTATTGAGTGGTTTATTGGTCCTTTACCTGCTGAGTGGTTGTACTCACCCCTTTGGGGACCAACATTTCAGATTAGTAGATGAATTAAGCGGTTTGATATGATCGCGAGAAGAAGGATAGCAAAGGAGGGAACTTTTGGACACCGACACTGATCGATGGACTTTAAGTATTCGACTGTTGGAAGAGATGTCGGTCATCTTTTGAAGTATAACCTAGTATAGACAACTATGGAATTTTGATGTACCGATGAATGATGTCCATATGGTTTAAGTAAATAAAAAAGTGTGGCTTTTACCTATAAATGTTTAGTTGGTGTGCATCGTTTTCTGAATATAGGGAAGGGAGTTGTTGGATGTGCTTCCGTATATAAATTGCGCAAGGGTCCAATCTAAAAGATGTAAACCTCCAGGTTGTATGGACCCGCTACAATTGAAATGGTATCAGAGTAACATTTTATTAGGAAAAGTGAATGGTAAGCGAACTATGGTGACCCTAATCGGATCGGGGGCCGTCGAGGGGTGCCACATTGGAATAAACTGGATATTGTCTCCTCCTATCGCATATAAACTAGGATCCAAAAAAACCTACCTAAATTGCCGTGGGCCAATGAAAAAGACTGAGTAAAAACAGATAAAGAAATCACTTTGCTTTTAAAGAAAATGGCAAGCACACATACATGCTACTAAGAAGGTTTAGAGAAATTAAAAGGGTGTCTGCCTATCGCAGCCACACATTGGTATCATACCCTCTTAACCTAGCCTTTACCTAAAGAAATTTGTGGAAAAGAAAGGCAACGTCTACATCGCAGTCTTGCGTTCAAGATCGTATTTTTTTTAACACCATCCTAAATATCCTATGGCGGCACAGGTTTGGCGACCGGATTGTGTGTGCCACATGTAGTGCTAAAAACATTAAAACATGCATGATAGTTTATAATCACAAAACATTTTATTTTAACAAAATTAAAATTAATCTCTAAGCTACTAACCCGCATAAAAAAGAAAAAAACCGAAGTTAGTGAAGTGTTTAAACAAGTGTTTAAACAAGATAAAGAACGGCCTAAGTCCACAAAAAGTTTCCAATGGAGTCGCCAAGCTGTCACAACTTTCTTTTTGACGCTCAATACACACGGGCGCCTATGGAGGCTAATGGCTGGCTAAGTCTATTAGGCTTAGCCCAAGCTCTCCCAAGCCCACCAATTCATGACTTATGGTCTGAGTTTTTAATTTACAAGTTAATTTTAGATAGGAGTCACCACTAAATAATTTGTGGTGGGTTGATTAAAAACCTAAGCGAAATATTGGAAGAAATATTTTATTCCTACGCAACTAGAGAAACTAGAATCAGGAACTTGATTACACTAGTTAATCACTAATGCCCTTTCGCTACCTAATCTTATTTAAACCCTAAGGCCTTTTGGATTTTCAAGGGATTTTCTATGCATTTGTAGAGGAAAAACATACTTTTTTTGATCTTTTTCTATTTTTTGAACATAAAAGGTATTTTTTTGGGTTTTTTTTTATCTTTTTTCAAAAATATAAATCTTTTTTTTAGTTTTTTTATTTTTTTGGGAAAACATATATATTTTTATTTTTTATTAAAATATTATTTTTTATTATAACATAAAAATGACATGGGTCGGACTTGCGTGTTGGGATCGACCCAGTTCGTTGGCGATTGGCTTGGATGGGCCCGAAGCGTAGGCCCAGCCCGTAGCTTCCCTTACCTATTAAAAAGAAAAACACTCTAGGCCCATTTAGACAAAATTGGGCCCGTTTTTAATTAAAAGGAAATACCCAACCTGAGTTTTAAACTAACCAAAACCCAGCCTGCTACAAATAAACCCTTGAGTCAATTGGGTCATGCGCCCAACCCAGCTGACTCGCTTTTGTAGCTGTCATTGCCTTCATGTGACTCGGCAGTCGCAACAGATGACGTCGCCCATCCTTGCCCCATCGTCCAACTCCGCCAACGCCACACCGGCCTACCCTGATCGATGACTTGACCTTCGTGCAACCTGGCACCATTGCTGACCATTGCCACTGGTCACTGAATCTTTGGCCGCGGCCACCAAGCGAAGGGATTCCACAACCCTTCTCTCTCTCTCTCTCTCTCGTTTTTTCTTTCCTTCTTCCTCTGGCTAGTTTAACGACTCACTAGAGGGAGAAAGAAAGAAAGATAAAGATAAAGAAAAAAAAAGGGAAAAAAATGAAATGATAAAAAATTGACACTTCAGTGCCAGCCGACCAAAATTAGCCACATGGACTAAATTAGTATAAATGCAAAAATTTTATGATTGAATTGGCAAGAAAAAAAAGGTTTAGAACTAAATTTAAAAAGTTGCAATAGGTTTATAACTATTTTGGTAATTTTTCCATTATATGTTCTTTTACATATGTAAAACTAAGGATAAAATAAGAGTACAAGGGAGAAGGAAAATATTTATTTTTCATTGCATGAATCGCTCCAAATCCCTCCATTCAAACAAATATGAGGGATTCAAAAATATGTACAAAATTAGCTCCTTTAATTCCTTTTATTCTTTATTTTCTATTCCTTTCATCTCTTATCTCCATTTATATAACAAAATGTTTTCGAGATCAATTCTCTTCTCTCATGGTTCTTTCTATTAGTGCGAAGTTCCTTTTACTTACTATAAAGGAAATCTCCACTAGCAATGAACTTGACATAAATTTTATTTTACAAGTGGATCCTTATATTTTAGTGAGCTTATTATTATAAATTGCGTTGTTGCCATGCCATCTCTCTCGGTGGGAAAGGTAGGTGGATTTGCCATTTGTGATCCTTAAGATCATTCATATACTTAAATGAATATACAAGGATAAAGGAACCCAATCGTAAAGCTTTTGCACCAAAAAAAAAAAAAGAAGAAGCAAATTTTATAAGATCTCTCGATCATTATTGAGCTTGTTATTCACCCAACAATGATCACATCGCCATCCCTACTAATGTTCTTTAAGATCAATGCGAATCCTAAGTTCCATTAGAGACCTTCCACCATCGTCCTTGTTCTACTTTGCTAAGCGTCAAGTCTGCCAACTTAAAAGCCTTCCATTTATTTGAGCAGTTGATCATAATTTCTATTTCATGGCAAGTTATTTGCTATTGATTACAGGTTTTGACCCCGATCATTTTTTTTTTTCTGAGCAAGTTAGTCCATGATATTTTTGTAAGTAGTGACTGAACATCATACTTTATTGCTAAGAACTACGTCATCAATTAGTAATTCCCACTATTGTTGAATCTATGTATGAAAAGTGTCCGACAAGCGCATGTGCTCACAGCTCTTGCTCAGCTCGAGAGGAAGGTCGAGTCGGTACATCAAAAGGAAAAGCTAGGACTCAGCCATGCCCAGCCAAAACCCCCAAAAAGAACCCTCGACCTGCTACAACTCACGTGCAAGATCCCCATCATTAGTGTCGGCTAACTATCCCCAAAAATCAAACTCCTACTCGTCACGCACAGGCCCTCACACCCAACCCGGTGCATCAGGCGGTGGCGGTAGCAACATCCCACACATCACACCGTTGCGACGAATGTGGACGGATATGAACTCCTAGACAACAGGGCCCCCAGCCAGGCTTACATCATACATGACTAAACAGCGCACTCGGATATACCTCAATCCAGGAACAGAGGGACAACCAAACTCCTCGCACTTGACCTCTACATCGGATGGTACTCCATAAAACACACCCCGCGTGATAGCAGGGAGTGGCATGCTACTAATCTGAAATGTTGGTCCCCAAAGGGATGAGTACAACCACTCAACAGGTAAAAGAATCTAATAACCGCTCAATGCATCATACAGTACAATCACAACATCATACATGTTAATCACGCATCCATGCGTACTTACCTTGATGCCATGCATATACCATCATGCATCATCATCACAATCATAACACATACATGTTGTCATGTCATAGGTTATCGTCATCATATCGTATCATACATCATATCATCATGTCATACTCATATCATCATCATCATGACATCATCATATTATATACATGTCATCATCATCATACCATAGGTGATAATCATCATATCATATATCATCATCATGTCATACTCATATTATCGTCATCATGACATCATCATATCATACACATGTCATCATGCCATAGGTGATCATCATCATATCATACATGCATATCATCATGCCATGGGTGATCATCATCATATTATATCATATATATTTCAATTTCCACTTTTAACTTTCAATTCGATCACCACATCACCCTTCTTCGGATCACCAATTTCATTTCATACTTTACACTCGTACCCCATCCTGGCATCGCGAGAAAAACCTCCGGCATTTAGCCATTCAAGGCCACCGGGCATTCGACACCCCCACATTCCGGGCATCTCGCATCCCAACTGGCATCACGAGGCATCCCCTCGGGCAAAGACCTCCGAGGCTTCCGGCACCCAACCATTCTAAGCATCCTGATACTTCCAGGGTCATCCGACAATGTATCTCTATACATTCCGGGCATCCGGCACCCCCCATCCCGGGCATCCTGATACTCCTAGGGCATTATCATCCGCCACGACAATTTCCTCATTTTTCATTATTCATGTTCACCAATTTTGGTCTCAATTTAGCATGTCACATGATGTAATGGCAAACAAAATCATATTCAGCATCTCAATTCATACATGCATCTCAATTCATTGTCATGCATGCATCAAGACCTAATCATACATGCAACAAGGTACAATTATTCATAAAATTTATGGAATTCATACTAATTAGAATAATCCATTTATCATGCCCTTTTTAAATTTATTTAAATTCCAGCTTGTACCACTTTCAAAAATATTTAATTTAAATATTCATATGATTCTCAAAAATCATAAAAATTAAGGCAAGTGATAGACAAGACAATAGGATAATGATTTCATGCAAAATACATGGCCAAATAGAATTCCACATAAATTTATAATCCACACAAAACAACATGTAATTTCGGATGAAATCAAAATGCACAGTTTCCGAAATAATTTGATTAAAATACCCGAAAGACCTCCAAAAATTACGAAATTTTACCAAGTTAGCCAAGACACTAAAGTGGGTTTTTCATGAAGACTTCCAAGTCAGATTCTTTTTAGATTATTTTCTACAGTCACACGAAACTTCTGGATCTAACACCGAATCGTCCAATGCATGTTTCTTCGAAATACTGAGTCTTCACCTACCTATTATTCTTCGTTTCCTCTGAAATTTGGATATGTTTTACTTCAAGATGTTCTCTACAAGTTTCATGAAGGAATATAAGTCAAATATCCAGAGTATAGTCATCATATGGGTCCATGAATTCTTGGGTGTCCTGTACCACGTCTCTAGATTTACCGTCTTCAAGATTAAGTCGATTTACTAGGTTGTACTTGTTCATTTTACTATAAATATGAGTATGTTGTAGTTTAAGATGTCCCCTACAACTTTCATGAAGAAATCAAAGAGATATTCTTAGCACAAATCAACATGCAACCACAAATCCACCGAAAGGCCAGTGAAATCGTTACAGATCTGGTGTCTTCATAGGATGAGAGTTTGACCCCTTAAATCTCCATCATTTTGTACTAATTTTAGTATGTTGTAGTTTAAGATGTCCCCTACAACTTTCATGAAGAGATAAAAGTCAAAATCGAACTTAAAAAGTGCATGCAAGCCCACACAATGTTTTGACTCAAACTGTTCATGTGAAAACAGCATGCATCTCAAGTACCAAACACATTAGCTTCACTCCCATGCCTCCAAAAATCCTAAATTTCGACCATATATGCCAAACATTGGTGTAAGAGTAGAAAGTGGATTCACAACTTGCCTCTAGACTGAACGAACGACGGCACATGGCGGCGAACGGGCGGCGCACGAGCGGACGGACAGCATCTCCTTCCTCTCCCTCTCGGCTTCTCCTCTCTCGGCCACACTCTCTCCCTCTCTCTCACACGGTTTCTCTCCCTCACTTGGCCGAATAGCTAACCGGCCATTGTCTCTCCTCTTCTTCCCTTTTATTCCCCCATTTCCTCATCATTTGCAATCATTAGATTGCCTTTCAATTTGGCCAATGCATGCCATCCCTCTTGCCACTTGTTACAACACATGCACGGGCTTGGGCCTCCTTTGGGCCGGTCGACAGCCCCTCCATGGGCTCCTATTGGGCCGACTAGATTGGCCCACTAAGGTTTAGGCCAATGGGCCTAAGGCCCAACCTAATTAAAAATTAAAATTTCCCTTTTTATACTTTCTTTTATAAATTTTAATTTTAAATTCCACATGGCTAAAATCTTGTGACATTTTATTTATAGGAATTTAATCCATAAAGTGCATGGCCAAGCATATATTATTATCATTAATCTATTAAATTTAAAATCTCATAAACACAAGCACAAATCACCTAATCTTAAAAGGAGACTAATGGCTAAATCATAAACCATAGGTAATTTCATTACCTAATTACAAGCTTTAATACACCTTATAACTTGACTTGAATTTTGGGATGCCACAGAAAACCAATGGTTAAAGCATAAACCAAAGGTAATTTCATTACCTAATCATGGGCTTTAATTCATCTAGAGGTTCTCTTGAATTTTGGGTTGCCACAATTCTCCCCTCCTTAGAGAATTTCGTTCTCAAAATTAAACGTTACTTGTGTCATTTTGAAACAAGTAAAGGTACTTTTCTTTCATATGATCTTCACTTTCCCATGTGGCTTCCTCCATATCATGATGTCGCCATAATACCTTAACTAGAGGAATCTTCTTGGTCCTAAGACTTTGTTCCTTTTGATCCAATATCTTCACGGGCTCTTCAATGTACCCCACTTTCTCGTCTACTTCAATGGCTTCACGATCGAGTATGTGACCAGGATCCGGCTAGTACTTACTCAACATCGATACACGAAACACATCATGCAAATTTCCCAACTTAGGAGGCAGCGCTAAATGATAAGCTACATCCCCTATCCTTTCAAGTATCTCAAAAGGTCCAACAAATCTAGGGCTTAACTTACCCTTCATTCCAAATCGAGATATTCCTTTCATTGGAGATACCTTAAGGAATACATGGTCTCCTACGCTAAACTCCAAAGACCTTCTATGCCTATTTGCGTAGTCCTTCTGCCTACTCTGAGCTACTTTAAGCATTTTCTTGATAATTTCAATAGCTTCAGTGGTAACTTGTACCAGTTCAGGTCCTGTCAATTTCCTTTCACCTACTTCATTCCAATAGACAGGAGTCCTACATCTCCTTCCATATAATGCTTCATAGGGAGCCATGCCTATACTTTTCTGAAAACTATTACTATAAGCAAACTCCACCAAATGCAGTCTTTCATCCCAATTTCCTTTGAAATCAATTACATAGGCCCTCAACATATCCTCTAATGTTTGGATTACTCTTTCTGTTTGTCCATCTGTCTGGGGATGAAAAGCAGTACTAAACTGGAGTTTAATTCCTAATGCAATTTGAAAACTCCGCCAAAAGTTCAAAGTGAATCTCGAATCCTGATATAAGGTAATAGTTACTGGAACACCATGTAAGCGTACCACTTGACTTACATATATGTCCGCATATTTGTCCATTGGGTAATCCATGCGAACCGCTAGGAAATGAACAGATTTAGTCAAACGATCCACTATAACCCAGATAGAGTCGTGACCACTTGACGTCCTTGGTAATCCTTGTATAAAGTCCATTGTTACATGCTCCAATTTTCATTCTGGTATGTCTAATGGTCTCAAGAGTCCTGTAGGTTTACGATATTCTGCTTTTACCTGCTGGCACGTCAAACATTGAGAAACGTGCTTAGCCGTATCTGCTTTCATACCATTCCACTAAAACTGCTGACGTAAGTTCCTGTACATCTTTGTACTACTCAGATGAATACTATAATTACTCTTATGTGTCTCTAACATAATTTCCTTCTTTAATTCTTCGTTGTCGGGAACACAAAGTCGTCCCTGGCATCTTACTACTCCATCTTCAGAGACTTGAAATTCTAGTCTTTTCCCTAAAGACACAGCGTCTTTCACTTTCATAATCTCTGGGTCAAATTTTTGTAAAGTCTTAACTTTTTGAATAATTCCGGGTTCAATTCTTAATGCACTAAGCATATTTGTAAGACAATCCATTTCCAATTTAATCTCCGAGTCTGCTACGGACTTTAACAAGCTCCATTCTGCCATCCTTAAACTAGCCATCTCCATGGCTGACTTACAACTAAGAGCATCAGCTACCTTATTTGCTTTCCCTGGATGGTATCGTATCTCACAATCATAATCATTTAACAACTCCATCCACCTCCTTTGTCTCATGTTCAAATCCTTTTGTGAGAACAGATATTTCAAGCTCTTATGATTAGTATAAATCTCAAAATTTTCCCCATATAAATAGTGTCTCCATATCTTCAAGGCAAACACTATAGCTGCTAGTTCTAAATCATGTGTGGGGTAGTTTAGTTCATGGGGTTTCAGTTGTCTAGACGCATAGGCTATGACCTTGCCATGTTGCATCAAAACACATCCCAGTCCTTTGTGAGATGCATCACTATACATTGTAAAACCATCCGATCCTGTCGGTATAGTCAAGATTGGAGCCAAGGTCAATTTCCTTTTAAGCTCCTGGAAACTCCTCTCGCATTCCCCATTCGATTCAAATTTCACGTTCTTTTGAGTCAATTTAGTTAAAGGACCTGCCAATCGTGAAGATCCTTCAATAAACCTCCTATAATAACCAACCAGTCCTAAGAAACTCCGTATTTCATTAGGTGTCGTCAGTCTTGGTCAATTTATTACCATCTCAACTTTTGCCGGGTCTACTACAATTCCTCCTCCTGATATCACATGCCCTAAAAATATTATTTGGTCCAGCCAAAATTCACACTTGCTAAACTTGGCATATAGCTTATGATCTCTCAGGGTTTGCAAAACTATCCTCAAATGCTGTTCATGCTCTTTAGGCCCTCTTGAATATATCAGGATGTCATCAATAAAAACAATCACAAATTGGTCCAAATAAGGCTTAAATACCCTATTCATTAGATCCATAAATGCAGCCGGCACGTTAGTCAATCCAAATGGCATGACCAGGAACTCATAATGCCCATAACGAGTCCTGAACGCAGTCTTAGGAATGTCCTCTTTCTTAATTCTTAACTGATGGTATCCCGACCTTGAGTCAATCTTAGAGAAGACCGAACTTCCTTGGAGTTGGTTAAAAAGGTCATCAATTCTAGGCAAAGGATATTTATTTTTAATGGTCACATGATTCGATTGCCTATAGTCAATGCACAAGCGCATCGATTGTGGCATCCCAAAATTCAAAGTCAAATTAGAAGGTGTGTTAAAGTCTCTAATTGGGTAATGAAATTGCCTATGGTTTAATGCTTTAGCCATTACTCTTTTAAGATTGGGTGATTTGTGCTTATGTTTATGAGATTTTAAATTAAATAGATTAATGATAATAATCTAAGTTTGGCCATGCACCTTATGAATTAAATAAAAATGTCACAAGACCTTGGCCATGTTGAAAATTTAAAATTTAAAATTTATAGAAGAAATTAAAAAAAATGGGGGTAAACATTGATTGGGCCTTAGGCCCATTGGCCGAAGCCTTGATGGGCCAAGCTAGTCGGCCCAATTAGGCCCACTAAAGGGGGCTGTCGACCAGCCCAAGAGGAGGCCCAAGAGTGGCTGGATGGCCCAAGCCCAAGCCCAAGCCCAAAAGCCCAAGCCCATTATGCATGCAATGAGACAAGTGGCACAAAGGAGAATGCCATGCATTGGCTAATTTGGAGGCAAACAATGATTACTAATTATGAGGATTATGGGAGAATAAAAGGGATGAGAGAGAGAGGGGTGGCCGGTTACCTCATTCGGCCAAGAGAGTGAGAGAGAGAGAGAGAGAGATTTCGAGAGAGAGGGAGAGTGGCCGAGAGAGAGGAGGAGCCAAGGAGGAGCCGCCGTCCGACCGCCGTGTTCGCCGCCGTGTACCACCGTTCGTGTGGTCTAGAGGCAAGTTGGGGGTCCTTTGCTGCTCTTGCATGTGTGTTTGTTACATGTATTTTTGATATAGTGTCGAATTTGAGTGATTGGAAGAGGAAAACCGAAGTATGGATGGCTTTTTCTTGAGTGGTGTGGCTGTCTTCGCTTGAACAGTTTGAGTCAGAATGTTGTGTGAGCTTTCATGCATGTTTAGAGTCCGATTTTGGCTTTGATATCTTCATAAAAGTTGTAGATAACGTCTTAAACTACAACATAATAAAATTTGGTGGAAAATGATGGAGATTTGATGGGTTAAACTCTCATCCTACGGAGACCTCAGATCTGGAACGATTTTACTGACCTCTTGTTGGATTCGTGGTTTCATGTTGGTTTGTGCTAAGAATATCTCTTCTATTTCTTCATGAAATTTGTAGGGGACATCTTAAACTACAACATACTCAAATTTTAAGTAAAATGAACAAGTATAACCTAGTAAATCGACTAGACCTTGGAGACGGTAATTCTGGAGATGTATTACAGGACACCCGAGACATTATGGACCTAAATGACGACTATACTCTGGTTATTTGACTTATATCTCTTCATTAAACTTGTATAGGACATCTTGATGTATAACATATCAAAATTTCAGAGGAAACGAAAGAGAATAGGTAGGTGAAAACTCAGTATTTCGGAGAAGCATGTACTGGACGATTCGGTGATGGATCCAGAAGCTTCGTGAGACTGTAAAAATTAATCTAGAAAGAATAAGACTTGGAAGTCTTCATGAAAGATGTACGTAAATGTCTTGGCTATAACGTGGTAAAATTTCGTAATTTTTAGAGGTCGTATGGATATTTTAATCGAATTTATTCGGAAACTGTGCATACTGATTTCATCCGAAAATTATATGCCGTTTTGTGTGATTTATGGAATTATGTGAAATTTTATTTGGCCATGTATTTTACATGAAATTATCATCCTAATGTCTTATTTATTACTTGCCTTAATTTTTATGATTTTTGAGATTATATAAATAATTAAATTTAATATTTTTGAAAATGACATAAGCTGGAATTTAAATAAATGGAAAAGGGCATGAAAAAAATGGATTATTTGGCCAAAAATTCCATTAAATTTTATTTCATAAATAATTATATCATGTAGCAAGTATGATGAGGTCTTGATGTATGCATGACATTGAATTGAGATCCATGTATGAATTCCATGCCGAATATGACTTGTTTGACATCACATCGTATGCCATGCTAAATTGAGACCGAAATTGGTAAACATAGATAATGTTAAATGAGGAGATGGTTGTGGTGGAGGATGATGCCCGGAATGTATAGAGATACATTGCCGGATGGCCCTGGGAGATTCAAGATGCCCGAAATGTGGGGGAGCCGAAAGCCTTGTCCCGGGAGATTCAAGATGTGACATCCCAGATTTTCAATATTGTTTTCTATTGAATAAATCGGGCATTTTTTTGACGCGTCTACAGGGCTTTTCTCAGAACTAATCATTCTAGAGATAACTAGACTATATGGGGAAGCTATTAAGAATTTTAAGACAAATAGACTTGAGAATTCGACCAGGAATCGGCTACTCGACCGTGTTCATCTGCTGAGATCATTACAGCACGGACGTAAACTGATTAGAGATCAGATATAGGTCAGTTTGACTGAGATGTATGGCTAATCGTGGATGACACCACTAAATTGGAAAATTCTCGTCGGCCGACACTAGAATGAATTCTCTATCGTTTTGGTACCCTGTGTCCGTATTTGGATTCTCGAGATTTCTACGACAATCGAGAGTTGCCAATGTGTCGAGTGGGTTCATTGTAGCTCGAAGAAAATCGACCACGGGTCATTTGCACTAAAATTTTTTGAAAGTTACCTAGTAGCCGGGGTGACGATAAAAACTCGTCAAATAGAAATTAACCACCAATTCGAATCCGATTTCAAAAATTGAAATTTCGGTCATGTCACAATTAATTCTAGGAGTGTCGATTCAGTCTCAGAAGAATTTTCGGAGATTCCAAGATTTTTACGGAAATTGGATTCGGACGACGCAGAATTTTGGCAGAAATCCAGATTGGTTAAATTGATGGGGAATTAGACTTCTAGGCCGAGTTTTTGTGTATCATGGATTTATAGAAAATTATTGGGATTTTTCTACGTCGAAATTGGATCTCAATTTGGAAAATTGAGTGAGGAATTAAAGCTAAATTATGAAATTCGGATTTAAAGGAGGGCAGCATTAATTTGGACTTTAAATTGATTTATTGGTGGATCCTTGAGTGAGGAAAAGTGTAGAGACGATCAATGAATGATCAATTGAATTTGTGAGAATCAATTGAGATGAAATCAAGAGGGGTTTATAACCGATTGAGGCCATCACCCTCTCAATTTCGTAACCCCCTTTAGCCTAGCAAAATTGGACCACTTGGGAGGTTATATAGGACATTTGGATGGCCTATTGAAGGCCAAGTATTATTGCATGGCTAAGAATGGCTTTTGGAAGATATTTTTGCAAAATATCAAGCCAAGTGGAGCCCTTAACTCTCACTTATCTCTATTTCCTTTCCCTCACACCCCCTCAACCGGATAGCCTCTCTCTCTCTCTTCTCATTTCTTCGTGCAACGCCATCACAAACCGAAGGAAAGAAGACCAGCTCCTTCGGTGGACTTCCAGCAAAGAGAGACCGCACACCTCCACGGAGAACCTCCTTGCTGCCATTTGTCTCACGTCTATCCTCCATGGGTCAAATTTATTCAGCAAGAGTTGTGGTGTTGACTCCTTGAAGCCCACGAACGACCGAAGCCTTTCTTTTTCTTTCTGTTTTGTGTGTTCTCCAGCACCACCGATCAAAGCAGCTCACGACAGAAGCTGCTCCATCCAGTGTTCTCCTCGCTCAACTGACGCCAGCACACCTCACGCTCGGTCAACCAAAGCTCACTTTGCGCCCACGCCGTGGACCTTGGAAGCTCCATTACTCCACCGAAGTTCATCCTATCTCCGCCTGTTTCATCCTACCGAAGCAACACCGACCCACGCGTCCACAGCCGCCCTTGCCGGTCAACAACAAGCCACTGAAGCCCCTTGGTTGACCTGTAGCTCCTTCGTGCGTCCAGTGAAGCTGCACGCGTCCAATGCCTCCTCCAGCGAAGCCTTCACGAGCAGCAGCTTCCAGCGAAGCCCCAAGCCAGCTGCCGTCCAAGCCGCACGTTCCCTTCGCCCGCGGATCCTCGGCCCAAATATCTCAGAAGCCTGCAGTGACTTCTTTCCTCGTGCGGCCCAGCGTCTTCAGCCTAGCGGGCCTATCATCTTCTAGAATTTTAACAACTTCAGCCCAGCAATTGATCATTTTAGGTGACCCAATAAAAGCCCGCAGTTTGGCATTTTCAAGCCCAATTCCCCGCAAGCCAGCCCAAGTTGATTAAGAGCAGCCCATCTTCAGCAGGCCCAACCCAATTTGGGTCCAGCCCAAAGCAAGAATAAATCTCAGTTGGGCTGAGATTTATTGTGCCCAAGTTTAAGGCCCAGTCCAAGCCCGCCGATGTTGTCGAAAGTTTGGATTTCGGCCGCCGTCGCGTTGCCGTCGCGGTGTCCCGGTTCCCGCTTTTAATCAAGTGAGTAATCTCACTAATCCTCGCTTAGTAGACTAATGATGCTTAAGGGTTGATTAGATTTAATTAAGTGTAATTAGGTGGTTAGATTAGTTTTGAACAATTAAATTAGTGACTTAATGATGCATGTTAGGTGGTTAGACTTAGTCATTAGCAAGTAGAGACGTACTATTATTTATTGAATGCATCTCGGGATTTTTCCCGACCCTTATTGGGCTTCAATTAGGCAATTCGGGCCTAAATTGGATTTTTGGTATTTATTTATTAATTTTCGAAATTTATTATTTAATTATTTATTTTTCGGAAATTAGGCAATGATAGCCGACGATCGAAATTTCGTGCCGATTGTCGTGGTGCGGTCCGTTTATTAATTTGAGCTCTACGTTGTGCTGAATTGAATTAATTGAGCAATTTGAGGAATTATTCCTAAATTGATTGAGATTGAGTAATTGAGTTGTGGATGGCCGAGTATGATTGTTTAGCATCAATAATGCTTTGATGGGCTGTTAAGTGGAGAAGTTTGTGAGAGTGATTTGAATATACTCTTGGCTAAGATCCATCAGGTATGTTAATATCGTGTGAAAATTGAGTGAGTTGATGAGTATGTGGGGATTTATCCCAAGATTAATCAATGTCGGTATTCAATTAGAATTTGATTGTGAGGGGTTGTGAGTTGAACCTCGGAAGCCGCCGAAGTATGGCTATGCCAATTGGGCCGAGTTCTGCCACCGAATTTGGAGTCGGTCGCGCCCGTTGGGCCGTAATCTGCCACCTGATATGGGTCGTGCCTGATAAGGCCGTAATTTGCCACCTGATATGGGTCGCGCCTGATAAGGCCGTAATCTACCACCTGATATGGGTCGTGCCTGATAAGGCCGTAATCTGCCACCTAATATGGGTTGCGCCTGATAAGGCCGTAATTTGCCACTCGATAGGGGTTGTGCTTGATAAGGCCGTAATCTACCACCATTAAAGGTCATGCCCATTGGGCCGTAATTTGCTACTTAAAGATAGGTCGTGTCCTTCGGAACTATAATTTGTTGCCAAGAAATTTGGTAGTTTATGCTCGTGAAGTCGTAAGTACGATTTGAGACTGAATAAGGGAAACGACTGAGGAATGGTCGATTGACATGAAATCGACTAGGTCGATGGATCGAGATATTGATCTGTGATGTAATTGCTTGGGTGCCTATTGAACTGTGCTGATATGCAGGTGGAATCTGAAGCCAAGGTAAATCCTCTGACCCGTGCGTGTATAGGCAGCCCGGTTAGCGTATTGGTTTCCTAATTGAGTCTTAGTGGGGTAAAACTTGCTGAGATGTAGTCTCATCCCAGTTGTGGGACATCATTTCAGGACCCTGGTGAAGAGCCTAAGGAGAAAGAAACTGAAGAGGAGTACTTGGAGGAGAACCCCGATGATGATCCGAGTACGACTCGGATGAGGACTATGATCCCATCTTCTTTATGAATCTTGTCTAAATATGAATAGTGTGAGACTAGAATGTTATGAATAGTCTTGTGAATAGACTTCGAATTATGCCATGTATAAAGTTTGGTTGTGGATTTCAATATGAAAAATATGGCCTTACTTTTCTATTCCATTGTGTTACTGTTTGGGGATTTATAACTGCTTCCGCATGTGCTTACTAAAGAAAAGGTTCGGCGATACTTAGTCTTGGGATATCGCATTATAAAATCGACCAAGTAGAAGGATGTGTGCGTGCTCGAGGATCGGGGCGTGACACAAGATGCCCGGAATGTGGGGGTGCCGGAAGCCCTGTCGGAGGTCTTTGCCCGAGGGGAATGCCTCGCGATGCCAGGATTAGGGTGCGGGATGCCCGGCCAAGGAGTGTAAATGCCGGAAGCCTTGTCGTAGGTCTTTGCCCGAGGGGAATGCCTCGTGATGCCAGTTGGGATGCGAGATGCCCGGAATGTGGGGGGCCGAATGCCCGGTGGCCTGGAATGGTTGAATGCCGGAGGTTTTTCTCGCATGGGATGCGAGTATAAAATATGAGATGAAATTGATGAATCGAGGCAGGGTGATGTGGTGATCAAATTGAAAAGTTAAAAGTGGAAATTGAACCATGCATGATATGTTATGATGATGATGATGATGATCACCCATGGCATGATGATATGCATGATGATGATGATGATAATATGGCATGATGACATGTATGTTATGATGATGCCATGATGATGATGACATGTGTGATGTGATAATGTCATGATGATGATGATGATGATGATATATGACATGGCATGATGATATGCATGATGATGATGATGATATATGATATGGCATGATGACATGTATGATATGATGATGCCATGATGATGATGACATGTGTGATGTGATGATGTGATGATGATGATGATATATGATATGGCATGATGATATGTAGGATATGATGATGCCATGATGATGATGACATGTGTGCAATATAATAATGTCTTGATGGCAACTATATGAGTATGACATGATGATACACATGTATGTGTTATGATTGTGATAATGATGCATGATAGTATGCACATGGCTTCAAGGTAAGTAATGCCTGCAATGCATGTATGACTTGTATGATGCATTGAATGGTTATTGGATTCTTTTACATGCTGAGTGGTTGTACTCATCCCTTTTGGGGACCAACATTTCAGATTAGCAGCATGCCGCTTCTTGCCGTCGCGCGGGGTGCATTTTACGGTTTACCATCCGACGTCGAGGTTGAGTGTGAGGAGTTCAGCTGTCCTTCTGTGCCTGGATTGACATATATTTAACCATAGCCAGGTATCCTTGACATCCCTTGTCAAGTAACGCACAGGCTTCTACTGCTGAAATAAGTGCTATAGGTAGGTGGGTCTAATCTCCTAAAAATTCACAACTAGCCTGATCAGGTAAAACAAATTGGATCACTTTTCTATAACAATCCATTTTGGCCCGATACTTACGAAGCCAATCCATTCCTATGATAACTTTAAAATTATACATAACCATTACAACCAAGTCTATTTCCATATCCTTTCCTCCCATTCATATCTTACAATTTCCACACACCAGCGTAGACAATACCATATTCTTTAAAGGCGTGGAAACACAAAGAGGTGTCTCAAGAGGCATAACTTTTATTTTACTCAAATGCCTATATCTTTCAAACACAAATGAATGCGTTGCACCCGTATCAAACAATACATATGCCTTTTTACCATTGATAAGGATCGTACCTGAGATGACATTTTTGGAAGCTTTTGTTTCCTCTTGGGTGACCGCATACACCCTTCCTTATGCTGGTGGCCTCTGAGGATTCCTTTGTAAGTTTGATTTAACAGTACTCTGATATCCCTGTCGCACCGAGCCAACACTCATTTGTAACCTTTCTTGTCGGCAACTTCTCCTAAGGTGGCCCACTTGTCTACAACCAAAACATTTCAGTCATCCATTGCAAGATCCTGGGCCATGTCGCCCATTACACCTTTGACAAACATCAGGCTGATAGGGTGTTGTCCCTACATTCAGGCCATTTCTTGCTCCCCTAAAATTTCCAAAATTACTCTTCTTCTTCACATTCCAAGTCTGACCTTGACCAGAATAGGGTCTCTTACCCCTTCTCACATCATTAAAGTTCAGCTGTTTCTTAACTCCGATCACTCTCTCAACAATTCCTGCTCCACTAACTGTGCCCTTTCATAAATCTCATGGTAATCCCTTATGTTCAAAGGCACTAGTTGCTTCATAATGTCAGTTCTCAACCCTTTCAGAAATCTCTTAGCCTTTTCCTCCTGATCCTCAATCAGTCTAGGAGCATATCTAGACAGTTCAGAAAATTTAGCCTCATATTGGTCCACTGTCAGCTCCTTTTGTTCTAACTAAACAAATTCTGAAAGTTTCCTGTCCTTAGCACAGTTAGAAAAATACTTTCTATTGAAAGCTCTCACAAACTCTTCCTAGTTAACATCAGTGTCTGGTGGAAAGATTATGTCCTTTGAAGCTCTCCACCAAAACTTTGCATTTCCCTCCAGCTGGTACTCTGCCAAAGTTATTTTCTCAGCATCATTGTAGTCCAACAGCCGAAAAATTTGTTCCATCCCATCAATCCATTACTCCACCTCCTCAGAACTTCCCATTCCATTGAACTTAGGTGGCTTCAGCTTCAGAAATTGCTCCACTAGTCCTTGAGTACGGCGTTCTGCTCCGGGCTATTGCTGCGCTTGTCTTTCCATCAGATTTCCAATATTAGCTAATGCCTGCAAGATATCTTCCATTTGGGGTTCAGCCCTTGCAGCAAAGGCCTTAGCCCTCGATGGATGAGCACTTCCAGCTCATACCATGATTTCCCTGCAGTTTCCAAGCATTTGCCTCAGGAAATATCCATGACTCAATGTCTCCATTCAAAATAACTACTACTACATAAATAACATATACATGTTACTGGTACCTAAAAGCAACTCATAATAACTACTAGGGATCTACGAGTGATTACTCATCACCCATTATTCAAAGTTAATCAATTATTCCGTTTTATATCCTATGGTGTGCGTTGTCATCATGTTCCTCAGTTTCCAAGTGAGGCTCCTTATCACTCCACCTATAACCATTGCTCTGATACTAAAACAATGCATGTGGCACCTCGCAGCGCCCAAGGTCACCACGTATTACCAAAGAAGTACCTTAGTTCCTAGGCATTGTTTTCTTTTATAACGGTCCCAGCGCATCTTATTTGTGCAAGCATAATCAAGTCCTACCAATGCTCCCTCCAACAACTATGATACAATTGCACACCACTAAACATCATATGAAAAAATAAAGCCAAGACACTTTTATTTACATATTTTCATAATGGATTTTCTCGGGTCAGTACAACAAAAGAAAGGCCAAGACTTTTGACTACACTTGGCCATAACCCCAAAAAGAAACAACTCGACCCTCGACCCTCTATGACAATCATGCAAAATCCTCCATCAACTAGTGTCGGCTATTGTCCAAAAAGTTGCAACTCCTACTCCTCACGCACGGGTCGTCAAACCCATCCCGGTGCGTCAGGTGGTGGCGGCGGCAACATCCCTCGCATCACTCCGTCTCGACAAACATGAACGGATATGAACTCCTCATGACCAGGCCCCCAGCCAGGCCCACATCATACATCATTATCGCACGAACTCGATTGAACGTCAGACCAGGAATGGTGGGACAGTCGATCTCCACGCACTCAACCTCCACATCTAAAGGAAGGCCGTAAAAAACGCCCCGCATGACAGTAAGGAGCGGCATATTTCTAATCTGAAATGTTGGTCCCCGAAGGGGTAAGTACTATGACATCCCGATTTTCCAATTCTATTTTCAATAAATAGAGACGGGCATTTCGTTGGCACGAACATAGTTCCTTTCCTTGAGTTGGCCACCCATGTGAAAACTAGTCTATCAAGTGAAGCCGTTAAGAAATTCTAATGCATTAGACTTGAGAATTTGACCAGGAAGCGACCTTTTGACCGAGCTAATCTGCAAGGGTCATTACGGCACAAATAAAAATCGATTAGAGACTGGAGATAGGTTGACTCGACAGGAGCATGTGATCAAGTATGGGTGATTCCACCAAATCGCACAATTCTTGTCGATCAGCACTAGATCGACTTTCCTATCGATTGGGAAACCAGTGTTCGTATTTGAGACATTGAGATTACCCCAACAACCGAAAGTCGCCAATATTTCAAAGATGTACATTGTGGCTTAAGATGATCAACCACAAGTCAAATGCATGAAAATTTTTAAAGGCTACTCGGTAGGTTGGGCCACGCTAGTATCGTGCCAAAGTGAAATTAACCGTGGAATGGAGATCGAATTCATAAATTGGAAGTCTGGGTATGTCACAAATCATTTTAAGAACATTAACTAATCTTCGGAAGATTTTTCATGCAAGCCAAGTCTTTCAGCAAAATAATCAGATAATGGCTAATTTGGCTCGAGAAATTAGTAAGCTCATCTTTGGTCGCGCTTTCGGGACTTAAGTTAGTTCTATGCACAAGTGAAGATGTGAATTGAAGTGTGATGACATTGAATTTATTTGATGGACTTCAATTTGATTCAATTGGAAGAGAATTGATGAGAATTGAAGAAATTGGATGTACAAGAATTGGACCCCGGCGGAAAATGGAATTGAACCCATTGGAATAAGGTTGTGGGAGTTTTGAGTGAGTGGAGTATGACATCATCCATGAGGTCATGGTGGACCATTTTTGTGGGATTAAAGAAAAAAAGGAAAAGAAAAGGGAATGGTCCCATCTCTCTCTCTCTCTCTCCATCTTCATCTTCTTCCTCCATGTTTGAACCATGCAAGGGGGAGGGGCGTGCGATGCAGGGAGGAGCTTGGCCAGCAGCTCGCACATCGCTTGTTGCCGTTGCTCATCGCCGGAGCCGCTCGCCGCCGCCATCACGACTTCCCCTCCGTCTTCCTCCTTTCCCCTGCCATTCGATCGTCTATTCTCCTTCTTTGGTGTGCCTTGAAGGCTTCGAAACCCAGCAGCAAGCCAGAGCAGCCCTGTCCAAAGCCGCACGCCGCTGGAGGAGCCTCTGCCACCGCCCGTCACCGTCCTTGCACGCCGTTGCTGCCGCGCGCCTCCGCCTCCCTCACGCCGTCGTCCTTGCTTGCCCTCATCTCAAGCAGCTTCGTAGGCCAACCCAGGCCATGGTTCAACCACCTCCGGCCATCGCGAGACCCCGCCGATGGCCACACGGCACCGCCGCAACTCCTTCGCCCGTTTTCGACTCAAACCAGCACCGGATCTACCCTTCCTCGGCCTCAAACCGTAATGGACAGTAGCTGGAAAAAATGGGTATGGCAGCCCAGTTTTGGCCCGTTTTGGCCGCCTTCCTGAGCCCGGATGCTCGGCCCGCCTTGAGGAAAGTCGAACCTCGCATCGTCCTCGTCGTTTTGGTCCACTTGATTCGTTAATCCAGTGAGTTTTGCTTACTAAACCTCGCTTAGAGAGTTAATTATGCTTTTATGTGTGCTTAGCTTAAGTTAATTAAGCTTAGGCGGGTTAATTTAATTTATTTAATTGTGAATTAGATTAAGAGGTTGGTTTAACTTAAAGTATGTTTAGTTAAGGTTAAATTGATGTTCATATTAGTATAATGGTGATTTGACTTAAATGAATTACTTTTGGGATTAAATAAATATTTCGAAATTGTTTAATAATTGAATAATATTTTATTATTCGAAATTATTAAAATATTATTATTTAATTATTTTCGGAATAAATTTAATTATTTATTCAATTCCAAAAAAATTTTCAAGACCCTAAATTCTCAGAATTTCGTGCCGATCGCTGCTGTTTAGTCGGATTTTGAAAGTGATGATTGGATATTATAAATTGAGTGTGGATCATGAAAAATGTGGATATTATTATTTAATTAATTTTCGAAATAAATTTAATTATTTAATAAATTTCGAAAATTATTTCGGGACCTTATTCTCTCATAATTTCATGCCAATCGCTGTTGTGTATTTAGAATTTGAATTTGATGATTGATTGTGGCAAATTGAGTGTTTATTGTGATAAATAGGGATTTTATTCATAAAAACCCAAGTACCGGGTTTTCATGCAAAAATTGGATTTTAATGATTATATTAAATAGTGGGGTTTGAAACAGTGAGATATTGGCTTTTTGATTCGAAATTAGCATGTCCCCACACACGTGAATAATTTCTGGAATATTTTTAATATGAATAAAAATGGTCGGGATCACTATTTTAAGTGGAAGCATTGATTGAAATATAAAGTGTCCTGGAGCCGAGTATGATTTGGCTGTGTGATAATTAAGAGGAATCGTCCTGGGCTGTTGAGTTGGACTTGCCCCTATATGGGATGCCCACGCGATGGTTGCGGGTCGCAGTAGATTATGGGCCCATGCTCCTTCGGAATGCCGTTGACGTACTGACGAAGCCGCGCTCCATGGGGGGAGGTGATGCTTGGCTATATGCCAATAGATAGCCAAACAGCGAGTAGGCTATGCCCTTGTGTGGCAATGAATAACAATTGGAATGCATGTTGAGTGTTATTGATGTGTCGAATTATGGGACGGAATTGTGTAGCATGGAATGGGACGTGTCATAATGATTTAGTCTTATAATCAGGATCCTCGCAGTTGTTGGTTATATGAAAGAGAATGTGTTTCGGTTGTTTAAGTTCATCTTACTATATGTGATTGAGTGATTTGATTTGTGCTAACCTGCAAGAGGGAACTGAGGCGAGGTAAGCCTTCTGTGTGATGTGGCTAGGCCACCCGGGGTGTATTTTCTTTCTAATAGGGGTTTAGGGGGTTGAACTTGTTGAGACATCGTCTCATCCCGGTTTGGGGATTAAAATTTCAGGTCTCTAGATGGCGGTCGTGGAGGACCCGAAGCCCTAAGTCTGGAAAGGTGGAGACTGAAGTATCGGTGAACGTGTCTTGCTAGTTGGTTTTAGGATAGTTCCCCTTTCGTCGAGCTAGTCTATTTTGTAGACAGTCCAGAGTTGTATTTAAACCTATGTGTTTGTAAATGAATGTTTGGTATTGTAATTGATTGCATGCTTTTCTATCCTAAGTTAAATGTTGTCTGGGGATTTGTTTCACTTCCGCATGCGTAAATAAATGAATGGGTCGGCGACATATCTTGGGATGTCGCATATTTGATTGACCGCAGTAGGATGTGCGCGCGCTCGGGGTTCGTGGCATGACATCCCCGTTTTGAGTATGGAGTGATAAGGTGCAGTGAGTCATGGGATAGATGGTAGGAAAGGCTTTTAATATGCTGATGCATGTGAGTGATAGTTGTTTGGTAGCTTGTTTGTGGGGTCGCTCAAATTTCAACCTGATGTTGGAATTGGAAAACAGGTGTCTATAAGGAGCATGTAGGATGAGTGACTAGGAGTGGAGGACTCCTTGGAGAAGGTCGGTAGGACCTATACCTCGGGGTAGGATGTTGACAAGAGTCGGTACCTGAGGTAGAGCGCAAGCTTAGACCAGCGTGAGTGTGAGAGTACTGTTGCAAGTCGGTACTGAGAGTGTTGCAGCACCGAATGATCCTAGGTTTGTCGGGATTGTTCAGGCGCTAATGTTCCTTGGAAGCTCGTTGGGTCAGTAAGCTCAGGATTGAGCCGCCGCTGTTGCCGTTGTTTCTACTGTTGCCAGTGTTGTGACCGATGTTGTTGTTGCACCTATTGAGGCCTAATCTGCAGTTGTGATCGAGGATCAAGCCGCCGTATCTGAGTCAAGGTTCAGATTTAGTAGAGATGGAAATCAGTTGAGGAAGAAGTCTGATCATAGAAAAGTATTCCGTTCCGTCCATCTGGAAAAGTGGGATGGTTAGGTCAGCAAGGAATCGGATTAGAGTGTGTTATTCTGACAGAAGCCGACATGGATCAGCTCAGTGTCCTGGTAAGCCGGGTGCTTGTTTTGTGTGTGACCATCAGAGTTACCTGGCCAGAAATGGTCTTGGAAAGTCAATGGGACAAATTGAAAGGAGTGCCCCATAGAACACATCGTGGGGTTTTTAGAGCAGGCCTTCAGTACAAGAAAGAGCGCATGCTGTTACCTGATAGTAGGTAGGGCACTCGCTGATTGTGTGCCGAGATTGTGGAAAGGAGGCTTGAGTCAGCCCAGTGTTAGAGTAAAAAGGAGAACATGCTTTGAATGTGGCCAACACGGCCGTCAGGTTAGGAACTGTCCGTGTAAGTTCATGAGAGCATAAGCATTGTCACTGCAGAGAGGACGCCACTAGGATGGCTAGAGGAGCATGAAGGGATCGACCATGCATCAATCAGAAGAAGAATGTTTTTGAGATGTTTTTATCAGAGTAATGCAGCAGAATTTTCAATGAAAGTTGTAGGGTTTTCGTTGTGGTAATAAAGTGATAGAAAGGTGAATCTCTAACTATAGTTGTACCGATGGGTTTGCTTATGTATGACTTGGAAGTCATTTATGAAAAGGTTTGGCTCGAGGAGCTTTCTACTGTTATGAATCATGACAGTGATATAATTCAGTTTGTTCATTTAGCGTATGAAAGTTTTAAATTATTGAAAGTTGAAGACGAACTTCAATCCTTGTTATTCGTCACTGAAGATGACTTGATACATGGCAGCTATAATGGATGCGTCAATTGGTGAGCTAAATATGGAAAACATAATCGTGGTACAGAAGTTTTCTAAAGTATTTTCTGAAGAATTGCCAAGTTTGCTGTCAGAAAGAGAAATAGAGTTCGTGATTGAATTAGCATCCGGAACAGAGCCAGTCCCTAAGGCTTCTTACTGGATGGTGTTACTCGAGTTAAAAGAATTGAAGGTGCAGATGCAGGAATTATTAGATAAGGGATTCATACGTTCCAGTGCATCACCTTGGGGAACACCCGTTCTATTAGTGAATAAGAAAGTTGGTTCGTTGCGTTTGTACATTGATATTCTTCAAGATCAACTTGAAGTTAGGGTATCATCAGTTAAGGATTAGGAAAAAAGAAATACCGAAGTTAGCATCTCGCACTTGATACAGCAGTTGTGAGTTCACTGTAATACCGTGTGGTTTGATGGACACCTTAACTGTTTGTTTGGGTTTAATGAATAGAGTTTCTAAGGGTATTTGAATCAGTTGTGATCGTGCTCATTGAAGTTATCCTGGTGTTCAAAGAGTACTGAGGAGCACAAGAGACATTAGAAGATGATACTTCAGACCTTGAGGACTCTTGAATCTTATGCTAAGTTTAGCAAGTGCGAGTTTTGGATGACTCGTATTGCGTTCCTAGGTCGCGTGATTTCAGGCGAAGAAATCTCTGTAGACGCCATCCAAGATTTAAGCCGTGATCTGTTGGCCAAGATTAACTGCACTGAAAAAAATCATAAGTTTTCTAAGTTTAGCAGGGTATTACAGATGGTTTGTAAAAAGGTTTTCAGTGTTAGCATCGCTGTTGACAAGAATTCTAAAGAAGGAAGAAAAGTTTGTGTTGACATATAAGTGCAAATGTAGTTTTCAAGGGCCTAAGAAGAGGTTGACTACCGCACTTGTGCTTACTATTCCATCTGGTCCTGAAAGTTATGAGATTTGCAGTGATGTGTCGTTTAAAGGATTGGGTTGTGTGTTGATACAGCATGATATAGTTGTTGTATATGCGTCCCGTTAGTTGCGACCTCATGAGTTGAATATGAGACAACACCGCTGGATGGAACTCATTAAGGATTATGACTATAATATTTTGTATCACTTTAGAAATGTGAGCAAAGTCGCAGATGCATTAAGTCGAGAGTCCTTAGTTTCACAGTTGGTACTCAATGATTGGATTTTATTTGAGAAAGTTCGAAATTCAGTTTTCAAATCTAAGGTAGGCCACATTTTGAATCTTATGACTACTCTCAAAATTGAGCCGAAAGTTCATATCAGAATCAAAATGCTTCAGCGGACATATTCAAAAATTTAGGAGACTCTATAAGAGAATGCAGATGAGAGAGAGGTTGATTTTCAGATTTTTGAAGACATAACGCTAAAGTTCTGAGGATGATTGTGTGTAATTGATGATGCAGAGATTAAAGAAGATATCTTATGGGAAGCTCATCATAGCAATTTAAACGTTGTCTAGACAGTACGAATAGATCTTGCTTCGAGTGTGTGACATCCTGATTTTCAAACTCTGATTTCGATTAGTTAAATTGGGCATTTCATCAACGCAATTATAGTGTTTTTCTATGAGTTGGCTACTTACGAGATAACTAGACTAGTTGGATGAGTTATTAAGGACTTTAAGGCAAATAGACTTGAGAATTCGACCAGGAATTGACTTCTCGACCGTGCTCATCTTTAGAGATCATTATGGCATAGTTAAAAATCGAATTAAGATCAGAGATAGGTCGGTTCGACTGAGATGAATGACCGATTGTGGGTGACTCCACTAAATTGGAAAACTCTCGTCGACTGATACTAATTTGATTTTACTGTCGTTTTGGTACCCTGTGTCCGTATTTGAATTATCGAGATTTTCACGACCCTCGAGAGTCACCAATGTGTCGAGTGGGTTCATCGTGGCTTGAAGAAAATTGACCACGGGTCATTTGTCCTAAAAAGCTCTAAAAAATACCTAGTAGCCTATGTCACACTAAAAACATGTCGAAGTGAAATTAACCGCCAATCTAAGTTCGATTTCAGAAATTGGAGATTCGGTCTTTTCATAAAGTGGGTACACCGAAGTGTGTATATATCATATAAATCATCTGCATGGAATGCCGGGGATGAATTGTATTTCAAATCTAGATAAGATGTTCCAAGTTGACAGAGCTTTCAGATGGTTCTTTCTTAAGTAGTGCATAGTAGAGAGTGTGGAATTTCAATTGTTGAGACAAGGTCAGAGAAAGAAAGATCACAGGTCAGGGTTAGTACAGTGGTCAGTGATTGCAGTTGCCAAGATCAATGTTAGAGTTATATCAGATCTTGACCAGAGGTTCCAAGTTTCAGTAGATCAGTCAGATGGTTTCTTTTTAATTAGTGCAGAGTAGAGTGTACAAGACTTCAGTCGGTTGAGATGAGATCAGAGATTAGAAAATCGCAAGTTCAGAGTTGGTTCAGAAATCAGTGATTCAATCACAGTTAGCAGAGACAGTCTTGAGATCGCTTAGAATCGCCAGTTTAGCTTCGCAGATTTTATGTTGAAGACCTCAAATTTGAGTATATTAATCTTCAGGATGTTCTATACAAATTTTGTGAAGAATTCAAAGCCAAAATCTGACTCAAAACCCGCATGCAAGCCTCTACAACATTCTGGGTCAGGCGGTATAGTCGAAAACAGTATACATTTTCAAGAACAACACACTCAAGCTTCGGTTTCTCACACCCTAAACATCCGAGATTCACCACCATTCAAACACACAAGAAAAATACAACATGCAAGAGCGGAATATAGATCCCAACTTGCCTCCAAAATCGAGCAACCAACGGCACACGGATGGCGAAGGACGAGCAGACGGACAGACGACGAGCGAGTGGACCTTCCTCCTCGTGTGGCTTCTCCCTTTCTCTCTCGGTTCCTCACTCTCTCGCAACCCTCTCTCTCTCTCTCTCACTTGGCTTGGGCGACAGCCCCCTAAACCGGCCACTCTCTCTTTTTATCCCCCCTTAATCACAATCAATAGCCATCATGAGAAGCCTCCCACAATGGCCAATGAATGAAGTCTCCTTTTTGCCACTTGGCAAGACCCATGCATAATGGGCTTGGAAGTGGGCCGGCCACTCCCCCTCTCCTTGGTCAACGGCAGCCCTCTCCATGGGCCTCATGGGCCAAGCTAATTTGGCCCAATTTAGGTCCAATACCCTTAGGCCTAAAGTTTAACCCTAATAAACCCCAATTTCACTTTTAATTATTCATCTTTAATTCTCTCTTTTATAGATTTCAAATTTTTAATTTCATATGGCCAAAATCTTGTAACATTTAAACTATAGGGATTAAATCTATGAGGTGCATAGCTAAGAATAAATTTTTCTTATTAACTTATCCTATAATACTAATTTTAATAACTCATGACCACCAAATATATATAACACTTGATCTCAAAAGAAAACCAATGGCTAAAGCATAAACCAAAGGTAATTTCATTACCTAATCATGGGCTTTAATTCATCTACAGGTTGTCTTGAATTTTGGAGAAAATATTCAGTGGTTTGTGCGCACCACGTCATCTGCTGACCTGGCGTGCACAAACCACTTAGATACTAACACCTGTCCCGAACGGGACCCCCTAAAAAATGAGAAAAGGGCTGGTTTTTAGGCGGCTTGGCTCGGCTCGAAAGGAGGATTAGCGTATTCCTCCCGCTCAAATTTTTTTCTCTCTCCTCACTTAAATGGGCGGTTCTCTCTCCTCTCCTCGTAAAAGAAAAAAAAACGCTCAGAGCCTCTTTTCCTTCTCCGCGCATCCCAGCTCCTTCGCCTCCGTCTCTAGCTCCGGCTCTAGCTTCGGACCTCCACCTCGGCCTGCGCCTGCCCAAAAGCGTCGCTGGCCATCTGCCTCTGGCATCTCGATCTCGTTCCCGAGTGGCACCAGGCTCCCCGCCGCTGACCGAGCATTGTCCCTGACGCTGGCCTGCTCGGTCGCGAGGGAGATCTCAGCAGACTTGGGCGGAGTTGACGGCGCGGCGAAGAAGGAGAGGCTTGCTGCATTTTCTCTCTCTATTTTTCAACGGAGCGCACGCTATTTCTTCCTGCTTCTGCCTCTCTCTTCCTCAAGCACTCCTCTCCTCTCTATCCCGAGCCCTCTCACTCACCCCAAGCGCCCCCCTCCTCTCTGTCTCGAGCCCTGTCACTCACCCTAAGCGCTTCCCTCCTCGCCTCTGTCCTTGTTGCCGTCATCGACTTTCCAGCCGCGGCTCCAAAAATCGCCGATTGCCGACTGGCCTCTCGAGCTTCTTTGTCTTCTACTCCTTATTCGGTCCCGATTTCGGGCTCGAGTACATAGCCAAGGATTTTGAAGCAAAAGAGGTTTGCGAGGCTAGATATACTGGTGGCGGACGGTGAGAGCATGATCGACCTGAGTCGTTAGTCTTCGCTCGGTGGTTTCAGGCTCGACGTTGAAGCAGAGAAGGAGGAAGAACAAGAACGAGACAAAGGAGAAGAAGGAGAAGATGGGTCCTTGCTTTTCTGCTTCTGGGTTTATCTCTTGAAGTCGGCCACTTTCCCTTGTACCATTTTCCATCAGGTAGAGGAAAGCCGCCGTTTTTCCATTTTATTTTTGTCCCTTTTTGGTTCGTTGGTTTTTGTTGGGAGGGACAGTGTTCGTTTCTCAATTCTGTGAATTTTTTATGTTTGGAGAGGTTGGGTGTTATGAGTTGCTTGTTTGGCGGTTGTTTTAGCGATTGATCACTCACCAGTTGTTGGATTTTGTGATTTGGAGGGATGCTTGGCGTTGGTTTGGATCAATCACCGTTGCTCGACTCTCGGGTTGTGTCTGTCGGTCTGATTACGATGAGTTTGAATCATTGTGGAATTTTCCGAAGAGTGTCTTTTCACGTTCATTGAAGTCTATTGCTGTGTTGTTCCTGTTAGATGGTATACTGAGTGTCAATGCCTGTTGGTGGAACCAAAGCTTATTAATATTTGTGGATTTGTCTGGGATCAATCCTTTGTAATGCGTCAAGTCTTGTTTTTTTTTCCATCCCCTATCGCGATCTATCTTGGTTTGTGACACAAGGGACTAGTCGAAAATGGTGATTAAGGGATGATGTATACCATAATCACAAATAGTGTTGCCTGTCACTTCTCTTTTCAGCTCAAAGTTCTATGGTTAATGGGGTTAAAAATATTCTTTCACACAGGTGAACTCTGATGTCAAGGATGCTTTTCCAATTCTCATTTTGAATGGAGATAAGAGACTCACGCTTCTGCCACCGCTTCCTTTACAAAAAGAATCTCCTGATTCTGAGGTTTCTCCTTTTTCAAGTGAAAAATCGTACGCTTCTTTACATAGCGAGTTTCCATTTGGAAAATGGGTCCATGTTGGCTGTCAGGTATGGATATCAAGTGTCTGAATTACTCTTTCTACACATGGTTTTTAAACTGCTCGTTCCTTTTGAGTTGATAACTGCTGAAATTTTTATGGCTATAGCTAAGCGCATTAATGTCTGTCATGTTTACCACTTATTGGTTCGAGCCGCTGAGCTGAAGCAAGTTGTTACTGAACATTTTATTAGTCTGTTTTACCTTTAACCAATCATTTTCAGATGTAATCGGAATTGTATGAATGGATATTGGATGGATATTCAAATAGCACGTAGAGCTATTGCACTTTCAATGTGATTGAAAAGAACGAGCTTTTATAGAGTACATACATGGAGTATGATTCTATTCATATTCATTGGAGTGCTTGTGATCAACTAATTGCATGCATTATCTGGAGGATCTTGGACAAGAATTGTTATCTGCAAAGTTTCATGTAAGTCTATGTCTCATTGTTGGTCTGAGGAAAGAGATAGAGTAGAATTTTAGATTGCATAAATGGTGCTCAGTCTCTTATCAATCTTATGATGTCATTGTCTTTCCTAGGTTTCTTACTCTCAGGGCCTTTTTCCCTTTGTAAATTGCTCAAAGTTCTATCTTCATGGCAGGTCTCAAGTGAACTTTTACGGCTTCACATTGATGAGGAAGTGGTGGATGAGAAGCCCCTAAGTGGCTCAAAAGATGGAGAATCTAGCCCTTTAAGGAAAATAGGTTTGGTTAGTACCAGTGGAACTGATGATGGTATAGAAGGTTATTTATACAGTCCAAAGGTCTTACACCCTTCTTCATCCATTGAGGATCATTATAGGGTACCTTCTGTCAAGTTTGTTTGACCTTATTCATGTGGATATGATTTCTTTAATGAATATTTTCCTGTAATGCCAGGACTCACCTGTACACTTAGCTATTGACAAGTCATTTGCTTCTGACATAGAAGAAGGTAGTGATGGTATTTGGAGTATCATGGGTGGAAAGGTAAGTCGTTGTATCTTCCTTTTAATCCTATCACCACTACATTTTTTTTTTGACAAAATCTAATTGAGTGTCACCTCCAGTGTTAAGCATTTGTCGTTGAACTGCCTTGACGAAGTTGAATCTTTTTTCTGTGACGTCAGGAAGTGATATTTCTATGTTAATAGCTTCCGACTTTTTTTGTTGTTTTTCTTTCAATAGAAAAAAGTTGGCTCTAAAGCTTGCTTCTGTCTTGTGAAGTTCTCTCTTGATCTAACACAATCTAAATGTTGATCAGGCTAAGGATAGTTTTGGGACTCGCCCAGACGTGATATTGAAGAATATTGAAACTGCAGAGAAACTTTTTTCAGATTCTGAATGTACTAAAATGCGAAATTCAAATTCCAAGAGTATGCCAAGTGTTGGAAAAGCAGTTCCAGATTCTTTCACATTTAGTTACTGCTTGGCAGGCCCACATGAGAAGGCTCTTCGGCTGAAGAAGTTTGCAGCATCTGCTTCAGATGAATAAGTTTTGGAACTTGCGAATCAGGTCTCCTTGTACACTGGATGCTCCCATCATTGGTAAGTTCCTATCTCTTTAGTCATTTCTATGGGGATGCTGACAGAGAATATACTTACCATTTTCCCTTATGTGCACGATAGTCTACTTGTCTGAAATGATCGTGCTTATAAGTGCTGGGAGAACACTTGTCTTCCCAAAGCCATCCACAAGCTAGCTAAGTACTAGTCTTCCCACATGTACTTTCTTGTTGCCAATTGACCAACTATGTTCAAACCTGAAATCGATAGTTCTTATTAATGCATGTTACAGACCTTATTCTCTGAGCACTTAATGGTAATGATATTGCTTATTGGTGGCTCGGAAAATCTACATTGCATTATTAAGTATCATTGGAGGTCCATTTTCTGACAAATAATTATGTATCATTTCAGCTTTGAGCTGTAAGTGTGAGTCTAGTTATTAGTATTTTAGCTTCAACAATTCTCCATATTGCGATATATTTCATTTTTTCTATCGGTTCATTTATATCTTCCATTCTAATTGTTTTGGCCGAATTTTAATCTGTAGCTCCCTCCTCAAACAATTCATATTCGACCGTTGATGATCAAGGTTGAAAAGGACCCGAAGCTTTCAGATATCAGGACTGTTGATGCACTCGAAATAGTACAAACAAGGTACAACCAACATATTTTGCCAGCAGGCTATCGTTGTTTTAATTATTTCTCTTGAGGTTCTTATGGTACCTCTGACCCCTAGTACTGTGATCATAGTGTTATATGTGGGTTTGTTGCCTGGCTATGCTATTGATTTGTTGATCATTGTGTTAAGATTTTCCTTTGGAGTTAGGTGGTTAAAAGACCCTTACATAAACAGACTGAAAAGTTAGCGGCTTTCTTGTTCTTTCAGCAATCTAATTTGAACATGGGACATGTTTTTCTTGTGAATTACTAAATCCCATTGCTTTTTGTTTGGACTGAACAATTTGCACTCTTAATGGCTTTTCTGACATTTGCGCGGCATGTGCCAAGGCGTAAAGCAAAGAGTATCAGCTCATCCAGACGATACATTAGCAAGTATGACGTAGAAAGATCCAATGATTGGCAAAATAGAGCGTCTATTGTGCTTTTTGTTGATAATAGGACATTGATTACTGGGATAGACAAATCTTATCCTTGTTTTTAAGGTCAAAAACATGTAGGGAACAGAAAAGGTGAACGTTAGTTGTTCATGAAACTTGTTCACTTAGGTAATTTGATGATCTATCATGATGTAGGTGATTGTCGAATCTATTAAAATGTCGATGAATCATGGTCTCATCTACCATGTTGGGTCATCAGTTGTTTCGAGCAATTCAATTGTGATATTTGTTGTCGGGTGACACATAATATGCCTTTTGAAAGCAAATTTAGGAGCAAAGTATCGAAACACAGGCAAGAGGTGGGCAAGAGGTGTATGATGTCCCCTAACCATGGATACGTACATGGCGGTCACATTCTATGATTAGGCAATGACAATATTAGAATACTGATAGTTTTCTTTCATCTTATTATTTAATAAATCTCGATCACTGACCACGTTTCTGGTCTAGGAGTAAACTGGTTAGGTTTCTAGAATGCTAAAGTCAATTTCCTGACTAGCCCATTTGGTAGAGCAAGTAGTTACATCACATAGCATATGACGGCGACTTAAGGTGTAATAAACCGATCGAAAGTGAAAGATTTTGCAAATTCAAGCATCGATTGAGTAGGATGAGGTACATAGTGCACATCGGTTGGGTGACTGATACAAGAAGTACCTTTCCCATGAGGTGGCTACAAGAAGTGGAAAAGATGGTTTAGAACACATGCGTATGTTTCAGCTTGTATTTGACTCGGTTTTTACGACTTCGAAGATTCTAGACATCACCTCTGTCATGTAACAATGGCCATTCGTCCTCGTTGTACAATCAATCCACAGAACTCAGCTACCAAGATGAGCTATGGAGATTTCATTTTATTTCAGTTGGACAAAACTGGACTTAATCAAAATGTTGCTTTCGACTGTCTCAGTCCCCAAGTGACGATGCAGAATCGTCTACGTGAAATTTGGATGCAGTCTAAACTGTGTTAATTATCAGTTAGCCATACTTAAGTCCGAAACAAAAGTTTCTCATGCTTGTGTTGAGTTAATCTCAAGGGTAGACAAATGCTCAACTCCTCGAAATGATAGAATGCATGTTCTTTGGCAATCCGAAGCAAGTTTAGCTTTGTAAGGACTCAGAGATGATACTTCGTAATAAAGTGTAATACTGATCACATTCATGTCAATGACGGATACAGCGCAGCCCAAATCTATAGGAAAGGGAGGCGATGAATCATACAGTGGGCACTTTTCTCTCTTCAGATCACGATAGCAATAATCATCATACTGTATTTGTGGTGTCTGCTAGGGAATGAAGTATGCAACCCAAGCCAGCCCTCTCCGTTAGTCTTTCGTGAATCCGCAGGCACTGGTCACAGGTGGGGCAATCCCTTGTAGACAAGCCTCTGTACAAGTATCTGGCAAGCAACGAGAGGATCAAATTAATGAGGTAGGTTCTAGTTTTGCAGATATGCTGTATGTGGGAAAAGAAGAAGGCATTAACGAATGAAACGTAGCACACACTGTAATATTATGCAATAATGTAATATTATGTTAGTGGGCCCCAAAAGAAGAAACCGAAAAAGAAACTAAAAAGTCAGTAAAGCAAAAAGGAGAGGGGAGAGGGCTCGGCTAAATAGAAGCTGAGAGTTCCCTCGACCAAAAAGAAAAGAAAAAGAAGAAGAAGAGGAAGAATAAGAGAATAGGGGAAAAAAAAAGGAAAGGAATTTTGGCACGTGCACATCTCGATGCCTCGCCAAGTCGACTCGACTCCATAACACAGCACCCGGTAAGAGATCAAACCCCTTGTTTGTCCGATTGAAGTAATTTTGGATTTAGGACTTAAATTCGAAATTTTTGGAAAACTGAGCGGCGAAGTCTAATTTTGGAGTCGTTGAGCTGCGTATTTTTTCAAGAATGGTAATTCAGGGTGTTGTGGAACCGTGGGATTTTATGGATCATGATTTGAGCTTATGGTTTGTCCAAAATAAAATTTCAAAGTTTCCCGCGCACAGTGAACAGTACACGTCCAGCAACTTTGGGCCCGTATTTTGTCATTTTTCGGCTTGATTTTGGGATGGCCAAGTTGGGATTCTTGTGATATGTTTCAAGGGCTCTCTATTGAATATAAGTATGTTCAGATCAGGGTTTGGAAGAAAAAGTTAAGGCTTGATCAAGTTTTGCGCTTAAACTTCATGTTGCGAATGGCTTGAACAATCGCTTTGGTTATGCGATTTGTTAGCGTGCATAAGTCTTTTTGTTAGAGTTAAGGCGTAACTTAGTCATTTTGTAGTCGAGATAGGATTTTATTAGATTTTAACATTATTCTTCGGTTATTTGATAGGGCTTTGAGTTCGACGATACAAGCATCGTTTGTCGTTTGGTCGTAGACGACAATGTGAGTGGTACTATATCTTCTTTGGTTTTATAAAATCATGTCTTGAAATATGTATGTATATATATTAAATCAAGAAGAGCATTTTTATTGCATAAAAGCCAGATCGAGCAATTGCTACCCTTTGGTTGATTATGAATCTTTGAAAAGCACGTTATACAAGATTTGTGGAGAAACATATATGAAATTGCTTTGCGACTGATTTATGGAAAGATTTATGATGATTTGAGAAATAAGTATGAAATGGATGATGGGCTATGTTGCAAAATGTTATTTGTTTGGTTTAAGATATTGATTTTCGGATTGGATTTCTGGTATTGGAGAATAATTATTTATGCTCAATATGACTGTGAATCCAGTGAGGGGTTTTTGGAGTATGCATACCAGGTTTAGGATATCCTTCTGGGCCTAGCCACTGGCTTTGTAAGGGGGGAAACTTGGTTGCCTTGTCACAAGGCGTTGTGTCGTGACCATGGTTAGTTATTGAGCAAAAGATTGATCAATGGATAGACCATTGATATGTGTTTTTGATGGAGATTATTCAATGGATTCGACTATTGATACTTGACTTTTGATGGCGATTCAAATGAGTTTTCCATATTAGTATAAATTTTTTATGATAAGAAATAACTTTTATATGATTTGTTATGTATTTTAGATATTGAATTGATGTTATGAAATTTGGTATTGCTTTGTATAAATGCATAGTGGTTGTCACGCCCCGATCCTCGGGAACGCGCCCATCCTTCTTGATGGTCGATTATAAAGTGCGATATCCTAGGACTAAGTATCGCCGACCCTTTCTTTAAGATTACGCAGGCGGAAGCAGTTATGAATCCCCAGACAATAAAACAATGGGATAGGAAAGCAGACCATATTTTTCATGTTGAAATTCACAACCACACTTTCTATACAGCACAACTCACAATATATTTGCAATACTATTCACAACATACTTGACTCACACCTATCTACACCAAGACAGGGTTTACAAAAAGGATGGGATTTCAATCCACATCCGGGTTATACTCAAGATTCCTTTCTGGATCATCTTCTTCTTTAAACGTCTTTCTCCTCTTCAGGTTCCTCTTTCTCAACTTCTCCTCAGGGTCCTGAAATGGTTATTCAATAACCAATGAGACCATGTCTCAGCGAATTCTACCCCCTAATACCTGATTAGTAAACTAATACACCTTAAGCTGCCTAAACACATCACGAGTCAGAGGACTTACCTTGGCCTCAGCTCCTTCCTGTAAGTTAGTTTATATATCAAATATACATCATCACATCACATCACCCAATCAGATCGAATCATCGATCAATCGACCTAGTCGATTACATGTCATCCAAATTATCTCTTGATCGACCCCTTCCATACTTTCTATAAGTCTGATCAACATCCAAGACTACTCACCCTAGGTGATATATAGATAGTATGTTATCTTATCTCCAGACGACATATAGAGTCATCGAGCTATCAAATCATACCATATTGTCTCCAGATGCTCCGTAGAGTCATCGAGCCAGTAGATCATACCGTCCTGTCTCAAGATAACATATAAAGTCACCGAGCCGGTACACACACAATTTATTATACCGTATTGTCTCCAGATGCTCCGTAGAGTCATCGAGCCGGTAGATCATACCGTCCTGTCTCAAGATGCTCCGTGGAGTCATCGAGCTGGTATACACACAATTTATCATACCGTACTGTCTCCAGATGCTCCATAGAGTCATCGAGCCGGTAGATCATGTCATTCCAAGCAAACAATCAAATAACCAATTTTATCATTTACGGTAAAATGTCGTGTGTGGGTACATGATCGGCCCTAGTCAAAATATAATAATCTCTTTTTTATAAATCCCACCATATTCTTTATTCCACTAAAACATTTTTGGTATCATTAACTGATACCTGGTTAATTTCCAATTAATTTTCCAAGATTAGTTAAAATAATTCCCAAATAAATCATTTTCGTACAAAATAAAGCTCAATTAAATAAACGGACTGCACCACAACAATCAGCATAAAATTCTGGTCACCGGCCATCCCGATTGAATTTCCAAAAAAAAAATATAAATAATTTCAAAAATAAATAAATAAATACTAAAAATTCAATTTAGGCCAGTATTGCCTGATTGGACGCCAGAACGGATCGGGAAAAATCCCGAGATACATTCAATAAATAAAAGTACGTCTCTACTTGCTAATGACTAAGTCTAACCACCTAACATACATCGTTAAATCACTAATTTAATTGTCCTAAACTAATCTAACCACCTAATTGCACTTAATTAAATCTAACCAACCCCTAAGCATAATTAGCAAACTAAGAAAGCATTAGTGAGTAAAACTCACTTGATTAAAAGCGGGGACCGAGACATCGTGACGGCGGCCGAAATCCAAATTTTCGGCGGCGTCGATGGACACTCGGGCCGGGCCTAAAAGCCTTGCAAGCCCACAGCAAATGCTGGGCTTGGCTTCAGGTTAGGGCTTCTTTGCGGGCCTCAAGACTGGGCTGATCTCTATTGGGCTTCAACTGCTGGGCTGGGCTTGAAACAAAACTGAACTGGGCTTGCCGGTCTTGATTTGAATTCGGTGGCCCAAAGGACTGAATTTCACTTGGGCTGCAAAGAGTTGGGCCAAATTGAGGCCTTTGAAGAAGGCTTGTGGGCTCAAATATACGTGGGCTAAATTCGACTAAACGTGGAGCGGTGGTAGAGAAAAATCGGTCCCTGCTGCAAGGGAGATTCGGTGGCCTTCGCTTGTTGCTTCGAGCTGAAGATTGGCCACACTTGGAGAATGGCGTGAGCTGCTCGGGGAACTTGCGGCTCGTGAAGATGGATGAAGCTCACGGAGATGCTGGGCCATGAGATCCGTTGGCCTCGCATGGCTTGTCTTCGGATGACTGGTGGTTTGCTTTGGTCGACTCCACGCAGCAAGGAGTCAATAAACTTGAGGAGCTCGTTGGTTGACTTAGAGAGGGCAGACCTTGGACGTGTGGCAACTTCTTTAGTTGTGGCTGGGCTGTCTTCGGTGTTGTGTGTGGCGATCCAAAAACCCGAGAGATGGAGATGCGTGGAGAGAAAGCGCGGACACGGAGCTGCTGCAGGCGGATAGTGATGCCGCTTCACTGGTTGAACGCACGCGTGGCTGAGCTGTTTCGGTTGAATTGCTGCTGGATGAGGGAGTTGGACGGTGATTTCGGTGGACGCTGGCAGAGAGTCAACGTCCGCGGCTTTCTGCTGGGGCTTGACTCAGCGAAAGGAGGAGGTGGACGTGTGGGGAAGCACGAACTGGCGGTGGGGATTCGGCTGTGGCGTGGGCGGTCCTGGCGTTGCTGACTGCCTCTGTTTCCGTTGCTTCTTCACTGCTGTGGGCGTGCGAATGCAAGGGAAGGAAGAAATGGGCTACACGATCTGATGGGGGAGAGGAGAGAGAGAGGATATAAGTGTGATGGGGGGCTCCACTTGGTCCAAATTTTCCACCCTTGCTCCCCAAGTTTCAACCTCAACCAAGTACTCTTCCTTGGCCTTCATTTGGCCACACCAACATCTCAAATAACCCTTCCAATAGTCTAAAATTGGCTAGGGTGTGAGGGATTACGAAATTGGCATCATCTCCTCTCAATTGGACACTTGAATAATCTCAAATCATCCTCATTTGGCTTCTATGATTTCAAGTGGTCATCCATCGATTACCTCAGTATTTTTCCTCACTCACATATCCATCATATCCATCATGCTTTCAAATTTTGCCATCAAGAACAACTCGCGGCTTTTTCTGCACAAAACAACCCAACGACGGCTTTTTCCCAAAAAGTGTCAAGTGTCAAAAAAAAATCTTCTGAGACTGAGTCGACACTCCTAACATAGCTTGTGACACCACAGAACTTTCAATTTATGAAATCGGGTTCGAATTCACGGTTAATTTCTATTCGATGCGTTTTTTGCGTGACCTAGACTTCCGGGTAACTTTCAGAACTTTTCAATGCAAATGACCCGTCGTCGATTTTCTTCGAGCCACAATGAACCTACTCGACTCAATGACGACTCTCGATTGTCATGAAAATTTCGATAATTCAAATACGGACATAGGGTACCAAAACGATAAGAAAATCAGTTTAGTGTTGGTTGACGAGAATCTTCCAATTTAGTGGTGTCACCCACGATTAGCCACACATCTCAATCGAACCAACCTGTATCTGATCTCAAATCGATTTATATCTGTGCCGTAATGGTCTCGACAGATGAGCACGGTCGAGAAGTCGATTCATGGTCGAATTCTCAAGTCTATTTGCCTTAAAATTCTTAATGGCTTCCTCAGATAGTCTAGTTATCTCGAGAGTGATCATCTCTGAGAACAGCTCTATAGGCGCATCAATGAAATGCCCGATTTATTCAACAGAAAACAGGGTCGAAAATCTGGGATGTCACAGTGGTGGTTCGATCTGCTTAGAAGATATGTACTACTCACTGAGCTGTGGTTGCTCATCCCATTCCTCCTTTAATATTGTCAGGTTCCTTAGCTAGCGGCGAATAGAGCAAGTGCGTAATCGGTGGGAACTTTTGGGGAGTTCTATTTTGTTTTTGGTATGGTTTAAGGAAGCGGTGCAAATAATACTTACTAGTAGTTGAATTGTCTGAGTTTTAAACGTATATTTCTTTTCTCTTTTTGGTAGATTATAGAAACTCTGATGTTGCAACCAATTTGAAGGTTTTTCTGATTTTTATATATATAAGTTAATATCAGTTTATTGGTTGTGCTTGAGGCTGCGTCCTTTGTAAAGAAGGACGGCCGTGTCATCCCCATTCTTTGTAGTTTTTGGGGTGTGACACACACAAACTACAACAGCGATAGCATTTGCACACTAAATTCTCTTACTACTCACTAGAGAAGGAATGCATGTTTAACTCCATCAAAGGCCTTAACAATAACGGTAATCCAAGCAAGATGGTAACGATCAGATGAGGAATGAATAATACATGGGGAAACTCTGCTCTCCTCGAATCGAACTTATTGGCCAGCCAAACAACAAAACCAACTGGTCAATAAATATATCTACCTTTAATCTCAGTTAACCATGGTAAAATTAGAAGACAAAGCTAAATTTGCTGGTCATGAGACCATAGTTGCATGATGAGCCTGAAGGTCAAAGTAAAATACATGTTAAGCATGCATACATAAGGCAAACAACAGATGCCATCAAATCCCATCTACTTAATGACCAGTCCTAAATGACGATGTTCACAGCTGTAAAAACATTCAAGTACTTTGACAGGCGGAGGTTCCTGGGGAGGTAGATGAGGGCGAGCCGGAACATGATCGATGCGACGACCCATGTCTAGAACCCCGAGCCCGCGCGCTTCTGCTTATTTGTCTTCGTCTTCTGCTTCGTCGTTTCTCTCTCCTCCATTTTTGCCGTCGTGGTTCGACGCATAGGCGGAGGCGAAGGAGACGGGGGCGACGGACTCCGACGCCGACGGAGGCAACCGGCGGAGGGGCATCGGCATCAGGGTTTGCATGAAGAAATTTGGTGATGAAAAGTGTTATATTGTAAATACAATATGACAGAGGCAACTGGTGGAGGCGCAACTTCGAAGTGTTAAGTAGATGGGATTTGATGGCATCTGTTTGCCTTATGTATGTATGCTTAACATGTATTTTACTTTGACCTTCAGGCTCATCATGCAACTATGGTATCATGACCAGCAAATTGAGCATTGTCTTCTAATTTTACCATGGTTAACTGAGATTAAAGGTAGATATATTTATTGACCAGTTGGTTTTGTTGTTTGGCTGGCCAATAAGTTTGATTCGAGGAGAGCAGAGTTTCCCCATGTATTATTCATTCCTCATCTGATCGTTAGCATCTTGCTTGGATTACCGTTATTGTTAAGGCCTTTGATGGAGTTAAACATGCATTCCTTCTCTAGTGAGTAGTAAGAGAATTCAGTGTGCAAATGCTATCGCTGTTGTAGTTTGTGTGTGCTACGTTTCGTTCGTTAATGCCTTCTTCTTTTCCCACGTACAGCATATCTGCAAAACCAGAACCTACCTCATTAATTTGATCCTCTCGTTGCTTGCCAGATACTTGTACAGAGGCTTGTCTACAAGGGATCGCCCCACCTGTGACTAGTGCCTGCGGATTCACGAAAGACTCACGGAGAGGGCTGGCTTGAGGTGCATACTTCGTTCCCTAGCAGACACCACAAATACAGTATGATGATTATTGCTATCGTGATCTGAAGAGAGAAAAGTGCCCACTGTATGATTCCTCGCCTCCCTTTCCTATAGATTTGGGCTGCAGTGTATCCGTCATTGACATGAATGTGATTGGTATTACACTTTATTACGAAGTATCATCTCTGAGTCCTTACAAAGCTAAACTTGCTTCGAATTGCCAGAGAACATGCATTCTATCATTTCGAGGAGTTGAGCATTTGTCTACCCTTGAGATTAACTAAACACGAACATGAGAAAATTTTGTTTCGGACTTAAGTATGGCTAACTGATAATTAACACAGTTTAGACTGCCTCCAAATTTCATGTAGATGATTCTACATCGTCACTTGGGGACTGAGACAGTCGAAAGCAACATTTTGATTAAGTCCAGTTTTGTCAAACTAAAATAAAATGAAATCTCCATAGCTCATCTTGGTAGCTGAGTTCTGTGCATTGATTGTACAAGGAGGACGAATGGCCATTGTTACATGACAGAGGTGATGTCTAGAATCTTCGAAGTCATAAAAACCGGGTCAAATACAAGCTGAAACATACGCATGTGTTCTAAACCATCTTTTCCACTTCTTTTAGCCACCTTATGGGAAAGGTACTTCATGTATCAGTCACCCAACCGATGTGCACTATGTACCTCGTCCTGCTCAATCGATGCTTGAATTTGCGAAATCTTTCACTTTCGATCGGTTTATTACACCTTAAGTCGCCATCATATGCTATGTGATGTAACTACTTGCTCTACCAAATGGGCTAGTCAGGAAATTGACTTTAGCATTCTAGAAACCTAACCAGTTTACTCCTAGACCAGAAACGTCGTCAGTGATCGAGATTTATTAAATAATAAGATGAAAGAAAACTGTCAGTATTCTAATATTGTCATTGCCTAATCATAGAATGTGACCGCCATGTACGTGTCCATGGTTAGGGGACATCATACACCTCTTGCCCACCTCTTGCCCGTGTTTTGATACTTTGCTCCTAAATTTACTTTCAAAAGGCATATTCTGTGTCACCCGTCAACAAATAAAACAATTGAATTGCTCGAAACAGCTGATGACCCAACATGGTAGATGAGACCATGATTCATCGACATTTTAATAGATTCGACAATCACCTACATCATGATAGATCATCAAATTACCTAAGTGAACAAGTTTCATGAACAACTAACGTTCACCTTTTCTGTTCCCTACATGTTTTCGACCTTAAAAACAAGGATAAGATTTGTCTATCCCAGTAATCAATGTCCTATTATCAACAAAAAGCACAATAGACGCTCTATTTTGCCAATCATTGGATCTTTCTACGTCATACTTGCTAATGTATCGTCTGGATGAGCTGATACTCTTTGCTTTACGCCTTGGCACATGCCGCGCAAATGTCAGAAAAGCCATTAAGAGTGCAAATTGTTCAGTCCTTGTTGCATCTGTAGCCTTGCCCAAGGGTTGATGGATGGTCCAGACTGACTAAAAGGATTATGGACCGGCCCTATGGGGCAAATCACTGAGGCAGTGACTGAAGATGAAGATGGAGGCGACAATGATGCTGAAGGTACAGACACTCGCTGACATGAAGGGCACATGGTGAGCGTGGTGGGAGGGTTCATTGCATGTAGAGCTGTGGGGACAGCTTCAGTGGTCTGAGCTCCTGCACTTCCTTTTGCAGCCTCTTGTTTTCCTGTGTAAGATTGTCGCAGCATCTCTTAAGGTACTCACAGTCCACCTTAGTTTGCTTTGTCTTAGTCCTACACTAAATTGGTAAAAAGAAAAAAAAAAGATGTTACGGTACATCCTTATACAGAGCTACCCCACACAGATTGTTGGTGCCAAACTACAGCATGATAATAACACATTATCAGCTCAATCTAGTAAGGTATGAATAACAATCTTTAGCCCATTTCCATGTGATTAAGAAAATCAAGATGGCAGCTATTAGACAAAAGAATTGCACATTTGCTCAAACTTAACATAGAGAAGCTGCTTCATTAAACCAATTCTTTGATGCAAAAGACCCAACGTCATTATCTTAACCATAAACAGAGCTTTCCAGAGCTGCATTGTAAATCATGAGTGCATGAATCTAAACTGGGGCCCTCGCATAACAAAATTTTAGGTATTTGACTACTCCCTAGTAACTTCACTTCCTCCCTTGCCGGCTTAGAATTTATGGATCCCACATATTGGTGCTCCATACTAAAGTGAGAATGAGAAGTGTACTCCTAGATTAAGTGACAAGTCACATCACCGGACTCCCGCTACATGCTCACACACCTCGTGTGCAAGATGGCCCAATTGGGATACATGTGGACCCAAAGATTACATGCACTCACTATAAAGAAAAACAACTTTGCTGTTGAACTACCATCAAATGATTAAGAGAGAACCAACCACCCCCACCCCTACCCGCCTCTCTCCCACTCCTAACATTTTTCTTCCACAATGATCAGAAGGATGTAGATGAGACGCAGATATAAATCCATGTATTTGGGCAAAAAGAACTCGAAACTATCAATTACCTGGCACGCCTGTTCTGAAACCAGACCTCTACCTGTCTGGGACTAAGATTCAGCTGCTTGGCCAAGGCAAGCTTTTGCTTCTGAAACTCAAAACAATCTCCAGTTAAACTCATCAAAACCATCCCTTTTTTACATCCAAAGGGAAACCTAAAGATGATCTCATTATTCATAAATAAAAATGAAAACCAATTTGTTATTCACATAGATCCAATCATTGCAAAAAAGAAAACAAGAAAAAGGTCTCAAATCCCCAATTTGACTGTTACTAGTAACTGACAACTACAAATAAACATCCATCTCATGACAGAAACGCACTTTAAATTCAATTTTCCCTACCAAACATCCATGTCAGGTTTATAAGCAATGATTACATGCTCACGCACATTTAAAGAAAGCATATATTAATCAGTAATAGAATGACCAAAATTGCCACTCACAGGGTTAAGAGTGTTATGCTCTTTGAATGACTCCTCTAGCACCAATGACTGTTCTCTAGATAGCCTGAGCTTCTTCCTCGCTCCATCTCCTTGATATAACTAGAATAAGTACCTAGCGGGGGGTGAATAGGTATATAAAAGATTTTTCTCAATAATTGCACAATACTAGACAGTTGATAGATTTGAGACAAACAATAATCAAAGTAAGACTGAGAGAAGGGAAGAGAAAATTGAACACGCGGTTTATAGTGGTTCGGCTTATTCAAGCCTACGTCCACTCTTCTACACTGACAGCCTATTGGCTAGATTCCACTATGAACAAAGAGATGTTACAGCATTGTTCTCCCTTGATTTCTCGGTGTAGATGATCTACCACACTAGCTTAAGGTATCACTAAGTATAGAAACTCTTTGTGTATACAACTTCGCTCAAAATGTATCGACTAATAATCAAGGTGCTTCAGACTCTGGAATTTCTCTATCGATCATACACTAAAGCAACTAGAACGTCTTCCTTTTATACTCCTTTACACCATCATACCCGTTGGCACTTACCAAAGGAATTCCTCCAATCTACCCGTTGAACGGAATCAATCAAGATGATCATTCGAGCTATTAAAGGAACCTGATGATAGCCCATCAATCCTGTTCGCCCATACAATCAGGATCTCGGTTTCCAAGAATAGAACCTTCCAAGAATATTTCGTCGATTATCGGATCTTCAAACCATCTTGATTACAAATAAAAGAATCCGTTATATTTATCCAGCCAAGAGATCTTCTCCAGAGGATAGGACTAAATCCTCAACCAAAAACTTCAGCTCTGGATTGCCTTCGTCACTGGATTAGAAAAACTATCAATGAGAATAATCTTGAGTCTTGAGTCTTGAGTGCTGAGTCTGGTGATCTGAAAGTCTTTAGACTCTAAACAGAAGGTCTGCAATTATCCAGATTAGACTAATAGAAACGTTTTGTCAGCTTCAAAATATTCTGAAAATATTTCTCCAACAATCTCCCCCTTTTTGATGGTGACAAAACTTTCCTATAGATTTGAACAACTTTGACCTGCAAAACATTACTCAAGCAATATGGCTATCTCATAAAGATTAATAAATCAACCAGACTCTGCATCCACAGAAAATTGGTTAGTCTTTCATGAGTAAGACCATACAACAACACTTGATATAAATGCAAACAGTCAAGCATCAAAATCCACACCCAAGTCAGTCAAATTCAAGTTCACACCCAAGTCATACTCAAAAACAAACATTCAAACACACAAAAGAAATTTAAAGTCAAAGTTTAAAGAGTTCAAATTGCAATTCTCCCCCTTTTTGTCATCATTAAAAAGGTGAGAAAAGAGTCAAGTCTACTTGGGAATGTGCACAATCTGGAAATCTCCCATCGACTGTACGATGCCTTCCAGCCTCTTCAAGTCTTCTCATAGATGAGCCACCTCTTCTCCTTTGGCATTGGCTTGAATTTGAAGAGCGAGGTCTTTCATTTGATCTGCTAGGGTAACAAAAGATGCTTGTCCAGCATTCTTCAAGACTTGAAGTTCACAGTCCAGAGCATAGATTTGACCCTGCATTTCCAGAAGAACATCAAGGATACGACAAAAATCTGTTGTATTGTCTGTCTGTGTACTCGCATTTGCTCTCTCGGATAGAGTGAAGGCAGACGATGGAATTTCGGTGTAATTGAGCAGATTTGGTGTTGACATATCATGTCCTTCCTCAGGCATTTGAGAAGCCTGAAAATCTTCTGGCTTTGCTGGTGAGCGACTCACAAATTTACTGTTGACAGCATGTGGTGTAGTCCTTCCTTGCTCGCCATCTCCCCCTGTCTCTAGGACCTTAATTGGGGAAGAGTGATGGTCATGCTCTTCAGCGTCTTGATTCCCTTTCTCTCCGGCTTCATCTGCAGACTTTTCTTTCACTGCTTCTCCTTCTTCTTCAGCTTCTTTCTCTTTCTCTTGCTGCTCATTTGCTTCTCTGTTCTTTGCTTGTCCCTCTTCTTCTCTCTGTTCTTTTTCCTCTGCTTCTTTTCCTTTCTTTTGTTGTTCTGTTGATTCAGGTACAGAACGTCTGGTTCTTTTCAATGCAGAGATAGTGAGATCTTCCTCTTCATCTTTATCCTCCAAGATAAGAGTTCTTTTCTTTTTGGATAGAGCACCCATAGGCTCCTTCCCTTTTCTCTTTGATGTAGAAGATGCTGGAGTCTTCACTTTGAACTTCTCCATTGCCTTATTAAGCTCTTTCAGACGCATTTTTGTCAGCATTTTCAAACCCACCACCATTTTGTCGCATGGTCAAACACAAAGAGTATGTGGAGGTTCAATGTTCAAGTGTCTGAAGATCTTGGTCACAAGACCTGGGTAAGGCAATTGGCCCTTGTCCTTCACCATTGCTCTATACATGTGAAAGAGAATGGTGTGAGGGAGAGAGAACTTCTTCCCTGAATTGATCGCGTACATCAATTTCGCCTCGGAGTTAGACACGTCAGTCTTGGAAGTAGACTTTGGCCTGATACAGTTGATCACAATTTTGTGAAGCAAAATATTGATGGCACGCATTCTTGTGTAGGTAATTCTTCCCTCTGTATCCCTGTCTTTGACAAGCTCCAGTGTGGCACGAGCAATCCAAACTTTGATCGGTTGATAGCGTCCTCTTTCAACTCCAATTATATCTGCCAACATGTCCACATCTACCACATAGTCTTGGTCTCGAACACTGAAGGATATTCTATTCGCATCTAAAAAGCTAAGATTTGAATAGAAGTATGCTATCAATTGCGCATAACCGTCTGTGGTATCGAAGCAAAATTGCTTAAGTTGAAGTAGATTGAACTTCTCCCTTAAGTTCACATTAATGGCATCCAAGAAATCGAAATCAACATTCCTAGGGTTTATCACCCCTCGTTTCAACAAATCAAGAACAGATTCTCCTGTTCCTTCGATTTAAACAAATCCATCCTTTTTCCCTTCACCTTCGCAGCAACACCCATTCTAGGTTGAAATTCACTGAATATTTTATCATCATCGTTCCCGTCAGTCGGATTCAGTCCCGATACACGAGGGTGACTTGGAATGTTTGCAAGTGCTTCCTTAGCCTTTCCTTTGGGAGCAATTCCCAAATCCTCCAGTTGTCGCAAAAAGATATACTCATTCCCATAATTCTTATCTTTAAGGAAATCATTTACGTAGTTCAGCGGAGTCCCAGTGCTTTTCAATGCAAGATAGAGCTTGTAAATAAAAGAGGGTTTTTGGACTCTTACAGGGTCTGCGTCCTCGATTATTTCTTCCTCCGGTTGTTGACCTGCACCTTGTGGGGTAGATGATGAAGAGTGACGTGGTGGAGAGTCAATCGGGCTCTGTTGCTGACTCAGTAAATCTTCCTCTTCGATGAGATCGAAATGGGTAGGCCCCTCCCTCATTCTCTGTGGTCCTTTGTTCGTGATTCTTGAAGACTTTCTCGAAGAAGATATCATTCCTTGTCGTTGAAAGATTCCTTTATTCGCTTTCCCAAGAAAAGATGACAACTTTCTCGAAGATGGACACGAAGTAGAGACAGGATTGGGAGGAGAATGCCTTTTTAGGGTTTTGAAGATTAAGCGAGGAAAACTGTATATATATAACTCAGTTTAAAAAGGAAAAACCAATCGGCACAAAGGAAAATGAACATACGCCTCTTTTGAAATCGATAACTGCTATAAGTTAATCTTTTTGAAAAGACAAGATTCCGTTTTTCACGGAAATTATAAATTAACTGAACTAATGATCGTACCTTTTCGAGATTGAATATAACAACTTACAGTCTATAGCCATGAATGTCTGAGTCTGAGGGTTGGAGAGTCTCTAGACCAACTTACAACTTCCTCAAGTTTAAAAATATTGAGTCTGGAATGGATAAAATCGAATTGATTTTTCTCCAAAGGCTTTGTGAATATATCCACTAGTTGGCTCTTTGAATCAACAAATTGCATCGAGATTTCTCCATTTTAAACATGATCTCTAATGAAATGATGTCGAATCTCTATATCTTTGCTCTTGAGTGAAGGATTGGATTTTTTGTGAGATTAATTGCGCTGGTGTTGTCACATCTAATCTCTGTGCATGAGTCTTCAATTCCAAAGGCTTGTAGCTGTTGTTTTATCCATAGAATTTGCGAACAGCAACTTCCAAGAGCTACATACTCTGCTTCTGTTGTTGAGAGAGCCACAGTGCTTTGTTTCCTTGAAAACCAAGACACTATCCTGCTTCCAAGCAACTGGCAAGTTTCCGAAGTGCTCTTTCTGTCAACTCTACAACCGGCCAGATCTGCGTCTGAATATCCCAGAAGATTAAAGTCTCCCTTCTTAGGATACCAAAGACCGATGCTTGAAGATGAAGCAACATATTTAATAATACGTTTTGCAGCACTAAGATGGGATTCTCTAGGATCTGATTGAAACCTACCACAGATGCAAACACTCAACAAAATGTCAGGTCTAGAAGCAGTAAGATAAAGAAGTGAACCAATGATGCCCTCTACAGCTTTGATCAACTTTCTTCCCTTCTTCATCCTTGTCTATCTTCAAAGAACTTGACATCGGTGTGTCGGTCTTTTTGCACTTTTCCAGTCCAAACTTTTTGACAAGATCATTAACATATTTTTCTTGATAAATAAAAGTTCTTTCCTTCAATTGTTTTACTTGAAGACTAAGAAAGAAAGTTAACTCTCCCATCATACTCATTTCAAACTCATATTGCATAGACTTAGAAAATTTCTTGCACAGACTTTCATTAAAGGATCCAAAAATAATATCATCCACATATATTTGAACAAGTAAAAAAATTTTGTTTTCCTTTTTGATAAATAAAGTAGTATCTACTTTACCTTTGACAAAACCATTTAGTATTAAGAACTTACTTAGTCTGTTGTACCAAGCTCGAGGTGCTTGCTTTAAACCATACAATGCCTTTTTCAGTCTGAAGACTGAGTCTGGCTTCTTTGGGTCTTTAAACCCTGGTGGTTGTTCCACATAAACTTCCTCATGGATAAATCCATTTAGGAAGGCACTTTTGACGTCCATTTGGAATAACTTGAAATTTTTATAACAAGCCAACGCAAGTAATAGTCGAATAGCTTCTAACCTTGCTACCGGTGCGTAAGTCTCATCATAGTCTATTCCTTCTTCTTGCGTATATCCCTTGGCCACGAGTCTTGCTTTATTTCGTACGACTTTTCCTTTCTCATTCATCTTTTTCCTAAACACCCATTTAGCTCCAATAATAGTTTTACCTTTTGGTTTAGATGTCAATTCCCAGACATCATTAATGTTGAACTGTCTAAGCTCTTCTTGCATAGCTTTAATCCAGCTTTCATCAGATAAAGCTTCTTCTATGCTCTTTGGTTCAATTTTAGAAATGAGAGCCACAGCACTAGACTCTTCACGCCTTTTGGATCTGGAGCGAATTCCTTCATTAATTTCGCCGATAATGAGATCTTTAGGATGACTGGACTTATGCTTCCAGTTACTGGTTGATTTGTCCGGTTGATGATCTCTTTCTTTATTTGAATCTTCACGAACAGCTTGATGCTGGTCTTCCAGAGTCTGAGATGTTTCTTGAGTTGTAAGCTTTGGAGGGTCTGGAGCAGGTTTAGACTCTTCATGATGAGTCTGACTGGATTCATCTTGCGTAGAGTTTTGAAATTTGACATTCATTGACTCCTCCACAGACTGACTCTTCTTGTTATAGACTCTGTAGGCTTTGCTTGATGTAGAATATCCAAGGAAGATGCCTTCATCTGATCTTTCTTCAAACTTACCAACTCGATCTTTAGCATTTTTCAATATAAAGCATTTGCAACTGAACACATGAAAGTATGAAACAATATGCTTCTTACCTTTGAATAACTCATAAGGGGTTTTCTTTAGAATAGGTCTTAAGAAGACTCTATTGATGATATAGCACGCTGTTGAAACAGCTTCAGTCCAAAATCGTGAAGAAATCTTACTTTCAATTAAAAGAGTTCTAGCCATTTCTTGAAGAGATGTATTCTTTCTTTCCACAACTCCATTTTGCTGAGGAGTATATGGAGAGGAGAACACATGCTTAAAGCCAGATTTATCACAAAATTTTGTAAAATTTTGATTTTCAAATTCACTTCCATGATCTGTTCTTATACTAGAGATAACACATCCTTTTTCATTTTGAACCTTTTTAGCAAATTTCTCAAAATACGAGAAGGTTTCGGACTTACTTGTAAGGAAATATACCCAAGTAAAGCGAGAGTAATCGTCCACAATTACTAGGCAATATTTCTTACCTCCAATGCTTTGGGTTCTGGTTGGTCCGAAGAGATCTATATGCAGCAACTTTAGTACATGATTAGTAGAGACATGATTTATTGGCTTAAATGAATTTCTTACATGCTTTCCCAGAATACATGGAGTGCATGGATCAGACTTTTGGTATGATAATTTGGGTAGACCTCGAACAAGCTGCATTGTAAAGATTTTGGCTAATTGTTTCATGTTGATGTGACCAAGTTTTCTGTGCCATAAGCTTGCTTCGTCTTGAATTGAGATTAAGCATTGCGATTCATCCGGTTTCACATCCAAGAGATAGATGTTTCCATGCCTTCGACCCATGAAAGACTGAGTAGAGTCTTTACTGGTTCTAGAACATATTCCTTCTTGAAAGAAGATCTTAAAACCAATATCACATAGTTGACTGATGCTGAGAAGATTGTAATTTAGTCCTTCCACTAGGGAAACATTACTTATTGTGAGATTTCCAATTTTCACTGTTCCAAATCCCACAATACTTCCTTTGCTGTTTCCTCCAAATGAAACTTTTCCACCATTTACTTGAACAAGCTTTATGAAGCAATTTGAGTCTCCTGTCATGTGTTTTGAGCATCCACTGTCAAGATATCACTTTACCTTTTTCTTGACGGAGACCTGCATTTAAAAGAGAGTCTCAAGCTTTCTTTGGTACCCAAATTTTCTTGGGTCCTTTGGTATTAGTAAGATAAACAGTATTAGCCCATACTTTCTTAACAGGTTTCCAAACCATAGGACACTCTTTTTCAAAGTGATCAGGATTGTTGCACTTTGAACACCTGAGGGCATTTTGACCTACAGACTTTACAAAAACTTTCTTGAAATGATTTTTGTAAGCCTCTCTCAAGAGTATTTTCTTAATTCTTTCTTTTATTTTAGGAAAATCAATCAAGGGAATTGTTTCTGCTGTCATACCTAGACCGGACTTATTGAAGTAAGGTCTTTGAGCTGAAAGAATTTTTTCAAGTTTTTCGGACCCTATTGAAAATTTCTTTGAAATATTTGATAAGTCAGTTTTTAAAAGGGCATTTTCTTTCAAAAGATTATCTTCATTTTCTTTAAAAGTGGAAACATTCAAGTCTAAACTTTTAACTCTTTCTTCTAAAACGTTTTCCTTTTGTTTTAGAGCTAAGTTTTCCTTTTTAAGTTCAGAAATTCTTTTGAGATAAGTCTTAAGACTAAAACACATTTCATCAATATATTTAGAAACTTTGATAGGAATTTTAAAATCACTTACCTCAAATTCACTGTCTGAGTCTGATCCAGAGTTTGAGTCTGAGTCTGATTGTGCCATCAAACATAGGTTGGCATATTCATTATCACTTTCTTCACACTCTGTATCACTCCAGGTTTCGGCTTTGAGAGCTTTTCGAAACTTTTCAGCTTTTCCTCTCTTCTTCTTCAGAAGAGGACAGTTGGGTCTGATGTGTCCATTTTTCTTACATTCAAAGCAAACTACATCTTTGTTTGGTTCCTCATCATCAACAGACTTGGTCTGCTGTCTTTGAAAACTTTGTTTCTTTGAGTTGAACCTTCTTCCTTTTCTATTCAGTTTTCTGAATCTTCTTATCATGAGAGCAAGCTCCTCATCGTCCATATCATCTTCAGAATCTGTATCATCAGAATCATCATTTGATTTTAATGCAATGGATTTCTTACCTTTTGGATCTTCGTCTTCATTAATTCGTTCCACTTCATAAGACTGAAGAGTTCCAATCAGCTCGTCGACAGATAGTGGCATAATTCTTTGCGTCTCTCTTATTGAAGTCTTTATGTGATTCCAATCCTTGGAGAGTCCACGCAGTAGCTTGTTTACCTTCATGGGATCAGAAATTTTTTGTCCTTGATTCTCAAGACCATTGACAATATCTGTAAAACGACTAAACATGTCAGTTATAGATTCTCCTGGTTTCATTTTGAAGGCTTCATATTGACCGAGGAGAATGTTAATTCTGGTTTCCTTCACTCGATCTGTTCCTTCATAGGTGATATGTAATCTGTCCCAAACTTCTTTTGCTGTAACACAAGAAGATATTCTGTTATATTCAGTTGGTGACAAAGCACAATATAAAGAGTAAATTGCTTTTGCATCGAGTGCTTGTCTCTTGATTATCTCTTCCTGAGTCATTCCGCTGGTCTCAACAGTTTCTTTCCCTCTTTCAGAGACTGATGCAGCTGTAGGAGTAATTCATTTTTCTACAACGTCCAATTCCAGAGGATCCTTTGATCGTAGGAAGGCTTTCATCTTGTTCTTCTAGATGTTGTAATCCTTTCCATCAAAGTAGGGTGGTCTGGTATTGCTTTGCCCTTCCACCAGCCCTGGTGCTAGCATACTAGCCATGGATCTTTTACTCTGAAGTAAAACACTTCAAATAAAATGAGTACACGAGCTCTGATACCAATTGATATAGCTAAAATAAGTACCTAGGGGGGGTGAATAAGTATATAAAAGATTTTTCTCGATAATTGCACAATACTAGACAGTTGATAGATTTAAGACAAACAATAATCAAAGTAAGACTGAGAGAAGGGAAGAGAAAATTGAATACGCGGTTTATAGTGGTTCGGCTTATTCAAGCCTACGTCCACTCTTCTGCACTGACAGCCTATTGGCTGGATTCCACTATGAACAAAGAGATGTTACAGCGTTGTTCTCCCTTGATTTCTCGATGTAGATGATCTACCACACTAGCTCAAGGTATCACTAAGTATAGACACTCTTTGTGTATACAACTTCGCTCAAAATGTATCGACTAATAATCAAGGTGCTTCAGACTCTGGAATTTCTCTATCGATCATACACTAAAGCAACTAGAACGTTTTCCCTTTATACTCCTTTATGCCATCATACCCGTTGGCACTTACCAAAGGAATTCCTCCAATTTACCCATTGGACGGAATCAATCAAGAAAATCATTCGAGCTATTAAAGGAATCTGACGATAGCCTATCAATCATGTTCGCCCATACAATCAGGATCTTGGTTTCCAAGAATATTTCGTTGATCATCGGATCTTCAAACGATCTTGATTACGAATAAAAGAATTCGTTATATGTATCCAGCCAAGAGATCTTCTCCAGAGGATAGGACTAAATCATCAACCAAATACTTCGGCTCTGGATTGCCTTCATCACTGGATTAGAAAAACTGTCAATGAGAATAGTCTTGAGTCTTGAGTGCCGAGTCTGGTGATCTGAAAGTCTTTAGACTCTAAACAGAAGGTCTACAATTATCTAGACTAGACTGATAGAAACGTTTTGTCAGCTTCAAAATATTCTCGAAAGATTTCTCCAACACTCCTCTGCTGCCATCTTCTTCGATGCTCTCACAGGAGCACGAAGTTCTCTCAGCCTCAACTTCATTTTCTCCATGTGGGTCTCTCTCACTTCTCTTCCCACTTATGCTCGACACGGTGCTGTTAGGTGATGAGACATGATTATCATCATCCAAATCCACCACCAGTATGTCTCGGTTGACGCCGACTCCACCGAAGAATGGCCTTGTTTTGGAGTTTGTTTCTGAAAGTTGATGAATACAAATCAGGATTTGATATCTAGGGCCAAGGAGGACAACGCTCCTCCAAAACTTAATCGAGTTTTTAAGGCAAATCTCACACTTCAACCTCCTTGAAAATGACAAAGCGACGGCCAATGAAGATTAGAGTCTTACGGTGGGACTTCCAGATCTTCGTAGCCAGCAAAGCTTGTTCTGTGTTAGAGCACCATAAAAAGGCTGATAGGATTGCCAAATTTGGAGAAAAACTCTTTTTGGACTGTTTTAGGAATAGACATTATTTCAACAGTCCAAATGTTCAGAAGAATACTACCTCTTGGAGCTGCTCGTTTACTAGAGAAGACACTATTTGCATCTCCCAGAGCATTCTCCACCACGTCCAAAAGAAATTCATTAGGGACCCTGCCATAGCTTAAAAGTGCAATCAAAATCTTTGAAAGATATGTAGGCTTTGGTTTATTACTGCATCAATGAGGACCAAGATCTAATCAATTCTTCCGAAAAGGTAAAATTTCATGGTAGAAAAAGCTCCAAACAAAAAGCAATGGGATTTAGTAATTCACAAGAAAAACATGTCCCATGTTCAAATTAGATTGCTGAAAGAATAAGAAAGCCGCTAACATAATTATTTGTCAGAAAATGGACCTCCAATGATACTTAATAATGCAATGTAGATTTTCCTAGCCGCCAATAAGCAATATCATTACCATTAAGTGCTCAGAGAAGAAGGTCTATATCATGCATTAATAAGAACTATCGATTTCAGGTTTGAACATAGTTGGTCAATTGGCAACAAGAAAGTACATGTGGGAAGACTAGTACTTAGCCAGCTTGTGGATGGCTTTGGGAAGACAAGTGTTCTCCCACCACTTATAAGCACGATCATTTCAGACAAGTAGACTATCGTGCACATAAAGGAAAATGGTAAGTATAGTCTCTGTCAGCATCCCAATAGAAATGACTAAAGAGATAGGAACTTACCAATGATGGGAGCATCCAGTGTACAAGGAGACTTGATTCGCAAGTTCCAAAACTTATTCATCTGAGGCAGATGCTGCAAACTTCTTCAGCAGAAGAGCCCTCTCATGTGGGCCTGCCAAGCAGTAACTAAATGTGAAAGAATCTGGAACTGCTTTTCCAACACTTGGCATACTCTTGGAATTTGAATTTCGCATTTTAGTACATTCAAAATCTGAAAAAAGTTTCTCTGCAGTTTCAATATTCTTCAATATCACGTCTAGGCGAGTCCCGAAACTATCCTTAGCCTGATCAACATTTAGATTGTGTCAGATCAAGAGAGAACTTCACAAGGCAGAAGCAAGCTTTAGAGCCAACTTTTTTCTATTGAAAGAAAAACAACAAAAAATGTCGGAAGCTATTAACATAGAAATATCGCTTCCTGACGTCATAGAAAAAAGATTCAACTTCATCAAGGCAGTTCAATGACAAATGCTTAACACTGGAGGTGACACTCAATTAGATTTTGCCAAAAAATAAAAATAAAAATGTAGTGGTGATAGGATTAAAAGGAAGATACAACGACTTACCTTTCCACCCACGATACTCCAGATACCATCACTACCTTCTTCTATGTTAGAAGCAGATGACTTGTCAACAGCTAAGTGTATAGGTGAGTCCTGGCATTACAGGAAAAATATTCATTAAAGAAATCATATCCACATGAATAAGGTCAAACAAACTCAACATAAGGTACCTTATAATGAGCCTCAATGGATGAAGAAGGGTGCAAGACCTTTGGACTGTATAAATAACCTTCTATACCATCATCAGTTCCACTGGTACTAACCAAATTTATTTTCCTTAAAGGGTTAGATTCTCCATCTTTTGAGGCACTTAGGGGCTTCTCATCCACCAGTTCCCCGTCAATGTGAAGCCATAAAAGTTCACTTGAGACCTGCCATGAAGATAGAACTTTGAGCAATTTACAAAGGGAAAAAGGCCCTAAGAGTAAGAAACCTAGGAAAGACAATGGCATCATAAGATTGACAAGAGACTGAGCACCATTTATGCAATCTAAAATTCTACTATATCTCTTTCATCAGACCAACAATGAGACATAGACTTACATGAAACTTTGTAGATAACAATTCTTGTCCAAGATCCTCCAGATAATGCATGCAATTAGTTGATCACAGGCACTCCAATGAATATGAATAGAATCATACTCCATGTATGTACTCTATAAAAGCTTGTTCTTTTCAGTCACATTGAAAGTGCAACAGTTCTACGTGCTATTTGAATATCCATCCAATACGCCTTACTTTTATATATTTGAAGATCATGCACCATTCATACAATTCTGATTACATCTGAAAATGATTGGTTAAAGGTAAAATAGACTAATAAAATGTTTAGTAACAACTTGCTTCAGCTCAGCGACTCGAACCAATAAGTGGTAAACATGACAGACATTAATGCGCTCAGCTATAGCCATAAAAATTTCAGCAGTTATCAACTCAAAAGGAACGAGCAGTTTAAAAACCATGTGTAGAAAGTAATTTAGACACTTGATATACATACCTGACAGCCAACATGGACCCATTTTCCAAATGGAAACTCGCTATCTAAAGAAGCGTACGATTTTTCACTTGAAAAAGGAGAAACCTCAGAATCAGGAGATTCTTTTTGTAAAGGAAGCGGTGGCAGAAGCGTGAGTCTCTTATCTCCATTCAAAATGAGAATTGGAAAAGCATCCTTGACATCAGAGTTCACCTGTGTGAAAGAATATTTTTAACCCCATTAATCATAGAACTTTGAGCTGAAAAGAGAAGTGACAGGCAACACTATTTGTGATTATGGTATACATCATCCCTTAATCACCATTTTCGACTAGTCCCTTGTGTCACAAACCAAGATAGATCGCGATAGGAGGCGGAAAAAAAACAAGACTTGACGCATTACAAAGGATTGATCCCAGACAAATCCACAAAAATCAATAAGCTTTGGTTCCACAAACAGGCATTGACACTCAGTATACCATCTAACAGGAACAACACAGCAATAGACTTCAATGAACGTGAAAAGACACTCTTGGGAAAATTCCACAAGGATTCAAACTCATCGTAATCAGACCAACAGACACAACTCGAGAGTCGAGCAACGATGATCGATCCAAACCAATGCTAAGCATCCCTCCAAATCACAAAATCCAACAACCGGTGAGTGATCAATCGCTAAAACCACCGCCAAACAAGCAACTCATAACACCCAACCTCTCCAAACATAAAAAAAAATTCACAGAATTGAGAAACGAACACCATCCCTCCCATAAAAAACCAACGAACCAAAAAGGGGCGAAAAAAAATGGAAAAATAGCGGCTTTCCTCTACCTGACGGAAAATGGTACAAGGGAAAGTAGCGGACTTCAAGAGATAAACCCAGAAGCAGAAAAAGCAAGGACCTATCTTCTCCTTCTTCTCCTTCGTCTCATTCTTGTTCTTCCTCCTTCTCTGCTTCGATGTTGAGCCTGAAATCACCGAGCGAAGACTAACGACTCAGGTCGATCGTGCTCTCACCGTCCGCCACCAATATATCTAGCCTCGCAAACCTCTTTTGCTTCAAAATCCTTGGCTATGTACTCGAGCCCGAAATCGAGACCAAATAAGGAGTAGAAGACAAAAAAGCTCGAGAGGCCAGTCGGTAGCCGGTGATTTCTGGAGTCGTGGCTGGAAAGTCGATGACGGCGACGAGGACAGAGGCGAGGAGGGAAGCATTTAGGGTGAGTGAGAGGGCTCGAGACAGAGAGGAGGGGGGAGTTTGGGGTGAGTGAGAGGGCTCGGGACAGAGAGGAGAGGAGTGCTTGAGGAAGAGAGAGGTAGAAGCAGGAAGAAATAGTGCACTCCGTTGAAAAAAAGAGAGAGAAAATGTAGCAGGCCTCTCCTTCTTCGCCACGCTGTCGACCCCGCCCAAGTCCGCCGAGATCTCCCTCGTGACCGAGTGGGCCAGCGTCAGGGACAACGCCCGGTTAGCGGCGGGGAGCCTAGTGCCGCTCGGGAACGAGACCGAGATGCCAGAGGCAGATGTCCAACGACGCTTTTGGGCAGGCGCAGGCCAAGGTGGAGGTCTGGAGCCGGAGCCGGAGTCGGAGACTAAGCTGGACGAGGTGGGATGCGTGGAGAAGGAAAAGAGGCTCTGAGCGTTTTTTTTTTCTTTTACAAGGAGAGGAGAGAGAACCGCCCATTTAAGTGAGGAGAGAGAAAAAATTTTGAGCGGGAGGAATATGCTGATCCTCCTTTCGAGTTGAGCCGACCGCCTAGGCTGCGCATGGTAACCTTCCCCAGCCCAAGAATTTCTATTCTTCACTTCTCCGGAACAAAAAAAGAATAGAAACCTATTTGATAACGGGAACAAAAAGTTAGCCCAGGAATGGTTTTGGAATAGAAATGAGAAGTAAAAAAACGTTACTTCTTGTTCCCGGGAACAAGTTTAACAGATAAGTGACTTTTTTTTTCTTTTATTCTTCTCTTGCTGACCGCCATTGATCGTCGTTGACCGCAGCCCGCCGTCGCCCGCCACCGCCGCCACCCATCGCTGTCGCTGCCGCTGGCCGACCGTCGTCGTCGCCGCCACCGCCGGCCCGCCGCCACCGGCCCGCCGTTGCCGCCGACCGACCGCTGCCACCGTTGTCGGCCGACCACTGCCGGTCGTTGCCACCGCCAGTCGACCACCACCGGTCGCCGCCATCGCCAGTTGCCGGAGGTTGACCGACCGTCGCCATTGGCCGACCGTTGCTACTGCCGCCGCCGGAGGCCGACCGACTTTTGCCGGTTGTCGGCGAGCCGCCGCTGGACGTCGCCACCACCGCATGTCACTGTCGATCGACCGCGGCCTTCCGACTACTGCCGTCGATCACCGCCGCATGGTCGGTCGGCGGCGACGTGCGACTCTAGTCGGCAGGCGGCGGTTGGCCGGCGGCAGTGTCCAACTATGGTGGCGGTCTACCGGCAAAAATAAAAAACAAATAAATATAAAAAAAACTGTTTTTTACCAAACGCATTTATATTATTTTTCTATTTCTAGAGTAAAAGTTTTGTGTAGTTACCAAACAGGTTTTTTTACATAAAAATTGTTCTCCATAATAGAAATAGAAAACAACTATTTCTGAAAAGAAATTGTTTCCCGTCCAAGAAATGTTACAATGCGCAGCCCTAAAAACAAGCCCTTTTCTCATTTTCGAGGGGGTCCCGTTCGGGACAGGTGTTAGTGTCTGAGCGGTTTGTGCGCGCTAGGTTAGCGAATGACGTGGTGCGCACGAACCACTGAATATTTTCTCTGAATTTTGGGATGCCACAATTACAATCTTTTCCAATTTGAGAATTACCTTCACTTTGTCCCAAGGCCATAGCACCCCATCCACCAGATGTGGAAGACGGTTCGTTGGGTCTTGTAGAATCAATAACATCTGCATCAGCTTTGACAGCCATGTCATCGACACTTTTAGAACTATTCCAGCCATTTTGAGACATATCTCCATCCCCAGCCTTTTGTCCCTAGCCTGTAGCTTCCCATTGACTCTGTTTGTCAGATTCCTTAGTTTTAGGGTTGTGAGAAATATTCCAAACACACACATATTTTGCACGTATATGGCACATATATGGCATGTATAAAACTGTCATATCAGAAATTAGGGAAAAGCTGGGCAATACAAGTGTTTTATACATGCAAAATATGTGCCATATACGCGCAAAATACGTGTGATATACGTGCAATATACGTGCGCGTGACAGGGACTAATGCATGACAGAGGCAAGGACACATAAACTTATCTCTCAACCCTATGTTTGAAATAGAAGAGCGCATAAACAACGAAGCTAAATCTTTGAAATCATTTCGATTTAGAAAGACAACCCGAACGCACGTTCGAGGGCATTGTTCTTCCTATTCTTTTACAATGAAGCGACTCAGAACGAAATCAGATGATTTCTCATCACTCTTTTTCTCCCTGAATCGCAAGGCATAACTGAATACTCCAAAATGATTAACCAAGAGAAAGAGAAGATACAATTATCAAAAAAAGGCATTGGTAGGATGATACCCTATATCTCGATCCCTCCCCCATGGGTTGGTTATTATATATCTTTATCTTGCCCCCTGCTTGAGCCATATTTAGAGACTGCCACCTTATTATCTACTCTGGGGATGTTCATTAACTATAGTGTTTGCATTAGTCCCGGGCATGTTATATAACTCACTCTCTCGGGCAATCTCTCAACCTTTGAGGATTTAATTTGATAGGTTAGCAAACATAGCAGCTTCCTAGACAGCCGACGGTTCTACGTGGAGTCCACTGACAGTTCTCGGGTAGACTTTTCATATCGGAAGTGTCTAGAGAATTTTGTCAAGGCCAAGTACCCTGATTCCGCTGACTTATTTATCAGAAAATACTTTGAAAGGCCTCGATCCGATGGCAAACGGGAGCAGAGTGTTGCCCCAGAAGAGGCTACAAAAAATAGATAGGGGTCAATTCTTTTGTTTATGGGAAGTGTGTTAGGATTTTAGTTTTTGCTGTGGAATTTGGTCGTCTGCTCTCTTGATTTGTATATATATTTAGCAGATGACTCTGTAAATATATCGTCCTGCCAATGCCCTTTTCTGTTAATTGTATCTTCTCTTTCTCTTGGTTAATCATTTTAGTGTATTCAATTATGCCTTGCGATTCAGGGAGAAAAAAAGTGACGAGAAATCATCTGATTTCGTTCTAAGTCGCGGCATTGTAAAAGAATAGGAAGAAGAATGCCCTTGAACGTGCGTTCGGGTTGTCTTTGTCACGCCCCGATCCTCGGGCACGCACACATCGTTCTACTTGGTCGATTTTTAAAATGCGATATCCCAGGACTATGTATCGCCGACCCTTTTCTTATTATTAAGCACATGCGGAAGTAGTTATAAATCCCCAGACAATAAAACAATGGGATAGAAAAGTAGGCCATATATTTCATATTGAAATCCACAACCAAACCTTTATACTTGACATAAACCAAAGTACTCCACACTCTTCACAACTCTTTACTTTACTCTATTCACATCAAAATGGAGTCACAAAAGAAGATGACATTTCAGTCCACCTGGGTCGTACTCAAGATCCTTCTCGGGATTATCTTTATCCAAAAATACTTCTCCTTCACAGACTCTTCCTCCTCAGCTCCTCAGCGGGGTCCTGAAATGTTTTCCCCAAACTGGGATGAGACTATGTCTCAACGAGTTCTACCCCACTAAGACTCAATTAGGGAACCAATACACTACTCGGTTACCTAAGCACAGCACGAGTCAGAGGACTTACCTTGGCCTCGATTTCAACCTGCAATTCAAGGTTATATATAGACACTTCATAAATCACAACGAACAATCAATCAAACCACAACAATCGGATCAATCGTTGATCAATCGAACTAGTCGATTACATGTCAGTCAGACCATTCCTAGGTCATTGATTCCACACCATATACCTTCCATCGAGTACTCGATCATAGAGCCACTTCAATGCTCTCAGGCGGCGCTTCCGCCAAAGTGACGTAAATAACAGACGGTCTACGTGCGTTCTTTAAGGCGCCGTTTTTGCACAGTGATATTCCTCATCACCGAACCACGCCCATCATAGATCATAGACAGTCTACGTGCGTTCTTTAAGGCGCCGTTTTCAAACAGTTATATCCTTAATCACCGAATCACGCCTGTCTATACTTCGTACTTGATCGGTCTCAGCCAATAAAATGCTCAGTTAGTTCTCACCACTCCCTCCACTTACGGCTCAACAAGGCATTCAAAATGCTAAATAGCCATACTCGACCAACTACCAATCGATAATTCAATTTCAATCAATTTAGGGTAAATCCCTAAATATCACAATTTATTTAATTCCAAGCAATGTAGGGCTCAATTAAATAAACGGACTATGCCACGACAATCAGCACGAGATTTCGGTCATCAACCATCTCAATCTTAATTTACGAAAAATAAATAAATAATTAATTAATTTCGAAAATTAATTAATAAATATTAAAAATTCAATTTAACTCAAATTAAAGCCCGATTAAATAAACAGACTTCACCACAATTATCAGCACAACATTCCGGTCACTAGCCATCTCAATTGAATTTTTGGGAAATAAATAATTAATTGATTAATTTCGAAAATTAAATAATTAATATTAAAAATCCGATTTAGCTCAAAATAAAGCCCGATTAAACAAACGGACTTCACCACGGTCATCAGCATAATATTCTAGTCTTGAACCATCCCAGTTGAATTTTCAGAAAATAAATAATTATTTAATTTAATTCTGAAAATTAATATTTAAATACCAAAAATTACACTTATGCCCGAAAAGTCCAATTGAAGCCCGATTAGGGTCGGGAAAAATCCCGGGCTACCCTCAATAAATAGTAGACCATGTCTACTTTCTAAGTACACATTCAATTTATCTAATTTGGATCACGATTGACTAATAAATAATAATTTATACTAATCTAACACATAAACCTAATTAATTACAACTAAACAACCAATAAGCTTAACTAGTCCACTAAGCAAGGATTAGTGAGATTACTCACCAAATCGCGTGCAAATTAGATCAATCCGACGGCGGCGACGCGAGGAACGAAAGTTCCCAAAGCATGGCTCAGGTTCGGGGCCCAGAAACGGCCCGAAACGGCCTACGAACCGGCTGAAACCCACTCGCGGGTTTGAAGGATCAGCTGCAAAACAGAGAGAAAGAGAGAGGGTTGGGGGCGGTAAGAGGTCGGGAGAGCGGGCGGGGCTCCGGTGAGGCCGAACGGCGGCTCCGGCGGCCTGCTTAGCCGCTCACGGTGGCTGAACAGAGACCGAACGGGAGATGGGTCGCGTGGCGGGGACGGCAAGCGCAGGCGGCGCACGGGCGACGAACGGCGGACGTGCGGGTGGCGAACGAGCGTGCGGTGTGGCGGCGGGACAGGCGGCGACGGCGAGCTGCTCTTGCGCGGCTTCTCCTTCTGCTCCTAGTTTGGTTCGCAAAAAAAAGAACGAAGAAGGAGAAGAAGAAGATAACGTGGGGGAGGAGGCAAGAAGAGAGAGAAATTTGACGGGTCAAAAAGAGGAATAAAATAGAATAAAGCAAAGTAAGGTGGAAGACAGCAAAGGGCGGTCGGTGGAGAGGGCTTTCGCACGAGGGGGGAGGAGAGAGAGAAAAGAAAGAGAGAAAAGGGAGAGAGAGAAAAGAAATCTAAAAATCATATTTTTCTTATTTTTCTTTTCTCTTTCCCTTTCTAATTTCTTCCGGTCTTCGATTTTTCCTCCGATAATTTCTTTCTTGAAATTTCGGACTCATCAATAATTTGACGGACGATGAGATGCGGTCCAAAAATTTGAATTGTGACACGCTCGAATTTTCGATTCCCGAAACCAAATCAAATTCCATGATTAAAATCGACTGGACGTGATTTAGTCCAATCCAACAAATTATGGAGCTTTTAGGGATTTTACCGCGGATATATCCCTTAACGGCTTCACCCAATAAGTTAGTTAACTCGTGAGTAATCAGCTCAGAGAAAAAGGACCATAGGCACGCCGACGATATGAACATTTCATTTTATTGAAACGAGATCAAATTTCAGGATGTCACAGTCTTTCTACATCGAAATGATTTCACAGTTTTAGCTTCGGTGTTTATGCGCTCTTTTATTCCAAACTTAGGGTTGAGAGATAAATTTATGTGCCCTTGCCTCTATCTTGCATTAGTCCCTGTCATGCGAACATATATTGCACGTATATCACACGTATTTTGCACGTATATGGAACGTATTTTGCACGTATAAAATACTTATATTTTTGCCAAAATTATCTTCCACATGAAATTGGTACATCCACTTTTAACTCCGGCAATTGTGGTTTTAGCTTTCTTTCCCGAACAATGTCATATTTATTCCTCTATTTTAACTGGTGACATCAACAACACTGAACCGACAGTTGAATGGATTGACCCACCAACAAGGCCCCTAAGATGACGGTTCTTATGGTGGTCCAGTTTTTACAACATTGGTTGGTATGAACATGAGTTTTACAACCAAGTATTACCATCTCATCCACAAATTGTCAAATTACGTGCGCAATGTCAATATATTAAGGAGAAAAGAAGTGCCAATTCAGAAATAGTAACTGTGTTAATCGGATAAAGAACACATGCAAATATACACATGCCCATGCAAACAATCTAGGTGGATATTAAAAGATCAAATGAGCTAATGCTATGGGCACATTATCTGAAACTAGCCCAGACTGATGCATTATCCTTCGTATCGACTGCATGATCGGTTCCACATCTGCGAGTATATCTTGTTCCTCTGATGTGAACATGTCTAATCTTTGCCAGGTTGCTGTGAACATACGAGGAGCAGCTGGGTCCTCATTTATCATTTCACGAGGCTGTGAAAGGCTCCTTCTCATTTTCCATTCAGTATGCTGTCCCTTGCTTTTCTTCTTCGCATCTCCTCCCCATTAGTCCTGCCGCTCCCATGGACTTCACTTTTCTATTCCCTCAGCTTTGGAATTTTGAGAATTCCAACCTTTTCCAATTTGAGAACTGCCTTCACTCTGTCCCAAGGCCACAGCACCCCATCCACCGGATGTGGAAGATGGTTCGTTGGGTCTTGTAGAATGAAGAACATCTACATCAGCTTTGACAGACATGTAATCGACACTTTTAGAACTATTCCAGCCACTTGGAGACATATCTCCATCCCCAGCCTTTTGTTCCCAGCCTATGGCTTCCCATTGACTCTGTTTGTCAGATTCTTTAGCTTTAGGGCTGTGAGAAATATTCCAAACACACACGTATTTTGCACGTATATGGCACATATATGGTATGTATAAAACCCTCATATCGGAAATTAGGGAAAAGCTGGGCAATACAAGTGTTTTCTACGTGCAAAACACGTGCAAAATACGTGTGATATACGTGCAATATACGTGCGCATGACAGAGGCAATGACACATAAATTTATCTCTCAACCCTATGTTTGAAATAGAAGAGCGCATAAACAACGAAGCTAAATCTTTGAAATCATTTCGATTTAAAAAGACAACCCGAACGCACGTTCCAGGGCATTGTTCTTCCTATTCTTTCACAATGCCGGGACTCAGAACGAAATAAGATGATTTCTCATCACTTTTTTTCTCTCTGAATCGCAAGGCATAATTGAATCCTCCAAAATGATTAACCAAGAGAAAGAGAAGATGCAATTAAAAAAAAGGGCATTGGCAGGACGATACCCTATATCTGGATCTCTCCCCCATGGGTTAGTTGTTAAATATCTTTATATTGGCCCCTGCTTGAGCCATATTTAGCGACTGCCACCTTATTATCTATTCTGGGGATGTCCTTTAACTGTCGTGTTTGCATTAGTCCCGGGCATGTTATATAACTCACTCTCTCGTGCAATCTCTCAACCTTTGAGGATTTAATTTGGCTGGTTAGCAGACATGGCAGCTTCCCAGACAGCCGACGCTTCTACGTGGAGTCCACTGACGGTTCTCGGGTAGACTTTTCATATCGGAAGTGTCTAGAGAATTTTGTCAAGGCCAAGTACCCTGATTCCGCTGACTTATTTATTGGAAAATACTTTGAAAGGCCCCGACCCGATGGCAAACGGGAGCAGAGTGTTGCCCCAGAAGAGGCTACAGAAAATAGATAGGGGTCAATTCTTTTGTTTATGGGAAGTAGTGTTAGGATTTTAGTTTATGCTGTGGAATTTGGTCGTCTGCTCTTTTGATTTGTATCTATATTTAGCAGACGACTCTGTAAATATATCGTCCTGCCAATGCCCTTTTCTTTTAATTGTATCTTCTTTTTCTCTTGGTTAATCATTTTGGAGGATTCAATTATGCCTTGCGATTCTGTCCAAAAAAAAAAAAATTATGCCGTGCGATTCAGGGAGAAAAAAAGTGATGAGAAATCATCTGATTTCGTTCTGAGTCACGGCATTGTAAAAGAATAGGAAGAACAATGCCCTCGAACGTGCGTTCGGGTTGTCTTTCTAAATCAAAATGAATGCACAGTTTTAGCCTCGGTGTTTACGCAATCTTTTATTCCCAACTTAGGGTTGAGAGATAAATTTATGCGTCCTTGCCTCTATCATGCATTAGTCCCTGTCTTGTGCACGTATATTGCACGTATATCACACGTATTTTGCACGTATAAAATAGTTATAGTTTTGCCAAAATTATCTTCCACATGAAATTGGTACATCCACTTTTAACTCCGGCAATTGTGGTTTTAGCTTTCTTTCCCGAACAATGTCATATTTATTCCTCTATTTTAACTGGTGACATCAACAACACTGAACCGACAGTTGAATGGATTGACCCACCAACAAGGCCCCTAAGATGACGGTTCTTATGGTGGTCCAGTTTTTACAACATTGGTTGGTATGAACATGAGTTTTACAACCAAGTATTACCATCTCATCCACAAATTGTCAAATTACGTGTGCAATGTCAATATATTAAGGAGAAAAGAAGTGCCAATTCAGAAATAGTAACTGTGTTAATCGGATAAAGAACACATGCAAATATACACATGCCCATGCAAACAATCTAGGTGGATATTAAAAGATCAAATGAGCTAATGCTATGGGCACATTATCTGAAACTAGCCCAGACTGATGCATTATCCTTCGTATCGACTGCATGATCGGTTCCACATCTGCGAGTATATCTTGTTCCTCTGATGTGAACATGTCTAATCTTTGCCAGGTTGCTGTGAACATACGAGGAGCAGCTGGGTCCTCATTTATCATTTCACGAGGCTGTGAAAGGCTCCTTCTCATTTTCCGTTCAGTATGCTTTCCCTTGCTTTTCTTCTTCGCATCTCCTCCCCATTAGTCCTGCCGCTCCCATGGACTTGATTTTTCTATTCCCTCAGCTTTGGAATTTTGAGAATTCCAACCTTTTCCAATTTGAGAACTGCCTTCACTCTGTCCCAAGGCCACAGCACCCCATCCACCGGATGTGGAAGATGGTTCGTTGGGTCTTGTAGAATGAAGAACATCTACATCAGCTTTGACAGACATGTAATCGACACTTTTAGAACTATTCCAGCCACTTGGAGACATATCTCCATCCCCAGCCTTTTGTTCCCAGCCTATGGCTTCCCATTGACTCTGTTTGTCAGATTCTTTAGCTTTAGGGCTGTGAGAAATATTCCAAACACACACGTATTTTGCACGTATATGGCACATATATGGTATGTATAAAACCCTCATATCGGAAATTAGGGAAAAGCTGGGCAATACAAGTGTTTTCTACGTGCAAAACACGTGCAAAATACGTGTGATATACGTGCAATATACGTGCGCATGACAGAGGCAATGACACATAAATTTATCTCTCAACCCTATGTTTGAAATAGAAGAGCGCATAAACAGCGAAGCTAAATCTTTGAAATCATTTCGATTTAAAAAGACAACCCGAACGCACGTTCCAGGGCATTGTTCTTCCTATTCTTTCACAATGCCGAGACTCATAACGAAATAAGATGATTTCTCATCATTTTTTTTCTCCCTGAATCGCACGGCATAACTGAATCCTCCAAAATGATTAACCAAGAGAAAGAGAAGATGCAATTAAAAAAAGGGCATTGGCAGGACGATACCCTATATCTGGATCTCTCCCCCATGGGTTAGTTGTTAAATATCTTTATATTGGCCCCTGCTTGAGCCATATTTAGCGACTGCCACCTTATTATCTACTCTGGGGATGTCCTTTAACTGTAGTGTTTGCATTAGTCCCGGGCATGTTATATAACTCACTCTCTCGGGCAATCTCTCAACCTTTGAGGATTTAATTTGACAGGTTAGCAGACATAGCAGCTTCCCAGACAGCCGACGCTTCTACGTGGAGTCCACTGACAGTTCTCGGGTAGACTTTTCATATCGGAAGTGTCTAGAGAATTTTGTCAAGGCCAAGTACCCTGATTCCGCTGAATTATTTATCGGAAAATACTTTGAAAGGCCCCGACCCGATGGCAAACGGGAGCAGAGTGTTGCCCCAGAAGAGGCTACAGAAAATAGATAGGGGTCAATTCTTTTGTTTATGGGAAGTAGTGTTAGGATTTTAGTTTATGCTGTGGATATTGGTCGTCTGCTCTTTTGATTTGTATCTATATTTAGCAGACGACTCTATAAATATATCGTCCTGCCAATGCCCTTTTCTTTTAATTGTTTCTTCTTTTTCTCTTGGTTAATCATTTTGGAGGATTCAATTATGCCTTGCGATTCAGGGAGAAAAAAGTGATGAGAAATCATCTGATTTCCTTCTGAGTCACGGCATTGTAAAAGAATAGGAAGAACAATGCCCTCGAACGTGCGTTCGGGTTGTCTTTCTAAATCGAAATGAATGCACAGTTTTAGCTTCGGTGTTTACGCACTCTTTTATTCCAAACTTAGGGTTGAGAGATAAATTTATGCGTCCTTGCCTCTATCATGCATTAGTCCCTGTCTTGCGCACGTATATTGCACGTATATCACACGTATTTTGCACGTATAAAATAGTTATAGTTTTGCCAAAATTATCTTCCACGTGAAATTGGTACATCCACTTTTAACTCCGGCAATTGTGGTTTTAGCTTTCTTTCCCGAACAATGTCATATTTATTCCTCTATTTTAACTGGTGACATCAACAACACTGAACCGACAGTTGAATGGATTGACCCACCAACAAGGCCCCTAAGATGACGGTTCTTATGGTGGTCCAGTTTTTACAACATTGGTTGGTATGAACATGAGTTTTACAACCAAGTATTACCATCTCATCCACAAATTGTCAAATTACGTGCGCAATGTCAATATATTAAGGAGAAAAGAAGTGCCAATTCAGAAATAGTAACTGTGTTAATCGGATAAAGAACACATGCAAATATACACATGCCCATGCAAACAATCTAGGTGGATATTAAAAGATCAAATGAGCTAATGCTATGGGCACATTATCTGAAACTAGCCCAGACTGATGCATTATCCTTCGTATCGACTGCATGATCGGTTCCACATCTGCGAGTATATCTTGTTCCTCTGATGTGAACATGTCTAATCTTTGCCAGGTTGCTGTGAACATACGAGGAGCAGCTGGGTCCTCATTTATCATTTCACGAGGCTGTGAAAGGCTCCTTCTCATTTTCCGTTCAGTATGCTTTCCCTTGCTTTTCTTCTTCGCATCTCCTCCCCATTAGTCCTGCCGCTCCCATGGACTTGATTTTTCTATTCCCTCAGCTTTGGAATTTTGAGAATTCCAACCTTTTCCAATTTGAGAACTGCCTTCACTCTGTCCCAAGGCCACAGCACCCCATCCACCGGATGTGGAAGATGGTTCGTTGGGTCTTGTAGAATGAAGAACATCTACATCAGCTTTGACAGACATGTAATCGACACTTTTAGAACTATTCCAGCCACTTGGAGACATATCTCCATCCCCAGCCTTTTGTTCCCAGCCTATGGCTTCCCATTGACTCTGTTTGTCAGATTCTTTAGCTTTAGGGCTGTGAGAAATATTCCAAACACACACGTATTTTGCACGTATATGGCACATATATGGTATGTATAAAACCCTCATATCGGAAATTAGGGAAAAGCTGGGCAATACAAGTGTTTTCTACGTGCAAAACACGTGCAAAATACGTGTGATATACGTGCAATATACGTGCGCATGACAGAGGCAATGACACATAAATTTATCTCTCAACCCTATGTTTGAAATAGAAGAGCGCATAAACAGCGAAGCTAAATCTTTGAAATCATTTCGATTTAAAAAGACAACCCGAACGCACGTTCCAGGGCATTGTTCTTCCTATTCTTTCACAATGCCGAGACTCATAACGAAATAAGATGATTTCTCATCATTTTTTTTCCCTGAATCGCAAGGCATAACTGAATCCTCCAAAATGATTAACCAAGAGAAAGAGAAGATGCAATTAAAAAAAAGGGCATTGGCAGGACGATACCCTATATCTGGATCTCTCCCCCATGGGTTAGTTGTTAAATATCTTTATATTGGCCCCTGCTTGAGCCATATTTAGCGACTGCCACCTTATTATCTACTCTGGGGATGTCCTTTAACTGTAGTGTTTGCATTAGTCCCGGGCATGTTATATAACTCACTCTCTCGGGCAATCTCTCAACCTTTGAGGATTTAATTTGACAGGTTAGCAGACATAGCAGCTTCCCAGACAGCCGACGCTTCTACGTGGAGTCCACTGACAGTTCTCGGGTAGACTTTTCATATCGGAAGTGTCTAGAGAATTTTGTCAAGGCCAAGTACCCTGATTCCGCTGAATTATTTATCGGAAAATACTTTGAAAGGCCCCGACCCGATGGCAAACGGGAGCAGAGTGTTGCCCCAGAAGAGGCTACAGAAAATAGATAGGGGTCAATTCTTTTGTTTATGGGAAGTAGTGTTAGGATTTTAGTTTATGCTGTGGATATTGGTCGTCTGCTCTTTTGATTTGTATCTATATTTAGCAGACGACTCTATAAATATATCGTCCTGCCAATGCCCTTTTCTTTTAATTGTTTCTTCTTTTTCTCTTGGTTAATCATTTTGGAGGATTCAATTATGCCTTGCGATTCAGGGAGAAAAAAAGTGATGAGAAATCATCTGATTTCCTTCTGAGTCACGGCATTGTAAAAGAATAGGAAGAACAATGCCCTCGAACGTCCGTTCGGGTTGTCTTTCTAAATCGAAATGAATGCACAGTTTTAGCTTCGGTGTTTACGCACTCTTTTATTCCAAACTTAGGGTTGAGAGATAAATTTATGCGTCCTTGCCTCTATCATGCATTAGTCCCTGTCTTGCGCACGTATATTGCACGTATATCACACGTATTTTGCACGTATAAAATAGTTATAGTTTTGCCAAAATTATCTTCCACGTGAAATTGGTACATCCACTTTTAACTCCGGCAATTGTGGTTTTAGCTTTCTTTCCCGAACAATGTCATATTTATTCCTCTATTTTAACTGGTGACATCAACAACACTGAACCGACAGTTGAATGGATTGACCCACCAACAAGGCCCCTAAGATGACGGTTCTTATGGTGGTCCAGTTTTTACAACATTGGTTGGTATGAACATGAGTTTTACAACCAAGTATTACCATCTCATCCACAAATTGTCAAATTACGTGCGCAATGTCAATATATTAAGGAGAAAAGAAGTGCCAATTCAGAAATAGTAACTGTGTTAATCGGATAAAGAACACATGCAAATATACACATGCCCATGCAAACAATCTAGGTGGATATTAAAAGATCAAATGAGCTAATGCTATGGGCACATTATCTGAAACTAGCCCAGACTGATGCATTATCCTTCGTATCGACTGCATGATCGGTTCCACATCTGCGAGTATATCTTGTTCCTCTGATGTGAACATGTCTAATCTTTGCCAGGTTGCTGTGAACATACGAGGAGCAGCTGGGTCCTCATTTATCATTTCACGAGGCTGTGAAAGGCTCCTTCTCATTTTCCGTTCAGTATGCTTTCCCTTGCTTTTCTTCTTCGCATCTCCTCCCCATTAGTCCTGCCGCTCCCATGGACTTGATTTTTCTATTCCCTCAGCTTTGGAATTTTGAGAATTCCAACCTTTTCCAATTTGAGAACTGCCTTCACTCTGTCCCAAGGCCACAGCACCCCATCCACCGGATGTGGAAGATGGTTCGTTGGGTCTTGTAGAATGAAGAACATCTACATCAGCTTTGACAGACATGTAATCGACACTTTTAGAACTATTCCAGCCACTTGGAGACATATCTCCATCCCCAGCCTTTTGTTCCCAGCCTATGGCTTCCCATTGACTCTGTTTGTCAGATTCTTTAGCTTTAGGGCTGTGAGAAATATTCCAAACACACACGTATTTTGCACGTATATGGCACATATATGGTATGTATAAAACCCTCATATCGGAAATTAGGGAAAAGCTGGGCAATACAAGTGTTTTCTACGTGCAAAACACGTGCAAAATACGTGTGATATACGTGCAATATACGTGCGCATGACAGAGGCAATGACACATAAATTTATCTCTCAACCCTATGTTTGAAATAGAAGAGCGCATAAACAGCGAAGCTAAATCTTTGAAATCATTTCGATTTAAAAAGACAACCCGAACGCACGTTCCAGGGCATTGTTCTTCCTATTCTTTCACAATGCCGAGACTCATAACGAAATAAGATGATTTCTCATCATTTTTTTTCTCCCTGAATCGCAAGGCATAACTGAATCCTCCAAAATGATTAACCAAGAGAAAGAGAAGATGCAATTAAAAAAAAGGGCATTGGCAGGACGATACCCTATATCTGGATCTCTCCCCCATGGGTTAGTTGTTAAATATCTTTATATTGGCCCCTGCTTGAGCCATATTTAGCGACTGCCACCTTATTATCTACTCTGGGGATGTCCTTTAACTGTAGTGTTTGCATTAGTCCCGGGCATGTTATATAACTCACTCTCTCGGGCAATCTCTCAACCTTTGAGGATTTAATTTGACAGGTTAGCAGACATAGCAGCTTCCCAGACAGCCGACGCTTCTACGTGGAGTCCACTGACAGTTCTCGGGTAGACTTTTCATATCGGAAGTGTCTAGAGAATTTTGTCAAGGCCAAGTACCCTGATTCCGCTGAATTATTTATCGGAAAATACTTTGAAAGGCCCCGACCCGATGGCAAACGGGAGCAGAGTGTTGCCCCAGAAGAGGCTACAGAAAATAGATAGGGGTCAATTCTTTTGTTTATGGGAAGTAGTGTTAGGATTTTAGTTTATGCTGTGGATATTGGTCGTCTGCTCTTTTGATTTGTATCTATATTTAGCAGACGACTCTATAAATATATCGTCCTGCCAATGCCCTTTTCTTTTAATTGTTTCTTCTTTTTCTCTTGGTTAATCATTTTGGAGGATTCAATTATGCCTTGCGATTCAGGGAGAAAAAAAGTGATGAGAAATCATCTGATTTCCTTCTGAGTCACGGCATTGTAAAAGAATAGGAAGAACAATGCCCTCGAACGTGCGTTCGGGTTGTCTTTCTAAATCGAAATGAATGCACAGTTTTAGCTTCGGTGTTTACGCACTCTTTTATTCCAAACTTAGGGTTGAGAGATAAATTTATGCGTCCTTGCCTCTATCATGCATTAGTCCCTGTCTTGCGCACGTATATTGCACGTATATCACACGTATTTTGCACGTATAAAATAGTTATAGTTTTGCCAAAATTATCTTCCACGTGAAATTGGTACATCCACTTTTAACTCCGGCAATTGTGGTTTTAGCTTTCTTTCCCGAACAATGTCATATTTATTCCTCTATTTTAACTGGTGACATCAACAACACTGAACCGACAGTTGAATGGATTGACCCACCAACAAGGCCCCTAAGATGACGGTTCTTATGGTGGTCCAGTTTTTACAACATTGGTTGGTATGAACATGAGTTTTACAACCAAGTATTACCATCTCATCCACAAATTGTCAAATTACGTGCGCAATGTCAATATATTAAGGAGAAAAGAAGTGCCAATTCAGAAATAGTAACTGTGTTAATCGGATAAAGAACACATGCAAATATACACATGCCCATGCAAACAATCTAGGTGGATATTAAAAGATCAAATGAGCTAATGCTATGGGCACATTATCTGAAACTAGCCCAGACTGATGCATTATCCTTCGTATCGACTGCATGATCGGTTCCACATCTGCGAGTATATCTTGTTCCTCTGATGTGAACATGTCTAATCTTTGCCAGGTTGCTGTGAACATACGAGGAGCAGCTGGGTCCTCATTTATCATTTCACGAGGCTGTGAAAGGCTCCTTCTTATTTTCCATTCAGTATACTGTCCCTTGCTTTTCTTCTTCGCATCTCCTCCCCATTAGTCCTACCGCTCCCATGGACTTGATTTTTCTATTCCCTCAGCTTTGGAATTTTGAGAATTCCAACATTTTCCAATTTGAGAACTGCCTTCACTCTGTCCCAAGGCCACAGCACCCCATCCACCGGATTTGGAAGATGGTTCGTTGGGTCTTGTAGAATGAAGAACATCTACATCAGCTTTGACAGACATGTAATCGACACTTTTAGAACTATTCCAGCCACTTGGAGACATATCTCCATCCCCAGCCTTTTGTTCCCAGCCTATGGCTTCCCATTGACTCTGTTTGTCAGATTCTTTAGCTTTAGGGCTGTGAGAAATATTCCAAACACACACGTATTTTGCATGTATATGGCACATATATGGCATGTATAAAACCCTCATATCGGAAATTAGGGAAAAGCTGGGCAATAAAAGTGTTTTCTACGTGCAAAATACGTGCAAAATACGTGTGATATACGTGCAATATACGTGCGCATGACAGGGACTAATGCATGACAGAGGCAAGGAAACATAAATTTATCTCTCAACCCTATGTTTGAAATAGAAGAGCGCATAAACAACGAAGCTAAATCTTTGAAATCATTTCGATTTAAAAAGACAACCCGAACGCACGTTCAAGGGCATTGTTCTTCCTATTCTTTCACAATGCCGGGACTCAGAACGAAATAAGATGATTTCTCATCACTTTTTTTCTCTCTGAATCGCACGGCATAATTGAATCCTCCAAAATGATTAACCAAGAGAAAGAGAAGATGCAATTAACAAAAAAGGGCATTGGCAGGACGATACCCTATAAGTGGATCCCTCGCATACGAGTTAGTTGTTAAATATCTTTATCTTGCCCCCTGCTTGAGCCATATTTAGCGATTGCCACCTTATTATCTACTCTGGGGATGTCCTTTAACTGTAGTGTTTGCATTAGTCCCGGGCATGTTATATAACTCACTCTCTCGGGCAATCTCTCAACCTTGGAGGATTTAATTTGACAGGTTAGCAGACATAGCGGCTTCCTAGGCAGCCGACACTTCTACCTGGAGTCCACTGACGGTTCTCGGGTAGACTTTTCATATCGAAAGTGTCTAGAGAATTTTGTCAAGGCCAAGTACCCTGATTCCTCTGACTTATTTATCGGAAAATACTTTGAAAGGCCCCTACCCGATGGCAAACGGGAGCAGAGTGTTGCCCCAGAAGAGGCTACAGAAAATAGATAGGGGTCAATTCTTTTGTTTATGGGAAGTAGTGTTAGGATTTTAGTTTATGCTGCGGAATTTGGTCGTCTGCTCTTTTGATTTGTATCTATATCAAGCAGACGACTCTGTAAATATATCGTCCTGCCAATGCCCTTTTCTTTTAATTGTATCTTCTCTTTCTCTTGGTTAATCATTTTGGAGGATTCAATTATGCCTTGCGATTCAGGGAGAAAAAAAGTGATGAGAAATCATCTGATTTCGTTCTGAGTCACGGCATTGTAAAAGAACAATGCCCTCGAACGTGCGTTCGGGCTGTCTTTCTAAATCGAAATGATTTCACATTTTTAGCTTTGGTGTTTACGCACTCTTTTATTCCAAACTTAGGGTTGAGAGTTAAATTTATGCGTCCTTGCCTCTACCATGCATTAGTCCCTGTCTTGCGCACGTGTATTGCATGTATATCACATGTATTTTGCACGTATATCACACGTATTTTGCACGTATAAAATACTTATATTGCCTGGCTTTTCCCTAATTTCCGATATGAGAGTTTTTTGTTACAACTGAGGATCTTTTTGTCTTCTCATTCTTAACTCTTAGTTATCCTCATTTGTTTCGTTTGCATTTCCTCCTATTGCTCTTTTGTTGTTTTTTCTTCATTCTGTGGTCCTTGGCAGTGCTGATCTCTCTCTCTCTAGGACATTTTGTAAGCTTCTTCACTTAACACGTCCTCTCTCTCTGTAGGTACAATGACAATGACCCACTATCAGCTGAGGATCAATCCTATGTAGGTGATAATGTTCTCAAACACCATCCAGATAAAGCTGCTAAGATGGGAGCAGGAATCGATCATCTGACGGTATTATTTCACCGATGAATATGCTCACTTGTGATTAATGCCTGGCCGATCACCCTGAAAGTGGATCATTGTCATTGTACCATCAGAGAGAGAGAGGACGTGTTAGGTGAAGCAGCTTACAAAATGTCCTAGAGAGAGAGAGAGAGAGAGATCAGCACTACCAAGGACAACAAAAGGAAGAAAAAACAACAAAAGAGGGCATTGGCGACCTAAGAGGGGTTCGGGGTGCCACAACGCCGAATGCCAGAAAGCCTTTGAAGAGATAAATCAATATCTTCTTTAGCCACCAGTGCCGGTACCACCAATTCCAAGAATACCACTGGTCCTCTACTTAAGCATCCATAAGGAGTCACTAGGGGTCATGCTTGCCCAAAAGAGGCCAAGTGATCAAAAAGAATGCGCGATATATTATCTCAGCAAGAAATTCACTGTTTCTGAGATGAATTACTTAGAAGTGAAAAAAACATGTGTAGCATTGATTTGGGTATTGCACCAGCTATGCTAATACACTCTCCACCATCAAATTTTGCTTGTGACAGAGAATGACCTAATCAAGTATCTACTAGAGAAGCCAACTTTAGTTGGGAAGATGGCTAAATGGCAAGTCTTAATTTCAGAATTTGATATACAAAGTGTAGCACAAAAATCAGTCAAAGGGAGAGCCATAGCCGATATGTTGGCTGAAAATCCTAGAGAAGCAGAATTTTTTGACACAGTGAACTTCCTGGACGAACGTATTTTGGCAGTAGCAAATGATAAATGGACCATGTACTTCAATGGGGTTGTAAATTTATCTAGCTCTGGGACTGGGGCAATTTTGATCTCTCCAGTTGGGCAGCATTATCCCATAGCTGCAAAATTGATATTCCCTTACACTAATAATATCTCAGAGTACGAAGTGTGCATCATCGGCTTGCAATTAGCCATTGACAGGAATGTCAAGAATTTACAGGTGTATGGCAATTCTGCACTTATTATTCTACAAACAAAGGGTCGTTGGCGAACACGCGATCATAAGCTGATCCCATATCATGAATTCCTTGAAGAATTAATGAAGGAATTCGAGGAAATATCCTTTGAATATTTGCCAAGGTCCCAAAATCAATTTGCTGACGCATTGGCCACATTGTCATCAATGTTGCATGTGATGGAGGGATTGGATATTGAGCCATTAAAGATCGAGATTCTCAAACACCTAGCTTACTGTATGTCAGTTGAAGACGAGCTAGACGGAGAGCCATGATACCACAACATCTTGAATTACCTCCAACTAGGAGAATTTCCTCAAGGATGTGAGGTAGCTGACAAGAAATATATCAAGAAGTTAGTGTCAAAATTCTTTGTTTCTAGCGGTGTGCTCTACAAAAGATCATTTGATTCAGTCTTGTTGAAATGTGTCGATGCTAGAGAAGCCAACCAACTAATGAAAGAAATACACGAAGGAGAAGTGCGGACCACACATGAATGGCCACCTTTTAGCAAAGAAGATCATGAGGCTCGGATATTTCTGGTTAAGCATGGAAACCGATTGTATCAAACATGTTCGTTATTATCATTAGTGTCAGATTTACAGAGACAACGTCAATGCCCCACCTAACGAACAGCACTTGATGTCTCAGCTGTGACCATTTTCCATGTGGGGAATAGATATAATTAGGCCAATTAACCCCAAAGCTTCTAATGGGCATCGCTTCATTTTGGTAGCTATTGATTATTTCACAAAATGGATTGAAGCGAGTTCATATGTCAAGGTCATCGCAGAAAACATAGCCAAATTCATTTGTCGTGACATCATTGCCCGTTATGGTGTACCAAAAGCCATTGTTACCGATAACGGCTTGAATTTGAATAACAAGAATGTGGACGAGTTGCTTCATGAATTCCAAATTCGCCTTTTGAACTCGTCACCTTATCGCCCGCAAATGAATGGAGTAGTGGAGGCAGCTAACAAAAACATAAAGAAGATCCTATCTAAGACGGGAGACAATTATTGTGATTGGCATGAGCGATTGCCATATGCGTTGTTGGCATATCGAACCTCAATACGTACTTCGACGGGGGCAACGCCTTACTCACTTGTATATGGTATGGAGGCAGTCTTACCGGTAGAGGTGGAAATTCCCTCGTTAAGGATTCTCTCACAAATTAAACTCTCGGAAGCTGAGTGGATGCAGCAGAGATACGAACAGCTAAATATGATTGATGAGAAGAGACTTAGTGCACTATGCCATGGTCAATGCTACCAGATGCGAGTTGCAAAGTCCTTTAATCGCAAAGTTCGACCCAGACATTTCCAAGTGGATGAACTTGTGTTGAGGAAGGTATTGCCTATCATACCGGACCCACGCGGAAAATTCACTCCAAATTATGAAGGCCCTTATGTCATTAAGAAGATGCTACCTAGTGGGGCTTTAATTCTGGTGGAAATGTACGACTGCGAGCTGCCAAAGCCTGTAAACGCTTATGCGGTCAAGAAATACTTTCCATGAATGAAATCAAGGCTATATAGCCATTTCTTGTACAAATAGCACTTGCATCATGCATTTCATGCCTACATTCTATACATAACTTGGTGTAAAAGCCAAGAAGTTGATTTGAACAAGATATCTATCTACCAAGCAAGCATGTGGGGGCATAACACATGTCGAGTTCACCTAACTTGGTGTAGAAGATGTGTCGTTCTAGAGTTGGTTCAATTATATAAAAGAAAAAGAAACGCTCCAAGGACACTATTGGCGCTTCGGCCTAGTGGTATCGGGAATGAATGAACGGGTCCGAGAGGTACGGTGTTCAATCCTTGGAAATGGCAACGAGGTTGCCATAAAAAAAGGGAGAGAAAGAATAAAAAAAATTTGCATCTTTCATTTTTGTAAAAAGATGAGAATGCTTGAACTAATGAGACAAAAAAATCTTAGACTCTCTTCAAGCCTTAAAGCAACAGGTTCATTCCACCGTTCGCCACCAAATTATGAAATTGATGGAGGGGTCACCTAGCCGCCAAGGCCACAGGTAAGTACTCTTCTCCTCAAAAGTAAATGGAAAACAAATGGAGAATTTCCATCATAAAAAAAAAAAAACATTTAGTGTTTTTCTAGAAACAAGCACAAAAAAAAAAAGATATTGAAGAAACAAGTTTTCCACAAAGTTTGCAAAAATCTTCTTTTTGTCCATCCACTTGATGGATTACTCATTTCGAATCAAAATTCTCTAGAGAATGATCTACTCAGATGATCTTAGTGGAGTGAAAGGTGAAACATTGACCATGCCAAACAAGAAATGCTTAGGATGAAGAAAGATAAGCCATTTCCAAACACGTTCTTCAAACACTTTTGAGAGTTGAGTGAAAGGTAACCTTATCTTAGGACGGATGATTCATTCGCATTGAGCACAAAGATCGAAATAATAAAGGCGTTTCCTTCATCAATGCCCGGCATTGCACTAATCTCTTGCTAACCCTTTGGGCTGAATAAAGTTGATCCTTCAAAGTACCCCTGTTGAGAACAACCCTACTTTGGAGCAGCATAGGAGGTTATGGTCATGTTGTAAAGCAAAAGATTAAGAAATATTCTATTACTTTCACTTGCACCAATCTTTTGGTGATAGCTTCAGAGGAATTCTCATTAGAGCTTGACTCATCCTAAGGTGAAGAAGAGCATTTCCTTCTCTACCCAAACACTAATACCCATTGCTTTAACCAATTTGGGCCTGATTATTCATTTCTGAACCCCAAGCGGTGATCATCTCCCTTCACTGGGGCAAGACATAAGAATTGACCAAATACAATTGGCAGTTACAAGAAAATGTGAAAAGCATCTCAAAAATCATAAGAGCTACAAAAGTTCAAAGAGCAAAAAGTTTGACAAATTATGGGGCATGAAAAAGTAGTGTGCCTGGTAAAAGCTGTGACATCCTGAAATTCGACCTCGTTTCGACAAAGTGAAATGTGCATATCGTCAACGCGCCTATGGTCACTTTTCTCTGAGCCGATAACTCACAAGTTAGCTAACATATTGGGTGAAGCCGTTAAGGGATATAAACGCGGTAAAATCTCTAAAAGCTACCTGATTAGTTGGATTGGACTAAAATCACGTCCGATCGATTTTAATCATGAAATTTAATTCAGTTTTGGGAATCGAATATTCAAGCGTGTCACAATTCATTTTTAGGATCGTCTCATCGTCTATCAATTTATTGCCGAGTCCGAAATTTCAAGAAAGAAATTATCGGAGGAAAAATTAAAGACCAAAAGAAAATAGAAATGGAAAGGGAAAGAGAAAAAGAATAGAAATAAGAAAAGTATTATTAGTTTATCTCTTTTTCTCTCTCTCCCTTTTTCTCTTTTTTTTTCTCTCTCTTCTCGCTCCTCTCCCCTCCCCCTTTTTGCGGACACTTTCCCCCACCGACCGCTTATCCCTTCTCTTCTTCTCTCTCTTTCTTTTTCAATTTTGACCAGTCAAATCCTTATCTCTTTCTTTCCCTCTCTCTCTTCTCTCCTTCTCTCTCTCAATGTTCTCTCTCCTTCCCTTGTTTGCTCGACGCCCAGCGAACTAGAAGCGGAAGAAGCCGTGCAACAGCAGCTCACCTGAAGATCAGAGCTACCATCGCCGACCGTCCCGCCACCCGCACCGCACGCCCACACACACCACGCATCCATCGTTTGCCACCCCGTGCGCCGCCTGCGCTTGCCTCCCCTGTCGTGCAACCCAGCTCCTATTCGGCCTCTGTTCAGCCACCGTGAGCGGCTGAGCAGACCGCCGAAGCCGCTGTCCGGCCTCACCGGAGCTCCGCCTGCTCTCCCGACCTCTTGCCACCCCCAACCCTCTCTCTTTCTCTTTGTTTTGCAGCCAAACCAGCTACCCACAGAGTGGGTTTCCAGTCAGCTCGTGGGCCGTTTTGGGCCGTTTCCAGGCCTCAAACCCAAGCCGTGCTTTGGGAAGAATCATTCCTTGTGTCGTCCCCGTCGGATTGATACGTTTTGCACGCAATTCCGGTGAGTAATCTCACTAATCTCGGATTAGTTGGCTAATTATGCTTAAGGTTAGTTTAGTTTTAATAAATTATGTTTAGGTTGTTAGATTAGAATAAATTAGCAATTATTAGTCAATCATTATGCGATTTAGATAAATTGATTGCGCAATTAGCAAGTAGATGTGGTCTACTAATTATTGGAAGTGCCTCAGGATTTTTCCCGACCCTTAGTGGGCTCCAATTAGGCTTTTCAGGCCTAAGTGGAATTCTTTGTATTTAAATATTAATTTTCAGAATTAAATTAATTAATTAATTATTTTCCGAAAATTTAAATGGGATGGCCCAAGACCATAATATTATGCTGATGACCGTGGTGAAGTCCGTTTATTTAATTGGGCTTTATTTTGTGTTAAATTGAATTTTTAATATTTATTAATTAATTATTTTTTGGAAATTAATATTGAGATGGCCGATGATCGAAATCTCGTGCTGATTGTCGTGGCGCAGTCTGTTTATTTATTTGAGCTCTACATTGTATGAAATTAAATAAATTGTGATATTTTAGGGATTTACCCTAAATTGATTGAAATTGAGTGAAATTGAATTATTGATTGGTAGATGGCCGAGTATGGCTAGTTAGCAATTGTAATGCCTTGTTGAGCTGTAAGTGAAGAGAGCAATGAGAGCTAACTGAGAATTTTATTGGCTGAGACCGATCAAGTATGAAGTATAGACAGGCGTGGTTCGGTGATAAAGTACATCACTGTGTGAAAACGGTGCCTTAAAGAATGCACGTAGACTGTCTATGACTTATGGTAAGCGTGGTTCGGTGATTAAGGATATCACTGTGCGAAAACGTCGCCTTAAAGAATGCACGTAGACTACCTATGAATCGTGACAGGCGTGGTTCGATGATAAAGGACATCATTATGCGAAAATGGCGCCTTAAAGAACGCACGTAGACTTTCTATGACTTATGGTAGGTGTGGTTCGGTGATTAAGGATATCACTGTGCAAAAACGGCGCTTTAAAGAATGCACGTAGACTACCTATGAATCGTGACAGGCGTGGTTCGGTGATAAAAGACATCACTGTGCGAAAACGATGCCTTAAAGAACGCACGTAGACTGTCAGTGATTTGTGACCTATGGCGGGCGTGGTTCGGTGATGAGGAATATCACTGTGCAAAAACGGCACCTTAAAGAATGCACGTAGACCGTCTGTTACTTATGTCACCTTGGCGAAAATGATGCTTGAGAGCATTGATGGAGCTCTATGACTAAGTGTACTATTGGAGGTTATGTGGGATGGCGTGAATGACCTAGAAATGATTCGACTGACTTGTAATCGACTAGGTCGATTGATCGATGATTCGATCTGAGTGTGATTCAATGTGATTGATCATTGTCTTGATTTGATACTGTGAATTGATTGACTGAATGGAAATGACCGTGAGTAGTCTTGTTGGCATATAATCAACTAGGTCGATTTGATCGATGCTTCGATCAGTGATATGATTGCTTGGGTGCCTATTATGAATTGTACTGACTTGCAGGTGGGATCTGAGACCAAGGTAAGTCCCCTCACCTGTACGTGTTTAGGCAGCCTCTAGTATAATAGTTTACTAATCGGGCCTTAGTGGGGTAGAACTCGCTGAGACGTAGTCTCATCCCGGTTAGGGGAAAACATTTCAGGACCCCGCTGAGGAGCTGAGGAGGAGGAGTTTGAGAAGGAGAACTCGGAGGCGAAACTTGAGGAGAAGGATTTTTGGAAAAAGAAGATAATCCCAAGAGGGGTCTTGAGTACGACCCGGATGGATTAAGATCCTATCTTCTTTTGAGATCTCCATTTTGATGTGAATAATTATGAAGTAATTTGTGTTTTGTATAAAAGTTTGGTTATAAATTTCAATATGAAAAATATGGCCCTACTTTTCTATCCCATCGTTTTATTGTCTGGGGATTTTAACTGTTTCCGCATGTGCTTAATAAATGAAAGGGTCGGCGATACATAGTCCTAGGATATCGCATTATAAAATCGACCAATTGTGAAGGATGTGTGCGTGCCCGAGGATCGGGGCGTGACAAAAGCAAGGCCAATGCCCGTCAAGAAAAAGAGCCAAAAGGCTGCATCTTATGTGAAAGAAAAATTATCAAAGTCCAAATGCATGCCTAAAAAAAAAAAATCATCACAAGTGCAAAGGAAATTAGAGAAAGGAGCAAAGCTTCCATGCAAAAATGATAAATCAAGGGACTTTCGAGATGTGTTGTGTTTCAAAAGCCAAAAGATTTTGAAGGATCGAGTGACCTGGTCACAATGCCATGATGATCATTGACTCTTTAGAAAAGCCACTTGAAAATTTTAAGCCTTTCTTGAGCCAACATTACAACCCTCTTCTGATTGGGATGGTTTGAGTAAAAATGAGAATGCCACAAAGAAGCTACTACTTGAAGGAGTGGAGGTAATTCTATCTTTTCTTATCTTCCAAGTTCTCGATTTGTAAACCTGATGAAGATAGTGACAAATGTTCATTTATTAGCCTCAAAGCAATAATTCCTTTGCGTAAGCCCTAATTGAGCCTATATTGCGGTCCTTTCAAAAGACCCTTTTAATCGATCAGTTTGTGCTCATCGCGAATGTTTCTGAAGGCCTTTGACATGGGTTATATGAGATACCCTTAGCAATCAGTTACTTCCCACGTGAATAGATGAGATTAGACAGTCATTTTATCAAGAGTGTGTAAGAAAACCTTCCTGACTAAGAAGCTCTAGTTTGGCATGCTTAATGAGCATTTTTTACGAGTCATAGCCTTTCTGATAAGAACTTGACTCTCAGAGAATTTGATGATTGATGATATATCCCCGAGCAAGATGACAGTTTTGCGCCATATAATGTTGATTGACATCGAATGTTCTTCTAAAGTAGTTAGACCTAGTTTGATTAGCTTGTTCAATTAATGTTGCAATATTACCAATACATCTCTTGATCACGTTTCTAATGACATTTGCTCAAGTTGAGTTTACTAGGATTTTTCAGTGAAGCCATGCAGTTTTCAAGGAGTTAGCGGGTGCTTCCCTAAAAACCAAAAGTTTATGGTCAGCCTTAAACCATGCTGTCTCCAACGATTAGGATGTCTATCCTTAAATCACAAGGTTCGTGGGGCTACCTTAAACCACAAGGTTAGTGGGATCTTCTTAAACCACACGGTTAGTGAGACTTCCTTAAACCACAAGGTTAGTGGATTGCCTTAAACCACACGGTTAGTGGGACTTCATTAAACCACAAGGTTAGTGGATTGCCTTAAACCACAACGTTCATGGGACTGCCTTAAACCACACGATTAGTGGGACTTCCTTAAACCATAAGGTTAGTGGGACTGCCTTAAACCACACAGTTAATGGGACTCTCTTAAACCACAAGGTTAGTGGATTGCCTTAAATCACAAGGTTCGTGGGGCTGCCTTAAACCACAAGATTAATGGATTGCCTTAAACCACAAGGTTCGTGGATTGCCTTAAACCACACGGTTAGTGGGACTTCATTAAACCACAAGGTTAGTGGATTGCCTTAAACCACAAGGTTCATGGGACTGCCTTAAACCACATGGTTAGTGGGACTTTCTTAAACCACAAGGTTAGTGGGACTACCTTAACCCACACGGTTAGTGGGACTTCCTTAAACCACAAGATCAGTGGATTACCTTAAACCACATGGTAAGTGGGACTTCCTTAAACCACAAGGTTAGTGGATTGCCTTAAACCACACGGTTAGTGGGACTTCCTTAAACCACAAGATTAGTGGATTGCCTTAAGCCAAAAAATTCGTGTGTATATCCTTAAACTACACTTTTCAAAATATTCACAGTTACATCCTTAAACCACGCCTTTACATCAAGCTCACTTGCATTTCCATTGTTGCACATATCAAAAAAAAAAATTAGAAAGATTAGGTGTCACATTATCTTTGAAAGAAATCTCTTTGAGCTCCCTTCCAAAGAGGGACAGTTGTTAACACCTAAATTATTGGGAACTTGATTTTGCTCAAAAATCATTTTCAAAAAAAGAAAAAGAAAAAAAGGGAACTTGTTATTCCACAAAAATATTTATCGTCAAATTATTGCATAAGGATTACCTATGAATTTAATATGGTTTTTAAATGCATTTATTTTCTTGATATAAAAAAAATCAAAGAAAAAAATCAAAATTAAAAAAAAATTAAAAAAAAAAAGATAGAAAAGTTAATTAAAAAAAAGTTGGAGTTGATGATTTGAATGTGACTAGCCAAGCCCAGGAGGTCAGATTGTAATTAAAATGGCAAGTTGAGGCCAAAATGCAATTTCAAAAAGTTGAGGGACCAATTTGCAAATTTCACAAAATTTCGCCCGAGCCTTTAAATCATCATCTGGGCCTCCAATTATGTTGAAATTGAATTTGGGCCTGGTTGAACCTATCAAATTGGGCCAAAATGACCAAACTTGCATTAAATTGGGTATTTTCTGATAAGAAAATGGTCAACTTTGAGGGACCTTTTTGCAAACTTGGGTGGGCAAAATTGCAAAATCCGGTCGAGATCCTAAACTAGTATAAATGAGCTTGCTAATTTATCAAAAATTGCAGCCAAATTCATGGATTAAAGCACCTAAACCAGCCAACAAATCCCAGTCCTCAAGTTGGTCTGAAGTTGGAGCTACTGAGTAAGCAACTTGGTGGCCCCACCATATCCTCCTTAGTTGTCCAACTGGCTTGATCTTTGTACGTGATAAAAGACCAAAATGAGTAGTGCAAGTGGACGGAAATTTGTTAGGGATAATTTGCTGAAAGCACAGGAAAGTCGCAGCAAAATCGGCACACTCAACATCTGCCAAATTTGAAAATTTTTGACTAAGTCAGAAAGTGGGTGGACTACTTAGTTAGTAGGCTTGGCAAGAGGGCAAAAAGCGCGTGAAGAGATTGCTTGATGCAGTGGATAAGATCTATGAAGCATGCTCATTTGAGGGAGAGGAGGCAGAAGACAAGAAACACGAGAGGGAGCTCGCGATCATGCTCAAAACAACCCCTCAGAAGCAACTCTAGAAAAAGCAAAAAACCTAGAAACTCCATCAACCCTTAGAGAGAGAAGTGAACTTTTCATAGACTTAGATTCAAAATTAGCCAAAACCTTCAACTAGAGAGTGAAACTTCATTCAAATATCTTTCCAACCATAGGTTACGCGTCTAAAATGAATATCGGGAAGACCTCCTAAAGCCCCCCCAAATAGATACCCTCCTAGCGGGGCCAAGGGAGTCGTAAGATTTTTTTAAGTGTTGAGCCCGATTGGCCACGAGCGAGGAAAAGCGTGTGTTTTTGAGAAAAGGGAGAGACAAATGAGGAAATCCATGAGTTACAAGCCAAACTATAATACATATAGTGTGGGTTGGCTTTGATTTTGCCAACAAAAGAGGTTTAAAAACTTTTACCAAGCACACTACTTTTTCATACTCCTAGTTTTTAATTTTTGTTGTTTGAGGAATTGGCTTTGGCAAGTTCAAGCAAAACATTGCTATTAGATTCTAGAGTCTTCATCTTCAGTTAGTGCTCTAGGTTATGCTACTTGAATGTCAATAATTCCTGCTTTACCTCAATGTGAGTGTGAAATTATAGACTCAATTAAGCTATACAATGAATATAAGTGCATAGAGAAAGAATTGCTCTTCGTCATTCTAGGGCACTTAAATTATCGTGAGTGTTCAATATGCAATAAAGACACCCAAAGATTAATACAAGTGTAAGCAAGGAAATTTCTATCCCTTTTCTCACCTTGTGCCGCCTCACCTTCGATTTGCCCTAGTGTGGGGTGGTTCTTGACAAGGGTAGGAAAAAAACTTCACAAGTGTATAGAACTCAAAGGGGGTAAGCCATCATCATTCTAAACTTGTAGTGTTTAGGGAAGAGAAATGAAATGCCTTTCATTACTTTGGTTATTGTACCATTTGCAAGAGAACTCTTTACCTTGCAGACATGGAATTTTCTGCACTCATCTCATAAGGGTATAAATATGGGACTGCGTGGAGGATATGATTTGCCTTTCATCATCCTGATGCACATCATCCAACATGCTCAATCAATCTTATATCCTTCATTCAGCTATCTATTTTGACAATCCTCAATGAAATTAATGATTTAGACAGACAAAAACATCATGCAATATCCGTTTTGAAAAGGCATGCGGCATTTTAAACATGTGGAGTTTGTAGTCCTAGTACAAACAAATAATTAATTTTACTAAAAAAAAACTTGACTAACAACATTAGAGGTATTTATTTAACAAAATTGTATTTACAAATATGCTAAATTTTGAACATCAAAGGGGTTATTCACAAATGGGTGTCCATGGGCTGTCCTTATTCAATAGGGATATGACACATGAATGATTAGTCGAGGTTGGGAATCTTATCATTGATTTGACGAGCATCTCTACTTTTGCCCCTACAGGAGGGAATATGCAAAAATGAATCAATCATTAGGGCCAAAATCAAATGTGAATTGAGGCCAAAAGGATTTCTGTCATTTGCTTTGGCGATACTTGAGACACCATTTTTCTTAGGAGAGTTTATCAGAGTCTAACATGCCTCTCATTGATTTGTTATCCGTATCTTTGATGATCAGGCGATCCTACAACAAATAAGAGGGAACATGTTAGTCACGAACTCTTTCAAGAGTCGAACAACTAGAGACGATGCAACATTACCCTTCATTGGTTTGCAGATGATTAAATAGATCTGAAGCACAAGAAGAATATGAAGTCCTACATTTTCATTTCGTTAGGTCAACTATTCTCCCGTTTTTACAGATGCAAGAGATGCAAATATTTTTTATTAGTTTTTATATATATAGCAGTTAGTTGCCACTTCTAAGGATTGAACCTCAAACACCTCTGAACCATTTCAATCCCCACACCACCAGACCGTAGCATTGGTAGTGTTCATGGAGCGCTTATTTTTCCATTTAACTGAATTTGCTCCTGAATGATACGTCATTTCACACTAAATTAGGTGAATTCGATACGGGTCACTTCCATGTACTAGCTTGGCCAATATTGATTTGCCCAAATCAACCATTGAGTTTGGTTCTTGAATCTTGATGCTTCCTATTAATAGGGAAAAATATGTTAAAAGCAAATTTAGAGAGGGGGAGTATTGGAAACTATACCAAATTACCCTTCCTTAGAGTTTGTATTTGATAACTCCTAGGGATATTTGAATATTGATGACAACCTTTTTGTCTTGACACAGTTCAACATCTCTTTTGATTGACCCTTCTCATTCAAGGCCATGTGATGCATGATTGATGGTCATTGATTCATCTTCAACGCCTTCCTTTTATGGAATTTTTCTTCTATCTTCGATCGTATGAACATTAGCATTATTGGGCAAAGTCATGTATCTCAAGCTTTCATGGAATCTGAGATGGACAATCAAAATTTCCAATTTTCTAATGGCAATCATTTCTTCGGAGAGTATGCATCTAGGACATGAAGTGAGGTTTCTAGATTCTAAAGTCATAATCTAGAATAAGGGGCTAGAGATCGCTTCGACTATTTGGATTTTCTCCTTGTTGATAGTAGCCAATTCAAAGGAAGAGAAAGAATTCATTCCTCGTATTTCTAGGCTTGTTGAAGTTGAATATCCCATCAATGGGACTGCAATGTTTGGTTGCTTGGGCACGTTGTGCGAAGAAGATATTGCTCAAACTTGAGACATAGTTGGGTAGGTGCAAGGTGGAGTGTATAGAGCCCCGGGACAGTTTGCAAAAATGGAAGGCTAAGAGCAGCATGGAGGCTACCCTACCCTAAGTTACCATGGTATGCATGCTTCGAGTTTAACCATATGCCTGTACCTATTACGTCCTATCTTTCATTTCCTGTAAATAAAAGAGAGAGGATGTCATTTCTAAAATTATGTTCAAGGAATAAGACACACCCTTTTTTGAAATGGGATGATCCTTTCTACTTACCCCTGCTTTCTTGAAAGAGTGTTTTTGAATTTGGCAAGTTCACATGACATGTCATTTTTCTAATGCCCCTTGTCATGTTAAGTCGAAGGGGATGATACTCTGAGACACAAAGTGAGTAAGTTAGAAAAATAAACAAGATTAAATTTAATATCTCATTTTCACAAAAGCCTTTGATAATGAAATATTTTTTGTTTTCATAAGTATATATTTGTATATTTGGGGGGGATGAAGACTGAGGAAGCCTAGCCCTCAATATTCTTCTTGGATGATATTTTCTTTTCATGGTTGAATAGCATCACTAGGCCAGTTTGGAATACCACCTCATGTTCTCAAAATGAAATATTAGAACTGTACATTTTGAGTGAAATTAAATTACTAGAATGGAAAATGCAATAATAACACACTAGACAGGATAGAGAACATGAGATTATAACAACCAAATCCCATGAAAACTCCTATGAAAATGAGCACCTTGATAGTGTTGGTCTTGAAATCAAGCACCTTTAAGTTCTTCGCCCTCAGTAGATTCAAAGTATTCGCATGAGAGGATCATTTCATTGAAGCTACAAAAGTGCAATCTATGTAACCAAAAGCGATGCTTGTGGAGTAAGGCCTTTATGAATAGCTTTATCATTTCTTCTTCGGCCAATTGAGGATTGGTTTGCTTCACAAAAGCCTCCCACCTTTCTTTATATGCTCGGAAATCCTCCATTGGTCTTCTTCTTATGCGAACCAAATCCTCGCAAGGCAGTTTAGTTCCAATTTGGTTTTGGTATTGGTGCAAGATTGCAGAAGATAGCTCATTCCAATCCCTCATGAGATAGATCCTTGCCATGAAGAACCATTGCAATGCGGGCCCTATGAAACTTTCTTGGAAGGCTTGAATTATGAATGGCGTCCAGTTGCAATGCCGACTCATTTTAGCGAGGAAGGATTACAAGTGGCTCATGGGATAAGTCATGCCGTTATGCTTGCGGAGATTAGGTATTTCTTTGGGAGTCGTAGTCTTGTGGAGGCAAGATGGACTCGCTGTGTCTTGATTAGGCCAATGGTTTTCCCATTGCATATTTATTATGATGGTGAATTCTACTACTTCAGGAAAGATGGATTCTACCGAGATCATCTCATTGCCTTCTTCTAGGTCGAAATTTCCAACCGGGGATGAGATGTGTACGTCATCCTCATGGTTAGGTGAGAAGTTTAGCAACTCATTCGGAGATAAGCTATGAAGAATGAATGTTCCTCCTTCTAATAGGCTTTGGACCCTGTGCATGGGTGGGAGGTGGTCGTTTGATGAATTGCTGACTTCATCTGTATAATACTAGTAGCTTTCAGGATTGTACCCTAAGAGATGTTCGAAATCTTAGTGTGGCGGCTCATTGGCTATCAGGTTTTGCCTACATTCAATGGCCGGCATTCACTCGAATTACTTAGGCTTTCTTTTCTTGACTCCTAGTCTTAACCTTTTGAGTAAAGCCTTTCATTTTGCCAGCTGGACTTTATCAAGGGAACTGGGAGATGGTGGAGCTTTGCTCCCTAGGTTGATGGGGGTCGACATTCTTTAGACCCTAGCTCTTGCAGTAAGCCTAGGAAGCTGCCTTGTCGTGCTTTGGTTCTGAATAGGTTTTATGGTGTTAACTTCGTTTGCTGGCTTCTTGCCATTCCTAGTGGGAAGCTTCTTAGTAATAGGATACTACTTGGTTGTCCTTTTATCATGCAAGGCTACATCGATATTTTCTTTAGTGGGCTGTAGGTCAGACTAAGTGGTTGGGCTCCTCCCTGACATGGCATGTGTTCATAAGAACATATTATCCTTCATCTCTGCGACTATTAGCTTTTCGTGAGATGGGGCGATGTCAGTGTCGGTGTTAGCGCTATATTCTTATCATAAAGCATCAGTCAGATCCTCCCAAGTCTTAAGGAGACTAATCCTCCTTACAATGTACCACCATATGGCGAGGCCAGTCAGGTTTGATTGGTACGATTAAATCATCCTTCGGACCAGGTAGGCCTGTAAATAGGCTAATGAGTAAGAGGTATTGGCGTATTCTTCGCATTCATGTACTTTGAACTCTTCTAGGAATTTAACACTGGCATAATTAGATAGATCAATGGGATTTTTCTCCTGTAGCTAGCTTCACTTCTTCATGATCCTTGCAAACTATTTGTCCTATTTGTTATCCCTTGGCAAATTCACAGGTGTCATGAGCGTGTTTAAGGTAGCTACGGGGTTGGGCTTGGCCTGAGTGTTAGTAATATTATGCCCTAAATTAAATTGTTTATTTGAAAAAAAATTAAAGCTTCATGCATGTGCACGAATTCGTGCACATGCATGAAGCGTAATGGTCAGCGGTTGCTGACCATTATGCACGTAGCATTGATGGTCAGCAACCGCTGACCATCATGCCACAATCGTGCATGAGCGGTTGCTCATGCACGATCGTCCATTGATCAGCAACCGTTGCTGGTCATTTTTAATATAAAAATGAACGAGGGACGAGTAAAAATATGTTGTTGAAAAACAGAGAAAAGGTGGGTGTGCATTTTGTGTTTTAGAGACAAAATGTTTTGCTGAAAACAGAGAGCAAATTGTATGCGTGTTCTTGTGTTTTTGAGACGCAAGATAGAAGAACATTATCTCGTTCGGGCCGTGACTATTATGCATCAAGAATATGACGGATTCTTTCCATGTGATTGCTAGCACGATCGAAGTGGTGGATATCCGAAAGTTCTCTCTTCAGTTCGACGTTCGTTGTTGGTGTGTCTGAACTAGAGGTCCGACGGTTGTGGGACTCGTATTGCAGAACATCCGAACCGACTTGTTTCAAAGCGCGCTTCAAGAGGTATTTCGTTTAACTCCCTTTTATGTTTAGATTTTTGATTAAAACGCACGAACAACGCCTAAGGAGAATCATGTGTAAAATATATTTTTTGTTTCCGCTGCGTTTATTTCGTTAATTTTTCTTATACATGATTCATGAAACCCCAACAGTGGTATCAAAGCCAACCTTAGGCGTTTTTTGTGCGTTTAATTGATTTGTAGTTCAAATTATTTTTGCGTTCTAATGGCCAATTTATTTTGTTAAGAGAATCGGTTCTCTTACCTTTTATGTGGCCTATAGAAGTTGATTAATTTATGTGATAAATTTAATCAACTAAGCAAAAATTAGAACTAAATCAATTTTGAATCAAAAATCCATAACTTGTTGTACTTTGTGTTTATATTCTACAAATGATATGCAGAATTTTATGCATGCCTTCCAGAGCTTTAAATTTTGAATTTATGGCTCGTAAGGAAGGGTGGTGATCATGGAAAAATCCCTAATTGTTGTGATTGTTGTATGGATGAATGTATGATGATTACAGGTATTCTTTTTGGGGATGTAATTATTAAATGGAGGCTGCGTCCTTCCTTTTATTTTACTTTAATTTCTTGATATATAATTTTAGTATAGTTTAGTATTTCAATTATTGATGTAAATACTACAAGAGAGGAGGAGCCATTGGAGGAGCCATTAAACCGGTGAGCTCTTTGGGCCCGGTCTTTGAAGAGTTCAAAGATTGAAGAAAAAGTGAAGAGCAGGTCCATATTATTAAAACATTAAAATGGCTAAATGGGTCTCTTTGGCTCGAGACCCATTGAACCATAATTCCATGATCACCACATAGGATAGATATTATGTGATATCTATTTATTTATTGTGTTTATGATATCGTGCATGTTAAACCGGTTAATGTGCAAAGTGAGACCGTTAATAACGACCCAAATCTCCTTACAAAGAATATTAAGTCGAAACGGGTTTCGGACTCGTGGCCTTCCATCGTCGTGGTTTGATCCAATATTATAGTGGTTAACTAACCGGTTATGGATACATAGGGGTTAATTACCATTTATAATATTGGACCACTCCATTATGCATATGATGCTGTGGGGTTGGAGCCAAATGATTTCTAATAACTGTCAGGTGAGGGAATCATTTGTGTTTTCAATACTTGCATGAGACGATGGGCTAGACTTAACTATGATCATGATGCCAATAACTGTTAGGTGAGGCTTTCATGGTCTAGAGGCCGAAGTTATGATTGGGACTCGCATATGATGCGTTGAACAAGCTGGTTCACTCACTAAGTTCATAGGACACCAATAACTGTTAGGTGAGGTGGACTTTGGACTGGTGGGACTCCAATCCCCACTAGTAATCTTTACCCAACAAAGATTACCGCTTCCCATCTTAAGGAGTATGGGATTCGAATATAAATTTAGTGGGAGGATCTATTTCATTTAAAGGCCAAAATGAAATAGTTACTTTGAAAGATACAACGGCTAACAATTTATTTTCTGCAACAGATATATTATTACTCTGAAAATGGTGACCACAAACCCACTCGCTTCTATACTTGACAAGAATTGTTTGACTTGACCCAATTTCACTGACTGGGTGAGGAATTTGAGAATTGTTCTCAATTCAGAAAAAATTGGGTATGTGCTTGATGAAAAGATGCCAACCTCCTTTCCTGAGGGTGGGACCCAAGAGGAGCGTGTCACTTATGATAAGTGGCGTGATGATGACTTAAAAGTTAGGTCATATATGCTTGCTTCTATGAATAATGAATTACAGAAGAAGTATGAATCTATGGAAGATGCTGGGTCGATCATTTTGCACTTAAAGGAATACTTTGATGAGAATGGTCGAACCTCTAGATATGAGATATCTAAGGCATTGTACCGTATGAGGATGGCTGAAGGATCATCTGTTAATCATCATGCTTTGAAAATGATCTAGCACATTGAAGAATTGGCTAGGCTGAATCTCGTTATGGACAATGAGTTAGCTGTGGATTTGATCATCCAATCTTTACCTGATTCCTTCTCTGGTTTTGTCCAAAACTTCCACATGCATAAGATGGATAAAACTCTTGCGGAGTTACATAGCATGCTGGTAGTTTATGAGAAGGAAATGCATAACACGAGGCCAAATGTAGTGGCTATGGCTAAGGCTTCTTCTTCAAAGGGTAAGACCATTTTAAAGAAGAATAAATGGAAGAGGCCTGCCAAACCTGTTGTGCAACCAAAACCCATGATTGATAAAGGGAAATGTCATTACTGTGGTGTCAAAGGGCACTGGAGGAGGAACTGTAAGAGGTACCTCGCGAGCTTGAAGGTCAAGCCCAAGAACCGACCTTATGAAGGTATGGTGTCTATGCTTATTGAAACTAATCTTATGGTTAGTGTTGAATCCAGCTCATGGGTTCTAGATTCTGCTGCAACTTCACATATTTGTATGTCTTTGCAGAATCTGGAAATAAGCAGGATGCTAGGGCGAAATGAGATTGTCCTGACGTTTGCCAATGGAGCAAGAGTTGCTGCATTAGCTATAGAGACTTTTCGTTTATGTTTGCCTTCTGGACATGTATTGGTTTTAAAGAACTGTTTGCATTATAAGAATGCTGTTAGGAACATCATCTCTATACCTCATCTGGGTAAAGAGAATTATGAATTTTCTTTTGTTGATGATGTATGTTCTATTTATCTTAATAGAATATGTGTTGGTTCTAGCTTATTAACCAACAATCTTTATACCATTACAATGTCCGGTAATGCGATTACCAATGTCAATAAGCAAAATAGAATTGATATAAATGCCATAACTAATAAACGCCCTAGAGACAGTCCAAATAAAAAGTATGTTTGGCATCTCCGATTAGGTCATATTGGAGAAGACAGAATTAACAAGTTGAGTAATGATGGATATATTGATCCTTCAAATTTTGAGTCATACTCGACTTGTGAGGCATGTCTTCTAGGAAAAATGACCAAAGCACCTTTTGTGGGACAAAGTGTGCGAGCTGCTAACATATTAGAATTAATACATACAGATGTATGTGGACCAATTAATGAATTGCTAGAGGTGGTTATAATTACTTCATTACCTTCACTGATGATCAGTCACGGTATGGTTATTTATACCTCATGAAGTATAAATCTGAATCCTTTGAAAAGTTCAAGGAATTCAAGGCTGAAGTTGAGAAACAAACAGGAAAATGTATTAAGGCTCTTCGATCAGATCGAGGAGGTGAATACCTTAGTACTGAATTCCTGGACTTTCTTAAAGAGAATGGCATTTTATCACAATGGACACCTCCTGGAACTCCAGAACATAATGGTGTATCTGAACGAAGAAATCGTACTTTATTAGATATGGTACGATCTATGATGAGTTACACCGATTTTGCCAATATCCCTTTGGGGATATGCCCTTGAGACAGCTGCATATATACTGAATAGAGTGCCGTCCAAATCTGTTCCAACTACGCCCTATGAGATATGGCATAGTAGGAAACCTAGTCTTAATCATATTAAGATTTGGGGTTGTCCAGCTTTTGTGAAAAAGCTGAAAGTGGAAAAATTGGAGGCAAGATCTGAACAAGGTCGCTTCATTGGATATCCAAAGGAAACTCTTGGATATTATTTCTATTTTCATTCAGACCAAAGAATTTTGGTATGCAAGCACGCTTCTTTCTTGGAGAATCAGTTCATCCAAGAAAGTGGTGCTGGGCGGAAAATAGTCTTACAAGAAGAAAATAATGAAGTACCAAATAACCGAGTTCAGATACCAACCTCTGATTCAGTGGGAGCTTCTGATACACAACCTCTTAGGAGAAGTGCGAGAACGTCTCGCCCACCTGCTCGTTATAGACACTCGGTTGATCATATTGAACCATTATTCATTGTGAATGATAGTGATCAACCCGGTGATCCTAAAACCTATGAGGAGGCGATGTTGGACATCGATTCTGGTAAATGGCTAGAAGCCATGAAATCCGAAATGGATTCAATGTATTCCAATGAGGTATGGACCTTGACTGACCTGCCTGATGGTATTGTACCAATTGGCTGTAAATGGATCTTCAAGAGGAAGATGAATGCTGAAGGTCAAATTGGAACTTACAAAGCATGGCTGGTGGCGAAAGGATATCGTCAAAAAGAAGGAATTGACTATTACAAAACTTTCTCACCTGTGGCCATGCTAAAATCCATTCGGATTATGTTGGCTATAGCTGCACACCTTGATTATGAGATATTCCAAATGGATGTCAAAACGGCTTTTCTAAATGGTTTTCTCGATGAGGACATCTATATGGAACAGCCACAGGGTTTTGAATCTAATAGTGAAAAACAGAAGGTGTGTAAGCTTAAGAGATCCATTTATGGACTCAAACAAGCCTCCAGAATTTGGAACATCCGTTTTGATGAGGTAGTCAAATCGTTTGGCTTCATAAAAAATCCGGATGAACCTTATGTATATAAGAAGATCAATGGGAGTGCAATTGCATTTCTGGTTTTGTATGTCGATGATATACTTTTGATTGGAAATGATGTACCAATGATATCATCGATAAAACTATTATTGTCACAAAAATTCTCCATGAAAGATTTAGGAGAGGCAACCTACATTTTAGGTATCAAGATCTATAGAGATAGATCAAGACGATTGATTGGCCTCTCACAATCTACGTACATAGACAAAGTGTTAACACGATTTAACATGAAATGTTCCAAGAGAGGATTATTGCCTTTTAGGCAAGGGATCCGTCTTTCTAAGGAAATGTGTCCCAACACTCTTGAAGAAAGAGAGCGGATGGCAAAGATACCATATGCATCTGCTATTGGAAGCATAATGTATGCTATGCTATGTACTAGACCTGATATTGCGCATGCTGTAAGTATTACTAGCAGATATCAGTCTGATCCAGGAGAAGAGCACTGAGGCAGAGTATGACTAGCAGTTAAGAATATTCTTAAGTACTTACGAAGGACTAAAGATTTATTCTTGATATATGGAGAAGGAGAATTTGAAGTTGTAGCTTATACTGATTCTGATTTTCAATCGGATAATGATTATAAGTCTACGTCTGGGTTTGTCTTCACATTCAATGGTGGTGCAGTTAGTTGGAAAAGTTCCAAACAAAGTATAACTGCCGATTCCACCACTGAGGCAGAGTATGTAGCTACTTCTGAAGCAGCAAAGGAAGCCGCTTGGATGAAGAAGTTCATTTCTGAACTTGGAGTCGTTCCTTCAATTGAGCAACCGATCACATTGTTTTGTGACAACAATGGGGCGATAGCTCAAGCTAAGGAACCAAGGTCTCACCAGAAGTCCAAGCATATTGAGAGACGCTTCCATCTCATCAGAGAAATTGTTGGGAGAGGTGATATCGCCTTGCAGAAAATTGCCTCAGCAGAAAACGTGGCAGATCCCTTCACTAAGGCCTTACCTCAGTCTTCTTTTGAAAGACATATTGACAAAATCGGTTTGAGGTATTAGACAAGTTGGCTTTAGTGTAATTGGGAAATTGTTGGATGTATGCCCTAAAGCTACTATGTTATAGTTACATATTAGGGATTTCAGTTGTACTTTCATTATTATTATTTAATTAATGGCAACGACGTATTCATTCATTTGTCCAATTATTTTATATTGATGAATGATTCCATAAGATCAGTTGCAACTACACCTATTCTTGAGACGTCAATCATATATGTGACGGGTTCATGTTAGACTGAATCTTTAAATTGTTCACAGTCGATGGATTATTAAGTGGATATTAATAATCCTGTTGAGACCGGTGTGTTCTTAACTTCGCCATTAAGTATTGGATACTTAAGGGAATGATGAGTCACATGTCATTGGGTATTATGATGCCTGAGTTAGAACACAGGTGTTTGTATTAGACAAATTCACTGAACGTGACGCATATGGAACGATTAGTAACATGGAAGCTTTTAGCGTGGTCAATGTCTAATTGTTCATGTTTTGGTCTTGTGTAAATAATCCTTAGACCTGAGGCACAGTGTTAACTTGTGTATCGAACAACTATGGTTCACGGGTGCACATAATGCCGGGTCGTCGATCCGTCTTTATACTTGATGGTCATAGTTTGTTCATATACGAAGTTACATGTGTGTGCAATATGGAATCTGTCTCCTTATTATATGCAAGGTATGATAATGATGTCTTATGCGATCTAATTGTGACACTGCATTGAAATCCTCGGCCGAGGTTGTAACCGAGAATAAATTGTTTATGTCTCGAATAAAATGCATGTCAATTAGATTTGTGCATATGATCGAATTAATGACTTGACAAATATTTCATGGTCTTTGTTTGATCGGGACATAGTAAGACAGAGGGATTGAATTACACTGTAGCCAAAGCTGACAGGTTCATTATGTTCTTAAAGCATTCACACTATCTGGGTAGCCATGACATATTGCTAGATGTCAATCGTGGCTTGTAGGACCTAAAAGATTAATCGGGAAAATTAATTCTTTTGGAAGTACTAATGTGTTAGTACAAGTCTTACTACCAGCTTAGTGATGAACCTAGGGATGTCACACACCATAAACAACTAAGATGACGTGGAACAAGAGAGAAATATTTTGCAAATGTGTTTGCAATTTACTACAATCGAATTGAGTCGATTTGAAATTAAATTAAATGGGATTTAATTTAATTTGTATCATAGTCACGAGCCTACTTGCATATGATGCACACGCATGCCCAAAGTCGATATATGTTAAGATACCAAACAAGTTGGCTTTAGTGCAAGTGGGAGATTGTTAGTAATATTATGCCCTAAATTAACTTGTTTATTTAAAAAAAAAAAATTAAAGCTTCATGCATGTGCACGAATTCGTGCACATGCACGAAGCGTAATGGTCAGCGGTTGCTAACCATTATGCATATAGCATTGATGGTCAGCAACCGCTGACCATCATGCACGATCGTCCATTGATCAGCAACCGTTGCTGGTCATTTTTAATATAAAAATGAACGAGGGACAAGAGAGCAACAGGATTGGATTGCAACGTTTGCAAACAGAGCGAGCTCTCTTTTCATGGAACCAACCAGCACACCATAGGAATACCTCAGGAGCAAGGTCTCTTTCAGAAATTTATTCAATTAAAACAGCTTTAGTTGGGAATGTATGGTCCTAGGACCACAAATTTCTATAATAGATTTTCGAAATTATTTATTTCAGACAATTACATGAGACATTGAAATTTGCTTAGGTGAGAAAAGATCCAAACCTATAAAATTTCCGAGGAGGCCCACATTATTTTTTCCATGTTTTCTTTAAAACGATAAAGGGATAATAATGTTTTGGCTAAAATCATATTAATGTAATTTTGGTCCCTTAATACTTGATCAACCACCCATGCCATCGAGGGACTTATGGCATTTTTTTGATGGGGGAAAATAATGAACCTGAAAAAAGGCTAGGAGGAAGATCTCATTTTTTGGGGTCATGGGCTGATTTTCAAAACAAGCAGTCAAAAACGATAGTGGGCAGGTCTTATGATTAGTTTCAAGAATTTGCCTCATAACATGAACTTTAGTTCTTAAAAGTTGTGCTAACCAACATAGCGGGTTAATGCCTATTGGTGACCTAACAAGCTTATTCTCGGGAGGCATTCCAAAAATGATGTTGTATTCCTTTAGAGTTGGGGTTAGTTCGAACCCACCAAACATAAAAGTGGACGTCCCAAGGCAACAAAAATGTGCTATCCCCAGTAGGACTTTAGGATGAACAAGGATTTGGAACAATGATAGGAGATGACTGACTTTGCCTTTCATGCGTTCTTGGGCAAATTGGTCCAATTGACCCCACTATCTGAAGAGCTTTGCTTTGGGGGTTGGATGTGGCATCCGAGAATTTCAACCCGAAATATTGATTTTGAGGGAAACGATATTTGTCTTTGAATGGCCATAGGGACAATTACATCATCGGCCATGATATTTTATCTCTTGGACCAAACCCCTTATGAAAATGTTAATTGATTATGAGAATGTTAATTGATTTCTATAAATAAAAATGAAAATCAAATGCCCTAAAGTGGTGTAGGAATTACAGACTTATAATTGATATTTTTCCTATGGACTATTTAAATTGGACATAGGACAATTTGATAAAGAAGACTTTGTTCTTGACTATGCACTTTATAGATTTGATTTTATGGATTAATGTCACAAAGTCTTTTGGCCATTTTATTATGCAATTAGGTATTTATTTAAATAAGGATTAAGATGTATTATTAAATATAAACTTGGGCCATTTAAGTTTGGACCTTAAGCCCAAGTGAGATGGGCCTAAAGTGGGCCATAAGCCCGGCCCATTGTCGACGCATGGAGGGGAGGAGTGAGGAGCTGCATGGCCTCCAAGTGTCTTCGGCAAGGGAGACACTTGTCTTCTTCTTAGGGACAAGTGTCCCCCATGCAAAATAAGAATGCATGCAAATATATATACAACCAAAAAGAGAGAGAGAGAGAGGGAGTGGCTGGTTTTGAGAAAATGAGAGAGAGAGAGAGAGAGAGAGAGAGAGAGAGTTGCGAGAGAGAGGAACCGAGAGGGAGGAGAGGAAGGAGCTCGCCGTTTGTCTGCCCGCACGTTGTCTGTCCGTCGCCAGTGTGCCGTTCGTGTGCCGCTGTCCGCTTGGTTCTAGAGGCAAGTTGGGATTGACTTCCACTCTTGCATGTGTGTCTTACATGTGTGACTTGTTGGTGGTAGATTTCGGATGTTAGGGTAGGCAAAACCAAAGCTAGAATGTGACTTGTTCTTGAGAATGCTTGCTGATTTCGTGTGAACCGCCTGACCCAGAATCTTGTGAAGACTTGCATGCATGTTTCGAGTTGGATTTTGACCTTGATTTCTTCATGAAAGTTGTAGCCAACATCTTAAAATACAATATAATAAAATTTGGGACAAAATGGTGGAGATTTATGGGGTCAAACCCTCATCCTACGAAGACACTAGATCTGGAACAGTTTTGCTGACCTTTTGGTAGATTTGTGATTGCATGTCGGTTTTTACCGAGAATCTCTGTTCGACTTCCTCATGAAACTTGTAGAGAACATCCTAAAAATTTACATACTCAAATTTGAAGTAAAATGAGCAAGTTTATCCTAGTGAATCAACTTACTTTATAGACGGTTAATCTGGAAACACGGTACTGGACATCTGAGAATTCTTGGACTCATATGGTGACTATTATTTGGAAATTTGACTTATTTTCCCTAGTGAAAATTGTAAGGGACCTCTTGAAGTAAAACATATCCAAATTTCAGAGGAAACGAAGAAGAATAAAGGGGTGAAAACTCGATATTCCAGAGATGACTACACTGGACGTTTCGGTGCAAGAACCAGGAGCTTCGTACGCTTATAGAAAATTATCTAGAGCGAATATGGCCTAGAAGTCTTCATGAAAAATCTACTTTAGTGTCTTAAATATAACCTAGTAAAATTTCATAATTTTCGGAGGTCGTTTGGGTATTTTAATCGAATTATTTCGAAAAACTGCACATTCTGTTTTATTCGAATTTGCATGTTGAAATCGTGTGGATTATATCTTCTTGTGTGGAACTCTATTGGGAATGTGTTTCTCATAAAATTACTATCTTATTGTTTTGTCTATCACGTGCCTTGATTTCATGATTTTTGAGAAGCATATGGATATTTAATTTGAATATTTTCTAAAATGGGTACATGCTGGAATTTTGTAAAAGGCATGAAATATGGACCATTTAAAATTGCATGGACTCCATGAATTGTATTGTTATGGATGATGGCGTCTTGCTGCATGTATGATGATGATTTGAGGTGCATGTATGAATTCAATGATGAATATGATCTTGATTGCCATCACATCACAAGCAATGTTAAATTGAATTATAATTGAAGATGTGAATTGAGATAAATGAGGAAGCTATCGGAGGTGAGCCGACGATGCCCCTGGAGTGTCAGGATGCCTGGCTAGAAGGGTAAAGGCTGGATGCCCGGTTGTATCATGGATACATGCCCAGAGGGTCCTCGGGAGTTTCGAAATGCCCGGAGAGTGGGGAGCTGGAAGCTCGGCAGGTATTGTGCCAAGGGATACCTCGCGATGCCAGTTGGGGTGGGAGATGCCTAGCTAGAAGGGTAAAGGCCGGATGCCCGGTTGTATCTTGGATACATGCTCGAAGGGTCCTCGTGATGCTAGTTGGGGTATGAGATGCCCGGAAATGTGGGGGTGCCGGATGCCCGGTTGTATCTTGGATATATGCTCGGAGGGTTCTTGCGATGCCAGGATTGGGCGCGAGTGATGAATGTGGGATGCAAACATTGGTCTCGGGAAAGAGAAATGTGGCGGTCCAATATGAAAAGATGAAATTGAGAAATTGAAATTGAAATATGCATGATTATATATGCATGACATGATGATAAGTGCATTGATGCATGGTAATGATGATGGTACATGTGACATGATGATGATGTTACATGAATGGATGCATGACATGATGATAAGTGCATGGATGCATGGTAATGATGATGGTACATGTGACATGATGATGATGTTACATGAATGGATGCATGACATGATGATGGTACGTGTGATATGATGATGATGTTACATGCATGGATGCATGGTAATGATGATGGTACATGTGATATAATAATGATGTTACATGCATGGATGCATGGCAATGATGATGGTACATGAAATAATGATGATGTTACATGCATGGATGCATGGCAATGATGATGGTACGTGTGATACGATGATGATGTTATATGCATGGATGCATGGTAAGGATGATGCCATATGTGACATGATGATGGTAAATGTATGATATGATGGTGATGTCTATATGATGATGATGGTACATGAGGTATGATGACATGTGCATGATGCCTTAGTATGTTGTGCATGGATGCTTGTATGATACGTGATGCTATGATTGTGATGATTGCATGGCATGATGTATTGAGTGGTTTATTGGTCATTTACCTGCTGAGTGGTTGTACTCACCCCTTCGGGGACCAACATTTCAGATTAATAGATGAATTGAGCGGTTCGATATGATCGCGAGGAGAATGATAGCAAAGGAGGGAACTTTTGGACACCGACACTGATCGATGGACTTTAAGTATTCGACTGTTGGAAGAGATGTCGGTCATCTTTTGAAGTATAACCTAGTATAGACAACTATAGCATTTTGATGTACCGATGAATGATGTCCATATGGTTTAAGTAAATAAAAGAGTGTGGCTTTTACCTATAAATGTTTAGTTGGTGTGCATCGTTTTTTGAATATAGGGAAGGGAGTTGTTGGATGTGCTTCCGTATATAAATTGCGCAAGGAACCGATCTAAAAGATGTAAACCTCCAGGTTGTATGGACCCGCTACAATTGAAATGGTATCAGAGTAACATGTTATTAGGAAAAGTGAATGGTAAGCGAACTGTGGTGACCCTAATCGGATCGGGGGCCGTCGAGGGGTGCCACATTGGAATAAACTGGATATCGTCTCCTTCATCGCATATAAACTGGGACTTGAAAAAAACCTACCTAAATTGCCATGGGCCAATAAAAAGACTGAGTAAAAAAGGTAAATGAATCACTTTGCTTTTAAAGAGAATGGCAAGCACACATACATGCTACTAAGAAGGTTTAGAGAAATTAAGAGGGTGTCTGCCTATCGCAGTCACACATTGGTATCATACCCTCTTAACCTAGCCTTTACCTAAAGAAATTTGTGGAAAAGAAAGGCAACGTTTACATCGCAGTCTTGCGTTCAAGATCGTATTTTTTTAAGCACCATCCTAAATATCCTATGGCGGCACAGGTTTGGCAACTGGATTGTGTGTGCCACATGTAGTGCTAAAAACATTAAAACATGCATGATAATTTATAATCACAAAACATTTTATTTTAACAAAATTAAAATTAATCTCTAAGCTACTAACCCGCATAAAAAAGAAAAAAACCGAAGTTAGTGAAGTGTTTAAACAAGATAAAGAACGGCCTAAGTCCACAAAAAGTTTCCAATGGAGTCACCAAGCTGTCACAACTTCCTTTTTGACGCTCAATACACATGGGCGCCCATGGAGGCTAATGGCTGGCTAAGTCTATTAGGCTTAGCCCAAGCTCTCCCAAGCCCACCAATTCATGACTTATGGTCTGAGTTTTTAATTTACAAGTTAATTTTAGATAGGAGTCACCACTAAACAATTTGTGGTGGGTTGATTAAAAACCTAAGCAAAATATTGGAAGAAATATTTTACTCCTACGCAACTAGAGAAACTAGAATTGGGGACTTGATTACACTAGTTACTTGATTACACTAGTTAATCACTAATGCCCTTTCGCTACCTAATCTTATTTAAACCCTAAGGCATTTTGGATTTTCAAGGGATTTTCCATGCATTTGTAGAGGAAAAACATATTTTTTGATCTTTTTCTATTTTTTGAACATAAAAGGTATTTTTTTGGGTTTTTTTTTTCTTTTTTCAAAAATATAAATCTTTTTTTAGTTTTTTGATTTTTTTTGGAAAACATATATATTTTTATCTTTTATTAAAATATTATTTTGTATTGTAACATAAAAATGACATGGGTCGAACTTGCGTGTTGGGATCGACCCAGTTCATTGGTGATTGGCTTGGATGGGCCTAAAGCACAAGCCCAGCCCGTAGCTTCCCTTACCTATTAAAAAAACAAAAACACTCTAGGCCCATTTAGACAAAATTGGGCCCATTTTTAATTAAAAGGAAATGCCCAACCTGAGTTTTAAACTAACCAAAACCCAGCCCGCTACAACTAAACCCTAGAGTCAATTGGGTCATGCGACCAACCCAGCTGACTCGCTTTTGTAGCTGTCATTGCCTTCGTGTGACTCGGCGGTCGCAACAGATGACGTCGCCCATCCTTGCCCCATCGTCCAACTCTGCCAACGCCACACCGGCCTACCCTGATCGATGACTCGACCTTCGTGCAACCTGGCACCATTGCTAACCATTGCCACTGGTCACTGAATCTTCGGCCGCGGCCACCAAGCAAAGGGATTGGACAACCCTTCTCTCTCTCTCTCTCTCTCTCTCTCTCTCTCTCTCTCTCTCTCGTTTTTTCTTTCCTTCTTCCTCTGGCTAGTTTAACGACTCAAAATAGATAAAGAAAAAAAAAGCGAAAAAATGAAATAATAAAAAATTGACACTTCAATGCCAGCCGGCCAAAATTAGCCATATGGACTAAATTAGTATAAATGCAAAAAATTTATGATTGAATTGGCAAGAAAAAAAAAGGTTTAGAACTAAATTTAAAAAGTTGCAATAGGTTTATAACTATTTTGGTAATTTTTCCATTATATGTTCTTTTCCATTAAGAGTACAAGGGAGAAGGAAAATATTTATTTTTCATTGCATGAGTCGCTCCAAATCCCTCCATTCAAACAAATATGAGGGATTCAAAAATATGTACAAAATTAGCTCCTTTAATTCCTTTTATTCTTTATTTTCTATTCCTTTCATCTCTTATCTCCATTTATATAACAAAATGTTTTCGAGATCAATTCTCTTCTCTCATGGTTCTTTCTATTAGTGCGAAGTTCCTTTTACTTACTATAAAGGAAATCTCCACTAGCAATGAACTTGACATAAATTTTACTTTACAAGTGGATCCTTATATTTTAATGAGCTTATTATTATAAATTGCGTTGTTGCCATGCCATCTCTCTCGGTGGGAAAGGTAGGTGGATTTGCCATTTGTGATCCTTAAGATCATTCATATACTTAAATGAATATACAAGGATAAAGGAACCCAATCGTAAAGCTTTTGCACCAAAAAAAAGAAAAAAGAAAGAAAAGGAAGCAAATTTTATAAGATCTCTCGATCATTATTGAGCTTATTATTCACCCAACAATGATCACATCGCCATCCCTACTAATGTTCTTTAAGATCAATGCGAATCCCAAGTTCCATTAGAGAGCTTCCACCGTCGTCCTCGTTCTACTTTGCTAAGCGTCAAGTATGCCAACTTAAAAGCCTTCCATTTATCTGAGCAGTCGATCATAATTTCTATTTCATGGCAAGTTATTTGCTATTGATTACAGGTTTTGACCCCAATCATTTTTTTTTTTTAGCAAGTTAGTCCATGATATTTTTGTAAGTAGTGACTGAACATCATACTTTATTGCTAAGAACTACGTCATCAATTAGTAATTCCCACTATTGTTGAATCTATGTATGAAAAGTGTCTGACAAGCGCACGCGCTCACAGCTCTTGCTCAACTCGAGAGGAAGGTCGAGTCGGTATATCAAAAGGAAAAGCTAGGACTCAGCCATGCCCAGCCAAAACCCCCAAAAAGAACCCTTGACCCGCTACAACTCACGTGCAAGATCCCCATCATCAGTGTCGGCTAACTATCCCAAAAAATCCAACTCCTACTCGTCACGCACGGGCCCTCATACCCAACCCGGTGCATCAGGCGGTGGCGGCGGCAACATCCCACGCATCACACCGTTGCGATGAATGTGGACGGATATGAACTCCTAGACAACAGGGCCCCCAGCCAGGCTTACATCATACATGACTAAACAGCACACTCGAATATACGTCAATCCAGGAACAGAGGGACAACCAAACTCCTCGCACTCGACCTCTACATCGGATGGTAGTCCATAAACACACCCCACGTGATAGCAGGGAGTGGCATGCTGCTAATCTGAAATGTTGGTCCCCAAAGTGGTGAGTACAACCACTCAACAGGTAAAAGAATCCAATAACCGCTCAATGCATCAGACAGTACAATCACAACATCATACATGTTAATCACGCATCCATGCGTACTTACCTTGATGCCATGCATATACCATCATGCATCATCATCACAATCATAACACATACATGTTGTCATGTCATAGGTTATCGTCATCATATCGTATCATACATCATATCATCATGTCATACTCATATCATCGTCATCATGACATCATCATATCATACACATGTCATCATCATCATACCATAGGTAGAATCATCATATCATATATCATCATCATGTCATACTCATATTATCGTCATCATTACATCATCATATCATACACATGTCGTCATGCCATAGGTGATCATCATCATATCATATATGCATATCATCATGCCATGGGTGATCATCATCATATCATACATGCATATCATCATGCCATGGGTGATCATCATCATATTATATCATATATATTTCAATTTCCACTTTTAACTTTCAATTCGATCACCATATCACCCTTCCTCGGATCACCAATTTCATCTCATACTTTACACTCGCACCCCATCCTGGCATCGCGAGAAAAATCTCCGTCATTTAGCCATTCAACGCCACCGGGCATCCAACACCCCCACATTCCAAGCATCTCGCATCCCAACTGGCATCACGAGGCATCCCCTCGGGCAAAGACCTCCGAGGCTTCCGGCACCCAACCATTCCAGGCATCCTGATACTTCCAGGGCCATCCGGCAATGTATCTCTATACATTCCGGGCATCCGACACCCCCTATCCCGGGCATCCTGATACGCCCAGGGCATTATCATCCGCCACGACAATTTCCTCATTTTTCATTATTCATGTTCACGAATTTCGGTCTCAATTTAGCATGTCACATGAGGTGATGGCAAACAAAATCATATTCAGCATCTCAATTCATATATGCATCTCAATTCATTCTCATGCATGCATCAAGACTTAATCATACATGCAACAAGGTACAATTATTCATAAAATATATGGAATTCATACTAATTAGAATAATCCATTTATCATACCCTTTTTAAATTTATTTAAATTCCAGCTTGTACCACTTTCAAAAATATTTAATTTAAATATTCATATGATTCTCAAAAATCATAAAAATTAAGGCAAGTGATAGACAAGACAATAGGATAATGATTTCATGCAAAATACATGGCCAAATAGAATTCCACATAAATTCATAATCCACACAAAACAGCATGTAATTTCGGATGAAATCAGAATGCACAGTTTCCGAAATAATTTGATTAAAATACCCGAAAGACCTCCAAAAATTACGAAATTTTACCAAGTTAGCCAAGACACTAAAGTGGGTTTTTCATAAAGACTTCCAAGTCAGAGTCTTTTTAGATTATTTTCTACAGTCACACGAAGCTTCTGGATCTAACACTGAATCGCCCAGCGCATGTTTCTTCGAAATACAGATTCTTTACCTACCTATTCTTATTTATTTCCTCTGAAATATGGATATGTTTTACTTCAAGATGTTATCTACAAGTTTCATGAAGGAATCTAAGTCAAATATCCAGAGTATAGTCATCATATGGGTCCATGAAGTCTCGGGTGTCCTGTACCACGTCTCCAGATTTACCGTCTTCAAGATTAAGTCGATTTACTAGGTTGTACTTGTTCATTTTACTATAAATATGAGTATGTTGTAGTTTAAGATGTCCCCTACAACTTTCATGAAGAAATCCAAGAGATATTCTTAGCACAAATCAACATGCAACCACAAATCCACCAAAAGGCCAGTGAAATCGTTACAGATCTGGTGTCTTCGTAGGATGAGAGTTTGACCCCTTAAATCTCCATAATTTTGTACTAAATTTTAGTATGTTTTAGTTTAAGATGTCCCCTACAACTTTCATGAAGAGATAAAAGTCAAAATCGAACTCAAAACATGCATACAAGCCCTCACAATGTTCTGACTCAAACTGTTCATGCGAAAACAGCATGCATCTCAAGTGCCAAACACATTAGCTTCACTCCCATGCCTCCAAACATCCTAGATTTCGACCATACATTCCAAACATTGGTGCAAGAGTAGAAAGTGGATTCCCAACTTGCCTCTAGACAGAACAAATGACGGCACACGGCGAAAAACGGGCGGCGCACGGGCGGACGGACAGCGTCTCCTTCCTCTCCCTCTCGGCTTCTCCTCTCTCGGCCACACTCTCTCCCTCTCTCTCGCATGGTTTCTCTCCCTCACTTGGCCGAATAGCTAACCAGCCATTCTCTCTCCTCTTCTTCCCTTTTATTCCCCCATTTCCTCATCATTTGCAATCATTAGATTGCCTTTCAATTTGGCCAATGCATGCCATCCCTCTTGCCACTTGTTACAACACATGCATGGGCTTGGGCCTCATTTGGGCCGGTCGACAGCCCCTCCATGGGCTCCTATTGGGCCGACTAGCTTGGCCCACTAAGGCTTAGGCCAATGGGCCTAAGGCCCAACCTAATTAAAAATTAAAATTTCCCTTTTTATACTTTCTTTTATAAATTTTAAATTTTAAATTCCACATGGCCAAAGTCTTGTGACATTTTATTTATAGGAATTTAATCCATAAAGTGCATGGCCAAGCATAGATTATTATCATTAATCTATCAAAATTGAAAATCTCATAAACACAAGCACAAATCACCTAATCTTAAAAGGAGACTAATGGCTAAAGCATAAACCATAGGTAATTTCATTACCTAATTACAAGCTTTAATACACCTTATAACTTGATTTGAATTTTGGGATGCCACAAAAAACCAATGGCTAAAGCATAAACCAAAGGTAATTTCATTACCTAATCATGGGCTTTAATTCATCTAGAGGTTCTCTTGAATTTTGGGTTGCCACAATTCTCCCCTCCTTAGAGAATTTCGTTCTCAAAATTAAACGTTACTCGTGTCATTTTGAAACAAGTAGGGGTACTTTTCTTTCATTTGATCTTCACTTTCCCATGTGGCTTCCTCCATATCATGATGTCGCCATAATACCTTAACTAGAGAAATCTTCTTGGTCCTAAGACTTTGTTCCTTTCGATCCAATATCTTCACAGGCTCTTCAATGTACCTCACTTTCTCGTCCACTTCAATGGCTTCATGATCGAGTATGTGACCAGGATCCAGCTGGTACTTACTCAACATCGATACATGAAACACATCATGCAAATTTCCCAACTTAGGAGGCAGCGCTAAACGATAAGCTACATCCCCTATCCTTTCAAATATCTCAAAAGGTCCAACAAATTTAGGGCTTAACTTACCCTTCATTCTAAATCGAGATATTCCTTTCATTGGAGATACCTTAAGGAATACATGGTCTCCTACGCTAAACTCCAAAGACCTTCTACGCCTATTTGCGTAGTCCTTCTACCTACTTTGAGCTGCTTTAAGCCTTTTCCTGATAATTTCAACAGTTTCAGTGGTAACTTATACCAGTTCAGGTCCTGTCAATTTCCTTTCACCTACTTCATTCCAACAGACAGGAGTCCTACATCGCCTTCCATATAATGCTTCATAGGGAGCTATGCCTATACTTTTCTGAAAACTATTATTATAAGCAAACTCCACCAAATGCAGTCTTTCATCCCAATTTCCTTTGAAATCAATTACACAGGCCCTCAACATATCCTCTAATGTTTGGATTACTCTTTATGTTTGTCCATTTGTCTGGGGATGAAAAGCAGTACTAAATTGGAATTTAGTTTCTAATACAATTTGAAAACTCTGCCAAAAGTTCAAAGTGAATCTCGAATCCTAATCTAAGGTAATAGTTACTGGAACACCATGTAAGCGTACCACTTGACTTACATATATGTCCGCATATTTGTCCATTGGGTAATCCATGCGAACCGCTAGGAAATGAACAGATTTAGTCAAACGATCCACTATAACCAAGATAGAGTCGTGACCACTTGACGTCCTTGGTAATCCTTGTATAAAGTCCATTGTTATATGCTCCCATTTCCATTCTGGTATGTCTAATAGTCTCAAGAGTCCTGTAGGTTTACGATGTTCTGCTTTTACCTGCTGGCATGTCAAACATTGAGAAACGTGCTTAGCCGTATCTGCTTTCATACCATTCCACTAAAACTGCTGACGTAAGTTCCTGTACATCTTTGTACTGCTCGGATGAATACTATAATTACTCTCATGTGCCTCTGATAGAATTTCCTTCTTTAATTCTTCGTTGTCGGGAACACAAAGTCGTCCCTGACATCTTACTACTCCATCTTCAGAGACTTGAAATTCTAGTCTTTTCCCTAAAGACACAGCGTCTTTCACTTTCATAATCTCTGGGTCAAATTTTTGTAAAGTCTTAACTTTCTAAATAATTTCGGGTTCAATTCTTAATGCACTAAGCATATTTGTAAGACAATCCATTTCCAATTTAAACTCCGAGTCCGCTACGGACTTTAACAAGCTCCATTATGCCATCCTTAAACTAGCCATCTCCATGGCTGATTTACGACAAAGAGCATCAGCTACCTTATTTGCTTTCCTTGGATGGTATCGTATCTCACAATCATAATCCTTTAACAACTCCATCCACCTCCTTTGTCTCATGTTCAACTCCTTTTGTGAGAACAGATATTTCAAGCTCTTATGATCAGTATAAATCTCATAATTTTCCCCATATAAATAGTGTCTCCATATCTTCAAGGCAAACACTATAGCTGCTAGCTCTAAATCATGTGTGGGGTAGTTTAGTTCATGGGGTTTTAGTTGTCTAGACGCATAGGCTATAACATTGCCATGTTGCATCAAAACACATCCCAGTCCTTTGTGAGATGCATCACTATACATTGTAAAACCATCCGATCTTGTCGGTATAGTCAAGATTGGAGCCAAGGTCAATTTCCTTTTAAGCTCCTGGAAACTCCTCTCGCATTCCCCATTCCATTCAAATTTCACGTTCTTTTGAGTCAATTTAGTTAAAGGACCTGCCAATCGTGAAGATCCTTCAATAAACCTCCTATAATAACCAGCCAGTCCTAAGAAACTCCGTATTTCATTAGGTGTCGTCGGTCTTGGTCAATTTATTACCATCTCAACTTTTGCTGGGTCTACTACAATTCCTCCTCCTGATATCACATGCCCTAAAAATATTATCTGGTCCAGCCAAAATTCACACTTGCTAAACTTGGCATATAGCTTATGATCTCTCAAGGTTTGCAAAACTATCCTCAAATGTTGTTCATGCTCTTTAGGCCCTCTTGAATATATCAGGATGTCATCAATAAAAACAATCACAAATTGGTCCAAATAAGGCTTAAATACCCTATTCATTAGATCCATAAATGCAGTCGGCACGTTAGTCAATCCAAATGGCATGACCAGGAACTCATAATGCCCATAACGAGTCCTGAACGCAGTCTTAGGAATGTCCTCTTTCTTAATTCTTAACTGATGGTATCCCGACCTTGAGTCAATCTTAGAGAAGACCGAACTTCCTTGGAGTTGGTTAAAAAGGTCATCAATTCTAGGTAGGGGTGAGCAGGTCCAGGGTGGGTAGGGTCTAGACTTGGACCCTGTTCCCTACCTTGTTTTCATTGGACCCTGTTCCCGGCCCACCCTGTTTTTCCGGTCCGGGAACAGGGTTGACCCTGTTTATATTGGAACCTGTTTTGCATAAAAAATTAACCTTAGAAAAGCAAGTCTAGATGAGTTATATGTTGAAACAAAAAGGCCGAACCAAGCACATCCTTCGACTAAACTCATTGGGAACATATATAAAATTTGGACTCCCCTTGAAGAAAACAACCAAGTATATAATTCGACCATCTCGCATCCAAACATGTATTTCATCTCCAAATACAAAATCAGGTCAGTATTTAATCTCCAAATACAAAATCAGGTCATTCTAATGTCAGAAATAGCAGGATTGTCCCAATTCAAACGACAGAAATCGAAAGAAGCAAGTCCATAGTCATATGTATGGAGATCTAAACTTGGAGCTCTTCATCTAAACTTGGAGCTCTTCATTATTTTAGAGAAAAGGGCTACCAGTAAGCAAGGGCGTCCACGAAATCCTCATCCCATATCTGCAACCAACCAAGACCTTATGTTAATCCACCGACATGCCCGAAAGAGATCAAATTCAACAGTATATGCTTGTATATATATGCAGACACTTCTCTGAATGGATTGAACATATGACATGACAAAAGAAGCAATGCTAAACTAAAAAAAGTGTGTCAACAGGAGTCAGAAGCACGAACAATGGTAGCAACTTCCTCATCATACCCACATCAGATTATCATTGACCAAAGACGAAATCCATCAGAAACGAATGAAACAAGGTCGAGCTCGCTCCAGATCATCACGCCACAAGCGTTCTAAAATATCAGAACTTTCACATCAGAACTCACACTTAACGACACCGGATCTCTCTCGACTCAAACACACAGTACATGACTACCCAGAAGCCCAACCAGCGAGATCAACCAAACCCACAAATCCCACGCCAAGAAACGCGAGATCTCGCGCACAATAAATACCAAACCAACCCGGGATACAAAATGACGAGCGACGGCATCCCACCACCTTGGGAACATCGACGCATCGAGAGCCCATTTCGTCAGCAACGACAATCGGACATGGAACAGAATACGAACGACCAAAACACAACGCAACGGCGGATCTAACTGGAAGCAGGACAAGTGAGGCGGGACCCAAGAACACACACGAGCGTGCACAGATTGGATCGGGACCTGAATTGGGCAAGACTGACTCGCCGAGCCCGCTCGAGAGAGAGGGTCTGCTGCTCGGGAAAGTTTGCGGGTGTGAGAGCGTGAGAGTAGAAACAAATTAGGGTTTTAGTGTTTTGGACTTTTGGGCTGCCTTAAAAACAGGTTCTCAAACCGGTTCCTGAACCGGTTCAGTTCCTGGGTGGGTAATTCCTCGAAACCGGTTCCCGGACCGGTTCAAACAGGGTCTGAATTTTGGGAAACGGTTCCCGTACCGGTTTCAACCGGAACCGGTTCCCGACCCTGTTTTCCAGGTGGCCGATCCGGGAACCGGGTTGACCCGGTCCGATTGCACACCGCTAATTCTAGGCAAATGATATTTATTTTTAATGGTCACATGATTCGATTGCCTATAGTCAATGCACAAGCGCATCGATTGTGGCATCCCAAAATTCAAAGTCAAATTATAAGGTGTGTTAAAGTCTCTAATTGGGTAATGAAATTGCCTATGGTTTAATGCTTTAGCCATTACTCTTTTAAGATTGGGTGATTTGTGCTTATGTTTATGAGATTTTAAATTAGATAGATTAATGATAATAATCTAAGTTTGGCCATGCACCTTATGAATTAAATAAAAATGTCACAAGACTTTGGCCATGTTGAAAATTAAAAATTAAAAATTTATAGAAGAAATTCAAAAAAAAGGGGGGGTAAACATTGATTGGGCCTTAGGCCCATTGGCCGAAGCCTTGATGGGCCAAGCTAGTCGGCCCAATTAGGCCCACTAAAGGGGGCTGTCGACCAGCCCAAGAGGAGGCCCAAGAGTGGCCGGATGGCCCAAGCCCAAGCCCAAAAGCCCAAGCCCATTATGCATGCAATGAGACAAGTGGCACAGAGGAGAATGCCATGCATTGGCTAATTTGGAGGCAAACAATGATTACTAATTATGAGGATTAGGGGGGAATAAAAGGGAAGAGAGAGAGAAAGGGGTGGCCGGTTACCTCATTCGGCCAAGAGAGTGAGAGAGAGAGAGAGAGAGAGAGAGAGATTTCGAGAGAGAGAGAGGGAGAGTGGCCGAGAGAGAGGAGGAGCCAAGGAGGAGCCGCCGTCCGACCGCCGTGTTCGCCGCCGTGTACCACCGTTCGTGTGGTCTAGAGGCAAGTTGGGGGTCCTTTGCTGCTTTTTCATGTGTGTTTGTTACATGTATGTTTGATATAGTGTTGAATTTGAGTGATTGGAAGAGGAAAACCAAAGTATGGATGGCTTGTTCTTGAGTGGTGTGGCTGTCTTCGCTTGAACAGTTTAGAGTCCGATTTTGGCTTCGATATCTTCATGAAAGTTGTAGCTAATGTCTTAAACTACAAAATAATAAAATTTGGCGGAAAATGATGGAGATTTGAGGGGTTAAACTCTCATTCTACGGAGACCTTAGATCTGGAAAGATTTTACTGACCTCTTGTTGGATTTGTGGTTTCATGTTGGTTTGTGCTAAGAATCTCTCTTCGATTTCTTCATGAAAGTTGTAGGGGACATCTTAAAATATAACATACTCAAATTTTAAGTAAAATGAACAAGTATAACCTAGTAAATCGACTAGATCTTGGAGACGGTAATTCTGGAGATGTATTACAGGACACCCGAGAAATTATGGACCTAAATGACAACTATACTCTGGTTATTTGACTTATATCTCTTCATGAAACTTGTAGAGGACATATTGATGTATAACATATCCAAATTTCAGAGGAAGAAAAAGAGAATAGGTAGGTGAAAACTCAGTATTTCGGAGAAGCATGTACTGGACGATTCGGTGATGGATCCAGAAGCTTCGTGAGACTTTAAAAATTAATCTATAAAGAATATGACTTGGAAGTCTTCAGGAAAGATGTACGTAAATGGATTGGCTATAACTCGGTAAAATTTCGTAATTTTTGGAGGTCGTATGGATATTTTAATCGAATTTCTTCGGAAACTGTGCATACTGATTTCATCCGAAAATTATATGCTGTTTTGTGTGATTTATGGAATTATGTGAAATTTTATTTGGCCATGTATTTACATGAAATTATCATCCTAATGTCTTATTTATTACTTGCCTTAATTTTTATGATTTTTGAGATTATATAAATAATTAAATTTAATATTTTTGAAAATGACATAAGCTGGAATTTAAATAAATGGAAAAGGGCATGAAAAAATGGATTATTTGGCCATAAATTCCATTAAATTTTATTTCATAAATAATTATATCATGTAGCATGTATGATGAGGTCTTGATGTATGCATGACATTGAATTGAGATCCATTGATGAATTCCATGCCGAATATGACTTGTTTGACATCACATCATATGCCATGCTAAATTGAGACCGAAATTGGTAAAGATGGATAATGTTAAATGAGGAGATGGTTGTGGTGGAGGATGATGCCCGGAATGTATAGAGATACATTGCCCGATGGCCCTGGGAGATTCAAGATGCCCGGAATGTGGGGGTGCCGGAAGCCTTGTCAGAGGTCTTTGCCCGACGGGAATGCCTCGCGATGCCAGGATTGGGGTGCGGGATGCCCGGCCAGGGAGTGTAAATGCCGGAAGCCCTGTCGGAGGTCTTTGCCCGAGGGGAATGCCTCGTGATGCCAGTTGGGATGCGAGATGCCCAGAATGTGGGGGGCCGGATACCCGGTGGCCTGGAATGGCTGAATGCCGGAGGTTTTTCTCGCATGGGATGCGAGTGTAAAATATGAGATGAAATTGATGAATCAAGGAAGGGTGATGTGGCGATCAAATTGAAAAGTTAAAAGTGAAAATTGAACCATGCATGATATGATATGATGATGATGATGATCACCCATGGCATGATGATATGCATGATGTTGATGATGATGATATGGCATGATGACATGTATGATATGATGATGCCATGATGATGATGACATGTGTGATGTGATGATGTCATGATGATGATGATGATGATGATATATGACATGGCATGATGATATGCATGATGATGATGATGATATATGATATGGCATGATGACATGTATGATATGATGATGCCATGATGATGATGACATGTGTGATGTGATGATGTCATGATGATGATGATATATGATATGGCATGATGATATGTAGGATATGATGATGCCATGATGATGATGACATGTGTGCAATATAATAATGTCTTGATGACGACTATATGAGTATGACATTATGATACACATGTATGTGTTATGATTGTGATAATGATGCATGATAGTATGCGCATGGCTTCAAGGTAAGTAATGCCTGCAATGCATGTATGACTTGTATGATGCATTGAATGGTTATTGGATTCATTTACCTACTGAGTGGTTGTACTCATCCCTTTTGGGGACAAACATTTCAGATTAGCAGCACGCCGCTTCCTACCGTCGCGCGGGGTGCATTTTACGGTTTACCATCCGACGTCGAGGTTGAGTGTGAGAAGTTTAGCTATCCTTCTATGCCTGGATTGACATATATTCGTATGCGTTGTTTTGTCATGTACGACATAGGCCTGGTTGGGGGCTCGGTTGTCCAGGAGTTCGTCTCTGCCCATGTTCGTCGTGACGGGGTGATGAGAGGGATGTTGCCACCGCCACCGCCTGACGCATCGGATTGGGTGTGAGGCCTGTGCGTGACGAGTAGGAGCTGGTTTTTTTTTTTTTTTTGGATAGTTAGCCGACACTGATGATGGGGGTTGTGCACATGAGATGTAGAGGGTCGAGGTTTTTTTTTGGGGTTTTAGGCCGGACATGGCTGAGTCTTGGCTTTTCCTTTTTGATGTATCGACCCAAAGAAGTCCCATCTTGAAAATATATGTAAATAAAGTGTCGTGGCTTGTCTATAAAATCATGGTGATTAGTGATGTGTATTTGTATCATGGTTGGTAGGGGGAGAGATGGTGATGTTTTATTTTGCTTCTGCTAATGAGTCACACTAGGACCACTTTTAAAAAAAAGAAATGCCTGTGGACTACGACACCTCTTCTAAATATAATCAGAAAGGTAATAAGGAGTAACATTGGTGCTTGTAGCGACCTATGAAGGGTTCGGGGTGCTACATCGATCCATCTTTCTTTTTCACAAACAAAATTGATGCACCCCAAGGTGAAGCACTTGGCCTAATGAAACCCTTGTCAAGCAACTCTTGTAGTTGCACCTTCAATTCCTTTAATTTGACTAAGGCCATCCTATACGGGGCTTTAGCTATGGGTCTTGTTCCAGGCATTAATTCAATTTCAAACTCAACTTCTCACTCTGGTGGTAATCCAGGCAATTCCTTAGGAAATACATCTTGAAATTCATTAACTACTCGAACTTCATCAAGTTTAGGTTCTTCCCTAGCAAAATCTTTAACCATAGCCAGGTATCCTTGACATCCCTTGTCAAGTAACGCACAGGCTTCTACTGCTGAAATAAGTGCTATAGGTAGGTGGGTCTAACCTCCCAAAAATTCACAACTAGACTGATCAGGTAAAACAAATTGGATCACTTTTCTATAACAATCCATTTTGGCCCGATACTTATGAAGCCAATCCATTCCTATGATAACTTTAAAATCATACATAACCATTACAACCAAGTCTATTTCCATATCCTTTCCTCCCATTCATATCTTACAATTTCCACACACCAGCGTAGACAATACCATATTCTTTAAAGGCGTGGAAACACAAAGAGGCGTCTCAAGAGGCATAACTTCTATTTTACTCAAACGCCTATATCTTTCAAACACAAATGAATGCGTTGCACCCGTATCAAACAATACATATGCCTTTTTACCATTGATAAGGATCGTACCTGAGATGACATTTTTGGAAGCTTCCACTTCCTCTTGGGTGACCGCATACACCCTTCCTTGTGCTGGTGGCCTCTGAGGATTCCTTTGTAAGTTTGATCTAACAGTACTCTGATATCCCTGTCGCACCGAGCCAACACTCATTTGTAACCTTTCTTGTCGGCAACTTCTCCTAAGGTGGCCCACTTGTCTACAACCAAAACATTTCAGTCATCCATTGCAAGGTCCTGGGCCATGTCGCCCATTACACCTTTGACAAACATCAGGCTGATAGGTTGTTGTCCCTACATTCAAGCCATTTCTTGCTCCCCCAAAATTTCCAAAATTACTCTTCTTCTTCACATTCCAAGTCTGACCTTGACTAGAATAGGGTCTCTTACCCCTTCTCACATCATTAAAGTTCAGCTGTTTCTTAAACTCCGATCGCTCTCTCAACAGTTCCTGCTCCACTAACTGTGCCCTTTCATAAATCTCATGGTAATCCCTTATGTTCAAAGGCGCTAGTTGCTTCATAATGTCAGTTCTCAACCCTTTCAGAAATCTCTTAGCATTTTCCTCCTGATCCTCAATCAGTCTAGGAGCATATCTAGACAGTTCAGAAAATTTAGCCTCATATTGGTCCACTGTTAGCTCCTTTTGTTCTAACTAAACAAATTCTGAAATTTTCCTGTCCTTAGCACAGTCAGAAAAATACTTTCTATTGAAAGCTCTCACAAACTCTTCCTAGTTAACATCAGTGTTTGGTGGAAAGATTATGTCCTTCGAAGCTCTCCACCAAAACTTTGCATTTCCCTCCAGCTGGTACTCTACCAAAGTTATTTTCTCAGCATCATTGTAGTCCAATAGCCGAAAAATTTGTTCCATCCCATCAATCCATTGCTCCGCCTCCTCAAGACTTCCAATTCCATTGAACTTAGGTGGCTTCAGCTTCAGAAATTGCTCCACGAGTCCTTGAGTACGGCGTTCTGCTCCGGGCTATTGTTGCGCTTGTCTTTCCATCAGATTTCCAATATTAGCTAATGCCTGCAAGATATCTTCCATCCGGGGTTCAGCCCTTGCAGCAGAGGCCTCAGCCCTCGATGGATGAGCACTTCCAGCTCGTACCATGATTTCCCTACAGTTTCCAAGCATTTGCCTCAGGAAATATCTGTGACTCAATGTCTCCATTCAAAATAACTACTACTACATAAGTAACATATACATGTTACTGGTACCTAAAAGCAACTCATAATAACTACTAGGGATCTACGAGTGATTACTCAACACCCATTATTCAAAGTTAATCAATTATTCCGATTTATATCCTATGGTGTGCATTGGCATCATGTTCCTCAGTTTCCAAGTGAGGCTACTTATCACTCCACCTATAACCATTGCTCTGATACTAAAACAACACATGTGGCACCCCGCAGCGCCCAAGGTCACCACGCATTACCAAAGAAGTACCTTAGTTCCTAGGCATTTTTTTTTTTTATAATGGTCCCAGCGCATCTTATTTGCGCAAGCGTAATCAAGTCCTACCAATTCTCCCTCCAACAACTATGATACAATTGCACATCACTAAACATCATAAGAAAAAATAAAGCCAAGACACTTTTATTTACATATTTTCATGATGGATTTTCTCGGGTCGGTACAACAAAAGAAAGGCCAAGACTTTTGACTACACTCGGCCATAACCCCAAAAAGAAACAACTCGACCCTCTATGACAATCATGCAAAATCCTCCATCAACTAGTGTCGGCTATTGTCCAAAAAGTTGCAACTCCTACTCCTCACGCACGGGTCGTCAAACCCATCCTGGTGCGTCAGGCGGTGGTGGCGGCAACATCCCCCGCATCACTCCGTCTCAACGAACGTGAATGGATATGAACTCCTACATGACCGGGCCCCTAGCCAGGCCCACATCATACTTCACTATCGCACGAACTCGAATGAACGTCAGACCAGGAATGGTGGGACAGTCGATCTCCATGCACTCGACCTCCACATCTGAAGGAAGGCCGTAAAAAACGCCCCGCGTGACAGCAAGGAGCGGCATATTTCTAATCTGAAATGTTGGTCCTCGAAGGGGTAAGTACTATGACATCCCGATTTTCCAATTCTATTTTCAATAAATTGAGACGGGCATTTCGTTGGCATGAACATAGTTCCTTTCCTTGAGTTGGCCACCCATGTGAAAACTAGTCTATCAGGTGAAGCCGTTAAGAAATTCTAATGCATTAGACTCGAGAATTTGACCAGGAAGCGACCTTTCGACCGAGCTAATCTGCAAGGATCATTACGGCACAAATAAAAATTGATTAGAGACCGGAGATAGGTTGACTCGACAGGAGCATGTGATCAAGTATGGGTGATTCCACCAAATCGCACAATTCTTGTCGATCAGCACTAGACCGACTTTCCTATCGATTGGATACCCTGTGTTCGTATTTGAGACCTTGAGATTACCCCGACAACCGAAAGTCACCAATGTTTCAAAGATGTACATTGTGGCTTAAGGTGATCAACCACAGGTCAAATGCACGAAAATTTTTAAAGGCTACCCGTTAGGTTGGGCCACGCTAGTATTGTGCCAAAGTGAAATTAACCGTAGAATGGAGATCGAATTCATAAATTGGAAGTCTGGGTATGTCACAAATCATTTTAGGAACAATGACTAATCTTCGGAAGATTTTTCATGCAAGCCAAGTCTTTCAGCAAAATAATCAGAGAATGGCTAATTTGGCTCGAGAAATTAGTAAGCTCATCGTTGGTCGCGCTTTTGGGACTTAAGTTGGTTCTATGGACAAGTGAAGATGTGAATTGAAGTGTGGTGACATTGAATTTATTTTATGGACTTCAATTTGATTCAATTGGAAGAGAATTGATGAGAATTGAAGAAATTAGATGTACAAGAATTGGACCTCGGCGGAAAATGGAATTGAACCCATTGGAATAAGGTTGTGGGAGTTTTGAGTGAGTGGAGTATGACATCATCCATGAGGTCATGGTGGGCCATTTTTATGGGATTAAAGAAAAAAAGGAAAAGAAAAGGGAATGGTCCCATCTCTCTCTCTCTCTCTCTCCATCTTCATCTTCTTCCTCCATGTTTTAACCGTGCAAGGGGGAGGGGCGTGCGATGCAGAGAGGAGCTCGGCCAGCAGCTCACACGTCGTTTGTCGCCGTTGCTCGTCGCCGGAGCCGCTTGCCGCCGCCATCACCACTTCCCCTCCGTCTTCCTCCTTTCCCCTGCCATTTGATCGTCTATTATCCTTCTTTGGTGTGCCCTGAAGGCTTCGAAACCTAGCAGCAAGCTAGAGCAGCCCCGTCCGAAGCCGCACGCCGCTGGAGGAGTCTCTGCCACCGCCTGTCGCCGTCCTTGCGCGCCGTTGCTACCGCGCGCCTCCGCCTCCCTCATGCCGTCGTCCCTGCTCGCCCTCATCTCCAGTAGCTTTGCAGGCCAACCCAGGCCGCGGTTCAACCACCTCCGGCCACCGCGAGACCCCGCCGATGGCCACACGGCACCGCCGCAACTCCTTCGCCCGTTTTCGACTCAAACCAGCGCCGAATCTACCCATCCTCGGCCTCAAACCGCAATGGACAGCAGCTGGAAAAAATGGGTATGGAAGCCCAGTTTTGGCCTGTTTTGGCCGCCTTCTCGAGCCCAGATGCTCGGCCCGCCTTGAGGAAAGTCGATCATTGCATCGTCCCCGTCGTTTTGGTCCGCTCGGTTCGTTAATCCGGTGAGTTTAGCTCACTAAACCTCGCTTAAAAGGTTAATTATGCTTTAGGTGTGCTTAGTTTAAGTTAGTTAAGCTTAGGTGGTTAATTGAATTTATTTAATTGTTAATTAGATTAAGAGGTTAGTTTAACTTAAAGTATGTTTAGTTAAGGTTAAATTGATGTTTATATTAGTATAATGGTGATTTGACATAAATGAATTACTTTTGGGATTAAATAAATATTTCGAAATTATTTAATAATTTAATAATATTTTATTATTCGAAATTATTAAAATATTATTATTTAATTATTTTCGGAATAAATTTAAGTATTTATTAAATTCCGAAAATTTTGTCAGGACCCTAAATTCTCAGAATTTCATGCCGATCGCTGCTGTTTAGTCGGATTTTGAAATTGATGATTGGATATTATAAATTGAGTGTGGATAGTGAAAAATGTGGATATTATTATTTAATTAATTTTCGGAATAAATTTAATTATTTAATAAATTTCAAAAATTATTTCGGGACCTTATTCTCTCATAATTTCGTGCCAATCGCTGCTATGTATTTAGAATTTGAATTTGATGATTGATTGTGGCAAATTGAGTGTTGATTGTGATAAATAGAGATTTTATTCATAAAAACCCAAGTGTCAGGTTTTGATGCAAAAATTGGATTTTAATGATTATATTAAATAGTGGGGTTTGAAAAAGTGAAATATTGGCTTTTTGATTCGAAATTAGCATGTCCCCACACATGTGAATAATTTCTTGAATATTTTTAATAAGAAGAAAAATGGCCAGAATAACTATTTTAAGTGGAAGCATTGATTGAAATATAAAGTGTCATAGGGCCGAGTATGATTTGGCTGTGTGATAATTAAGAGGAATCGTCCTGGGTTGTTGAGCCGGACTTACCCCTATATGGGATGCCCACGCGGTGGTTGCGGGTCGCAGTAGATTATGGGCCCATGCTCCTTCGGGAATGTCGTTGACGTACTAACGAAGCCGCGCTCCATGGGGGGAGGCGATGCTTGGCTATATGCCAATAGATAGCCGAACAACGAGTAGGCTATGTCCTTATGTGGCAATGAATAACAATTGGAATGCATGTTGAGTGTTATTGATGTGTCGAATTATGGGACGGAATTGTGTAGCATGGAATGGGACGTGTCATAATGATTTAGTCTTATAATCAAGACCCTCGCGGTTGTTGGTTATATGAAAGAGAATGCGTTCCGGTTGTTTAAGTTCATCTTACTATCTGTGATTGAGTGATTTGATTTGTACTAACCTGTAGGAGGGAACTGAGGCGAGGTAAGTCTTCTGTGTGATGTGGCTAGGCCACCCGGGGTGTATTTTCTTTCTAATAGGGGTTTAGGGGGTTGAACTTGCTGAGACATCGTCTCATCCTGGTTTGGGGATTAAAATTTCAGGTCTCTAGATGGCGGTTGTGGAGAACCCGAAGCCCTAAGTCTGGAAAGGTGGAGACTGAAGTATCAATGAACGTGTCCTGCTAGTTGGTTTTAGGATAGTTCCCCTTTCGTTGAGCTAGTCTATTTTGTAGACAGTCCAGAGTTGTATTTAAATCTATGTGTTTGTAAATGAGTGTTTGGTATTGTGATTGATTGCCTGCTTTTCTATCCCAAGTTAAATGTTGTCTGGGGATTTGTTTCGCTTCCGCATGTGTAAATAAATGAATGGGTCGGCGACGTATCCTGAGATGTCGCATATTTGATCGACCGCAATGGGATGTGCGCACGCTCGGGGTTCGAGGCGTGACAAGTACAGCCACTCAACAGTTAAAAGGACCCAATAAACCACTCAATGCATCACACAATACAATCATAACAATCATAGCATAACATATGTCATTCATGCATCCATGCATAACCTACCTTGAAGCCATGGATATGTCATCATACCGCATGTACATACGTCCTCATGTAATCATCACCATCATGCCATAGGTGCACATACATCCATGCACTCATCATCATGCACTCATGCATACATGTTGCCATACCATACATTATTCAATTTCAATTTCTCAATTTTATTCTTTCATTTTGGCCACCACATTTCTCTTTCCCGGGACCAGTATTTGCGTCCCACATTTATCACTCGCACCCCATCTGGCATCACAAGGAACCTCCTGCATACACTACTGGGCATCCGGCACCCCCACATTTTGGGCATCTCGCATCCCAACTGGTATCACAAGACATTCCACGGGCACAAACCTCTGAGGCTTCCGGCACCCAACCATTCTGGGCATCTCAAAACTCCCGAGGCCATCCGGGCATGTATCTCAATACAATCCGGGCATCCAGCATCCCCCATCCCAAGCATCCTGACACCCCCAGGGCATTATCGGCCGCCTCCAACAATTTCCTCATTCATCATAATTCATATTTACCCATTTATGTCTCACAATCAACATGGCACATGATGTAATAGCAACAACATCAAATTCAACATTCAATTCTACATGCAATGCCAAATATCATCACATGCTTAGCAAGATTCAATCACCTCAATCAATATAATTAATAGGTTTCATCCAAAACAGAATAATCACAATTTCCAGCATTGAATTTCGCACAATCCAGCTTATACCCAAATGGTCTTTAAAAATTATAAAATTCAAACATGAAATAGTCAAGACATAATGGAAGATAATTCATAAAGGACACGCCACCACAAGACCCTCATACAATTTGATATAGATCACGCATCGCAGCATTTTTATTCTATCAACACAACTTGCACAGATTTTGAAATATTTTCGGTTAAATAGGTAAATGAACTCCAAAAGTTATGAAATTTGAATATGTTACAGGGAAGACATAGAGAAAGATACTTTGTGAAGGACACTTCGCCGAAAAAGCTTCATACAAAATGATATGACCCGTGCTTTGAAACTGACTAAACTCGAACGCGACAGATTACTCGGTTTTTGAAATAATTCCGATTAAATACCCTATGACCTTAAAAAATTATGAAATTTGAGTATGTTATATTCAAGACCCTAAAGTATATTTTTCATGAAGACATTAAGTCCAGATTCGCTCTAGACTATTAACCATGGACGGTCGAAGCCTCTGTTCCTAGTACCGAATAGTCCAGTTTAGCTGTCTCCGAAAAATCGAGGTTTCACCTACTTCTCTTCATTCATTTCCTCTGAATTTTTGATATGTTTTGACTCAAGAGGTCCTCTACAACTTTCATTAAGGGATCTAGGTGCGATTCTCAACAGATAGTCATCTTATAGTTCACGAAGTCGCTGGAGTGCAGTTCAATACTTCCAGATCTGTCGTCTCTGAAGAAAAATCGTTTCACTAGGCTACACTTGTTCATTTTACCTCAAATTTGAGTACATTAATCCTCAGGGTGTTCTCTACAACTTTTGTGAAGAATTCAAAGCCAAAATCTGACTCAAAACCCGCATGCAAGCCTCTACAACATTCTGGGTCAGGCGGTATAGTCGAAAACAGTATACATTTTCAAGAACAACACACTCAAGCTTTGGTTTCTCACACCCTAAACGTCTGAGATTCACCATCATTCAAACACACAAGGAAAATACAACATGTAAGAGCGGAATATAGATCCCAACTTGCCTCTAAAATCGAGCAACCAACGGCACACGGATGGCGACGGATGAGCAGACGGACAGACGATGGGGGAGCGGACCTTCCTCCTCGCGCGGCTTCTCCCTTTCTCTCTCGGTTCCTCACTCTCTCGCAACCCTCTCTCTCTCTCTCTCTCACTTGGCTTGGGCGATAGCCCCCTAAACCGGCCACTCTCTCTTTTTATCCCCCCTTAATCATAATCATTGGCCATCATGAGAAGCCTCCCACAATGGCCAATGAATGAAGTCTCCTTTTTGCCACCTGGCAAGACCCATGCATAATGGGCTTGGAAGTGGGCCGGCCACTCCCCCTCTCCTTGGTCGACGGCAGCCCTCTCCATGGGCCTCATGGGCCAAGCCAATTTGGCCCACTTTAGGTCCAATACCCTTGGGCCTAAAGTTTAACCCTAATAAACACCAATTTCACTTTTAATTATTCATTTTTAATTCTCTCTTTTATAGATTTCAAATTTTTAATTTCATATGGCCAAAATCTTGTAACATTTAAACTATAGGGATTAAATCTATGAGGTGCATAGCTAAGAATAAATTTTTCTTATTAACTTATCCTATAATACTAATTTTAATAACTCATGAACACCAAATATATATAACACTTGATCTCAAAAGAAAACCAATGGCTAAAGCATAAACCAAAGGTAATTTCATTACCTAATCATGGGCTTTAATTCATCTACAGGTTGTCTTGAATTTTGGAGAAAATATTCAATGGTTCGTGCGCACCACGTCATCCGCTGACCTGGCGTGCTTAAACCACTCAGATACTAACACCTGTCCCGAACGAGACCCCCTAAAAAATGAGAAAAGGGCTGGTTTTTAGGCGGCTTGGCTCGGCTTGAAAGGAGGATCAGCGTATTCCGCCCGCTCAAAATTTTTTCTCTCTTCTCACTTAAATGTGCGGTTCTCTCTCCTCTCCTCATAAAAGAAAAAAAAAAACACTCAGAGCCTCTTTTCCTTCTCCGCGCATCCCACCTCCTCCGCCTCCGTCTCCGGCTCCAGCTCCGGCTCCGGACCTCCACCTTGGCCTGTGCCTGCCCAAAAGCGTTGCTGGCCATCTGCCTCTGGCATCTCGGTCTTGTTCCCGAGCGGCACCAGGCTCCCCACCGCTGACCGGGCGTTGTCCCTGACGCTGGCCCGCTCGGTCGCAGGGGAGATCTCGGCAGACTTGGGCGGGGTTGACGGCACGGTGAAGAAGGAGAGGCCTACTGCATTTTCTCTCTCTATTTTTCAATGGAGCGCACGCTATTTCTTCCTGCTTCTGCCTCTCTCTTCCTCAAGCACTCCTCTCCTCTCTATCCCGAGCCCTTTCACTCACCCCAAGCGCCCCCTCCTCTCTATCTCGAGCCCTCTCACTCACCCTAAGCGCTTCCCTACTCACCTCTGTCCTCGTTGCCATCATCGATTTTCCAGCTGCGACTCCAGAAATCACCAGCTGCCGACTGCCCTCTCGAGCTTCTTTGTCTTCTACTCCTTATTCGGTCCCGATTTCGGGCTCGAGTACATAGCCAAGGATTTTGAAGCAAAGAAGGTTTGCGAGGCTAGATATACTGGTGGCGGACGGTGAGAGCACGATCGACCTGAGTCGTTAGTCTTCGCTCGGTGATTTCAGGCTCGACGTCGAAGCAGAGAAGGAGGAAGAACAAGAACGAGACGAAGGAGAAGAAAAAGAAGATGGGTCCTTGCTTTTTTGCTTTTGGGTTTATCTCTTGAAGTCCGCCACTTTCCCTTGTACCATTTTCCGTCAGGTAGAGGAAAGCCGCTGTTTTTCCATCTTTTTTTCGTCCCTTTTTGGTTCGTTGGTTTTTTATGGGAGGGACGGTGTTCGTTTCTTAATTCTGTGAATTTTTTATGTTTGGAGAGGTTGGGTGTTATGAGTTGCTTGTTTGGCGGTTGTTTTAGCGATTTATCACTCACCGGTTGTTGGATTTTGTGATTTGGAGGGATGCTTGGCGTTGGTTTGGATCGATCACCGTTGCTCAGCTCTCGGGTTGTGTCTGTCGGTCTGATTACAATGAGTTTGAATCATTGTGGAATTTTCCCAAGAGTGTCTTTTCACGTTCATTGAAGTCTATTGTTGTGTTGTTCCTGTTAGATGGTATATTGAGTGTCAATGCCTATTGGTGGAACCAAAGCTTATTGATATTTGTGGATTTGTCTGGGATAAATCCTTTGTAATGCGTCAAGTCTTGTTTTTTTTTCTGTCCCCTATCGCGATCTATCTTGGTTTGTGACACAAGGGACTAGTCGAAAATGGTGATTAAGGGATGATGTATACCATAATCACAAATAGTGTTGCCTGTCACTTCTCTTTTCAGCTCAAAGTTCTATGGTTAATGGGGTTAAAAATATTCTTTCACACAGGTGAACTCTGATGTAAAGGATGCTTTTCCAATTCTCGTTTTGAATGGAGATAAGAGACTCACACTTCTGCCACCACTTCCTTTACAAAAAGAATCTCCTGATTCTGAGGTTTCTCCTTTTTCAAGTGAAAAATCGTACGCTTCTTTACATAGCGAGTTTCCATTTGGAAAATGGGTCCATGTTGGCTGTCAGGTATGGATATCAAGTGTCTGAATTACTCTTTCTACACATGGTGTTTAAACTACTCGTTCCTTTTGAGTTGATAACTGCTGAAATTTTTATGGCTATGTATGTCATGTTTACCACTTATTGGTTCGAGCCGCTGAGCTGAAGCAAGTTGTTACTAAACATTTTATTAGTCTGTTTTACCTTTAACCAATCATTTTCAGATGTAATCGGAATTGTATGAATGGTGCATGATCTTCAAATATATAAAAGTAAGGCGTATTGGATGGATATTCAAATAGCACGTAGAGCTATTGCACTTTCAATGTGACTGAAAAGAACAAGCTTTTATAGAGTACATACATGGAGTATGATTCTATTCATATTCATTGGAGTGCCTGTGATCAACTAATTGCATGCATTATCTGGAGGATCTTGGAGAAGAATTGTTATTTGCAAAGTTTCATGTAAGTCTATGTCTCATTGTTAGCCCTTCAAGGAAAATAAGTTTGGTTAGTACCAGTGGAACTGATGATGGTATAGAAGGTTATTTATACAGTCCAAAGGTCTTGCACCCTTCTTCATCCATTGAGGATCATTATAAGGGACCTTCTGTCAAGTTTGTTTGACCTTATTCATGTGGATATGATTTCTTTAATGAATATTTTCCTGTAATGCCAGGACTCACCTGTACACTTAGCTATTGACAAGTCATCTGCTTCTGACATAGAAGAAGGTAGTGATGGTATTTGGAGTATCGTGGGTGGAAAGGTAAGTCGTTGTATCTTCCTTCTAATCCTATCACCACTACATTTTTTTTTTTGACAAAATCTAATTGAGTGTCACCTCCAGTGTTAAGCATTTGTCATTGAACTGCCTTGACGAAGTTGAATCTTTTTTCTATGACGTCAGGAAGCGATATTTCTATGTTAATAGCTTCCGACTTTTTTTGTTTTTTTTCTTTCAATAGAAAAAAGTTGGCTCTAAAGCTTGCTTCTGTCTTGTGAAGTTCTCTCTTGATCTAACACAATCTAAATGTTGATCAGGCTAAGGATAGTTTTGGGACTCGCCCAGACGTGATATTGAAGAATATTGAAACTGCAGAGAAACTTTTTTCAGATTTTGAATGTACTAAAATACGAAATTCAAATTCCAAAAGTATGCCAAGTGTTGGAAAAGCAGTTCCAGATTCTTTCACATTTAGTTACTGCTTGGCAGGCCCACATGAGAAGGCTCTTCGGCTGAAGAAGTTTGCAGCATCTGCTTCAGATGAATAAATTTTGGAACTTGCGAATCAGGTCTCCTTGTACACTGGATGCTCCCATCATTGGTAAGTTCCTATCTCTTTAGTCATTTTTATGGGGATGATGACAGAGACTATACTTACCATTTTCCCTTATGTGCACGATAGTCTACTTGTCTGAAATGATCGTGCTTATAAGTGGTGGGAGAACACTTGTCTTCCCAAAGCCATCCACAAGCTGGCTAAGTACTAGTCTTCCCACATGTACTTTCTTGTTGCCAATTGACCAACTATGTTCAAACCTGAAATCGATAGTTCTTATTAATGCATGATACAGACCTTCTTCTTTGAGCACTTAATGGTAATGATATTGCTTATTGGCGGCTAGGAAAATCTACATTGCATTATTAAGTATCATTGGAGGTCTATTTTCTGACAAATAATTATGTATCATTTCAGCTTTGAGCTGTAAGTGTGAGTCTAGTTATTAGTATTTTAGCTTCAACAATTCTCCATATTGCGATATATTTCATTTTTTCTATCGGTTCATTTATATCTTCCATTCTAATTGTTTTGGCCGAATTTTAATCTGTAGCTCCCTCCTCATACAATTCATATTCGACCGTTGATGATCAAGGTTGAAAAGGACCCGAAGCTTTCAGATATCAGGACCGTTGATGCACTCGAAATAGTACAAACAAGGTACAACCAACATATTTTGCCAGCAGGCTATCATTGTTTTAATTATTTCTCTTGAGGTTCTTATGGTACCTCTGACCCCTAGTACTGTGATCACAGTGTTATCCGTGGGTTTGTTGCCTGCCTATGCTATTGATTTGTTGATCATTGTGTTAAGATTTTCCTTTGGAGTTAGCTGGTTAAAAGACCCTTACATAAACAGATTGAAAAGTTAGCGGCTTTCTTGTTCTTTCAACAATCTAATTTGAACATGGGACATGTTTTTCTTGTGAATTACTAAATCCCATTGCTTTTTGTTTGGAGCTTTTTCTACCATCAAATTTTACCTTTTCGGAAGAACTGATTAGATCTTGGTCCTCATTGATGCAGTAACAAACCAAAGCCTACATATCTTTCAAAGATTTTGATTGCACTTTTAAGCTATGGTAGGGTCTCTAATGAATTTCTTTTGGACGTGGTGGAGAATGCTCTGGGAGATGCAAATAGTGTCTTCTCTAGTAAACGAGCAGTTCCAAGAGGTAGTATTCTTCTTAACATTTGGACTGTTGAAATAATGTCTATTCTTAAAACAGTCCAAAAAGAGTTTTTTCTCCAAATTTGGCAATCCTATTAGCCCTTTATGGTGCTGTAACACAGAACAAGCTTTGCTGGCTATGAAGATCTGGAAGTCCCACCGTAAGACTCTAATCTTCATTGGCCGTCGCTTTGTCATTTTCAAGGAGGTTGAAGTGTGAGATTTGCCTTAAAAACTCGATTAAGTTTTGGAGGAGCGTTGTCCTCCTTAGCCCTAGATATCAAATCTTGATTTGTATTCATCAACTTTCAGAAACAAACTCAAAAACAAGGCCATTCTTTGGTGGAGTCGGCGTCAACTGAGACATACTGGTGGTGGATTCGGATGATGATAATCATGTCTCATCACCTAACAGCACCGTGTCGAGCATAAGTGGGAAGAGAAGTGAGAGAGACCCGCATAGAGAAAATGAAGTTGAGGCTGAGAGAACTTTGTGCTCCTGTGAGAGCATCGAAGAAGATGGCAGTGGAGGAGATGGAGCGAGGAAGAAGCTCAGGTTGTCTAGAGAACAGTCATTGGTGCTAGAGGAGACATTCAAAGAGCATAACACTCTTAACCCTGTGAGTGGCAATTTTGGTCATTCTATTACTGATTAGTATATGCTTTCTTTAAATGTGCGTGAGCATGTAATCACTGCTTATAAACCTGATATGGATGTTTGGTAGGGAAAATTGAATTTAAAGTGTGTTTCTGTCATGAGATGGATGTTTATTTGTAGTTGTCAGTTACTGGTAACAGTCAAATTGGGGATTTGAGACCTTTTTCTTGTTTTCTTTTTTGCAATGATTGGATCTGTGTGAATAACAAATTGGTTTTCATTTTTATTTATGAATAATGATCTCTAATGAAATGATGTCGAATCTCTATATGCTTTGCTCTTGAGTGAAGGATTGGATTTTTTGTGAGATTGATTGCGCTGGTGTTCTCACATCTAATTTCTGTGCATGAGTCTTCAATTCCAAAGTCTTGTAGCTGTTGTTTTATCCATAGAATTTGCGAACAGCAACTTCCAAGAGCTACATACTCTGCTTCTGTTGTTGAGAGAGCCACAGTGAACCAAGACACTATCCTGCTTCCAAGCAACTGGCAAGTTCCCGAAGTGCTCTTTCTATCAACTCTCCAACCGGCCAGATCTGCGTCTGAATATCCCAGAAGATTAAAGTCTCCCTTCTTAGGATACCAAAGACCGATGCTTGAAGATGAAGCAACATATTTAATAATACGTTTTGCAGCACTGAGATGGGATTCTCTAGGATCTGATTGAAACCTAGCACAGATGCAAACACTCAACAAAATGTCAGGTCTAGAAACAGTAAGATAAATAAGTGAACCAATGATGCTCCTGTACAGCTTTTGATCAACTTTCTTCCCTTCTTCATCCTTGTCTATCTTCAAAGAACTTGACATCGATATGTCGGTCTTTTTGCACTTTTCCAGTCCAAAATTTTTGACAAGATCATTAGCATATTTTTCTTGATAAATAAAAGTTCTTTCCTTCAATTGTTTTACTTGAAGACTAAGAAAGAAAGTTAACTCTCCCATCATACTCATTTCAAACTCATCCCACATAGACTTAGAAAATTTCTTGCACAGACTTTCATTTGAGGATCCAAAAATAATATCATCCACATATATTTGAACAAGTAAAAAGCTTTTGTTTTCCTTTTTGATAAATAAAGTAGTATCTACTTTACCTTTGACAAAACCATTATGTATTAAGAACTTACTTAGTCTGTCGTACCAAGCTCGAGGTGCTTGCTTTAAACCATACAAGGCCTTTTTCAGTCTGAAGACTGAGTCTGGCTTCTTTGGGTCTTCAAACCCTGGTGGTTGTTCCACATAAACTTCCTCATGGATAAATCCATTTAGGAAGGCACTTTTGACGTCCATTTGGAATAACCTGAAATTTTTATAACAAGCAAACGCAAGTAATAGTCAAATAGCTTCTAACCTTGCTACTAGAGCGTAAGTCTCATCATAGTCTATTCCTTCTTCTTGCGTATATCCCTTGGCCACGAGTCTTGCTTTGTTTCGTACGACTTTTCCTTTCTCATTCATCTTGTTCCTGAACACCCATTTAGCTCCAATAACAGTTTTACCTTTTGGTTTAGATGTCAATTCCCAGACATCATTAATGTTGAACTGTCTGAGCTCTTCTTGCATAGCTTCAATCCAGCTTTCATCAGATAAAGCTTCTTCTATGCTCTTTGGTTCAATTTCAGAAATGAGAGCAACAACACTAGACTCTTCATGCCTTTTGGATCTGGTGCGAATTCCTTCATTAATTTCGCCGATAATGAGATCTTTAGGATGACTGGACTTATGCTTCCAGTTACTGGTTGATTTGTTCGGTTGATGATCTCTTTCTTTATTTGAATCTTCACGAACAGCTTGATGCTGGTCTTCTAGAGTCTGAGATGCTTCTTGAGTTGTAAGCTTTGGAGGGTCTGGAGCAGGTTCAGACTCTTCATGATGAGTCTGACTGGATTCATCTTACGTAGAGTCTTGAAATTTGACATTCATTGACTCCTCCACAGACTGACTCTTCTTGTTATAGACTCTGTAGGCTTTGCTTGATGTAGAATATCCAAGGAAAATGCCTTCATCTGATCTTTCTTCAAACTTACCAACTCGATCTTTAGCATTTTTCAATATAAAGCATTTGCAACCGAACACATGAAAGTATGAAACAATAGGCTTCTTACCTTTGAATAACTCATAAGGGGTTTTCTCTAGAATAGGTCTTAAGAAGACTCTATTGATAATATAGCATGCTGTAGAAATAGCTTCAACCCAAAATCGTGAATAAATCTTACTTTCAATTAAAAGAATTCTAGCCATTTCTTGAAGAGATCTATTCTTTCTTTCCACAACTCCATTTTTGCTGAGGAGTATATGGAGAGGAGAACACATGCTTAAAGCCCGATTTATCAAAACAATTTGTAAAATCTTGATTTTCAAATTCACTTCCATGATCTGTTCTTATACTAGAGATAACACATCATTTTTCATTTTGAACCTTTTTAGCAAATTTCTAGGCAATATACCCAAGTAAAGCAGAAGTAATCGTCCACAATTACTAGGCAATATTTCTTACCTCTAATGCTCTGGGTTCTGGTTGGTCCGAAGAGATCCATATGCAGCAACTGTAGTACATGATTAGTAGAGACATGATTTATTGGCTTAAATGAATTTCTTACCTGCTTTCCCAGAATACATAGAGTGCATGGATCAGACTTTTTGTATGGTAATTTGGGTAGACCTCGAACAAGCTGCTTTGTAGAGATTTTGGCTAATTGCTTCATGTTGATGTGACCAAGCTTTCTGTGCCATAAGCTTGCTTCGTCTTGAATTGAGATTAAGCATTGCGATTCATCCGGTTTCACATCCAAGAGATAGATGTTTCCATGCCTTCGACCCATGAAAGACTGAGTAGAGTTTTTACTGGTTCTAGAACATATTCCTTCTTGAAAGAAGATCTTAAAACCAGTATCACACAGTTGACTGATGCTGAGAAGATTGTAATTGAGTCCTTCCACTAGGGAAACATTACTTATTGTGAGATTTCCAATTTTCACAGTTCCAAATCCCACAATACTTCCTTTGTTGTTTCCTCCAAATGAAACTTTTCCACCATTTACTTGAACAAGCTTTATGAAACAATTTGAGTCTCCTGTCACGTGTCTTGAGCATCCACTGTCAAGATATCACTTTACCTTTTTCTTGACGGAGACCTGCATTTAAAAGAGAGTCTCAAGCTTTCTTTGGTACACAAATTTTCTTGGGTCCTTTGGTGTTAGTAAGATAAACAGTATAAGCCCATACTTTCTTAACAGGTTTCCAAACCATAGGACACTCTTTTTCAAACTGATCCGGACTGTTGCACTTTGAACACCTGAGGGCATTTCGACCTACAGACTTTACAAAAACTTTCTTGAAATGATTTTTGTAAGCCTCTCTCGAGGGTCTTTTCTTAATTCTTTCTTTTACTTTAGGAAACAATCAAGTGAATTGTTTCTGCTGTCATACCTAGATCGGACTTATTGAAGTAAGGTCTTTGAGCTGAAATTTTTTTTTCAAGTTTTTCGGACCCTATTGAAAATTTCTTTGAAATATTTGATAAGTCAGTTTTTAAAAGGGCATTTTCTTTCAAAAGATTATCTTCATTTTCTTTAAAAGTGGAAACATTCAAGTCTAAACTTTTAACTCTTTCTTCTAAAACATTTTCCTTTTGTTTTAGAGCTAAGTTTTCCTTTTTAAGTTCAGAAATTCTTTTGAGAGAAGTTTTAAGACTAAAACACATTTCATCAATATATTTAGAAACTTTGATAGGAATTTTAAAATCACTTACCTCAAATTCACTGTCTGAGTCTGATCCAGAGTTTGAGTTTGAGTCTGATTGTGCCATCAGACATAGGTTGGCATACTCATTATCACTTTCTTCACACTCTGTATCACTCTAGGTTTCGGCTTTGAGAGCTTTTCGAAACTTTTCAGCTTTTCCTCTCTTCTTCTTCAGAAGAGGACAGTTGGGTTTGATGTGTCCATTTTTCTTACATTCAAAGCAAACTACATCTTTGTTTGGTTCCTCATCATCAACAGACTTGGTCTGCTATCTTTGAAAACTTTGTTTCTTTGAGTTGAACCTTCTTCCTTTTCTATTCAGTTTTCTGAATCTTCTTATCATGAGAGCAAGCTCCCCATCGTCCATATCATCTTCAGAATCTGTATCATCAGAATCATCATTTGATTTTAATGCAATGGATTTCTTACCTTTTGGATCTTGGTAGTGGCATAATTCTTTGCGTCCAATCAGCTCATCGACAAATAGTGGCATAATTCTTTGCGTCTCTCTTATTGAAATCTTTATGTGATTCCAATCCTTGGAGAGTCCATGTAGTAGCTTGTTTACCTTAATGGGATCAGAAATTTTTTGTCCTTGATTCTCAAGACCATTGAAGATATCTGTAAAACGGCTAAACATGTCAGTTATAGATTCTCCTGGTTTCATTTTGAAGGCTTCATATTGACCGAGGAGAATGTTAATTCTGGTTTCCTTCACTCGATCTGTTCCTTCATAGGTGATATGTAATCTATCCCAAACTTCTTTTGTTGTAACACAAGAAGATATTCTGTTATATTCAGTTGGTGACAAAGCACAATATAAAGAGTAAATTGCTTTTGCATCGAGTGCTTGTCTCTTGATTATCTCTTCCTGAGTCATTCCGCTGGTCTCAACAGTTTCTTTCCCTCTTTCAGAGACTGATGCAGTTGTAGGAGTAATTCCTTTTTCTACAACGTCCCATTCCAGAGGATCCTTTGATTGTAGGAAGGCTTTCATCTTGTTCTTCCAGATGTTGTAATCTTTTCCATCAAAGTAGGGTGGTCTGGTATTGCTTTGCCCTTCCACCAGCCCTGGTGCTAGCATACTAGCCATCGATCTTTTACTCTGAAGTAAAACACTTCAAATAAAGTGAATACACGAGTTCTGATACCAATTGATATAGCTAGAATAAGTACCTAGAGGGGGGTGAATAGGTATATAAAATATTTTTCTCGATAATTGCACAATACTAGACAGTTGATAGATTTAAGACAAACAATAATCAAAGTAAGACTGAGAGAAGGGAAGAGAAAATTGAACACGCGGTTTATAGTGGTTCGGCTTATTCAAGCCTACGTCCACTCTTCTGCACTGACAGCCTATTGGCTAAATTCCACTATGAACAAAGAGATGTTACAGCGTTGTTCTCCCTTGATTTCTCGGTGTAGATGATCTACCACACTAGCTCAAGGTATCACTAAGTATAGACACTCTTTGTGTATACAACTTCGCTCAAAATGTATCGACTAATAATTAAGGTGCTTCAAACTCTGGAATTTCTCTATCGATCATACACTAAAGTAACTAGAACGTCTTCCTTTTATACTCCTTTATGCCATCATACCCGTTGGCACTTACCAAAGGAATTCCTCCAATCTACCCGTTGGACGGAATCAATCAAGAAGATCATTCGAGCTATTAAAGGAACCTGATGATAGCCCATCAATCCCGTTCGCCCATACAATCAGGATCTTGGTTTCCAAGAATAGAACCTTCCAAGAATATTTCGTTGACCATTGGATTTCAAATGATCTTGATTACGAATAAAAGAATACGTTATATTTATCCAGCCAAGAGATCTTCTCCAGAGGATAGGACTAAATCCTCAACCAAATACTTCGACTCTGGATTGCTTTCATCACTAGATTAGAAAAACTGTCAATGAGAATAGTCTTGAGTCTTGAGTCTTGAGTGCTGAGTCTGGTGATCTGAAAGTCTTTAGACTCTAAACAAAAGGTCTGCAATTATCCAGACTAGACTGATAGAAACGTTTTGTCAGCTTCAAAATATTCTAGAAAGATTTCTCCAACACTCCTCCGCTGCCATCTTCTTTGATGCTTTCACAGGAGCACGAAGTTCTCTTAGCCTCAACTTCATTTTCTCCATGCGGGTCTCTCTCACTTCTCTTCCCACTTATGCTCGACACGGTGCTGTTAGGTGATGAGACATGATTATCATCATCCGAATCCACCACCAGTATGTCTCGGTTGATGCCCACTCCACCGAAGAATGGCCTTGTTTTAGAGTTTGTTTCTGAAAGTTGATGAATACAAATCAGGATTTGATATCTAGGGCCAAGGAGGACAACGCTCCTCCAAAACTTAATCGAGTTTTTAAGGCAAATCTCACACTTCAACCTCCTTGAAAATGACAAAGCGACGACCAATGAAGATTAGAGTCTTACGGTGGGACTTCCAGATCTTCATAGCCAGCAAAGTTTGTTCTGTGTTACAGCACCATAAAAGGGCTAATAGGATTGCCAAATTTGGAGAAAAAACTCTTTTTGGACTGTTTTAAGAATAGACATTATTTCAACAGTCCAAATGTTAAGAAGAATACTACCTCTTGGAACTGCTCGTTTACTAGAGAAGACACTATTTGCATCTCCCAGAGCATTCTCCACCACGTCCAAAAGAAATTCATTAGGGACCCTACCATAGCTTAAAAGTGCAATCAAAATCTTTGAAAGATTTGTAGGCTTTGGTTTGTTACTGCATCAATGAGAAGAAGGTCTGTATCATGCATTAATAAGAACTATCGATTTCAGGTTTGAACATAGTTGGTCAATTGGCAACAAGAAAGTACATGTGGGAAGACTAGTACTTAGCTAGCTTGTGGATGGCTTTGGGAAGACAAGTGTTCTCCCACCACTTATAAGCACGATAATTTCAGACAAGTAGACTATCGTGAACATAAGGGAAAATGGTAAGTATAGTCTCTGTCAGCATCCCAATAGAAATGACTAAAGAGATAGGAACTTACCAATGATGGGAGCATCCGGTGTACAAGGAGACCTGATTCGCAAGTTCCAAAACTTATTCATCTGAAGCAGATGCTGCAAACTTCTTCAGCAGAAGAGCCCTCTCATGTGGGCACATGCAAGAACTAAATGTGAAAGAATCTGGAACTGCTTTTCCAACACTTGGCATACTCTTGGAATTTGAATTTCGCATTTTAGTCCATTCAAAATTTGAAAAAAGTTTCTCTGCAATTTCAATATTCCTCAATATCACGTCTAGGCGAGTCCCAAAACTATCCTTAGCCTGATCAACATTTAGATTGTGTTAGATCAAGAGAGAACTTCACAAGGCAGAAGCAAGCTTTAGAGCCAACTTTTTTCTATTGAAAGAAAAACAACAAAAAAACTCGGAAGCTATTAACATAGAAATATCGCTTCCTGACGTCACAGAAAAAAGGATTCAACTTTGTCAAGGCAATTCAATGACAAATGCTTAACACTGGAGGTGAAACTCAATTAGATTTTGCCAAAAAATAAAAATAAAAATGTAGTGGTGATAGGATTAAAAGGAAGATACAATGACTTACCTTTCCACCCACGATACTCCAGAAACCATCACTACCTTCTTCTATGTCAGAAGCATATGACTTGTCAATAGCTAAGTGTATAGGTGAGTCCTGGCATTACAGGAAAATATTCATTAAAGAAATCATATCCACATGAATAAGGTCAAACATACTCGACAGAAGGTACCTTATAATAATCCTCAATGGATGAAGAAGGGTGCAAGACCTTTGGACTGTATAAATAACCTTCTATACCATCATCAGTTCCACTGGTACTAACCAAATTTATTTTCCTTAAAGGGCTAGATTCTCCATCTTTTGAGGCACTTAGGGGCTTCTCATCCACCAGTTCCCCGTCAATGTGAAGCCGTAAAAGTTCACTTGAGACCTGCCATGAAGATAGAACTTTGAGCAATTTACAAAGGGAAAAAGGCCCTAAGAGTAAGAAACCTAGGAAAGACAATGGCATCATAAGATTGACAAGAGACTGAGCACCATTTATGCAATCTAAAATTCTACTCTATCTCTTTCATCAGACCAACAATGAGACATAGACTTACATGAAACTTTGTAGATAACAATTCTTGTCCAAGATCCTCTAGATAATGCATGCAATTAGTTGATCATAGGCACTCCAATGAATATGAATAGAATCATACTCCATGTATGTACTCTATAAAAGCTTGTTCTTTTCAGTCACATTGAAAGTGCAACAATTCTACGTGCTATTTGAATCTCCATCCAATATGCCTTACTTTTATATATTTGAAGATCATGCACCATTCATACAATTCCGATTACATCTGAAAATGATTGGTTAAAGGTAAAACAAACTAATAAAATGTTCAGTAACAACTTGCTTCAATTCAGCGACTCGAACCAATAAGTGGTAAACATGACAGACATTAATGCGCTCAGCTATAGCCATAAAAATTTCAGCAGTTATCAACTCGAAAGGAACGAGTAGTTTAAAAACATGTGTAGAAAGAGTAATTTAGACACTTGATATACATACTTGACAGCCAACATGGACCCATTTTCCAAATGGAAACTAGCCATCTAAAGAAGCGTACGATTTTTCACTTGAAAAAGGAGAAACCTCATAATTAGGAGATTCTTTTTGTAAAGGAAGCGGTGGCAGAAGCGTGAGTCTCTTATCTCCATTCAAAATGAGAATTGGAAAAGCATCCTTGACATTAGAGTTCACCTGTGTGAAAGAATATTTTTAACCCCATTAACCATAGAACTTTGAGCTGAAAAGAGAAGTGACAGGCAACACTATTTGTGATTATGGGATACATCATCCCTTAATCACCATTTTCGACTAGTCCCTTGTGTCACAAACCAAGATAGATCGCGATAGGGGACGGAAAAAAAACAAGACTTGACGCATTACAAAGGATTGATCCCAGAAAAATCCACAAAAATCAATAAGCTTTGGTTCCACCAATAGGCATTGACACTCAGTATACCATCTAACAGGAACAACACAGCAATAGACTTCAATGAACGTGAAAAGACACTCCTGGGAAAATTCCACAATGATTCAAACTCATCGTAATCAGACCGACAGACACAACTCAAGAGTCGAGCAACAGTGATCGATCCAAACCAATGCCAAGCATCCCTCCAAATCACAAAATCCAACAAACGGTGAGTGATCAATCGCTAAAACAACTGCCAAACAAGCAACTCATAACACCCAACCTCTCCAAACATAAAAAATTCACATAATTGAGAAACGAACACCGTCCCTCCCATAAAAAACCAACGAACCAAAAAGGGACGAAAAAAATGGAAAAACGGCGGCTTTCCTCTACATGACGGAAAATGGTACAAGGGAAAGTGGCAGACTTCAAGAGATAAACCCAGAAGCAGAAAAAGCAAGGACCCATCTTCTCCTTCTCCTCCTTCGTCTCGTTCTTGTTCTTCCTCCTTCTTTGCTTCGACGTCGAGCCTGAAATCACCGAGCGAAGACTAACGACTTAGGTCGATCGTGCTCTCACCGTCCGCCACCAGTATATCTAGCCTCGCAAATCTCTTTTGCTTCAAAATCCTTGGCTATGTACTCGAGCCCAAAATCGGGACCGAATAAGGAGTAAAAGACAAAGAAGCTCGAGAGGCCAGTCGGTAGCCGGTGATTTCTGGAGTCACGGCTAGAAAGTCGATGACTGCGATGAGGACAGAGGCGAGGAGGGAAGCGTTTAGGGTGAGTGAGAGGGCTCGAGACAGAGAGGACGGGGGCGTTTGGGGTGAGTGAGAGGGCTCGGGATAGAGAGGAGAGGAGTGCTTGAGGAAGAGAGAGGCAGAAGCAGGAAGAAATAGCGTGCTCCGTTGAAAAAAAGAGAGAGAAAATGCAGCAGGCCTCTCCTTCGCCGCGCCATCGACCCCGCCCAACTCCGCCGAGATCTCCCTCGCGATCGAGTGGGCTAGCATCAGGGACAATGCCCGATTAGCGGCGGGGAGCCTAGTGCCACTCGGGAACGAGACCGAGATGCTAGAGGCAGACGGCCAGCGACGCTTTTGGGCAGGCGCAGGCCAAGGCGGAGGTCCGGAGTCGGAGCCGGAGCCGGAGACTGAGTCGGAGGAGGTGGGATGCGCGGAGAAGGATAAGAGGCTCTGAGCTTTTTTTTTCTTTTACAAGGAGAGGAGAGAGAACCGCCCATTTAAGTGAGGAGAGAGAAAAAAATTTCAGCGGGAGGAATACGCTGATCCTCCTTTTGAGTCGAGCAGAGCCGCCTAGGCTGCGCATGGTAACCTTCCCCAGCCCAAGAATTTCTATTCTTTTCTTTCCCGTAACAAAAAAAGAATAGAAACCTGTTTGATAATAGCAAGTTAGTTTTTTGTTCCCGGGAACAAAAAGTTAGCCCGGAAATGGTTTTGGAATAAAAATGAGAAGTTAAAAAAAAGTTGCCTCTTGTTCCTGGGAACAAGTTTAAGAAATAAGTTAATTTTTTTTTTTATTCTTCTCTTGCTGACTGCCATTGATCGTCGTTAACCGCCGCCCGCCGTCGCCCGCCACCGCCGCCACCCGTCGCTGTTGCTGCCTCCGGCCGACCGCCGTCGCCACCACCGCCGCCGCCGCCGACCCGTCGTTGCCGACGGCGAACCGCTGCCACCGTCGCCGGCCAACCACTGCCGGTCGCCGCCGTCGCCAGTTGACCACCGCCGGTCGCTACCGTCGCCAGTTGCCGGAGGTTGACCGACTGTCGCCGCCGGCCGACCATTGCTGCCGCCACCGCCGCATGTCGCCGCCGATCGACCGCTGCCCGCCGATCGCCGCCGTCGATCGCCACCGCACGGTTGGTCAGCGGTGACATGCGGCGGCAGTCGGCGGGCGGCGGTCAGCCGGCAGCGACGTGCGGCGGTAGTCGGCGGGCGGCGGTCGGCCGGCGACGACGTGTGGCAGCAGCGGTGTCCAACTGTGGTGGCGGTCTACCGGAAAAAATAAAAAACAAATAAATATAAAAAAAACTGTTTTTTACCAACCGCATTTCTATTATTTTTCTATTTCTAGAGTAAAAGTTTTGTGTAGTTACCAAATGGGTTTTTTTACATAAAAATTGTTCTCCATAATAGAAATATAAAACAACTATTTCTGAAAAGAAATTGTTTCCCATCCAAGAAATGTTACCATGCGCAGCCCTAAAAACAAGCCCTTTTCTCATTTTCGAGGGGGTCCCGTTCGGGACAGGTGTTAGTATCTGAGTGGTTTGTGCATGCCAGGTTAGCGGCTGACGTGGTGCGCATGAACTACTGAATATTTTCTCTGAATTTTGGGATGCCACAATTCCAACCTTTTCCAATTTGAGAACTACATTCACTCTGTCCCAAGGCCATAGCACCCCATCCACCAGATGTGGAAGACATTTCGTTGGGTCTTGTAGAATGAGGAACATCTGCATCAGCTTTGCCAGACATGTCGACACTTTTAGAACTATTCCAGCCACTTTGAGACATATCACCATCCCCAGCCTTTTGTCCCCAGCCTGTAGCTTCACATTGACTCTGTTTGTCAGATTCTTTAGGTTTCGGGTTGTGAGAAATATTCCAAACACACACGTATTTTGCACGTATATGGCACATATATGGCATGTATAAAACTCTCATATCAGAAATTAGGGAAAAGCTGGGCAATACAAGTGTTTTATACATGCAAAATATGTGCCATATACGTGCAAAATACGTGTGATATACGTGAAATATACGTGCGCATGACAGGGACTAATGCATGACAGAGGCAAGGACACATAAACTTAACTCTCAACCCTATGTTTGAAATAGAAGAGCGCATAAACAACGAAGCTAAATCTTTGAAATCATTTCGATTTAGAAAGACAATCCGAACGCACGTTCGAGGGCATTGTTCTTCCTATTCTTTTACAATGCCGCGACTCAGAATGAAATCAGATGATTTCTCATCACTCATTTTCTCCCTGAATCGCAAGGCATAATTGAATACTCCAAAATGATTAACCAAGAGAAAGAGAAGATACAATTAACAAAAAAGGGCATTGGTAGGATGATACCCTATATCTGGATCCCTCCCCCATGGGTTAGTTATTATATATCTTTATCTTGCCCCCTGCTTGAGCCATATTTAGAGACTGCCACCTTATTATCTACTCTGGGGATGTCCTTTTAACTGTAGTGTTTGCATTAGTCCCGGGCATGTTATATAACTCACTCTCTCGGGCAATCTCTCAACCTTTGAGGATTTAATTTGATAGGTTAGCAAACATAGCAGCTTCCCAGACAGCCGACGCTTCTACGTGGAGTCCACTGACGGTTCTCGGGTAGACTTTTCATATCGGAAGTGTCTACAGAATTTTGTCAAGACCAAGTACCCTGGTTCCGCTGACTTATTTATCAGAAAATACTTTGAAAGGCCCCGATCCGATGGCAAACAGGAGCAGAGTGTTGCCCCAGAAGAGGCTACAGAAAATAGATAGGGGTCAATTCTTTTGTTTATGGGAAGTAGTGTTAGGATTTTAGTTTTTGCTGTGGAATTTGGTCGTCTGCTCTCTTGATTTGTATATATATTTAGCAGACGACTCTGTAAATATATCATCCTGCCAATGCCCTTTTCTGTTAATTGTATCTTCTCTTTCTCTTGATTAATCATTTTAGTGTATTCAATTATACCTTGCGATTCAGGGAGAAAAAAAGTGATGAGAAATCATTTGGTTTCGTTCGGAGTCGCGGCATTGTAAAAGAATAGCAACAACAATGCCCTCGAACGTGCGTTTGGGTTGTCTTTCTACATTGAAATGATTTCACAGTTTTAGCTGCGGTGTTTACGCGCTCTTTTATTCCCAACTTAGGGTTGAGAGATAAATTTATGTGTCTTTGCCTCTATCATGCATTAGTCCCTGTCATGCGCACGTATATTGCACGTATATCACAGGTATTTTGCATGTATATGGAACGTATTTTGCACGTATATCACACGTATTTTGCACGTATATGGAACGTATTTTGCACGTATAAAATACTTATATTTTCGCCAAAATTATCTTCCACGTGAAATAGGTACAACCACTTTTAACTCCGGCAATTGTGGTTTTAGCTTTCTTTCCCGAACAATGTCATATTTATTCCTCTATTTTAACTGGTGACATCAACAACACTGAACCGACAGTTGAATGGATTGACCCACCAACAAGGCCCCTAAGATGACGGTTCTTATGGTGGTCCAGTTTTTACAACATTGGTTGGTATAATCATGAGTTTTACCATCTCATCCACAAATTGTCAAATTACGTGCGCAATGTCAACATATTAAGGAAAAAAGAAGTGCCAATTTAGAAATAGTAACTGTGTTAATCGGATAAAGAACACATGCAAATATACACATGCACATGCAAACAATCTAGGTGAATATTAAAAGATCAAATGAGCTAATGCTATGGGCACATTATCTAAAACTAGCCCAGACTGATGCATTATCCTTCGTATCGACTACATGATCGGTTCCACATCTGCGAGTATATCTTGTTCCTCTGATGTGAACATGTCTAATCTTTGCCAGGTTGCTGTGAACATACGAGGAGCAGCTGGGTCCTCATTTATCATTTCACGAGGCTGTGAAAGGCTCCTTCTCATTTTCCCTTCAGTTTGCTGTCCCTTGCTTTTCTTCTTCGAATCTCCTCCCCATTAGTCCTGCCGCTCCCATGGACTTGATTTTTCTATTCCCTCAGCTTTGGAATTTTGAGAATTCCAACCTTTTCCAATTTGAGAACTGCCTTCACTCTGTCCCAAGGCCACAGCACCCCATCCACCGGATGTGGAAGGAGGTTCGTTGGGTCTTGTAGAATGAAGAACAACTGCATCGGCTTTGCTAGACATGTCATCGACAGTTTTAGAACTATTCCAGCCACTTTGAGACATATCTCCATCCCCAGCCTTTTGTCCCCACCTTGTGGCTTCCCATTGATTCTGTTTGTCAGATTCTTTAGCTTTAGGGCTGTGAGAAATATTGCAAACACACACGTATTTTGCACGTATATGGCACATATATGGCATGTATGAAACTCTCATACCGGAAATTAGGGAAAAGCTGGGCATTACAAGTGTTTTATACGTGCAAAATACGTGCAAAATACGTGTGATATATGTGCAATATACGTGCGCATGACAGGGACTAATGCATGACAGAGGTAAGGACACATAAATTTATCTCTCAACCCTATGTTTGAAATAGAAGAGCACATAAACAACAAAGCTAAATCTTTGAAATCATTTCGATTTAGAAAGCCAACCCGAACGCACGTTCGTGGGCATTGTTCTTCCTATTCTTTCACAATGTCGGGACTCAGAACGAAATCAGATGATTTCTCATCACTTTTATTCTCCTTGAATCGAAAGGCATAATTCAATCCTCCAAAATGATTAACCAAGAGAAAGAGAAGATGCAATTAACAAAAAAAGGGCATTGGCAGGACGATACCCTATATCTGGATCCCTCCCCCATGGGTTAGTTATTAAATATCTTTATTTTGCCCCCTGCTTGAGCCATATTTAGCGACTGCCTCCTTATTATCTACTATGTGGATGTCCTTTAACTGTAGTGTTTGCATTAGTCCCGGGCATGTTATATAACTCACTCTCTCGGGCAATCTCTCAACCTTTGAGGATTTAATTTGACAGGGTAGCAGACATGGCAGCTTCCCAGACAGCCGATACTTCTACATGGAGTCCACTGACGGTTCTTGGGTAGACTTTTCATATCGGAAGTGTCTAGAGAATTTTGTCAAGGCCAAGTACCCTGGTTCCATTGACTTATTCATCGGAAAACACTTTGAAAGGCCCTGAGCCGATGGCAAACGGGAGTAGAGTGTTGCCCCATAAGAGGCTACAAAAAATAGATAGGGGTCAATTCTTTTGTTTTTGGGAAGTAGTGTTAGGATTTTAGCTTATCCTGCCGAATTTGGTAGTCTGCTCTTTTGATTGGTATCTATATTTAGCAGACGACTTTGTAAATATATCGTCCTGCCAATGCCATTTTCTTTTAATTGTATCTTCTCTTTCTCTTGGTTAATCATTTTGGAGGATTCAGTTATGCCTTGCGATTCTGGGAGAAAAAAAAGTGATGAGAAATCATTTGATTTTGTTTTGATTCGCGGCATAGTGAAAGAATACAAAGAACAATGCCCTCGAACGTGCGTTCAGGTTGTCTTTCTAAATCGAGATGATTTCACAGTTTTTGCTTCGGTGTTTACGTGCTCTTTTATTCCAAACTTAGGATTGAGAGATAAATTTATGCGTCCTTGCCTCTATCATGCATTAGTCCCTGTCATGCGCACGTATATTGCACGTATATGGCACGTATTTTGCACGTTTAAAATACTTATATTTTAGCCAAAATTATCTTCCACGTGAAATAGGTACAACCACTTTTAACTCCGGCAATTGTGGTTTTAGCTTTCTTTCCCGAACAATGTCATATTTATTCCTCTATTTTAACTGGTGACATCAACAACACTGAACCGACAGTTCAATGAATTGACCCACCAACAGGGCCCCTGAGATAACGGTTCTTATGGTGGTCCAGTTTTTACAACATTGGTTGGTATGATCATGAGTTTTACAACCAAGTATTACCATCTCATCCACAAATTGTCAAATTGCTTGCGCAATGTCAATATATTATGGAGAAAAGAAGTGCCAATTAAGAATTAGTAGCTGTGTTAATCGGATAAAGAACACATGCAAATATACACATGCACATGCAAACAATCTAGGTGAATATTAAAAGATCAAATGAGCTAATGCTATGGGCACATTATCTGAAACTAACCCAGACTGATGCATTATCCTTCGTATCGACTGCATGATCGGTTCCACATCTGTGAGTATATGTTGTTCCTCTGATGTGAACATGTCTAATCTTTGCCAGGTTACTGTGAACATGCGAGGAGCAGCTGGGTCCTCATTTATCATTTCACGAGGCCGTGGAAGGCTCCTTCTCATTTTCCATTCAGTATGTTGTCCCTTGCTTTTCTTCTTCGAATCTCCTCCCCATTGGTCCTGCCGCTCCCATGGCCTTGATTTTTCTGTTCCCTCAGCTTTGGAATTTTGAGAATTCCAATCTTTTCCAATTTGAGAACTGCCTTCACTCTGTCCCAAGGCCACAGCACCCCATCCACCGGATGTGGAAGATGGTTCGTTGGGTCTTGTAGAATGAAGAACATCTACATCAGCTTTGATAGATATGTAATCGACACTTTTAGAACTGTTCCAGCCACTTGGAGACATATCTCCATCCCCAGCCTTTTGTCCCCAGCCTGTGGCTTCCCATTGACTCTGTTTGTCAGATTCTTTAGCTTTAGGGCTGTGAGAAATATTCCAAACACACACGTATTTGGCACGTATATGGCACATATATGGCATGTATAAAACTCTCATATCGGAAATTAGGGAAAAGCTGGGCAATAAAAGTGTTTTCTACGTGCAAAATATGTGCAAAATACGTGTGATATACGTGCAATATACGTGCGCATGACAGGGACTAATGCATGACAGAGGCAAGGACACATAAATTTATCTCTCAACCCTATGTTTGAAATAGAAGAGCGCATAAACAACGAAGCTAAATCTTTGAAATCATTTCGATTTAAAAAGACAACCCGAACGCACGTTCGAGGGCATTGTTCTTCCTATTCTTTCACAATGCCGGGATTCAGAACGAAATAAGATGATTTCTCATCACTTTTTTTCTCCCTGAATCGCAAGGCATAATTCAATCCTCCAAAATGATTAACCAAGAGAAAGAGAAGATGCAATTAAAAAAAAAGGGCATTGGCAGGAGGATACCCTATATCTGGATCTCTCCCCCATGGGTTAGTTGTTAAATATCTTTATCTTGCCCCCTGCTTGAGCCATATTTAGCGACTGCCACCTTATTATCTACTTTGGGGATGTCCTTTAACTGTAGTGTTTGCATTAGTCCCGGGCATGTTATATAACTCACTCTCTCGGGCAATCTCTCAACCTTTGAGGATTTAATTTGACAGGTTAGCAGACATAGCAGCTTCCCAGACAGCCGACGCTTCTACGTGGAGTCCACGGACGGTTCTCGGGTAGACTTTTCATATCGGAAGTGTCTAGAGAATTTTGTCAAGGCCAAGTACCTTGATTCCGCTGACTTATTTATAGGAAAATACTTTGAAAGGCCCCGACCCGATGGCAAACGGGAGCAGAGTGTTGCCCCAGAAGAGGCTACAGAAAATAGATAGGGGTCAATTCTTTTGTTTATGGGAAGTAGTGTTAGGATTTTAGTTTATGGTGCGGAATTTGGTCGTCTGCTCTTTTGATTTGTATCTATATTTAGCAGACGACTCTGTAAATATATCGTCCTGCCAATGCGCTTTTATTTTAATTGTACCTTCTTTTTCTCTTGGTTAATCATTTTGTAGGATTCAATTATGCCTTGCGATTCAGGGAGAAAAGAAGTGATGAGAAATCATATGATTTCGTTCTGAGTTACGGCATTGTAAAAGAATAAGAAGAACAATGCCCTCGAACGTGCGTTCGGGTTGTCTTTCTAAATCGAAATGATTGCACAGTTTTAGCTTCGGTGTTTACGCACTCTTTTATTCCAAACTTAGGGTTGAGAGATAAATTGATGCGTCCTTGCCTCTATCATGCATTAGTCGCTGTCTTGCGCACGTATATTGCACGTATATCACACGTATTTTGCACGTATAAAATAGTTATACTTTTGCCAAAATTATCTTCCACGTGAAATAGGTACATCCACTTTTAACTCCGGCAATTGTGGTTTTAGCTTTCTTTCCTGAACAATGTCATATTTATTCCTCTATTTTAACTGGTGACATCAACAACATTGAACGGACAGTTGAATGGATTGACCCACCAACAGGGCCCTGAGATGACGATTCTTAAGGTGGTCCAGTTTTTACAACATTCGTTGGTATGATCATGAGTTTTACAACCAAGTATTACCATCTCATCCACAAATTGTCAAATTACTTGCGCAATGTCAATATATTATTGAGAAAAGAAGTACCAATTAAGAATTAGTAGCTGTGTTAATCGGATAAAGAACACATGCAAATATACACATGCGCATGCCAACAATCTAGGTGAATATTAAAAGATCAAATGAGCTAATGCTATGGGCACATTATCTGAAACTAACCCAGACTGATGCATTATCCTTCGTATCAACTGCATGATCGGTTCCACATCTGTGAGTATATGTTGTTCCTCTGATGTGAACATGTCTAATCTTTGCCAGGTTACTGTGAACATGCGAGGAGCAGCTGGGTCCTCATTTATCATTTCACGAGGCCATGGAAGGCTCCTTCTCATTTTCCATTCAGTATGTTGTCCCTTGCTTTTCTTCTTCGAATCTCCACCCCATTGGTCTTGCCGCTCCCATGGACTTGATTTTTCTGTTCCCTCCGCTTTGGAATTTTGAGAATTCCAACCTTTTCCAATTTGAGAACTGCCTTCACTCTGTCCCAAGGCCACAGCACCCCATCCACCAGATGTGGAAGATGGTTCGTTGGGTCTTGTAGAATGAAGAACAACTACATCAGCTTTGACAGACATGTAATCGACACTTTTAGAACTATTCCAGCCTCTTGGAGACATATCTCCATCCCCAGCCTTTTGTTCCCAGCCTATGGCTTCCCATTGACTTTGTTTGTCAGATTCTTTAGCTTTAGGGCTGTGAGAAATATTCCAAACACACACGTGTTTTGCACGTATATGGCACATATATGGCATGTATAAAACCCTCATATCGGAAATTAGGGAAAAGCTGGGCAATACAAGTGTTTTCTACGTGCAAAATACGTGCAAAATACGTGTGATATACGTGCAGTATACGTGTGCATGACAGGGACTAATGCATGACAGAGGCAAGGACACATAAATTTATCTCTCAACCCTATGTTTGAAATAGAAGAGCGCATAAACAACGAAGCTAAATCTTTGAAATCATTTCGATTTAAAAAGACAACCCGAACGCACGTTCGAGGGCATTGTTCTTCCTATTCCTTCACAATGCCGGGACTCAGAACGAAATAAGATGATTTCTCAACACTTTTTTTCTCCCTGAATCGCAAGGCATAACTGAATCCTCCAAAATGAATAGGCAGAACAATGCCCTTGAACGTGCGTTCGGGTTGTCTTTCTAAATCGAAATGAATGCACAGTTTTAGCTTCGGTGTTTACGCACTCTTTTATTCCAAACTTAGGATTGAGAGATAAATTTATGCGTCCTTGCCTCTATCATGCATTAGTCCCTGTCATTCGCACGTATATTGCACGTATATGGCACGTATTTTGCACGTTTAAAATACTTATATTTTAGCCAAAATTATCTTCCACGTGAAATAGGTACAACCACTTTTAACTCCGGCAATTGTGGTTTTAGCTTTCTTTCCCGAACAATGTCATATTTATTCCTCTATTTTAACTGGTGACATCAACAACAGTGAACGGACAGTTGAATGGATTGACCCACCAACAGGGCCCTGAGATGACGATTCTTAAGGTGGTCCAGTTTTTACAACATTGGTTGGTATGATCATGAGTTTTACAACCAAGTATTACCATCTCATCCACAAATTGTCAAATTACTTGCGCAATGTCAATATATTATTGAGAAAATAAGTACCAATTAAGAATTAGTAGCTGTGTTAATCGGATAAAGAACACATGCAAATATACACATGCGCATGCCAACAATCTAGGTGAATATTAAAAGATCAAATGAGCTAATGCTATGGGCACATTATCTGAAACTAACCCAGACTGATGCATTATCCTTCGTATCGACTGCATGATCGGTTCCACATCTGTGAGTATATGTTGTTCCTCTGATGTGAACATGTCTAATCTTTGCCAGGTTACTGTGAACATGCGAGGAGCAGCTGGGTCCTCATTTATCATTTCACGAGGCCGTGGAAGGCTCCTTCTCATTTTCCATTCAGTATGTTGTCCCTTGCTTTTCTTCTTCGAATCTCCTCCCCATTGGTCCTGCCGCTCCCATGGCCTTGATTTTTCTGTTCCCTCAGCTTTGGAATTTTGAGAATTCCAATCTTTTCCAATTTGAGAACTGCCTTCACTCTGTCCCAAGGCCACAGCACCCCATCCACCGGATGTGGAAGATGGTTCGTTGGGTCTTGTAGAATGAAGAACATCTACATCAGCTTTGATAGATATGTAATCGACACTTTTAGAACTGTTCCAGCCACTTGGAGACATATCTCCATCCCCAGCCTTTTGTCCCCAGCCTGTGGCTTCCCATTGACTCTGTTTGTCAGATTCTTTAGCTTTAGGGCTGTGAGAAATATTCCAAACACACACGTATTTGGCACGTATATGGCACATATATGGCATGTATAAAACTCTCATATCGGAAATTAGGGAAAAGCTGGGCAATAAAAGTGTTTTCTACGTGCAAAATATGTGCAAAATACGTGTGATATACGTGCAATATACGTGCGCATGACAGGGACTAATGCATGACAGAGGCAAGGACACATAAATTTATCTCTCAACCCTATGTTTGAAATAGAAGAGCGCATAAACAACGAAGCTAAATCTTTGAAATCATTTCGATTTAAAAAGACAACCCGAACGCACGTTCGAGGGCATTGTTCTTCCTATTCTTTCACAATGCCGGGATTCAGAACGAAATAAGATGATTTCTCATCACTTTTTTTCTCCCTGAATCGCAAGGCATAATTCAATCCTCCAAAATGATTAACCAAGAGAAAGAGAAGATGCAATTAAAAAAAAAGGGCATTGGCAGGAGGATACCCTATATCTGGATCTCTCCCCCATGGGTTAGTTGTTAAATATCTTTATCTTGCCCCCTGCTTGAGCCATATTTAGCGATTGCCACCTTATTATCTACTCTAGGGATGTCCTTTAACTGTAGTGTTTGCATTAGTCCCGGGCATGTTATATAACTCACTCTCTCGTGCAATCTCTCAACCTTTGAGGATTTAATTTGACTGGTTAGCAGACATAGCAGCTTGCCAGACAGCCGACGCTTCTACGTGGAGTCCACTGACGGTTCTCGGGTAGACTTTTCATATCGGAAGTGTCTAGAGAATTTTGTCAAGGCCAAGTACCTTGATTCCGCTGACTTATTTATTGGAAAATACTTTGAAAGGCCCCGACCCGATGGCAAACGGGAGCAGAGTGCTGCCCCAGAAGAGGCTACAGAAAATAGATAGGGGTCAATTCTTTTGTTTATGGGAAGTAGTGTTAGGATTTTAGTTTATGCTGCGGAATTTGGTCGTCTGCTCTTTTGATTTGTATCTATATTTAGTAGACGACTCTGTAAATATATCGTCCTGCCAATGCGCTTTTATTTTAATTGTACCTTCTTTTTCTCTTGGTTAATCATTTTGTAGGATTCAATTATGCCTTGCGATTCAGGGAGAAAAGAAGTGATGAGAAATCATATGATTTCGTTCTGAGTTACGGCATTGTAAAAGAATAAGAAGAACAATGCCCTCGAACGTGCGTTCGGGTTGTCTTTCTAAATCGAAATGATTGCACAGTTTTAGCTTCGGTGTTTACGCACTCTTTTTTTCCAAACTTAGGGTTGAGAGATAAATTGATGCGTCCTTGCCTCTATCATGCATTAGTCGCTGTCTTGCGCACGTATATTGCACGTATATCACACGTATTTTGCACGTATAAAATAGTTATACTTTTGCCAAAATTATCTTCCACGTGAAATAGGTACATCCACTTTTAACTCCGGCAATTGTGGTTTTAGCTTTCTTTCCCGAACAATGTCATATTTATTCCTCTATTTTAACTGGTGACATCAACAACATTGAACGGACAGTTGAATGGATTGACCCACCAACAGGGCCCTGAGATGACGATTCTTAAGGTGGTCCAGTTTTTACAACATTGGTTGGTATGATCATGAGTTTTACAACCAAGTATTACCATCTCATCCACAAATTGTCAAATTACTTGCGCAATGTCAATATATTATTGAGAAAATAAGTACCAATTAAGAATTAGTAGCTGTGTTAATCGGATAAAGAACACATGCAAATATACACATGCGCATGCCAACAATCTAGGTGAATATTAAAAGATCAAATGAGCTAATGCTATGGGCACATTATCTGAAACTAACCCAGACTGATGCATTATCCTTCGTATCGACTGCATGATCGGTTCCACATCTGTGAGTATATGTTGTTCCTCTGATGTGAACATGTCTAATCTTTGCCAGGTTACTGTGAACATGCGAGGAGCAGCTGGGTCCTCATTTATCATTTCACGAGGCCATGGAAGGCTCCTTCTCATTTTCCATTCAGTATGTTGTCCCTTGCTTTTCTTCTTCGAATCTCCACCCCATTGGTCTTGCCGCTCCCATGGACTTGATTTTTCTGTTCCCTCCGCTTTGGAATTTTGAGAATTCCAACCTTTTCCAATTTGAGAACTGCCTTCACTCTGTCCCAAGGCCACAGCACCCCATCCACCAGATGTGGAAGATGGTTCGTTGGGTCTTGTAGAATGAAGAACATCTACATCAGCTTTGACAGACATGTAATCGACACTTTTAGAACTATTCCAGCCACTTGGAGACATATCTCCATCCCCAGCCTTTTGTCCCCAGCCTGTGGCTTCCCATTGACTCTGTTTGTCAGATTCTTTAGCTTTAGGGCTGTGAGAAATATTCCAAACACACACGTATTTGGCACGTATATGGCACATATATGGCATGTATAAAACTCTCATATCGGAAATTAGGGAAAAAGCTGGGCAATACAAGTGTTTTATACGTGCAAAATACGTGCAAAATACGTGTGATATACGTGCAATATACGTGCGTATGACAGGGACTAATGCATGACAGAGGCAAGGACACATAAATTTATCTCTCAACCCTATGTTTGCAATAGAAGAGGGCCTAAACAACGAAGCTAAATCTTTGAAATCATTTCGATTTAAAAAGACAACCTGAATGCACGTTCGAGGGCATTGTTCTTCCTATTCTTTCACAATAGCGGGACTTAGAATGAAATCAGATGATTTCTCATCACTTTTTTTCTCCCTGAATCGCAAGGCATAATTGAATCCTCCAAAATGATTAACCAAGAGAAAGAGAAGATGCAATTAACAAAAAAGGGCATTAGCAGGACGATGCCCTATATCTGGATCCCTCGCCCACGGGTTAGTTGTTAAATATCTTTATCTTGCCCCCTGCTTGAGCCATATTTAGCGATTGCCACCTTATTATCTACTCTGGGGATGTCCTTTAACTGTAGTGTTTGCATTAGTCCCAGGCATGTTATATAACTCACTCTCTCGGGCAATCTCTCAACCTTGGAGGATTTAATTTGACAGGTTAGCAGACATAGCGGCTTCCTAGACAGCCGACGCTTCTACGTGGAGTCCACTGACGGTTCTCGGGTAGACTTTTCATATCGGAAGTATCTAGAGAATTTTGTCAAGGCCAAGTACCCTAATTCCTCTGACTTATTTATCGGAAAATACTTTGAAAGGCCCCTATCCGATGGCAAACGGGAGCAGAGTGTTGCCCCAGAAGAGGCTACAGAAAATAGATAGGGGTCAATTCTTTTGTTTATGGGAAGTAGTGTTAGGATTTTAGTTTATGCTGCGGAATTTGGTCGTCTGCTTTTTTGATTTGTATCTATATTTAGCAGACGACTCTGTAAATATATCGTCCTGCCAATGCCCTTTTCTTTTAATTGTATCTCCTCTTTCTCTTGGTTAATCATTTTGGAGGATTCAATTATGCCTTGCCATTCTGGGAGAAAAAAAGTGATGAGAAATCATCTGATTTCGTTCTGAGTCACGGCATTGTAAAAGAATAGGAAGAACAATGCCCTCGAACGTGCGTTCGGGCTGTCTTTCTAAATCGAAATGATTTCACATTTTTAGCTTCGGTGTTTACGCGCTCTTTTATTCCAAACTTAGGGTTGAGAGATAAATTTATGCGTCCTTGCCTCTATCATGCATTAGTCCCTGTCTTGCGCACGTGTATTGCATGTATATCACACGTATTTTACACGTATTTTGCACGTATATGGCACGTATTTTGCACGTATAAAATACTTATATTGCCCAGCTTTTCCCTACTTTCCGATATGAGTGTTTTCTGTTACGACTGAAGATCTTTTTGTCTTCTCATTCTTAATTGTTAGTTATCCTCATTTGTTTCGTTTGCATGTCCTCCTATTTCTCTTTTGTTGTTTTTCTTCATTCTGTGGTCCTTGGCAGTGCTGATCTCTTTCTCTCTCAGGGACATTTTGTAAGCTGCTTCACTTAACACGTCCTCTCTCTCTCTCTGAAGGTACAATGACAATGATCCACTATCAATTGAGGATCAATCTTATGTAGTTGATAATGTTCTCAAACACCATCCAAATAAAGCTGCTAAGATGGGAGCAGGAATCGATCATCTGACGGTATTATTTTACTTATGAATCTGCTTACTTGTGATTAATGCCTGGCCGATCACCCTGAAAGGGGATCATTGTCATTGTAGCATAAGAGAGAGAGGACGTGTTAGGTGAAGCAACTTACAAAATGTCCTAGAGAGAGAGAGAGAGATAGAGAGAGAGAGAGAGAGAGAGAGAGAGATCAGCACTACCAAGGACCACTAAATGAAGAAAAAATAACAAAAGAGGGCATTGGCGACGTAAGAGGGGTTCGGGGCGCCACAACGCCTGTGACATCCTGAAATTCGACCCCGTTTCGAAAAAGTGAAATGGGCATTTCGTCGGCGTGCATATGGCCTTTTTCTCTGAGTTGATCACTCATGAGTTAACTAACCTATTGGGTGAAGCCGTTAAGGGATGTATCAGCTGTAAAATCCCTAAAAGCTACCTAATTGGTTGGATTGAGCTAAAATCACGTCCGATCGATTTTTAACCACGAAATTGAACTCGATTTCGGGAATCGAATTTTAAGCGCGTCATAATTCTTATTTTTAGGATCCTGTCTCATCGCTCGTCCATTTATTGACGAGTCCGAAATTTCAATAAAGAAATTATCGAAAGAAAAATTGAAGACCAAAATAAAATAGAAAGGAAAAGGAAAATTGCGTAAAGGCATTATGCATTTCTATTTTTCCTTTTTCTCTTTCTCCCCCTTTTTTCTTTCTCTCCCTTTTTCCTTTCCTTTTTCTCTTTTTCTCTCTTTTCTTTCTCTCTCCTCTCTCCTCTCCCCTCCCCCTCGTGCGAATTGCCCCCACCGCCCATTCTCTTTCTCTTTTTCTCCTTTGATCGGTCCACCCTTATCTTCTCTTCTCTCTCTCTCTCTCTCTCTCTCTCTCTCTCTCTCTTTCTTCTTCTTCCTCCGCATGCTTGACCGAACCAGCTCTTCTTCTCCTTCTATTTTTTCGCGTGCGAACCAGCAAGCCAGAGCAGAAGCAGCTCAGCTCGTCCCGCCGCCACACCGCCGCCCGCGCCCGCGTCCGCCGCTTGCCATCGTCCCGCCGTCCTCGCGATCCAGCCGCGAATCAACCCTGTTTCGCCCCTGTCCGCACCGACCAGCCACCATCCAGCCACCTCCGGCCACCGCCCAACCCCGCCGGACCTCCCCCACGACGCCCTCGCCCTCTGCCGGCTTCCCCTCGCCGCCCTAGCCGCCGGAGCAGCCCCGTTCGGCTCCGTCCAGCAGACCCACGGAGTGGGTTTCAGCATCTTCGGGCCCGCTTTTGGGCTTTTTCCTGGCCCCGAACCCGAACCGTGCTTTGGGAACAATCGTTCCTCGCGTCGCCGCCGTCAGATTGATCCGCTTTGCGCGCGATTTGGTGAGTAATCTCACTAATCCAGGATTAGTGGCTAATTATGCTTAATTTTTGTTTAGATTTAATTAATTATGTTTAGGTTGTTAGATTAGATTAAATTAGCAATTATTAGCCAATTGTGGTGCGAATTAGATAAATTGAATGTGTAATTAGCAAGTAGACGTGGTCTACTAATTATTGGAAGTGCCTCGGGATTTTTCCCGACCCTTAGTGGGCTTCAATTAAGCTTTTCGGGCCTAACTGGATTTTTTAGTATTTAAATATTAATTTTCGGAATTAAATTAAATAATTATTTATTTTCCAAAAATTCAACTGAGAGGGCCTGGAACCGGAAAATTATGCTGATGACCGTGGTGAAGTCCATTTATTTAATCGGGCTTTATTTTGAGCTAAATTGAATTTTTATAATTAATAATTAATTTTCGAAATTAATTAATTAATTAATTATCTTTCGGAAATTAAGATTTTGATGGCCGACGACCAAAACCTCGTGCTGATCATCGTGGCGCAGTCTGTTTATTTATTTGAGCTCCATGTTGTATGGAATTGAATAAATTGTGATATTTTAGGGATTTACCCTAAATTGATTGGAATTGATTGAGACTGAATTGTTGATCGGTAAATGGCCAAGTATGTTATTCAGCATTTATAATGCTTTGTAGAGTTGATTTAATTATTTGATTGAGAAATCGTTGGCATTGGTTGTCGGTATTGAAAGTGAATTGGTAACCACTTGAAAGAAGCACGTGGCTCGGTGAATTGGAATGTCACCTGGAGAATGCACGTGAGTTCAGTGGTTGAATATGTCACCTTGGCGAGAAGGTCGCCTGAGAGAATGCACGTGGCTCGGAGACTCGGTATGTCCTCCTGGAGAATGCACGTGGGCTCGGTGACAGAGTTTGGCATCTAAAAGGGCACGTGGGCTCGGTGAATTGATGCATCACTTTGGTGAGATAGCACCTAAGAGAATGCACGTGGGCCTGGGCATCGTAAAAAGGACACATGGGCTCGGTGATTGGATGCGTTACCTTTGCAAATGAGTGCCTTAGAGAATGCACGTGGGTCCAGTATTTGAGAATAGCATCTAAAAGGGCACGTGGGCTCGGTGACTTGATATATCACTTTAGCGAAGAGGTCGCCTTAGAGAATGCATGTGGCCCAAGGTTCGAGACACGTGAACTCGGAGACTTGGAAGGTCATCCTAGAGAATGCACGCGGCCTAGCTTTTAAATATCCCACAGTGGGGATTGAATCGTATGACATGTAATCGGCTGGTTCGATTTGTTTGAAGTAAATGGGTGCCTATTGTGAATTGTACTGACTTGCGGGTGGGATCTGAGGCTAAGGTAAGTCCTCTGCCCTGTGCGTGTTTAGGCAACCTATAGTATAATGGTTTACTAATCGAGGCTTAGTGGGGTAGAACTCGCTGAGACGTAGTCTCATCCCAGTTTGGGGAAAACCATTTCAGGACCCCGCTGAAGATCTGAGGAGGAGGAATCCGAGAAGGAGAACTCGGAGGTGAATCTTAAGGAGAAAGATTTTTGGAAGAAGAAGACAATCCTGAGAGAGGCCTTGAGTACGGCCCAGTTTGTCTAAGTTTCTGTCTTCTTTTGAGATCTCTGTTTTGATGTGAATAGTTATGAAAGGGTTTGTGGTTTGTATAAAAGTTTGGTTATAAATTTCAATATGAAAAATATGGCCCTGCTTTTCTATCCCATCGTTTTATTGTTTAGGGATTTTAACTGCTTCCGCATGTGCTTAAAAATGAAAGGGTCGGCGATACATTGTCCTGGGATATCGCATTATAAAATTGACCAAGTGAGACGGATGTGTGTGTGCCTGAGGATCGGGGCGTGACATATAGTTTAAGTGGTATCAAAGCGAAGTTCAAGATTGGAGTGATAAGGAGCGATGGTTAATGGGATAGTTAGTAGGAAAGTCCTTTAAATTCATGCTGGTGCATGTCTATGTTAGCCGAGTGCTAAAATTGTTGGTTGTGTGTGGATCGCTCATCTAATCCAGTGTGGATTTGGAAGGCAGGTTTCAGTGTAAAGACTGAACAATGAGCGAGTCGGAGTTGAGAACTCCTAGTAAGAGGACAATGTCCTCTGTGACTCGGGTTAATGCACTGACAAAGTTCAGTACCCGAGGTGGTTGTGGCAGAGTGTTGGCTCTGGCCAGCTCGAGTGTAAGAGTATCACCGCAGGTTGGTACTAGTGTAGCAGCATCGAATGATCCTAAGTTCGATAGGATCGTTCTGATGCTAGTGTTCCTAGGGAATTGGATGAGCCAAGAGGCTCGGGATCGAACCGCCGTCAGTGTTGCAACTGCCGTTGTCGCTTCACCTGCTGAGATCCAAAGTGGAGATGTGATCCAGGAGCGAGTCATTGCATTCGAGCCGAGGTATAGATCCAGTTCAGGCAAAAATGAAAATCGGTCAGGGAAAAGATCGAGGTCGAGAGTGGTTTTAGCAAATCAATGAGATAACCAGAAAGAATGTGTGCTGTCACTTGGCAGGAGATAGAAGACTCACCTGATAGGTGTCAGAATTGTAGATGGAAGCATGGATAAATCCAGTGTCCAAATATGACTAGAACATGTTGTGATGATGACTAGCATGGCCATCAGATGAAGGACTGTCAACAGAAGTCTAAGGTAGCATAGACATTGCTATTGCGGCCAGAACGCCACTAGGATGGCGAAAGGAATGGGAGTAGAATGGACCTTGTACCAATCAGAGAAAGAAAGTGTCGAAGGTGATTTTATCAGAGTAGCGCAGCGGAGTTTTTTGTTGAGTTGGTAGAACTTAAATTTTTGAAGTAAAAGTGAAAGAGAAAGGAATCACTAGCAATAGTTGTGCTTGACTAGTTGCTAAGGTGTGAGTTTGACACCGCATGAATAGTGTGGGCTCAAGGAGCATCTAGTGATAATGAATCACGATCTTGGAGTAAGCCAGTTTAGTCCATTAACATGTGAAAGTGTCGAAGTTATTGGGAGTTGAAAGGAATCTTCGATTTCATTAATCTCATTGGCTGGAGGCAACTTGTTTGTTAGACGAGGGTTGCCGAGGGTACTTAGCGACTGTCGTGGATACGACGGTTGAAGAGTTGAAAGTGGAAAATATTTCAGTGGTACAAGAGTTTCCAAATGACTTTCCAAAAGAATTGCCAGGATTACCGCCAGAAAGAGAGATTGAATTTGTAATTGAGCTAGCACCAGGGACAAAACCGATCTCAAAGGCATCGTACCGAATGGCATTATCTGAGTTGAAGGAACTGAAGGTGCAGATGCAAGAGTTACTGGATAAGAGATTTATTCGTCCTAGTGCATCACTTTGGGGAAACATCAGTTGTGTTTGTGAGAAGAAGAAAGATGGTTTGTTGCGAGTGTGCAAGGAATATCTAGGTCAGTTGTGATCGTGTCGTGTAATGATATTCCAGTGTATTTGAGGAATGCTAAAGAGCACAAGAGATGTCTGAGAATGGTGAAAGGATTTCCATGAACCTGGTCAAGACCGAATCAGTTATCGGTGGACCAAGACCGATAGCAGTATCAAAGATCAGAAGTTTTTTGGAGTTAGCAGGTTATTACAGACGGTTTGTGGAAGGATTTTCATCGATAGCGTTGCCTCTGACAAAGCTCACGAAGAAAAATGAGAAGTTCATATGGTCAGACAAGTGTGAGTGTAGTTTCCAAGAGCTGAAGGAAAAGCTGACTACCGCACCTGTGCTGACAATTCCATCTGATCCTAGAGGATTCGAGATCTATAGTGATGCGTCATTCAGGGGATTGGGTTGCGTGCTGATGCAACATGGTAGAGTTGTTGCATACACTTCCCAGCAGTTGAGACCTCATGAATTAAATTATCCGACAATGACTTAGAACTCGCAGCCATCATATTTGCGTTGAAGATTTGGAGACACTACTTGTGTGGGGAAAAGTTTCAGATCTTCATGGACCATCAGAGTCTCAAGTATTTGTTCTCTCAGAAGGAGTTGAACATGAGACAACGGCGATGGATGGAATTGCTGAAAGACTATGACTGTGATATTCTATATCACCCGAGAAAGGCGAATAAGGTCGCCGATGCATTGAGTTGGAAGTCTTCAGTGGCACGGATCTTGGTTAAGGAGTGGAACTTAATCGAGAGAGCTCGAGATTCGGAATTCAAATTTGAGGTAGGCCACCTCTTAAGTTTTATGGCCACCCTCAGAATTGAGCCGGATGTCCAGGTCAGAATCAAGCAACTTCAACCGATAGATCCAGACATATAGAAAATTCTTCAAGAGGATACTGACAAAAAGAAAAGCTGATTTTCAAGTTTCTGATGATGGGGTACTGAGGTTTCGTGGACGTTTGGTTGTGCCTGACGATGTAGAGCTTAGAGAAGAAATTTTATCTGAAGCACATCGTAGCAATTACAGCATTCATCCTGGAAGCACTAAGATGTATCAGAATTTGCGTCAACACTATTGGTGGTCAGGTATGAAGGCGGACATCACCAAGCATGTGGCCAAGTGTTTGACTTGTCAGCAAGTAAAAGCCCAGTATTGTAAGCCGGGAGGATTTCTGCAACCTCTCGCAATCCCAGAGTGGAAATGGGAGCATATCACGATGGATTTCGTGATTGGACTACCAAGGAGTCAGAGGGGAAATGATTCGATTTGGGTAGTAGTCGACAGGCTGACAAAGTCGGCTCACTTCATTGCAGTTCGAAAGGACCTGAGTTTGGATAGACATGTAGACCTGTATGTGCGTCAAGTAGTTCGTATGCATGGAGTGCCAGTTACGATAACATCCGATAGAGACCCGAGATTTACTGCTGCTTTTTGGAAGAGCTTGCAGAGTGCTTTGGGTACAAAGCTTCAGTACAGTACGGCATATCATCCTCCGATGGATGGCCAATCGGAAATGACGATTCAGACTCTTGAAGACATGCTGAGAGCGTGTGTAATAGACTTCAAAGGAAGCTGGGAGGATCAGCTTCATCTGGTGGAATTCGCCTACAACAACAGTTATCAGCAGAGCATCAAGATGGCTCCATTTGAAGCGTTGTATGGCAGAGCATGTAGAACTCCAGTGTGTTGGGATGAAGTCGGAGAAAGGAAGATAACAGGCCCAAAGTTAGTTCAGCAATCAGTAGATGCCGTGGCAGTAATCAGAGACAGATTCAAGACAGTGCAGAGCAGGCAGAGAAGTTATGCAGATAAGCGTCGAAGGTCTTTGGAATTCCAAGTTGGTGATCACGTTTTTCTGAAAGTGTCACAAATGAGTGGAACTTCGTGCTTTGGTAAGAAAGGCAAGCTGAGTCCGAGGTACGTAGGTTCGTTTGAGATTCTTGAAAGAATCGGAAACCTAGCATATCGTCTTGCGTTGCCGCCAAGATTGGCGAAAGTGCATGACGTCTTTCACGTGTCGATGTTAAGGAAGTACGAGCCTGACCCGACCCACGTGCTCAATTTCGAGGAATTGGACGTGGATGACCGTGTGTCATACGTTGAAAGCCCGGTTCAGATTGTCGATCGTAAAGAGCAAGTTCTGCGTACAAAGACCATCCCGTTGGTCAAAGTGGTCTGGCAACACCACGGCACTGAAGGAGCGACTTGGGAGACTGAGGAATTGATGAGATAGTTGTACCCCCGCCTTTTTGAACAAAGTGTAATGGTTTAAATTTCGATGAAGAAATTTTTATAAGAGGGGAAGAGTTGTGACATCCTGAAATTCGACCCCGTTTCGATAAAGTGAAATGGGCATTTCGTCGGCGTGCATATGGCCTTTTTCTCTGAGCTGATCACTCATGAGTTAACTAACCTATTGAGTGAAGCCGTTAAGGGATGTATCAGCTGTAAAATCCGTAAAAGCTACCTAATTGATTGGATTGAGCTAAAATCACGTCTGATCGATATTTAACCACGAAATTGAACTCGATTTCGGGAATCGAATTTTAAGCGCGTCATAATTCTTATTTTTAGGATCCTGTCTCATCGCTCGTCAATTTATTAACGAGTCTGAAATTTCAATAGAGAAATTATCGGAAGAAAAATTGAAGACCAAAATAAAATACAAAGAAAAAGGAAAAGAGAAAAGGAAAATTGCGTAAAGGCATTATGCATTTTATTTTCCCTTTTTCTCTTTCTCCCCCTTTTTTCTTTCTCTCCCTTTTTCCTTTCCTTTTTTCTCTTTTTCTCTCTTTTCTTTCTCTCTCCTCTCTCCTCTCCCCTCCCCATCGTGCAAATTTCCCCCACCGCCCATTCTCTTTCTCTCTCCTCTCGGCTCCGTCCAGCAGGCCCACGGAGTGGGTTTCAGCATCTTCGGGCCCGCTTTTGGGCCATTTCCCGGCCCCGAACCCGTACCGTGCTTTGGGAACAATCGTTCCTCGCATCGCCGCCGTCGGATTGATCCAATTTGCGCGCGATTTGGTAAGTAATCTCACTAATCCAGGATTAGTGGCTAATTTTGTTAATGTTGGTTTAGATTTAATTAATTATGTTTATGTTGTTAGATTAGATTGAATTAGCAATTATTAGCCAATTGTGATGCGAATTAGATAAATTGAATGTGTAATTAGCAAGTAGACGTGGTCTACTAATTATTGAAAGTGCCTCGGGATTTTTCCCGACCCTTAGTGGGCTTCAATTAAGCTTTTCGGGCCTAAGTGGATTTTTTAGTATTTAAATATTAATTTTCGGAATTAAATTAAATAATTATTTATTTTCCGAAAATTCAACTGAGAGGGCCTGGAACCGGAAAATTATGCTGATGACCGTGGTGAAGTCCGTTTATTTAATCGGGCTTTATTTTGAGCTAAATTGAATTTTTAGTAATTAATAATTAATTTTCGAAATTAACTAACTAATTAATTATTTTTTAGAAATTAAGATTTTGATGGCCGACGACCGAAATCTCATGCTGATCATCGTGGCGCAGTCCGTTTATTTATTTGAGCTCCACGTTGTATGGAATTGAATAAATTGTGATATTTTAGGGATTTACCCTAAATTGATTGGAATTGATTGAGACTGAATTGTTGATCGGTAAATGGCCAAGTATGTTATTCAGTATTTATAATGCTTTGTTGAATTGATTTAATTATTTGATTGAGAAATCATTGGGCATTGGTTGTCAGCATTGAAAGTTGATTGGTAACCACTTGAAAGAAGCACGTGGCTCGGTGAATTGGAATATCACCTTGAGAATGCACGTGAGTTCAGTGGTTGAATATGTCACCTTGGCGAGAAGGTCGCCTGAGAGAATGCATGTGGCTCGGAGACTCAGTATGTCCTCCTGGAGGATGCACGTGGGCTCGGTGAATTGATGCATCACTTTGGTGAGATAGCACCTAAGAGAATGCACGTGGGTCCGGGCATCGTAAAAAGGACACGTGGGCTTGGTGATTTGATGCGTCACCTTGGCAATTGAGTGCCTTAGAGAATGCACGTGGGTCCAGTATTTGAGAATAGCATCTAAAAGGGCACGTGGGCTCGATGACTTGATGTATCACTTTGGCGAAGAGGTCGCCTTAGAGAATGCACGTGGGCGCAAGGTTTGAGGCACGTGAACTCAGAGACTTGGAAGGTCGTCCTAGAGAATGCACGTGGCCTAGCTTTTAAATATCCCACAGTGGGGATTGAATCGTATGACATGTAATCGACTGGTTCGATTTGTTTGAAGTAAATGGGTGCCTATTGTGAATTGTACTGACTTGCAGGTGGGATCAGAGGCCAAGGTAAGTCCTCTACCCTGTGTGTGTTTAGGCAGCCTTTAGTATAATGGTTTACTAATTGGGCTTAGTGGGGTAGAACTCGCTGAGACGTAGTCTCATCCTAGTTTGGGGAAAACCATTTCAGGACCCCGCTAAAGATCTGAGGAGGAGGAATTCGAGAAGGAGAACTCGGAGGTGAATCTTAAGGAGAAAGATTTTTGGAAGAAGAAGACAATCCTAAGAGAGGCCTTGAGTACGGCCCAGTTCGTCTAAGTTTCTGTCTTCTTTTGAGATCTCCGTTTTGATGTGAATAGTTATGAAAGGGTTTGTGATTTGTATAAAAGTTTGGTTATAAATTTCAATATGAAAATATGGCCCTGCTTTTCTATCCCATCGTTTTATTGTATGGGGATTTTAACTGCTTCCGCATGTGCTTAAAAATGAAAGGGTCGGCGATACATTGTCCTGGGATATCGCATTATAAAATCGACCAAGTGAGACGGATGTGTGCGTTCCTGAGGATCGGGGCGTGACAACACCGAATGCCAGAAAGCCTTTGAAGAGATAAAGCAATATCTTCTTTAGCCACCAGTGCTGGTACCACCAATTCCAAGAATGCCATTGGTCCTTTACTTAAGCATCCATAAGGAGTCACTAGGGGTCATGCTTGCCCAAAAGAGGCCAAGTGATCAAAAAGAATGCGCGATATATTATCTCAGCAAGAAATTCACTATTTGTGAGATGAATTACTTAGAAGTGGAAAAAACATGTGTAGCATTGATTTGGGTATTGCACCAGCTATGCTAATACACTCTCCACCATCAGATTTTGCTCGTGATAGAGAATGACCTAATCAAGTATCTACTAGAGAAGCCAGCTTTAGTTGGGAAGATGGCTAAATGGCAAGTCCTAATTTCCCAATTTGAAATACAAAGCGTAGCACAAAAATCAGTCAAAGGGAGAGCCATAGCCGATATGTTGGCTGAAAATCCTAGAGAAGCAGAATTTTTTGACACAGCGAACTTCCTGGACGAACGTATTTTGGCAGTAGCAAATGATAAATGGACCATGTACTTCAATGGGGCTGTAAATTTATCTAGCTCGGGGACTGGGGCAATTTTGATCTCTCCAGCTGGCCAGCATTATCCCATAGCTGCAAAATTGATATTCCCTTACACTAATAATATCTCAGAATACGAAGTGTGCATCATCGGCTTGCAATTAGCCATTGATAGGAATGTCAAGAATTTACAGGTGTATGGCAATTCTACACTTATTATTCTACAAACATAGGGTCGTTGGCGAACACACGATCATAAGCTGATCCCATATCATGAATTCCTTGAAGAATTAATGAAGGAATTCGAGGAAATATCCTTTGAATATTTGCCAAGGTCCCAAAATCAATTTGCTGACGCATTGGCCACATTGTCATCAATGTTGCATGTGATGGAGGGATTGGATATTGAGCCATTAAAGATCGAGATTCTCAAACACCCAGCTTATTGTATGTCAATTGAAGACGAGCTAGACGGAGAGCCATGATACCACAACATCTTGAATTACCTCCAACTAGGAGAATTTCCTCAAGGATGTGAGGTAGCTGACAAGAAATATATCAAGAAGTTAGCGTCAAAATTCTTTGTTTCTAGCGGTGTGCTCTACAAAAGATCATTTGATTCAGTCTTGTTGAAATGTGTCGATGCTATAGAAGCCAACCAACTAATGAAAGAAATACACGAAGGAGAGTGCGGACCACACATGAATGGCCACCTTTTAGCAAAGAAGATCATGAGGCTCGGATATTTCTGGTTAAGCATGGAAACCGATTGTATCAAACATGTTCGTTATTATCATTGGTGTCAGATTTACAAAGACAACGTCAATGCCCCACCTAACGAACTGCACTTGATGTCTCAACCGTGACCATTTTCCATGTGGGGAATAGATATAATTAGGCCAATTAACCCCAAAGCTTCTAGGGCATCGCTTCATTTTGGTAGCTATTGATTATTTCACAAAATGGATTGAAGCGAGTTCATATGTCAACGTCACCGCAAAAAACATAGCCAAATTCATTTGTCGTGACATCATTGCCCGTTATGGTGTACCAAAAGCCATTGTTACTGATAACAGCTCGAATCTGAATAACAAGAATGTGGACGAGTTGCTTCATGAATTCCAAATTCCCCATTTGAACTCGTCACCTTATTGCCCGCAAATGAATGGAGTAGTGGAGGCAGCTAACAAAAACATAAAGAAGATCCTATCTAAGACGGCGGAAAATTATCGTGATTGGCATGAACGATTGCCATATGCGTTGTTGGCAAATCGAACCTCAATACGAACTTCGACGGGGGCAATGCCTTACTCACTTGTATATGGTATGGAGGCAGTCTTACCGGTAGAGGTGGAAATTCCCTTGTTAAGGATTCTCTCACAAATTAAACTCTCGGAAGATGAGTGGATGCAGTAGAGATACGAACAACTAAATATGATTGATGAGAAGAGACTTAGTGCACTATGCCATGGTCAATGCTACTAGAAGCGAGTTGCAAAGTCCTTTAATCACAAAGTTCGACCCAGACATTTCCAAGTGGATGAACTTGTGTTGAGGAAGGTATTGCCTATCATACCAGACCCACGCGGAAAATTCACTCCAAATTATGAAGGCCCTTATGTCATTAAGAAGATACTACCTAGTGGGGCTTTAATTCTGGTGGAAATGGACGACCGCAAGCTGCCAAAGCCTGTAGACGCTTATGCGGTCAAGAAATACTTTCCATGAATGAAATCAAGGCTATATAGCCATTTCTTGTACAAATAGCACTTGCATCATGCATTTCATGCCTACATTCTATACATAACTTGGTGTAAAAGCCAAGAAGTTGATTTGAACAAGATATCTATCTACCAAGCAAGCATGTGGGGGCATAACACATGTCGAGTTCACCTAACTTGGTGTAAAAGATGTGTCGTTCTAGAGTTGGTTCAATTATATAAAAGAAAAAGAAACGCTCCAAGGACACTACTGGCACTTCGGCCTAGTGGTATGGGGAATGAATGAACGGGTCCGAGAGGTACGGTGTTCGATCCTTGGAAACAGCAACGAGGTTGCCATAAAAAAAAAAAAGAGAGAGAAAGAATAAAAAAAATTTGCATCTTTCATTTTTGTAAAAAGATGAGAATGCTTGAACTAATGAGACAAAAAAATCTTAGACTCTCTTCAAGCCTTAAAGCAACAGGTTCATTCCACCGTTTGCCACCAAATTATGAAATTGATGGAGGGGTCACCTAGCCGCCAAGGCCACAGGTAAGTACTCTTCTCCTCAAAAGCAAATGGAAAACAAATGGAGAATTTCCATCATAAAAAAAAAAAAAAGCATTTAGTGTTTTTCTAGAAACAAGCACAAAAAAAAAATGGATATTTAAGAAACAAGTTTTCCACAAAGTTTGCAAAAATCTTCTTTTTGTCCATCCACTTGATGGATTACTCATTTCGAATCAAAATTCTCTAGAGATTGATCTACTCAGATGATCTTAGTGGAGTGAAAGGTGAAACATTGACCATGCCAAACAAGAAATGCTTAGGATGAAGAAAGATAAGCCATTTCCAAACACGTTCTTCAAACACTTTTGAGAGTTGAGTGAAAGGTAACCTTATCTTAGGACGGATGATTCATTCGCATTGAGCACAAAGATCGAAATAATAAAGGCGTTTCCTTCATCAATGCCCGGCATTGCACTAATCTCTTGCTAACCCTTTGGGCTGAATAAAGTTGATCCTTCAAAGTACCCCTATTGAGAACAACCCTACTTTGGAGCAGCATAGGAGGTTATGGTCATGTTGTAAAACAAAAGATTAAGAAAGATTCTATTACTTTCACTTGCACCAATTTTTTTGTGATAGCTTCAGAGGAATTCTCATTAGAGCTTGACTCATCCTAATGTGAAGAAGATCATTCCCTTCTCTACCCAAACACTGATACCCATTGCTTTAACCAATTTGAGCCTGATTATTCATTTCCCGAGCGGTGATCATCTCCCTTCACTGAGGCAAAACATAAGAATTGACCAAATACAATTGACAGTTACGAGAAAATGTCAAAAGGATCTCGAAAGTCATAAGAGCTACAAAAGTTCAAATAGCAAAAAGTTCAACAAACTAGGGGGTATGAAAAAGCAGTGTGCTTGGTAAAAGTTGTGACATCCTGAAATTCGACCCCGTTTCGATAAAGTGAAATGTGCATATTATCGACGCGCCTATGGTCCTTTTTCTCTGAGCTGATCACTCACAAGTTAGCTAACCTATTGGGTGAAGCCGTTAAGGGATATAACCGCGGTAAAATCTCTAAAAGCTACATGATTAGTTGGATTGGACTAAAATCGCGTCCAATCGATTTTAATTATGAAATTTAATTCGATTTTGGGAATTGAATATTCGAGCGTGTCACAATTCATTTTTAGGATCGTCTCATCATCTATCAATTTATTGCCGAGTCCGAAATTTCAAGAAAGAAATTATCGGAGGAAAAATTGAAGACCAAAAGAAAATAGAAATGGAAAGGGAAAGAGAAAATGAAAAGAAATAAGAAAAGTATTATTAGTTTATCTCTTTTTCTCTCTCTCCCTTTTTCTCTCTTTTTTCTCTCTCTCTTCTCTCTCCTCTCCCCTCCCCATTTGTGCGGACACTTTCCCCCACCGACCGCTTATCCCTTCTCTTCTTCTCTCTCTTTCTTTTTCAGTTTTGACTAGTCAAATCCTTATCTCTTTCTTTCCCTCTCTCTCTTCTCTCCTTCTCTCTCTCAATGTTCTCTCTCTTTTCCCTGTTCGCTCGATGCCCAACGAACTAGAAGCGGAAGAAGCCGTGCAACAGCAGCTCGTCTGAAGGCTCGCCTGAAGATCGGAGCTACCATTGCCGACCGTCCCGTCACCCGCACCGCATGCCCACACACACCACACGTCCACTGTTCGCCACCCCGTGCGCCGCCCGCGCTTGCCACCCCTGCCGTGCGACCCAGCTCCTATTCGGCCTCTCGTTCAGCCACCGTGAGCGGTTGAGCAGACCGCCGGAGCCGCTGTTCGGCCTCACTGGAGCTCCGCCCGCTCTCCCAACCTCTTGCCGCCCCTAACCCTCTCTCTTTCTCTCTGTTTTGCAGCCGAACCAGCTACCCACGGAGTGGGTTTCCAGCCGGCTCGTGGGCCGTTTTGGGCCATTTCCGGGCCCCGAACCCGAGCCGTGCTTTGGGAAGAATCGTTCCTTGTGTCGTCCCCGTCGGATTGATAAGTTTTGCACGCAATTCCGGTGAGTAATCTCACTAATCTCGGATTAGTTGGCTAATTATGCTTAAGGTTGGTTTAGTTTTAATAAATTATGTTTAGGTTGTTAGATTAGAATAAATTAGCAATTATTAGTCAATCGTGATGCGATTTAGATAAATTGATTGCACAATTAGCAAGTAGATGTGGTCTACTAATTATTGGAAGTGCCTCAGGATTTTTCCCGACCCTTAGTGGGCTCCAATTAGGCTTTTCAGGCCTAAGTAGAATTTTTGGTATTTAAATATTAATTTTCGGAATTAAATTAATTAATTAATTATTTTTTGAAAATTCAACTGGGATGGCCCAAGACCAAAATATTATGCTGATGACCGTGGTGAAGTCCATTTATTTAATTGGGCTTTATTTTGTGTTAAATTGAATTTTTAATATTTATTAATTAATTATTTTATGGAAATTAAGATTGAGATGGCCGATGACCGAAATCTCGTGCTGATTGTCGTGGCGCAGTATGTTTATTTATTTGAGCTCTACATTGTATGAAATTAAATAAATTGTGATATTTTAGGGATTTACCCTAAATTGATTGAAATTGAGTGAAATTGAATTATTGATTGGTAAATGGCTGAGTATGGCTAGTTAGCAATTGTAATGCCTTGTTGAGCTGTAAGTGAAGAGAGCGATGAGAGCTAACTGAGAATTCTATTGGATGAGACCGATCAAGTACGAAGTAGAGACAAGCGTGGTTCGGTGATAAAGTACATCACTGTGCGAAAACGGCGCCTTAAAGAATGCACGTAGACTGTCTATGACTTATGGTAGGCGTGGTTCAGTGATTAAGGATATCACTGTGCGAAAACATCACCTTAAAGATCGTATGTAGACTACCTATGAATCGTGACAGGTGTGGTTCGGTGATAAAGTACATCACTATGCGAAAACGGCGTCTTAAAGAACGCACGTAGAGTTTCTATGACTTATGGTAGGCGTGGTTCGGTAATTAAGGATATCACTATACAAAAACGGCGCCTTAAAGAACGCACGTAGACTACCTATGAATCGTGACGGGCGTGGTTTGGTGATGAAAGACATCACTATGCGAAAACGATGCCTTAAAGAACGCACGTGACTGTCAGTGATTCGTGACCTATGACAGGCGTGGTTCGGTGATGAGGAATATCACTGTGCGAAAACGGCGCCTTAAAGAGCGCACGTAGATCGTCTGTTACTTATGTCACCTTGGCGAAAATGACGCCCGAGAGCATTGATGGAGCTCTGTGACTAAGTGTACTATTGGAGGTTATGTGGGATGGAGTGAATGACCTAGAAATGATGCGACTGACTTGTAATCGACTAGGTCGATTGATCGATGATTAGATCTGAGTGTGATTTAGTGTGATTGATCATTGTCTTGATTTGATGTTGTGAATTGATTGACTAAATGGAAATGACCGTGAGTAGTCTTGTTGGCATATAATCGACTAGGTCGATTTGATCAATACTTCGATCGGTGATATGATTGCTTGGGTGTCTATTATGAATTGTACTGACTTGCAGGTGGGATCTAAGGCCATGGTAAGTCCCCTCACCTATGCGTGTTTAGGCCGCCTATAGTATAATGGTTTACTAATCGGGCCTTAGTTGGGTAAAACTCGCTGAGACATAGTCTCATCCTATTTTGGGGAAAACATATCAGGACCCCAATGAGGAGCTGATGAGGAGGAGTCTGAGAAGGAGAACTCGGAGGTGAAACTTGAGGAGAAGGATTTTTGGAAGAAGAAGATAATCCCGAGAGGGGTCTTGAGTACGGCCTGGATGGATTGGGATCCTATCTTCTTTTGAGATCTCCATTTTGATGTGAATAGTTATGAAGTGGTTTGTGTTTTGTATAAAAGTTTGGTTATAAATTTCAATATGAAAAATATGGCCCTGCTTTTCTATCCCATCGTTTTATTGTCTGGGGATTTTAACTGTTTCCGCATGTGCTTAATAAATGAAAGGGTCAGCGATACATAGTCTTGGGATATCGCATTATAAAATCGACCAATTGTGAAGGATGTGTGCGTGCCCGAGGATCGGGGTGTGACAAAAGCAAGGCCAATGCCCGTCAAGAAAAAGAGCCAAAAGACTGCATCTTATGTGAAAGAAAAATTATCAAAGTCCAAATGCTTTCCTAAAAAAAAAAATCATCACAAGTGCAAAGGAAATTAGAGAAAGGAGCAAAGCTTCCATGCAAAAATGATAAATCAAGGGACTTTCGAGATGTGTTGTGTTTCAAAAGCCAAAAGATTGCGAAGGATCGAGTGACCTGGTCACAATGCCATGATGATCATTGACTCTTTAGAAAAGCCTCTTGAAAATTTTAAGCCTTTCTTGAGCCAACATTACAACCCTCTTCTGATTGGGATGGTTTGAGTAAAAATGAGAATGCCACAAAGAAGCTACTACTTGAAGGAGTGGAGGTAATTCTATCTTTTCTTATCTTCCAAGTTCTCGATTTGTAAACCTGATGAAGATAGTGACAAATGTTCATTTATTAGCCTCAAAGCAATAATTCCTTTGCGTAAGCCCTAATTGAGCCTATATTGCGGTCCTTTCAAAAGACCCTTTTAATCGATCAGTTTGTGCTCATCACGAATGTTTTTGAAGGCCTTTGACATGGGTTATATGAGATACCCTTAGCAATCAGTTACTTCCCACGTGAATAGATGAGATTAGACAGTCATTTTATCAATAGTGTGTAAGAAAACCTTCCTGATTAAGAAGCTCTAGTTTGGCATGCTTAATGAGCATTTTTTACGAGTCATAGCCTTTCTGATAAGAACTTGACTCTCGGAGAATTTGATGATTGATGATATATCCCCAAGCAAGATGACAGTTTTGCGACATATAATGTTGATTGACATCGAATGTTCTTCTAAAGTAGTCAGACCTAGTTTGATTAGCTTGTTCAATTAATGTTGCAATATTACCAATCCATCTCTTGATGACGTTTCTAATGACATTTGCTCAAGTTGAGTTTAACAGGATTTTTCAGTGAAGCCATGCAGTTTTCAAGGAGTTAGTGGGACTTCCTTAAACCACAAGGTTCATGGGACTGCCTTAAACCACACGATTAGTGGGACTTCCTTAAACCATAAGGTTAGTGGGACTACCTTAAACCACACAATTAATGGGACTTTCTTAAACCACAAGGTTAGTGGATTGCCTTAAATCACAAGATTCGTGGGGCTGCCTTAAACCACGAGATTAATGGATTGCCTTAAACCACAAAGTTCGTGGATTGGCTTAAACCACACGGTTAGTGGGACTTCATTAAACCACAAGGTTAGTGGATTGCCTTAAACCACAAGGTTCATGGGACTGCCTTAAACCACATGGTTAGTGGGACTTCCTTAAACCACAAGGTTAGTGGGACTATCTTAAACCACACGGTTAGTGGGACTTCCTTAAACCACAAGATCAGTGGATTACCTTAAACCACATGGTAAGTGGGACTTCCTTAAACCACAAGGTTAGTGGATTGCCTTAAACCACACGGTTAGTGGGACTTCCTTAAACCACAAGATCAGTGGATTACCTTAAACCACATGGTAAGTGAGACTTCCTTAAACCACAAGGTTAGTGGATTGCCTTAAACCACACGGTTAGTGGGACTTCCTTAAACCACAAGATTAGTGGATTGCCTTAAGCCACAAAATTCGTGTGTATATCCTTAAACTACACTTTTCAAAATATTCACAGGTACATCCTTAAACCAAGCCTTTACATCAAGCTCACTTGCATTTTCATTTTTGCACATATCAAAAAAAAAAATTAGAAAGATTAGGTGTCACATTATCTTTGAAAGAAATCTCTTTGAGCTCCCTTCCAAAGAGGGACAGTTGTTAACACCTAAATTTTAGCTCAAAAATCATTTTCAAAAAAAGAAAAAGAAAAAATGGGAACTTGTTTTTCCACAAAAATATTTCTCTTCAAATTATTGCATAAGGATTACCTAGGCATTTAATATGGTTTTTAAATGCATTTATTTTCTTGATATAAAAAAAATCAAAGAAAAAAAATCAAAATTTAAAAAAATTTAAAAAAAAGATAAAAAAATTAATTAAAAAGAAGTTGGAGTTGATGATTTGAATGTGACTAGCCAAGCCCAGGAGGTCAGATTGTAATTAACGGCAAGTTGAGGCCAAAATGCAATTTCCAAAAGTTGAGGGACCAACTTGCAAATTTCGCAAAATTTCGCCCGAGCCTTTAAATCATCATCTAGGCCTCCAATTAAGTTGAAATTGAATTTGGGCCTGGTCGAATCTATCAAATTGGGCCAAAATGACCAAACTTGCATTAAATTGGGTATTTTCGGATAAGAAAATGGTCAACTTTGAGGGACCTTTTTGCAAACTTGGATGGGCAAAATTGCAAAATCCGGTTGAGATCCTAAACTACTATACATGAGCTTGCTAATTTATCAAAAATTGCTGCCAAATTCATGGATTAAAGCACCTAAACCAGCTGCCAAATGCCAGTCCTCAAGTTGGTCTGAAGTTGGAGCTGCTAAGTAAGCAACTTGGTGGCCCCACCATATCCTCCTTAGCTGTCCAACCGGCTTGATCTTTGTACGTGATAAAAGACCAAAATGAGTAGTGCAACTGGACGGAAATTTGTTAGGGATAAGTTGCTGAAAGCACGGGAAAGTCGCAGCAAAATCGGCACACTCAACATCTGCCAAATTTGAAAAATTTTGACTAAGTCAGAAAGTGGGTGGACTACTTAGTTAGTAGGCTTGGCAAGAGGGCAAAAAGCGCGTGAAGAGATTGCTTGATGCAATGGATAAGATCTATGAAGCATGCTCGTTTGAGGGAGAGGAGGCAGAAGACAAGAAACACGAGAGGGAGCTCGCGATCGTGCTTAAAACAACCCCTCAGAAGCAACTCTAGAAAAAGCAAAAAACCTAGAAACTCCGTCAACCCTTAGAGAGAGAAGTGAATTTTTCATAGACTTAGATTCAAAAATAGCCAAAACCTTCAACTAGAGAGTGAAACTTCATTCAAATATCTTTCCAACCATAGGTCACACGTCTAAAATGAAGATCAGGAAGACCTCCTAAAGCCCCCCCAAATAGATACCCTCCTAGCGGGGCCAAGGGAGTCCTAAGATTTTTTTAAGTGTTGAGCCTGATTGGCCACGAGCGAGGAAAAGCGTGTGTTTTTGAGAAAAAGGGAGAGACAAATGAGGAAATCCATGAGTTACAAGCCAAACTATAATACATATAGTGTGGGTTGGCTTTGATTTTTCCAACAAAAGAGGTTAAAAACTTTTACCAAGCACACTGCTTTTTCATACTCTTAGTTTTTAATTTTTGTTGTCTGAGGAATTGGCTTTGGCAAGTTCAAGCAAAACATTGCTATTAGATTCTAGAGTCTTCATCTTTAGTGAGTGCTCTAGGTTATGCTACTTGAATGTCAATAATTCCTGCTTTACCTCAATGTGAGAGTGAAATTACAAACTCAATTGGGCTGTACAATGAATACAAGTGTACAGAGAAAGAATTGATTTTCGTCATTCTAAGGCACTTAAATCATCGTGAGTGTTTGATATGCAATAAAGACAACCAAAGATTGATGCAAGTGTGAACAAGAAAATTTCTATTCCATTTCTCACCTTGTGATGCCGCCTTGCCTCCGATTTGCCCTAGTGTGAGATGGTTCTTGACAGGGGTATGAAAGAAACTTCACAAGTGTATGGAACTCAAAGGGGGTAAGCCATCATCATTCTAAACCTGTAGTGTTTAAGGAAGAGAAATGAAATGCCTTTCATTACTTTGGTTATTGTACCATTTGCGAGAGAACCCTTTACCTTGCAGACATGGAATTTTCTGCACTCATCTCATAAGGGTATAAATATGGGATTGCGTGCAGGATATGATTTGCCTTTCATTATCCTGATGCACATCATCCAACATGTTCAATCAATCTTATATCCTTCATTCAGCTATCTATTTTGACAATCCTCAGTGAAATTAATGATCTAGACAAACAAAAACATTATGCATAATCCGTTTTGAAAAGGCATGTGGCATTTTAAACATGTGGAGTTTGTAATCCTAGTACAAACAAATAATTAATTTTACTAAAAAAACTTGACTAACAACATTAGAGGCATTTATTTAACAAAATTGTATTTACAAATATGCTAAATTTTGAACATCAAAGGGGTTATTCACAAATGGGTGTCCATGGGCTGTCCTTATTCAATAGGGATATGACACATGAATGATTAGTCGAGGTTGGGAATCTTATCATTGATTTGACGGGCATCTCTACTTTTGCCCCTACAGGAGGGAATATGCAAAAATGGATCAATCATTAGGGCCAAAATCAAATGTGAATTGAGGCCAAAAGGATTTCTGTCATTTGCTTTGGCAATATTTGAGACGCCATTTTGCTTGGGAGAGTTTATCAGAGTCTGACATGCCTCTCATTGATTTGTTATCCGTACTTATGGTAGTCAGGTAATCCTACAACAGATAAGAGGGAACATGTTAGTCACGAACTCTTTCAGGAGTCGAACAACTAGAGACGATGCAACATTACCCTTCATTGGTTTGCAGATAATTAAATAGATCTGAAGCACAAGAAGGATATGAAGTCCTACATTTTCGTTTCGTTAGGTCAACTACTCTCCCGTTTTTACAGATGCAAGAGATGCAAATATTTTTTTATTATTTTTTATATATATAGCGATTAGTTGCCACTTCTAAGGATTGAACCTCAAACACCTCTGAACCATTTCAATCCCCACACCACCAGACCATAGCATTGGTAGTGTTCATGGAGCGCTTATTTTTCCATTTAACTGAATTGGCTCCTGAATGATACATCATTTTACACTAAATTAGGTGAATTCGATACGGGTCACTTCCATGTACTAGCTTGGCCAATATTGATTTGCCCAAATTAACCATTGAGTTTAGTTCTTGAATCCTGATGCTTCCTATTAATAGGGAAAAATATGTTAAAAGCAAATTTAGAGAGGGGGAGTATTGGAAACGATACCAAATTACCCTTCCCTAGAGTTTGTATTTGATAACTCCTAGGGATATTTGAATATTGATGACAACCTTTTTGTCTTGACGCAGTTCAACATCTCTTTTGATTGACCCTTCTCATTCAAGGCCATGTTATGCATGATTGATGGTCATTGATTCATCTTCAACGCCTTCCTTTTATGGAATTTTTCTTCTATCTTCGATCGTATGAACATTAGCATTATTGGGCAAAGTCATGTATCTCAAGCTTTCATGGAATCTGAGATGGACAATCAAAATTTCCAATTTTCTAATGGCAATCATTTCTTCGGAGAGTATGCATCTAGGACATGAAGTGAGGTTTCTAGATTCTAAAGTCATAATCTAGAATAAGGGGCTAGAGGTCGCTTCGACTATTTGGATTTTCTCCTTGTTGACAGTAGCCAATTCAAAGGAAGAGAAAGAATTCATTCCTCGTATTTCTAGGCTTGTTGAAGTTGAATATCCCATCAATGGGACTGCAATGTTTGGTTGCTTGGGCACGTTGTGCGAAGAAGATATTGCTCAAACTTGAGACATAGTTGGGTAGGTGCAAGGTGGAGTGTATAGAGCCCTAGGGACAGTTTGCAAAAATGGAAGGCTATGAGCAGCATGAAGGAGGCTACCCTACCCTAAGTTACCATGGTATGCATGCTTTGAGTTTAACCATATGCCTGTACCTATTACGTCCTATCTTTCATTTCCTGTAAATAAAAGAGAGAGGATGTCATTTCTAAAATTATGTTCAAGGAATAAGACACACCCTTTTTTGAAATGGGATGATCCTTTCTACTTACCCTTGCTTTCTTGAAAGAGTGTTTTTGAATTTGGCAAGTTCACATGACATGTCATTTTTCTAATGCCCCCTGTCATGTTAAGTCGAAGGGGATGATACTCTTAGACACGAAGTGAGTAAGTTAGAAAAATAAACAAGATTAAATTTAATATCTCATTTTGACAAAAGCCTTTGATAATGAAATATTTTTTGTTTTCATAAGTATATATTTGGGGGGGATGAAGACTAAGGAAGCCTAGCCCTCAATATTCTTCTTGGATGATATTTTCTTTTCATGGTTGAATAGCATCACTAGGCCAGTTTGGAATACCACCTCATGTTCTCAAAATGAAATATTAGAACTGTACATTTTGAGTGAAATTAAATTACTAGAACGGAAAATGCAATAGTAACACACTAGACAGGATAGAGAACATGAGATTATAACAACCAAATCCCATGAAAACTCCTATGAAAATGAGCACCTTGATAGTGTTGGTCTTGAAATCAAGCACCTTTAAGTTCTTCGCCCTTAGTAGATTCGAAGTATTCGCATGAGAGGATCACTTCATTGAAGCTACAAAACTGCAATATATGTAACCAAAAGCGATGCTTGTGGAGTAAGGCCTTTATGAATAGCTTTATCATTTCTTCTTCGGCCAATTGAGGATTGGTTTGCTTCACGAAAGCCTCCCACCTTTCTTTATATGCTCGGAAATCCTCCATTGGTCTTCTTCTTATGCAAACCAAATCCTCGCAAGGCAGTATAGTTCCAATTTGGTTTTGGTATTGGTGCAAGATTGCAGAAGATAGCTCATTCCAATCCCTCATGAAGTAGATCCTTGCCATGAAGAACCATTGCAATGCGGGCCCTATGAAACTTTCTTGGAAGGCTTGAATTATGAATGGCGTCCAGTTGCAATGCCGACTCATTTTAGCGTGGAAGGATTACAAGTGGGTCATGGGATAAGTCATGCTGTTATACTTGCGGAGATTAGGTATTTCTTTGGGAGTCGTAGTCTTGTGGAGGCAAGATGGACTCGATGTGTCTTGATTAGGCCAATGGTTATCCCATTGCATATTTATTATGATGGTGAATTCTACTACTTCAGGAAAGATGGATTCTACCAAGATCATCTCATTGCCTTCTTCTAGGTCGAAATTTCCAACCGAGGATGAGGTGTTTACGTCATCCTCATGGTTAGGTGAGAAGTTTAGCAACTCATTGGGAGATAAGCTATGAAGAATGAATGTTCCTCCTTCTAATAGGCTTTGGACCCTGTGCATGGGTGGGAGTTGGTCGTTTGATGAATTGCTGACTTCATCTGTATAATACTAGTAGCTTTCAGGATTGTACCCTAAGAGATGTTCGAAGTCTTAGTGTGGCGGCTCATTGGCTATCAGGTTTTGCCTACATTCAATGGCCAGCATTCACTCGAATTACTTAGGCTTTCTTTTCTTGACTCCTAGTCTTAACCTTTTGAGTAAAGCCTTTCATTTTGCCAGCTGGACTTTATCAAGGGAACTGGGAGATGGTGGAGCTTTGCTCCCTAGGTTGATGGGGGTTGACATTCTTTAGACCCTAGCTCTTGCAGTAAGCCTAGGAAGATGCCTTGCCGTGCTTTGGTTCTGAATAGGTTTTATGGTGTTAACTTCGTTTGCTGGCTTCTTGCCTTTCCTAGTGGGAAGCTTCTTAGTAATAGGATACTGCTTAGTTGTCCTTTTATCATGCAAGGCTACATCGATATTTTCTTTAGTGGGTTGTAGGTTAGACTAAGCGGTTGGGCTGCTCCCTGACATGGCATGTGTTCATAAGAACATATTATCCTTCATCTCTGCGACTATTAGCTTTTCGTGAGGTGGGGCGATGTCAGTGTCGGTGTTAGTGCTATATTCTTATCATAAAGCATCAGTCAGCTCCTCCCAAGTCTTAAGGAGACTAATCCTCCTTACAATGTACCACCACATGGCGAGGCCAGTCAGGTTTGATTGGTACGATTAAATCATCCTTCGAACTAGGTAGCCCTGTAAATAGGCTAATGAGTAAGAGGTATTGGCGTATTCTTCACATTCATGTACTTTGAGCTCTTCTAGGAATTTAACATTGGCATAATTAGATAGATCAATGGGATTTTTCTCCTGTAGCTGGCTTAACTTCTTCATGATCCTTGCAAACTATTTGTCCTATTTGTTATCCCTTGGCAAATTCACAGGTGTCATGAGCGTGTTTATACGAGGTTGGGCTTGGCTTGAGTGGACTCCATTCGCCTTAAGAGTTGTCGAAGAATAATGGACATTTGTCCTACGCCATCTTTGATATTAGTGAGGCGATTTTGTACATTATTTTGATCAAGCACTATTGCTTGAGGCCATTCACGAGTGACTAGTGGTTAGCGACTCATAATTACCTGTTGTCACAAAAACAATGAGTGAGAACAAGAGTAAATAAAGATTGACCCATGGCAATGGTCCAACTATTTTTATTTATCGAAAGATGATTTCATAGACAACATACTTCTGACATCTAAACTTGAAATTAAAATGGCGGAACAAAATACTAGGTATTAAATAGAAGTCCCTAAACAATGGGACTAAGGCAAAAATTTCACAATATTAACACTAGGGAGCCTTTTCTTGTGAAGATGTTTGCTTCCATGGATTGGCTTTCAGACGTGTACCAAACTTACTCTTAAATCCCTTTGCATATGCTCTGCTTGCTTGTGTTGACTGATTTTGCCAGTCGAGTCATGGACCGATGGCTGTAGTCTTGTTGGGATACGATGATTGCGGATGTAGGACTTAGAAGCGTGATAGGCCTTTTCCTGCCCCTCAAGCCCTTCGAGTAACATGATCCTTTTGAAATGGCACTTGTTCCATGTTTCCTCGATAATGGAAATCTCAAATGCATAGTCACGACTTTGATAGGTGAAAAAGAGTGGATAGATCTTTGTTTTGAAAGGCGGTGGGATCTTTTAAAGGGCTCCGTATTGTCATGCCACCCTATATGGGTAATAAGGAGTGGCGCCATTGAGGACGAGCAACAAGATTGGATTGCAACGTTTGCAAACAGAGCAAGCTCTCTTTTCATGGAACTAACCAGCACACCATAGGAATTCCTCATGAGCAAGGTCTCTTTCAGAAATTTATTCAATTAAAACAGCTTTAGTTGGGAATGTATGGTCCTAGAACCACAAATTTCTATAATAGATTTTCGAAATTATTTATTTCAGACAATTACATGAGACATTGAAATTTGCTTAGGTGAGAAAAGATCCAAACCTATAAAATTTCCGAGGAGGCCCACATTATTTTTTCCATGTTTTCTTTAAAACGATTAAGGGATAAGAATGTTTTGGCTAAAATCATAGTACCATAATTTTGGTCCCTTAATACTTGATCAACCACCCATGCCATCGAGGGACTTATGGCATTTTTTTGATGGGGGAAAATAATGAACCTGAAAAAGGCTAGGAGGAAGATCTCATTTTTTGGGGTCATGGGCTGATTTTCAAAACAAGAAGTCAAAAACGATAGTGGGCAGGTCTTATGATTAGTTTCAAGAATTTGCCTCATAACATGAACTTCAGTTCTTAAAAGTCGTGCTAACCAACATAGCGGGTTAATGCCTATTGGTGACCTAACAAGCTTATTCTCGAGAGGCATTCCAAAAATGATGTTGTATTCCTTTAGAGTTGGGGTTAGTTCGAACCCACCAAACATAAAAGTGGACGTCCTAAGGCAATAAAAATGTGCTATCCCCAGTAGGACTTTAGGATGAACAGGGATTTGGAACAATGATAGGAGATGACTGACTTTGCCTTTCATGCGTTCTTGGGCAAATTGGTCCAATTGACCCCACTATCTGAAGAGCTCTGCTTTGGGGGTTGGATGTGGCATCCGGGAATTTCAACCCGAAATATTGATTTTGAGGGAAACAATATTTGTCTTTGAATGGCCATAGGGACAATTACATCATCGGCCACGATATTTTATCTCTTGGACCAAACCCCTTATGAAAATGTTAATTGATTATGAGAATGTTAATTGATTTCTATAAATAAAAATGAAAATCAAATGCCCTAAAGTGGTGTAGGAATTACGGACTTATAATTGATATTTTTCCTATGGGCTATTTAAATTGGACAAAGGACAATTTGATAAAGAAGACTTTGTTCTTGACTATGCACTTTATAGATTTGATTTTATGGATTAATGTCACAAAGTCTTTTGGCCATTTTATTATGCAATTAGGTATTTATTTAAATAAGGATTAAGATGTATTATTAAATATAAACTTGGGCCATTTAAGTTTGGACCTTAAGCCCAAGTGAGATGGGCTAAAGTGGGCCATAAGCCTGGCCCATTGTCAACGCATGGAGGGAGGAGTGAGGAGCCGCATGACCTCCAAGTGTCTTCGGCAAAGGAGACACTTGTCTCCTTCTTAGGGACAAGTGTCCCCCATGCAATTTCAGAATGCATGCAAATATATATACAACCAAAAAGAGAGAGAGAGAGAGAGGGAGTGGCTGGTTTTGAGAGAGTGAGAGAGAGAGAGAGAGAGTTGCGAGAGAGAGGAACCGAGAGGGAGGAGAGGAAGGAGCTCGCCGTTCGTCTGCCCGCACGCCGTCCGTCCGTCACGGGTGTGCCATTCGTGTGCCGCTGTCCGCTTGGTTCTAGAGGCAAGTTGGGATTGATTTCCACTCTTGCATGTGTGTCTTGCTTGTGTGATTTGTTGGTGGTAGATTTTGGATGTTAGGGTAGGCAAAACCGAAGCTAGAATGTGACTTGTTCTTGAGAATGCTTGCTGATTTCGTGTGAACCGCCTGACCCAGAATTTTGTGAAGACTTGCATGCATGTTTCGAGTTGGATTTTGACCTTGATTTCTTCATGAAAGTTGTAGCCAACATCTTAAAATACAACATATTAAAATTTGGAACAAAATGATGGAGATTTATGGGGTCAAACCCTCATCCTACGAAGACACCAGATCTGGAACCGTTTTGCTGACCTTTTGGTAGATTTGTGGTTGCATGTCGGTTTTTACCAAGAATCTCTCTTGGACTTCCGCATGAAAATTGTATAGAACATCCTAAAAATTGACATACTCAAATTTGAAGTAAAATGAGCAAGTGTAGCCTAGTGAATTGACTTACTTTTGAAGACGGTTAATCTGGAAACACGGTACTGGACACCCGAGAATTCTTGGACTCATATGGTGACTATTCTTTGGAAATTTGACTTAGTTTCCTTAATAAAAATTGTAAGGGACATCTTGAAGTAAAACATATCCAAATTTCAGAGGAAACGAAGAAGAATAAAGGGGTGAAAACTCGATATTTCAGAGATGACTACACTGGACGTTTCGGTGCGAGAACCAGGAGCTTCGTACGCTTATAGAAAATTATCTAGAATGAATATGGCCTAGAAGTCTTCATGAAAAATCTACTTTAATGTCTTAACTATAACCTGGTAAAATTTCATAATTTTCAGAGGTCGTTCGGATATTTTAATCGAATTATTTCAAAAACTGCACATTCTGTTTTAATTTGCATGCTGAAATCGTGTGGATTATATCTTCTTGTGTGGAACTCTATTGAGCATGTGTTTCGCATGAAATTACTATCTTATTGTCTTGTCTATCACGTGCCTTGATTTAATGATTTTTGAGAAGCATATGGATATTTAATTTGAATATTTTCTAAAATGGGTACATGCTGGAATTTTGTAAAAGGCATGAAATATTGACCATTTTAAATTGCATGGACTCCATGAATTGTATTGTTATGGATGATGGCATCTTGCTGCATGTATGATGATGATTTGAGGTGCATGTATGAATTCAATGATGAATATGATATTGATTGCCATCACATCACATGCCATGTTAAATTGAATTATAATTGAAGATGTGAATTAAGATAAATGAGGAAGCTGTCGGAGGTGAGCCGACAATGCCCCTGGAGTGTTGGGATGCCTGGCTAGAAGGGTAAAGGCTGGATGCCTGGTTGTATCGTGGATACATGCCCGGAGGGTCCTTGGGAGTTTCGAGATGCCCGGAGAGTGGGGAGCCGGAAGCTCGACAGGTATTGTGCCGAGGGATACCTCGCGATGCCAGTTGGGGTGGGAGATGCCTAGCTAGAAGGATAAAGGCCGGATGCCCGGTTGTATCTTGGATACATGCCCGGAGGGTCCTCGTGATGCCAGTTGGGGTATGAGATGCCTGGAAATGTGGGGGTGCCGGATGCCCGGTTGTATCTTGGATATATGCCCGGAGGGTTCTTGCGATGCCAGGATTGGGCGCGAGTGATGAATGTGGGATGCAAACATTGGTCTCAGGAAAGAGAAATGTGGCGGTCCAATATGAAAAGATGAAATTGAGAAATTGAAATTGAAATATGCATGATTATATATGCATGACATGATGATAAGTGCGTGGATGCATGGTAATGATGATGGTACATGGGACATGATGATGATGTTACATGAATGGATGCATGACATGATGATGGTACGTGTGATATGATGATGATGTTACATGCATGGATGCATGGTAATGATGATGGTACATGTGATATAATAATGATGTTACATGCATGGATGCATGGCAATGATGATGGTACATGAAATAATGATGATGTTACATGCATGGATGCATGGCAATGCTGATGGTACGTGTGATACGATGATGATGTTATATGCATGGATGCATGGTAAGGATGATGCCATATGTGACATGATGATGGTAAGTGTATGATATGATGGTGATGTCTATATGATGATGATGGTACATGAGGTATGATGACATGTGCATGATGCCATGGTATGTTGTGTATGCTTGTATGACATGTGATGTTATGATTATGATGATTGCATGGCATGATGTATTGAGTGGTTTATTGGTCCTTTACTTGCTGAGTGGTTGTACTCACTCCTTCGGGGACCAACATTTCAGATTAGTAGATGAATTGAGCGGTTCGATATGATCGTGAGGAGGAGGATAGCAAAGGAAGGAGCTTTTAGACTCCGACACTGACCGATGGACTTTAAGCGTATGACTGTTGGAGGAGATGTCGGTCATCTTTTGAAGTATAGCCTAGTATAGAAAACTATGGCATTTTGATGTACCGATGAATGATGTCCATATGGTTTAAGTAAATAAAAGTGTGTGGCTTTTACCTATAAATGTTTAGTTGGTGTGCATCGTTTTTTAGAATATAGGGAAGGGAGTTTGTTGGATGTGCTTCCGTATATGAATTGCGCAAGGGACCTATCAAAAAAATGTAAACCTCCAGGTTGTATGGACCCGTTACAATTAAAATGGTATCAGAGTAACATGTTATTAGGAAAAGTGAATGGTAAGCGAACTGTGGTGACCCTAATCGGATTGGGGGCCGTCGAGGGGTGCCACATTGGAATAAACTGGATATTGTCTCCTCCCATCACATATAAACTAGGATCCAAAAAAACCTACCTAAATTGCCATGGGCCAATGAAAAAGACTGAGTAAAAACAGATAAAGAAATCACTTTGCTTTTAAAGAAAATGGCAAGCACACATACATGCTACTAAGAAGGTTTAGAGAAATTAAGAGGGTGTCTGCCTATCGTAGTTACACATTGGTATCATACCCTCTTAACCTAGCCTTTACCTAAAGAAATTTGTGGAAAAGAAAGGCAACGTCTACATCACAGTCTTGCGTTCAAGATCGTATTTGTTTTAACGCCATCCTAAATATCCTATGTCGGCACAGGTTTGGCGACCGGATTGCGTGTGCCACATGTAGTGCTAAAAACATTAAAACATGCATGATAGTTTATAATCACAAAACATTTATTTTAACAAAATTAAAATTAATCTCTAAGCTACTAACTTGCATAAAAAAGAAAAAAAAAAACCAAAGTTAGTGAAGTGTTTAAACAAGATAAAGAACGGCCTAAGTCCACAAAAAGTTTCCAATGGAGTCGCCAAGCTGTCACAACTTCCTTTTTAACGCTCAATACGCACGGGCGCCTATGGAGGCTAATGGTTGGCTAAGTCTATTAGGCTTAGCCCAAGCTCTCCCAAGCCCACCAATTCATGACTTATGGTCTAAGTTTTTAATTTCCAAGTTAATTTTAGATAGGAGTCACCACTAAACAATTTGTGGTGGGTTGATTAAAAACCTAAGCGAAATATTGGAAGAAATATTTTACTCCTACGCAACTAGAGAAACTAGAATCGGGGACTTGATTACACTAGTTAATCACTAATGCCCTTTCACTACCTAATCTTATTTAAACTCTAAGGCCTTTTGGATTTTCAGGGGATTTTCCATGCATTTGTAGAGGAAAAACATATTTTTTGATCTTTTTCTATTTTTTGAACATAAAAGGTATTTTTTTTTGGGTTTTTTTTATCTTTTTTCAAAAATATAAATCTTTTTTTTAGTTTTTTGATTTTTTTGGGAAAACATATATATTTTTATTTTTTATTAAAATATTATTTTTTATTATAACATAAAAATGACATGGGTCGGACTTGCGTGTTGGGATCGACCCAGTTCGTTGGCGATTGGCTTGGATGGGCCCGAAGCACAGGCCCAGCCCGTAGCTTCCTTTACCTATTAAAAAAAAAAACACTCTAGGCCCATTTAGACAAAATTGGGCCCATTTTTAATTAAAAGGAAATACCCAACCTGAGTTTTAAACTAACCAAAACCCAGCCCGCTATAACTAAACCCTAGAGTCAATTGGGTCATGCGCCCAACCCAGCTGACTCGCTTTTGTAGCTGTCATTGCCATCGTGTGACTCGGCGGTCACAATAGATGATGTCGCCCATCCTTGCCCCATCGTCCAACTCGCCAACGCCACACCGGCCTACCCTGATCAATGACTCGACCTTCGTGCAACCTGGCACCATTGCTGACCATTGCCACTGGTCACTGAATCTTTGGCCGCGGCCACCAAGCGAAGGGATTCCACAACCCTTCTCTCTCTCTCTCTCTCTCTCTCTCTCTCTCTCTCTCTCTCTCTCTCTCTCTCTCGTTTTTTCTTTCCTTCTTCCTCTGGCTAGTTTAACGACTCACTAGAGGGAGAAAGAAAGAAAGAAAAAGATAAAGAAAAAAAAAGGGAAAAAATGAAATAATAAAAAATTGACACTTCAGTGCCAGCCGGCCAAAATTAGCCATATGGACTAAATTAGTATAAATGCAAAAAATTTATGATTGAATTGGCAAGAAAAAAAAAGGTTTAGAACTAAATTTAAAAAGTTGCAATAGGTTTATTATATTTTGGTAAAACTAAGGATAAAATAAGAGTACAAGGGAGAAGGAAAATATTTATTTTTCATTGCATGAATCGCTCCAAATCCCTCCATTCAAACAAATATGAGGGATTCAAAAATATGTGCAAAATTAGCTCCTTTAATTCCTTTAATTCTTTATTTTCTATTCCTTTCATCTCTTATCTCCATTTATATAACAAAATGTTTTCGAGATCAATTCTCTTCTCTCATGGTTCTTTCTATTAGTGCGAAGTTCCTTTTACTTACTATAAAGGAAATTTCCACTAGCAATGAACTTGACATAAATTTTATTTTACAAGTGGATCCTTATATTTTAGTGAGCTTATTATTATAAATTGCGTTGTCGCCATGCCATCTCTCTCGGTGGGAAAGGTAGGTGGATTTGCCATTTGTGATCCTTAAGATCATTCATATACTTAAATGAATATACAAGGATAAAGGAACCCAATTGTAAAGCTTTTGCACCCAAAAAAAAAAAAAAAAGGAAGCAAATTTTATAAGATCTCTCGATCATTATTGAGCTTATTATTCACCCAACAATGATCACATCGCCATCCCTACTAATGTTCTTTAAGATCAATGTGAATCCCAAGTTCCATTAGAGACCTTCCACTGTCGTCCTCGTTCTACTTTGCTAAGCGTCAAGTCTGCCAACTTAAAAGCCTTCCATTTATCTGAGCAATCGATCATAATTTCTATTTCATGGCAAGTTATTTGCTATTGATTACAGGTTTTGACCCCAATCATTTTTTTTTTTGAGCAAGTTAGTCCATGATATTTTTGTAAGTAGTGACTGAACATCATACTTTATTGCTAAGAACTACGTCATCAATTAGTAATTCCCACTATTGTTGAATCTATGTATGAAAAGTGTCCGACAAGCGCACGCGCTCACAGCTCTTGCTCAGCTCGAGAGGAAGGTCGAGTGGGTACATCAAAAAGAAAAGCTAGGACTCAGCCACGCCCAGCCAAAACCCCCAAAAAGAACCCTCGACTCGCTACAACTCACGTGCAAGATCCCCATCATCGGTGTCGGCTAACTATCCCCAAAAATCCAACTCCTACTCGTCACGCATGGGCCCTCAAACCCAACCTCGTGCATCAGGCGGTGGTGGTGGCAACATCCCACGCATCACACTGTCGCGACGAATGTGGACGGATATGAACTCCTAGACAACAAGGTCCCCAGCCAGGCTTAAATCATACATGACTAAACAGCGCACTCGAATATACGTCAATCCAGAAACAGAGGGACAACCAAACTCCTCGCACTCGACCTCTACATCGGATGGTAGTCCATAAAACACACCCCGCGTGATAGCAGGGAGTGGCATGTTGCTAATCTGAAATGTTGGTCCCTAAAGGGGTGAGTACAACCACTCAACAGGTAAAAGAATCCAATAACCACTCAATGCATCATACAGTACAATCACAACATCATACATGTTAATCACGCATCCATGCGTACTTACCTTGATGCCATGCATATACCATCATGCATCATCATCACAATCATAACACATACATGTTGTCATCTCATAGGTTATCGTCATCATATCGTATCATACATCATATCATCATGTCATACTCATATCATCGTCATCATGACATCATCATATCATACACATGTCATCGTCATCATACCATAGGTGATCATCATCATATCATACATCATCATCATGTCATACTCATATTATCGTCATCATGACATCATCATATCATACACATGTCATCATGCCATGGGTGATCATCATCATATCATACATGCATATCATCATGCCATGGGTGATCATCATCATATTATATCATATATATTTCAATTTCCACTTTTAACTTTCAATTCGATCACCACATCACCCTTCCTCGGATCACCAATTTCATCTCATACTTTACACTCGCACCCCATCCTGGCATTGCGAGAAAAACCTCCGGCATTTAGCCATTCAAGGCCACCGGGCATCAGACACCCCCACATTCCGAGCATCTCGCATCCCAACCGGCATCACGAGGCATCCCCTCGGGCAAAGACCTCCGAGGCTTCCGGCACCCAACCATTCCGGGCATCCTAATACTTCCAAGGCCATCCAACAATGTATCTCTATACATTCCGGGCATCCGGCACCCCCCATCCCGGGCATCCTGATACTCCTAGGGCATTATCATCCGCCACGACAATTTCCTCATTTTTCATTATTCATGTTCACCAATTTCAGTCTCAATTTAGCATGTCACATGATGTAATGGCAAACAATTCATTATCATGCATGCATCAAGACCTAATCATACATGCAACAAGGTACAATTATTCATAAAATATATGGAATTCATACTAATTAGAATAATCCATTTATCATACCCTTTTTAAATTTATTTAAATTCCAGCTTGTACCACTTTCAAAAATATTTAATTTAAATATTCATATGATTCTCAAAAATCATAAAAATTAAGGCAAGTGATAGACAAGACAATAGGATAACGATTTCATGCAAAATACATGGCCAAATAGAATTCCACATAAATTCATAATCCACACAAAACAGCATGTAATTTCGGATGAAATCATAATGCACAGTTTCCAAAATAATTTGATTAAAATACCCGAAAGACCTCCAAAAATTACGAAAATTTTACCAAGTTAGCCAAGACACTAAAGTGGGTTTTTCATGAAGACTTCCAAGTCAGATTCTTTTTAGATTATTTTCTACAGTCACACGAAGCTTCTGGATCTAACACCGAATCGTCCAGTGCATGTTTCTTCGAAATACTGAGTCTTCACCTACCTATTATTCTTCGTTTCCTCTGAAATTTGGATATGTTTTACTTCAAGATGTTCTCTACAATTTTCATGAAGAAATATAAGTCAAATATCCAGAGTATAGTCATCATATGGGTCCATGAAGTCTCGGGTGTCCTGTACCACATCTCCAGATTTACCGTCTTCAAGATTAAGTCGATTTACTAGGTTGTACTTGTTCATTTTACTATAAATATGAGTATTTGTAGTTTATGATGTCCCCTGCAACTTTCATGAAGAAATAGAAGAGATATTATTAGCACAAATCAACATGCAACCACAAATCCACCGAAAGGCCAGTGAAATCGTTACAGATCTGGTGTCTTCGTAGGATGAGAGTTTGACCCCTTAAATCTCCATCATTTTGTACTAAATTTTAGTATGTTGTAGTTTAAGATGTCCCCTACAACTTTCATGAAGAGATAAAAGTCAAAATCCAACTCAAAACATGCATGCAAGCCCTCACAATGTTCTGACTCAAACTGTTCATGCGAAAACAGCATGCATCTCAAGTGCCAAACACATTAGCTTCACTCCCATGCCTCCAAACATCCTAGATTTCGACCATACATGCCAAACATTGGTGCATGAGTAGAAAGTGGATTCCCAACTTGCCTCTAAACCGAACAAATGACGGCACACGGCGGCAAACGGGCGGCGCACGGGTGGACGGATGGCGTCTCCTTCCTCTCCCTCTCGGCTTCTCCTCTCTCGGCCACACTCTCTCCCTCTCTCTCGCACGGTTTCTCTCCCTCACTTGGCCAACTAGCTACCCGGCCATTCTCTATCCTCTTCTTCCCTTTTATTCCCCCATTTCCTCATCATTTGCAATCATTAGATTGCCTTTCAATTTGGCCAATGCATGCCATCCCTCTTGCCACTTGTTACAACACATGCATGGGCTTGGGCCTCCTTTGGGCCGGTCGACAGCCCCTCCATGGGCTCCTATTGGGCCGACTAGCTTGGCCCACTAAGGCTTAGGCCAATGGGCCTAAGGCCCAACCTAATTAAAAATTAAAATTTCCCTTTTTATACTTTCTTTTATAAATTTTAAATTTTAAATTCCACATGGCCAAAGTCTTGTGACATTTTATTTATAGGAATTTAATCCATAAAGTGCATGGCCAAGCATAGATTATTATCATTAATCTATCAAAATTGAAAATCTCATAAACACAAGCACAAATCACCTAATCTTAAAAGGAGATTAATGGCTAAAGCATAAACCATAGGTAATTTCATTACCTAATTACAAGCTTTAATATACCTTATAACTTGACTTGAATTTTGGGATGCCATAGAAAACCAATGGCTAAAGCATAAACCAAAGGTAATTTCATTACCTAATCATGGGCTTTAATTCATCTAGAGGTTCTCTTGAATTTTGGGTTGCCACAATTCTCCCCTCCTTAGAGAATTTCGTTCTCAAAATTAAACGTTACTCGTGTCATTTTGAAACAAGTAGGGGTACTTTTCTTTCATCTGATCTTCACTTTCCCATGTGGCTTCCTCCATATCATGATGTCGCCATAATACCTTAACTAGAGGAATCTCCTTGGTCCTAAGACTTTGTTCCTTTCGATCCAATATCTTCACAGGCTCTTCAATGTACCTCACTTTCTCGTCCACTTCAATGGCTTCATGATCGAGTATGTGACCAGGATCCGGCTGGTACTTACTTAACATCGATACATGAAACACATCATGCAAATTTCCCAACTTAGGAGGCAGCGCTAAATGATAAGCTACATCCCCTATCGTTTCAAGTATCTCAAAAGGTCCAACAAATCAAGGGCTTAACTTACCCTTCATTCCAAATCGAGATATTCCTTTCATTGGAGATACCTTAAGGAATACATGGTCTCCTACGCTAAACTCCAAAGACCTTCTACGCCTATTTGCATAGTCCTTCTGCCTACTCTGAGTTGTTTTAAGCCTTTTCCTGATAATTTCAACAGCTTCAGTGGTAACTTGTACCAGTTCAGGTCCTATCAATTTCCTTTCACCTACTTCATTCCAACAGACAGGAGTCCTACATCTCCTTCCATATAATGCTTCATAGGGAGCTATGCCTATACTTTTCTGAAAACTATTATTATAAGCAAACTCCACCAAATGCAGTCTTTCATCCCAATTTCCTTTGAAATCAATTACACAGGCCCTCAACATATCCTCTAATGTCTGGATTACTCTTTCTGTTTGTCCATTTGTCTGGGGATGAAAAGTAGTATTAAACTGGAGTTTAGTTCCTAATGCAATTTGAAAACTCCGCCAAAAGTTCGAAGTGAATCTCGAATTCTGATCTAAGGTAATAGTTACTGGAACACCATGTAAGCGTACCACTTGACTTACATATATGTCCGCATATTTGTCCATTAAGTAATCCATGTGAACCGCTAGGAAATGAACAGATTTAGTCAAACAATCTACTATAACCCAAATAGAGTCGTGACCACTTGACGTCCTTGGTAATCCTTGTATAAAGTCCATTGTTATATGCTCCCATTTCCATTATGGTATGTCTAATGGTCTCAAGAGTCCTGTAGGTTTACGATGTTCTGCTTTTACCTGCTGGCACGTCAAACATTGAGAAACGTGCTTAGCCGTATCTGCTTTCATACCATTCCACTAAAACTGCTGACGTAAGTTCCTGTACATCTTTGTACTACTCGGATGAATACTATAATTACTCTTATGTGCCTCTGACAGAATTTCCTTCTTTAATTCTTCGTTGTCGGGAACACAAAGTTGTCCCTGGCATCTTACTACTCCATCTTCAGAGACTTGAAATTCTAGTATTTTCCCTAAAGACACAGCGTCTTTCACTTTCATAATCTCTGGGTCAAATTTTTGTAAAGTCTTAACTTTCGGAATAATTTCGGGTTCAATTCTTAATGCACTAAGCATATTTGTAAGACAATCCATTTCCAATTTAAACTCCGAGTTCGCTACGGACTTTAACAAGCTCCATTCTGCCATCCTTAAACTAGCCATCTCCATGGCTAATTTACGACTAAGAGCATCAGCTACCTTATTTGCTTTCCCTGGATGGTATCATATCTCACAATCATAATCCTTTAATAACTCCATCCACCTCCTTTGTCTCATGTTCAACTCCTTTTGTGAGAACAGATATTTCAAGCTCTTATAATCAGTATAAATCTCAAAATTTTCCCCATATAAATAGTGTCTCCATATCTTCAAGGCAAACACTATAGCTGCTAGTTCTAAATCATGTGTGGGGTAGTTTAGTTCATGGGGTTTCAGTTGTCTAGACGCATAGGCTATGACCTTGCCATGTTGCATCAAAACACATCCCAGTTCTTTGTGAGATGCATCAGTATACATTGTAAAACCATCCGATCATATTGGTATAGTCAAGATTGGAGCCAAGGTCAATTTCCTTTTAAGCTCCTGGAAACTCCTCTCGCATTCCCCATTCCATTCAAATTTCACGTTCTTTTGAGTCAATTTAGTTAAAGGACCTGCCAATCATGAAGATCCTTCAATAAGCCTCTTATAATAACCAATCAGTCCTAAGAAATCCGTATTTCATTAGGTGTCGTTGGTCTTGGTCAATTTATTACCATCTCAACTTTTGCCGGGTCTACTACAATTCCTCGTCCTGATAAGGCTTAAATACCCTATTCATTAGATTCATAAATGCAGCCGGCACGTTAGTCAATCCAAATGGCATGACCAGGAACTCATAATGCCCATAACAAGTCCTGAACGCAGTCTTAGGAATGTCCTCTTTCTTAATTCTTAACTGATGGTATCCCGACCTTGAGTCAATCTTAGAGAAGACCGAACTTCCTTGGAGTTGGTTAAAAAGGTCATCAATTCTAGGCAAAGGATATTTATTTTTAATGGTCACATGATTCGATTGCCTATAGTCAATGCACAAGCGCATCGATTGTGGCATCCCAAAATTCAAAGTCAAATTATAAGGTGTGTTAAAGTCTCTAATTGGGTAATGAAATTGCCTATGGTTTAATGCTTTAGCCATTACTCTTTTAAGATTGGGTGATTTGTGCTTATGTTTATGAGATTTTAAATTAGATAGATTAATGATAATAATCTAAGTTTGGCCATGCACCTTATGAATTAAATAAAAATGTCACAAGACTTTGGCCATGTTGAAAATTTAAAATTTAAAATTTATAGAAGAAATTCAAAAAAATGGGGGGTAAACATTGATTGGGCCTTAGGCCCATTGGCCGAAGCCTTGATGGGCCAAGCTAGTCGGCCCAATTAGGCCCACTAAAGGGGGCTGTCGACCAGCCCAAAAGGAGGCCCAAGAGTGGTCAGATGGCCCAAGCCCAAGCCCATTATGCATGCAATGAGACAAGTGGCACAAAGGAGAATGCCATGCATTGGCTAATTTGGAGGCAAACAATGATTACTAATTATGAGGATTAAGGGGGAATAAAAGGGAAGAGAGAGAGAGGGGTGGCCGGTTACCCTATTCGGCCAAGAGAGTGAGAGAGAGAGAGAGATTTTGAGAGAGAGAGGGAGAGTGGCCGAGAGAGAGGAGGAGCCAAGGAGGAGCCGCCGTCCGACCGCCGTGTTCGCTGCCGTGTACCACCATTCGTGTGGTCTAGAGGCAAGTTGGGGGTCCTTTGCTGCTCTTGCATGTGTGTTTGTTACATGTATGTTTGATGTAGTGTCGAACTTGAGTGATTGGAAGAGGAAAACCGAAGTATGGATGGCTTGTTCTTGAGTGGTGTGGCTGTCTTCGCTTGAACAGTTTGAGTCAGAATGTTGTGTGAGCTTGCATGCATGTTTAGAGTCCGATTTTGGCTTTGATATCTTCATGAAAGTTGTATCTAACGTCTTAAAATACAACATAGTAAAATTTGGTGGAAAATGATGGAGATTTGATGGGCTAAACTCTCATCCTACGGAGACCTCAGATCTGGAACGATTTTACTGACCTCTTGTTGGATTCGTGGTTGCATGTTGGTTTGTGCTAAGAATCTCTCTTCGATTTATTCATGAAAGTTGTAGGGGACATCTTAAAATACAACATACTCAAATTTTAAGTCAAATGAACAAGTATAACCTAGTAAATCGACTAGATCTTGGAGACAGTAATTCTGGAGATGTATTACAGGACACCCGAGAAATTATGGACCTAAATGACGACTATACTCTGGTTATTTGACTTATATCTCTTCATGAAACTTGTAGAGGACATCATGATGTATAACATATCCAAATTTCAGAGGAAACGAAAGAGACTAGGTAGGTGAAAACTCAGTATTTCGGAGAAGCATGTACTGGACGATTCGGTGAAGGATCCAGAAGCTTCGTGAGACTGTAAAAATTAATCTAGAAAGAATATGTGGCATCCCGGAAATTCAAAGCCGAGCCTTAAGGTGTGTTAAATGTCTTTAATTAGGTGATAGAATTTTATGGCTTATGCTTTGGCCAATTTGTCTTTTAATTTGATGAATTTTGCTTGTGTTGTGGAAATTTAAATTTAAATGCTTGGCCATATGATTTAAATTTCAATAAATAAAATATCCCAAGGTTTTGGCCAAGATGAAATTTGAGTTTGGAAATATTAATTAAAAGGAATTCAAAAAAAAAAAAAGAGAGAAAAAGGGATAATTTTCGAAATGGGCCTTGGACCCATTAGCCTAGAGCTTGGTGGGCCAAGCTAGTCGGCCCATTGGGCCCAAGAAGGATTTTCGACCAGCCCAAGGGGGAGTGGCCGGTTGGGCCTAAGCCCAAGCCCAAGCCCAAATCAATTCAAAAATTAGTGTGACAAGTGGCATAAAGTAAAGAGCATGCATTGGCCATAGGTGTCGTGGATCAATCATTACCTATGATGAGCCTAGGGGAGTATAAAAAGAGAGAGGGAAGAGAGAGAGTGGCCGTTTTCTTCATTTTGGCCGAGAGAGTGAGCGAGAGAGAGCTTGAGCGGAGGAGAGGCCGAGAGGGAGGAGGTGGAGCCGAGAGTTGCCGCCGCCGTGTCTCGCCGTCGCCGCCTAGTCCGACCGTCCTACGCCGCCGTGTGTTGCTGTGTGTTCTTCTTTGAGGCAAGTGGGGGTTCCTTTACTTCTCTTGCACGTTGTTTGATGGTTGCATGTTCGGTTTGAGGGGTGATTTGGGCGAAATACCGAAGTAAGGGTTGCATGTGTTCATGTTATGTGGCTGTTTCCGTTCGGTTTGTGGTAGACAGTTTCTTATTCGGGCTTGCATGTGTATTTGGAGTGTGATTTTGGCCTCGGTGTCTTCATGAAAGTTGAAGCTAATATCTTGAGGTATGACATACTCGAATTTCATGGAAAACGATGGTGATATGTGGGGTCAAAAGCTTTGTTATACGGTGACCTCAGATCTGCGAATTTCCTACTGACCTTTTGTTGATTTCTTGGTTGCATGTCGATTTCTGTTGGAGATCTCACCTTGTTGTCTTCTTGAAAGTTTTAGGAAACACCCTAAGCTACAACATACTAAAAAATGAGGTAAAAATAACAAGTATAACTTGGTGAACCAGCTAGATCTTTGAGACGGATGGTTCTGTTGAAGTGAACCGAGACGCCCGAGACTTCATGGGTTAAAATGGTGACCAAAATCTGGGTATTTTACCTAGATCCCTTCATGAAAATTGTAAAGGACACATTGATATATAACATACTTGAATTTCAAGAGAAACGAAAGAGATTTGATGGGTCAAACCTAAGTTTTTCGGTGATGTACGTTCTGGACGAAACGGTAGAGGTTCCAGAAGCTTCGTGGAGTTATATAAATTAATCTATAAAGAATTTGGCTAAAAGTTCTTCATGAAAAATGCACGAAAATGTGTTGGCTACTGTGCTGTAAAATGTGGGAATTTTCGGAGGTCATATGAGTATTTTAATTGAATTAACTCGAAAACTGTGCAATCTGGCCGTGATCCGAATGTTGTGTGTGTTTTGTGGAAATTTGGGAAATTTTGTAAAATGCGAATTAGCCATGGATTTTATGTGAAATCTGATTCTAATTGTTTGTTTAAGGATTGATCGAAGATTATGATTTTTGGAAAATCATAAATATTAAATATAATATTTATTTATGAAAATAAATAAATATAATAATATAATAATAAAATAATAATATAATAATATAATAATAAAATAATAAAATAATAAAATAATAAAAGGTGGATTATTTTATTGGCCATGAGTCCTATGGAATTATGATGCATTGCTATATGACATTGATGCATGTATGATCATGAATTATGATGTATTGTTATATGGCACTGATGTATGAATGATCATGAATTATGATGCATTGCTATATGACATTGATGCATGTATGATCATGAATTATGATGTATTGTTATACGGCATTGATGTATGAATGATCATGAATTGTGATGCATGTATGTAAATCATATGCCATGAAATAACAAGATGAAAAGGATGATAAAAAGTGGAAAATGGTATGTGAGAATGAGGTTGTGGCGGAGGATGTTGTTTGGTGGCCTGGTGGCGTAATTCCAGAGATTCCCTGGGAGTTTCAGGATGCCCGGAATGTGGGGGGCCGGAAGCCCTGTCGGAGGTTTCTGCCCGAAGGGAGTGACTCGCGATGCCAGGATTAGGGTGCGAGATCCCCGGTTAGAAGGGTAAAGACCGGAAGTCCCTGTCGGAGGTTTCTGCCCGAAGGGAGGTTCCTCGTGATGCTAGTTGAGGTGCGAGATGCCCGGAATGTGGGGGGCCGGAAGCCCAGTGGCCATGAGATGGCTGGAATGCTGGGAACCCTGTCGGAGGTTTCTGCCCGAAGGGTGATGATCAAATTGATCATGGAATCCTGTCGGAGGTTTCTGCCCGAAGGATTGATAATGATACCCTGTCGGAGGTTTCTGCCCGAAGGGATGGTGATGATTTGAGAAAAGATAATGTGGGGATCAATTGATAAATAAAAATGGAAATTGATCTATGATGTAATATGCATTGTGATGCATGGCTAACGATGATGTGATATGCATGGTGATGCATGGCTAATGATGATATGATGTGGTATGCATGGTGATGCATGGTTAATGATGATGTGATATGCATGGTGATGCATGGTTAATGATGATGTGATATGCATGGTGATGCATGGCCAATGATGATATGATGTGATATGCATGGTGATGCATGGCTAATGATGATATGATGTGGTATGCATGGTGATGCATGGTTAATGATGATGTGATATGCATGGTGATGCATGGTTAATGATGATGTGATACGCATGGTGATGCATGGTAAATGATGATATGATGTGATATGCATGGTGATGCATGGTTAAAGATGATGTGATATGCATGGTGAGGCATGGTTAATGATGATATGATATGATATGCATGGTGATGCATGGTTAATGGTGATGTGATATGCTATGATGATGCATGAATACGCTTGACATCAAAAAGGTAAGTAATGCCTGCATTGTATGATGATATGCATGGTGCACTGAGTTGTTATTGGATTTCCCTATCTGCTGAGTGGTTGTACTCACCCCTTTTGGGGATAACATTTCAGATTAGCAAGTATGCCGCTACCTGCCGTCTCGCGTGGTACGTTTTATGGTCTACCGTCTGATGTAGAGGTCGAGTGCGCGGAGATAGACTGTCCCTCCGTTCCCGGATTGACTTTCATCCGAGTGCGATGTCTAGTGATGTACGATATAGGCCTGGCTGGGGGCCCTATCATTCAGGAGTTCATTTCTGTGCACGTTCGCCGAGATGGTGCTATGCGAGGGATGTTGCCGCCGCCACCACCTGATGCACCGGGTTGGGTGTGAGACTCACGCGTGACGAGTAGGAGCCGAGCTTTTTGATGTAGATAATCGACACCTTTGATGGGAGCTAGTGCGCTTGATGTAGAGGGTTGATAGTTTCTTTTTGAGATTTTAGGCAGGACATGGCAGAGTCCTCGCTTTTCTTGTTTTGTATCGACCCGAGAAAGGAGGAGTCCCATCTTAAAAGAATATGTAAATAAAGTGTCGATATTCGTATATAAAATCCTGATGTGTAGCTGGTGTGTAATTGTATCATGGGATAGAAGGGAGATGGATGACGATGTGAATTTTGCTTCCGCTATGAGTCGCGCATGGGACCGCTTTAAAAAAAAAAAAAATGCCTGTAATCTGGCAAGGCTTTATTTATTTCAAGAGATAGAGATGGTAAAAGATGTAACATCGGCACTGTTAACGACCTGCGAAGGGTTCGGGGTGTTACAGAATATTACTTGGAAGTTTTCATGAAAGATGTATGTAAATGTATTTTCTATAACTCGGTAAAATTTTGTAATTTTGGAGGTCGTATGGATATTTTAATCGAATTTCTTCGGAAACTGTGCATACTAATTTCATCCGAAAATTATATGTTGTTTTGTGTGATTTATGGAATTATGTGAAATTTTATTTGGCCATGTATTTTACATGAAATTATCATCCTAATGTCTTATTTATTACTTCCCTTAATTTTTATGATTTTTGAGATTATATAAATAATTAAATTTAATATTTTTGAAAATGACATAAGCTGGAATTTTAATAAATGGAAAAGGGCATGAAAAAAATGGATTATTTGGCCATAAATTCCATTAAATTTTATTTCATAAATAATTATATCATGTAGCATGTATGATGAGGTCTTGATGTATGCATGACATTGAATTGAGATCCACGTATGAATTCCATGCCGAATATGACTTGTTTGACATCACATCATATGCCATGCTAAATTGAGACCGAAATTGGTAAACATGGATAATGTTAAATGAGGAGATGGTTGTGGTGGAGGATGATGCCCGAAATCTATAGAGATACATTGCCGGATGGCCTTGGGAGATTCAAGATGCCCGGAATGTGGGGGTGCCGGAAACCCTGTCGGAGGTCTTTGCCTGAGGGGAATGCCTCGCGATGCCAGGATTGGGGTGCAGGATGCCCGGCCAGGGAGTGTAAATGCCGGAAGCCCTGTCGGAGGTCTTTGCCCGAGGGGAATGCCTCATGATGCCAGTTGGGATGCGAGATGCCCAAAATGTGGGGGGCCGGATGCCCGGTGGCTTGGAATGGTTGAATGCAGGAGGTTTTTCTCGCATGGGATGCGAGTGTAAAATATGAGATGAAATTGATGAATCGAGGAAGGGTGATGTGGCGATCAAATTGAAAAGTTAAAAGTGGAAATTGAACCATGCATGATATGATATGATGATGATGATGATCACCCATGGCATGATGATATGCATGATGATGATGATGATGATATGGCATGATGACATGTATGATATGAAGATGCCATGATGATGATGACATGTGTGATGTGATGATGTGATGATGATGACAATGATGATGATGATGATGATGATGATATATGACATGGCATGATGATATGTATGATGATGATGATGATATATGATATGGCATGATGACATGTATGATATGATGATGCCATGATGATGATGACATGTGTGATGTGATGATGTCATGATGATGATGATATATGATATGGCATGATGATATGTAGGATATGATGATGCCATGATGATGATGACATGTGTGCAATATAATAATGTCTTGATGACGACTATATGAGTATGACATGATGATACACATGTATGTGTTATGATTGTGATAATGATGCATGATAGTATGCGCATGGCTTTAAGGTAAGTAATGCCTGCAGTGCATGTATGACTTGTATGATACATTGAATGGTTATTGGATTCCTTTACCTGCTGAGTGGTTGTACTCATCCATTTTGGGGACCAACATTTTAGATTAGCAGCATGCCGCTTCCTGCCGTCGCACGGGGTGCATTTTACGGTTTACCATCCGACGTCGAGGTTGAGTGTGAGGAGTTCAGCTGTCCTTCTGTGCTTGGATTGACATATATTCGTGTGCGTTGTTTTGTCATGTACGACATAGGCCTGGCTAAGGGCTCGGTTGTCCAGGAGTTCGTCTCTGCCCATGTTCGTCGCGACGGGGTGATGAGAGGGATGTTGCCACCGCCACCGCCTGACGCATCGGATTGGGTGTGAGGCCCGTGCGTGACGAGTAGGAGCTAGTTTTTTTTTTTTTTTTGGATAGTTAGCCGACACTGATGATGGGGGTTGTGCACATGAGATGTAGAGGGTCGAGGGTTTTTTTTTTGGGGTTTTAGGCCGGACATGGCTGAGTCTTGGCTTTTCCTTTTTGATGTATCGACCCAAAGAAGTCCTATCTTGAAAATATATGTAAATAAAGTGTGGTGGCTTGTGTATAAAATCATGGTGATTAGTGGTGTGTATTTGTATCATGGTTGGTAGGGGGAGAGATGGTGATGTTTTATTTTGCTTCTGCTAATGAGTCGCACTAGGACCGCTTTTAAAAAAAAGAAATGCCTTTGGACTACGACACCTCTTATAAATATTATCAGAAAGGTAATAAGGAGTAACATTGGTGCTTGTAGCGACCTACGAAGGGTTCGGGGTGCTACATCGATCCATCTTTCCTTTTCACAAACAAAATTGATGCACCCCAAGGTGAAGCACTTGGCCTAATGAATCCCTTGTCAAGCAACTCTTGTAGTTGCACCTTCAATTCCTTTAATTTGACTAAGGCCATCCTATACGGGGCTTTAGTTATAGGTCCTGTTCCAGGCATTAATTCAATTTCAAACTCAACTTCTCACTCTGGTGGTAATCCAGGTAATTCCTCAGGAAATACATCTTGAAATTCATGAACTACTCGAACTTCATCAAGTTTAGGTTCTTCCCTAGCAAAATATTTAACCATAGCCAGGTATCCTTGACATCCCTTGTCAAGTAACGCACAGGCTTCTACTGCTGAAATAAGTGCTATAGGTAGGTGGGTCTAACCTCCTAAAAATTCACAACTAGACTGATCAGGTAAAACAAATTGGATCACTTTTCTATAACAATCCATTTTGGCCCGATACTTACAAAGCCAATCCATTCCTATGATAACTTTAAAATCATACATAACCATTACAACCAAGTCTATTTCCATATCCTTTCCTCTCATTCATATCTTACAATTTCCACACACCAGCGTAGACAATACCATATTCTTTAAAGGCGTGGAAACACAAAGAGGCATCTCAAGAGGCATAACTTCTATTTTACTCAAACACCCATATCTTTCAAACACAAATGAATGCGTTGCACCCGTATCAAACAATACATATGCTTTTTTTACCATTGATAAGGATTGTACCTGAGATGACATTTTTGGAAGCTTCCGCTTCCTCTTGGGTGACCGCATACACCCTTCCTTGTGCTGGTGGCCTCTGAGGATTCCTTTGTAAGTTTGATCTAACAGTACTCTGATATCCCTGTCGCACCGAGCCAACACTCATTTGTAACCTTTCTTGTCGGCAACTTCTCCTAAGGTGGTCCACTTGTCTACAACCAAAACATTTCAGTCATCCATTGCAAGGTCCTGGGCCATGTCGCCCATTACACCTTTGACAAACATCAGGTTGATAGGGTGTTGTCCCTACATTCAGGCCATTTCTTGCTCCCCCAAAATTTCCAAAATTACTCTTCTTTTTCACATTCCAAGTCTGACCTTGACCAGAATAGGGTCTCTTACCCCTTCTCACATCATTAAAGTTCAGCTGTTTCTTAAACTCCGATCGCTCTCTCAACAGTTCCTACTCCACTAACTGTGCCCTTTCATAAATCTCATGGTAATCCCTTATGTTCAAAGGCACTAGTTGCTTCATAATGTCAGTTCTCAACCCTTTCAGAAATCTCTTAGCCTTTTCCTCCTGATCCTCAATCAGTCTAGGAGCATATCTAGACAGTTCAGAAAATTTAGCCTCATATTGGTCCACTGTCAGCTCCTTTTGTTCTAACTAAACAAATTCTGAAATTTTCCTATCCTTAGCACAGTCAAAAAAATACTTTCTATTGAAAGCTCTCACAAACACTTCCTAGTTAACATCAGTGTCTTGTGGAAAGATTATGTCCTTTGAAGCTCTCCACCAAAACTTTGCATTTCCCTCCAGCTGGTACTCTGCCAAAGTTATTTTCTCAGCATCATTGTAGTCCAACAGCCGAATAATTTGTTCCATCCCATCAATCCATTGCTCTGCCTCCTCAGGACTCCCCATTCCATTGAACTTAGGTGGCTTCAGCTTCAGAAATTGCTCCACTAGTCCTTGAGTACGGCGTTTTGCTCCGGGCTATTGCTGTGCTTGTCTTTCCATCAGATTTCCAATATTAGCTAATGCTTGCAAGATATCTTCCATCCGGGGTTCAGCCCTTGCAGCAGAGGCCTCAGCCCTCGATGGATGAGCACTTCCAGCTCGTACCATGATTTCCCTGCAGTTTCCAAGCATTTGCCTCAGGAAATATCTATGACTCAATGTCTCCTTTCAAAATAACTACTACTACATAAGTAACATATACATGTTACTGGTACCTAAAAGCAACTCATAATAACTACTAGGGATCTACGAGTGATTACTCATCGCCCATTATTCAAAGTTAATCAATTATTCCGATTTATATCCTATGGTGTGCATTGTTATCATGTTCCTCAGTTTCCAAGCAAGGCTCCTTATCACTCCACCTATAACCATTGCTCTGATACTAAAACAACGCATGTGGCACCCCGCAGCGCCGAAGGTCACCACGTATTACCAAAGAAGTACCTTAGTTCCTAGGCATTTTTTTTTCTTATAACGGTCCCAGCGCATCTTATTTTATCAAGCATAATCAAGTCCTACCAATTCTCCCTCCAACAACTATGATACAATTGCACATCACTAAACATCATAAGAAAAAATAAAGCCAAGAAACTTTTATTTACATATTTTCATGATGGATTTTCTCGGGTCGGTACAACAAAAGAAAGGCCAGGACTTTTGACTACACTCGGCCATAACCCCAAAAAGAAACACCTCGACCCTCTATGACAATCATGCAAAATCCTCCATCAACTAGTGTCGGCTATTATCCAAAAAGTTGCAACTCCTACTCCTCACGCACGGGTCGTCAAACCCATCCCGGTGCATCAGGCGGTGGCGGCGGCAACATCCTTCGCATCACTCCGTCTCGACGAATGTGAACGGATATGAACTCCTGCATGACCGGGGCCCCAGCCAGGCCCACATCATACATCACTATCGCACGAACTCGAATGAACGTCAGACCAGGAATGGTGGGACAGTCGATCTCCACACACTCGACCTCCACATCTAAAGGAAGGCTGTAAAAAACGCCCCGCGTTACAGCAAGGAGCGGCATATTTCTAATCTGAAATGTTGGTCCCCGAAGGGGTAAGTACTATGACATCCCGATTTTCCAATTCTATTTTCAATAAATTGAGACGGGCATTTCGTTGGCACGAACATAGTTCCTTTCCTTGAGTTGGCCACCCATGTGAAAACTAGTCTATCAGGTGAAGCCGTTAAGAAATTCTAATGCATTAGACTCAAGAATTTGACCAGGAAGTGACCTTTCGACCGAGCTAATCTGCAAGGGTCATTACGGCACAAATAAAAATCGATTAGAGACCGGAGATAGGTTGACTCGACAGGAGCATGTGATCAAGTATGGGTGATTCCACCAAATCGCACAATTCTTGTCGATCGGCACTAGATCGACTTTCCTATCGATTGGGTACCCTGTGTTCGTATTTGAGACCTTAAGATTACCCCGACAACCGAAAGTCGCCAATGTTTCAAAGATGTACATTGTGGCTTAAGATGATCAATCACAGGTCAAATACACGAAAATTTTTGAAGGTTACCCGGTAGGTTGGGCCACGCTAGTATCGTGCCAAAGTGAAATTAACCGTGGAATGGAGATCGAATTCATAAATTAGAAGTCTGGGTATGTCACAAATCATTTTAAGAACATTGACTAATCTTCGGAAGATTTTTCATGCAAGCCAAGTCTTTCAACAAAATAATCAGAGAATGGCTAATTTGGCTCAAGAAATTAGTAAGCTCATCTTTGGTCGTGCTTTTGGGACTTAAGTTAGTTCTATGCACAAGTGAAGATGTGAATTGAAGTGTGATGACATTGAATTTATTTTATGGACTTCAATTTGATTCAATTGGAAGAGAATTGATGAGAATTGAAGAAATTGGATGTACAAGAATTAGACCCCGGCGGAAAATGGAATTGAACCAATTGGAATAAGGTTGTGGGAGTTTTGAGTGAGTGGAGTATGACATCATCCATGAGGTCATGGTGGGCCATTTTTGTGGGATTAAAGAAAAAAAGGAAAAGAAAAAGGAATGGTCCCATCTCTCTCTCTCTCTCTCCATCTTCATCTTCTTCCTCCATGTTTGAACCGTGCAAGGGGGAGGGGCGTGCGATGCAAGAAGGAGCTCGACCAGCAGCTCGCACGTCATTTGTTGCCGTTACTTGTCGCCGGAGCCGCTCGCCACCGCCATCACCACTTCCCCTCCGTCTTCCTCCTTTCCCTTGCCGTTCGATCGTCTATTCTCCTTCTTTGGTGTGCCTTGAAGGCTTCGAAACCCAGCAGCAAGCTAAAGTAGCCCCGTCCGAAGCCGCACACCGCTGGAGGAGCATTTGCCACCGCCCGTCGCCATCCTTGCGCGCCGTTGCTGCCACGCGCCTCTGCCTCCCTCACGCCGTCGTCCCTGCTCGCCCTCATCTCCAGCAGCTTTGCAGGCCAACCCAAGCCGCGGTTCAACCACCTCCGGCCACCGCGAGGCCCCGCCGATGGCTGCACGGCACCGCCGCAACTCCTTCGCCCATTTTCGACTCAAACCAGCGCCGGATCTACCCTTCCTCGGCGTCAAACCGCAATGGACAGCGGCTGAAAAAAATGGGTATGGAAGCCCGGTTTTGGCCTATTTTGGCCGCGTTCCCGAGGCCAGATGCTCGGCTCGCCTTGAGGAAAGTCGATCCTCACGTCGTCCCCGTCGTTTTGGTCCGCTCGGTTCGTTAATCCGGTGAGTTTAGCTCACTAAACCTTGCTTAGAGGGTTAATTATGCTTTAAGTGTGCTTAGTTTAAGTTAATTAAGCTTAGGTGGTTAATTTAATTTATTTAATTGTTAATTAGATTAAGAGGTTGGTTTAATTTAAAGTATGTTTAGTTAAGGTTAAATTGATGTTTATATTAGTATAATGGTGATTTGACATAAATGAATTACTTTTGGATTAAATAAATATTTCGAAATTTTTTAATAATTTAATAATATTTTATTATTCGAAATTATTAAAATACTATTATTTAATTAATTTTCCGAATAAATTTAATTATTTATTAAATTCCGATAATTTTGTCGGACCCTAAATTCTCAGAATTTCGTGCCGATCGCTGCTGTTTAGTCGGATTTTGAAATTGATGATTGGATATTATAAATTGAGTGTGGATCGTGAAAAATGTGGATATTATTATTTAATTAATTTTTGGAATAAATTTAATTATTTAATAAATTTCGAAAATTATTTTGGGACCTTATTCTCTCATAATTTCGTGCCAATCGCTGCTGTGTATTTAGAATTTGAATTTGATGATTGATTGTGGCAAATTGAGTGTTGATTGTGATAAATAGAGATTTTATTCATAAAAACCCAAGTGTCAAGTTTTGATGCAAAAATTGGATTTTAATGATTATATTAAATAGTGGGGTTTGAAAAAGTGAAATATTGGCTTTTTGATTCGAAATTAGCATGTCCCCACACACGTGAATAATTTCTGGAATATTTTTAATATGAAGAAAAATGACCAGAATCACTATTTTAAGTGGAAGCATTAATTGAAATATAAAGTGTCCTGGGGCCGAGTATGATTTGGCTATGTGATAATTAAGAGGAATCGTCTTGGGCTGTTAAGCCGGACTTACCACTATATGGGATGCCCACGCGGTGTTTGCGGGTCGCGGTAGATTATGGGCCCATGCTCCTTCGGGAATGCCGTCGACGTACTAACGAAGCCGCGCTCCATGGGGGGAGGCGATGCTTGGCTATATGCCAATAGATAACTGAACATCGAGTAGGCTATGCCCTTGTGTGGCAATGAATAACAATTGGAATGCATGTTGAGTGTTATTGATGTGTCGAATTATGGGACGGAATTGTGTAAGCATGGAATGGGACGTGTCATAATGATTTAGTCTTATAATCAGGACCCTCGCGATTGTTGGTTATGTGAAAGAGAATGCGTTCCGGTTGTTTAAGTTCATCTTACTATCTGTGATTGAGTGATTTGATTTGTGCTAACCTGCAGGAGGGAACTGAGGCGAGGTAAGTCTTCTGTGTGATGTGGTTAGGCCACCCGGGGTGTATTTTCTTTCTAATAGGGGTTTAAGGGGTTGAACTTGCTGAGACATCATCTCATCCTGGTTTGGGGATTAAAATTTCAGGTCTCTAGATGGCGGTCGTGGAGGACTCGAAGCCCTAAGTCTGGAAAGGTGGAGACTGAAGTATCGGTGAACGTGTCCTGCTAGTTGGTTTTAGGATAGTTCTCTTTTCGTCGAGCTAGTCTATTTTGTAGACAGTCCAGAGTTGTATTTAAACTTATGTGTTTGTAAATGAGTGTTTGGTATTGTGATTGATTGCCTGCTTTTCTATGCCAGGTTAAATGTTGTCTGGGATTTGTTTCGCTTCCGCATGTGTAAATAAATGATGGGTCGGCGACGTATCTTGGGATGTCGCATATTTGATCGACCGCAGTGGAATGTGCACGTGCTCGGGGTTCGAGGCGTGACAAGTACAGCCACTCAACAGCTAAAAGGACCCAATAAACCACTCAATGCATCACACAATACAATCATAACAATCATAGCATAACATATGACATTCATGCATCCATGCATAACCTACCTTGAAGCCATACATATGTCATCACCATACGTCCTCATGTAATCATCACCATCATGCCATACATGTACCATCATGCCATAGGTGCACATACATCCATGCACTCATCATCATGCACTCATGCATACATGTTGCCATACCATGCATCATTCAATTTTCAATTTCCCAATTTTATTCTTTCATTTTGGGCCACCACATTTCTCTTTCCCGGGACCAGTATTTGCGTCCCACATTTATCGCTTGCACCCCACCTGGCATCACGAGGAACCTCCTGCATACACCACTAGGCATCCAGCACCCCCACATTCTGGGCATCTCGCATCCCAACTGGTATCATGAGACATTCCCCGGGCACAAACCTCCGAGGCTTCCGGCACCCAACCATTCCGGGCATCTCGAAACTCCCGAGGCCATCCGGGCATGTATCTCAATACAATCCGGGCATCCAGCATCCCCCATCCCAGGCATCCTGACACCCCCAGGGCATTATCGGCCGCCTCCAACAATTTCCTCATTCATCATAATTCATATTTACCCATTTATGTCTCACAATCAACATGGCACATGATGTAATAGCAACAACATCAAATTCAACATTCGATTCTATATGCAATGCCAAATATCATCACATGCTCAGCAAGATTCAATCACCTCAATCAATATAATTAATAGGGCTCATCCAAAACAGAATAATCACAATTTCCAGCATTGAATTTCGCACAATCCAGCTTATACCCAAATGGTATTTAAAAAATTATAAAATTCAAACAAGAAATAGTCAAGACATAATGGCAGATATTTCATACAGGACACAGCACCAAAAGACCCTCATACAATTTGATATAGATCACGCATCGCAGCATTTTTATTCTATCAACACAACTTGCACAGATTTTGAAATATTTTTGGTTAAATAGGTAAATGAACTCCAAAAGTTATGAAATTTGAATATGTTACAGGGAAGACATAGAGAAAGATACTTTGTGAAGGACACTTTGCCGAAAAAGCTTCATACAAAATGATATTTCCCGTGCTTTGAAACTGACTAAACTCGAACGCGACAGATTACTCGGTTTTTGAAATAATTCCGATTAATTACCCTATGACCTTAAAAAATTATGAAATTTGAGTATGTTATATTCAAGACCCTAAAGTAGATTTTTAATGAAGACATTAAGGCCAGATTCGCTCTAAATTATTAACCATGGATGGTCGAAGCCTCTATTCCTAGTACCAAATAGTCCAGTTTAGCTGTCTCCGAAAAATCAAGGTTTCACCTACTTCTCTTCCTTCATTTCCTCTGAATTTTTGATATGTTTTGCCTCAAGAGGTCCACTACAACTTTTATTCAGGGATCTAGGTGTGATTCTCAACGTATAGTCATCTTATAGGCTACACTTGTTCGTTTTACCTCAAATTTGAGTATATTAATCTTCAGGATGTTCTCTACAACTTTTATGAAGAATTCAAAGCCAAAATCTGACTCAAAACCCGCATGCAAGCCTCTACAACATTCTGGGTCAGGCGGTATAGTCGAAAACAGTATACATTTTCAAGAACAACACACTCAAGCTTCGGTTTCTCACACCCCAAACGTCCAAGATTCACCACCATTCAAACACACAAGAAAAATACAACATGCAAGAGCGGAATATAGATCCCAACTTGCCTCCAAAATCGAGCAACCAACGGCACACGAATGGCGACGGACGAGTAGACGGACAGACGACGGGCGAGCGGACCTTCCTCCTCGCGCGGCTTCTTCCTTTCTCTCTTGGTTCCTCACTCTCTCGCAACCCTCTCTCTCTCTCTCTCTCACTTGGCTTGGGCAACAGCCCCCTAAACCGGCCACTCTCTCTTTTTATCCCCCCTTAATCACAATCATTAGCCATCATGAGAAGCCTCCCACAATGGCCAATGAATGAAGTCTCATTTTTGCCACTTGGCAAGACCCATGCATAATGGGCTTGGAAGTGGGCTGGCCACTCCCCCTCTCCTTGGTCGACGGCAGCCCTCTCCTTGGGCTTCATGGGCCAAGCCAATTTGGCCCACTTTAGGTCCAACACCCTTGGGCCTAAAGTTTAATCCCTAATAAATCCCAATTTTTCCTTAAATTATTCACCTTTAATTCTCTCTTTTATAGATTTCAAATTTTAAATTTCATATAGCCATAATCTTGTAACATTTAAACTATAGGGATTAAATCTATGAGGTGCATAGCTAAGAATAAATTTTTCTTATTAATTTATCCTATAATACTAATTTTAATAACTCATGAACACCAAATATATATAACACTTGATCTTAAAAAAAAAAAACCAATGGCTAAAGCATAAACCAAAGGTAATTTCATTACCTAATCATGGGCTTTAATTCATCTACAGGTTGTCTTGAATTTTGGAGAAAATATTCAGCGGTTCGTGCACACCACATCATCCGCTGACCTGGCGTGCACAAACCACTCAGATACTAACACCTGTCTCGAGCGGGACCCACTAAAAAATGAGAAAAGGGCTGGTTTTTAGGCGGCTCGGCTCGGCTCGAAAGGAGGATCAGTGTATTCCTCCCGCTCAAAATTTTTTCTCTCTCCTCACTTCAATGGGCGGTTCTCTCTCCTCTCCTCGTAAAAGAAAAAAAACGCTCAGAGCCTCTTTTCCTTCTCCGCGCATCCCACCTCCTCTGGATCCGTCTCCGACTCCAGCTCCGGCTTCGGACCTCCACCTCGGCCTACGCCTGCCCAAAAGAGTCGCTGGCCATCTGCCTCTGGCATCTCGGTCTCGTTCCCGAGCGGCACCAGGCTCCCCGCCGCTGACCGGGCGTTGTCCCTGACGCTGGCCCGCTCAGTTGCGAGGGAGATCTCGGCGGACTTGGGCGAGGTTGACGGTGCGGCGAAGAAGGAGAGGCTTACTGCATTTTCTCTCTCTATTTTTCAACGGAGCGCACGCTATTTCTTCCTGCTTCTGCCTCTCTCTTCCTCAAGCACTCCTTTCCTCTCTATCCCGAGCCCTCTCACTCACCCCAAGCGCCCCCCTCCTCTCTGTCTCGAAACCTCTCACTCACCCTAAGCGCTTCCCTCCTCGCCTCTATCCTCGTTGCCATCATCGACTTTCCAGCCGTGGCTCCAGAAATCGCCGACTACCGACTGGCCTCTCGAGCTTCTTTGCCTTCTACTCCTTATTTGGTCCCGATTTCGGGCTCGAGTACATAGCCAAGGATTTTGAAGCAAAAGAGGTTTGCGAGGCTAGATATACTGGTGGCGGACGGTGAGAGCACGTTCGACCTAAGTCGTTAGTCTTCGCTCAGTGATTTCAGGCTCGACGTCGAAGCAGAGAAGGAGGAAGAACAAGAACGAGACGAATGAGAAGAAGGAGAAGATGGGTCCTTGCTTTTCTGCTTCTGGGTTTATCTCTTGAAGTCCGCCACTTTCCCTTGTACCATTTTCCGTCAGGTAGAGGAAAGCCGCCGTTTTTCCATTTTATTTTCGTCCCTTTTTGGTTCGTTGGTTTTTGATGGGAGGGACGGTGTTCGTTTCTCAATTCTGTGCATTTTTTATGTTTGGAGAGGTTGGGTGTTATGAGTTGCTTGTTTGGCGGTTGTTTTAGCGATTGATCACTCACCAGTTGTTGGATTTTGTGATTTGGAGGGATGCTTGGCATTGGTTTGGATCAATCACCGTTGCTTGACTCTCGGGTTGTGTTTGTCGGTCTGATTACGATGAGTATGAATCATTGTGGAATTTTCCCAAGAGTGTCTTTTCACGTTCATTGAAGTCTATTGCTGTGTTGTTCCTGTTAGATGGTATACTGAGTGTCAATGCCTGTTGGTGGAACCAAAGCTTATTGATATTTGTGTATTTTTCTGGGATCAATCCTTTGTAATGCGTCAAGTCTTGTTTTTTTTTCCGTCCCCTATCGCGATCTATCTTGGTTTGTGACACAAGGGACTAGTCGAAAATGGTGATTAAGGGATGATGTATACCATAATCACAAATAGTGTTGCCTATCACTTCTCTTTTCAGCTCAAAGTTCTATGGTTAATGGGGTTAAAAATATTCTTTCACACAGGTGAACTCTGATGTCAAGGATGCTTTTCCAATTCTCGTTTTGAATGGAGATAAGAGACTCACGCTTCTGCCACCGCTTCCTTTACAAAAAGAATCTCCTGATTCTGAGGTTTCTCCTTTTTCAAGTGAAAAATCGTACGCTTCTTTAGATAGCGAGTTTCCATTTGGAAAATGGGTCCATGTTGGCTGTCAGGTATGTATATCAAGTGTCTGAATTACTCTTTCTACACATGGTTTTTAAACTGCTCATTCCTTTTGAGTTGATAACTGCTGAAATTTTTATGGCTATAGCTAAGCGCATTAATGTCTGTCATGTTTACCACTCATTGGTTCGAGCCACTGAGCTGAAGCAAGTTGTTACTGAACATTTTATTAGTCTGTTTTACCTTTAACCAATCATTTTCAGATGTAATCGGAATTGTATGAATGGTGCATGATCTTCAAATATATAAAAGTAAGGCGTATTGGATGGATATTCAAATAGCACATAGAACTATTGCACTTTCAATGTGACTGAAAAGAACAAGCTTTTATAGAGTACATACATGGAGTATGATTCTATTCATATTCATTGGAGTGCCTGTGATCAACTAATTGCATGCATTATCTGGAGGATCTTGGAGAAGAATTGTTATATGCAAAGTTTCATGTAAGTCTATGTCTCATTGTTAGCCCTTTAAGGAAAATAAGTTTGGTTAGTACCAGTGGAACTGATGATGGTATAGAAGGTTATTTATACAGTCCAAAGGTCTTGCACCCTTCTTCATCCATTGAGGATCATTATAAGGTACCTTCTGTCAAGTTTGTTTGACCTTATTCATGTGGATATGATTTCTTTAATGAATATTTTCCTGTAATGCCAGGACTCACCTGTACACTTAGCTATTGACAAGTCATCTGCTTCTGACATAGAAGAAGGTAGTGATGGTATTTGGAGTATCGTGGGTGGAAAGGTAAGTCGTTGTATCTTCCTTCTAATCTTATCACCACTACATTTTTTTTTTTGACAAAATCTAATTGAGTGTCACCTCCAGTGTTAAGCATTTGTCATTGAACTGCCTTGACGAAGTTGAATCTTTTTTCTGTGACGTTAGGAAGCGATATTTCTATGTTAATAGCTTCTGACTTTTTTTGTTGTTTTTCTTTCAATAGAAAAAAGTTGGTTCTAAAGCTTGCTTCTGTCTTGTGAAGTTCTCTCTTGATCTGACATAATCTAAACGTTGATCAGGCTAAGGATAGTTTTGGGACTCGCCCAGACGTGATATTGAAGAATATTGAAACTGCAGAGAAACTTTTTTCAGATTCTGAATGTACTAAAATGCAAAATTCAAATTCCAAGAGTATGCCAAGTGTTGGAAAAACAGTTCCAGATTCTTTCACATTTAGTTACTGCTTGGCAGGCCCACATGAGAAGGCTCTTCTGCTGAAGAAGTTTGCAGCATCTGCTTCAGATGAATAAGTTTTGGAACTTGCGAATCAGGTCTCCTTGTACACTGGATGCTCCCATCATTGGTAAGTTCCTATCTCTTTAGTCATTTCTATGGGGATGCTGACAGAGACTATACTTACCATTTTCCCTTATGTGCATGATAGTCTACTTGTCTGAAATGATCGTGCTTATAAGTGGTGGGAGAACACTTGTCTTCCCAAAGCCATCCACAAGCTGGCTAAGTACTAGTCTTCCCACATGTACTTTCTTGTTGCCAATTGACCAACTATGTTCAAACCTGAAATCGATAGTTCTTATTAATGCATGATACAGACCTTCTTCTCTGAGCACTTAACGGTAATGATATTGCTTATTGGCGGCTAGGAAAATCTACATTGCATTATTAAGTATCATTGGAGGTCCATTTTCTGACAAATAATTATGTATCATTTCAGCTTTGAGCTGTAAGTGTGAGTCTAGTTATTAGTATTTTAGCTTCAACAATTCTCCATATTGCGATATATTTCATTTTTTCTATCGGTTCATTTATATCTTCCATTCTAATTGTTTTGGCCGAATTTTAATCTGTAGCTCCCTCCTCATACAATTCATATTCGACCGTTGATGATCAAGGTTGAAAAGGACCCGAAGCTTTCAGATATCAGGACCGTTGATGCACTCGAAATAGTACAAACAAGGTACAACCAACATATTTTGCCAGCAGACTATCATTGTTTTAATTATTTCTCTTGAGGTTCTTATGGTACCTTTGACCCCTAGTATTGTGATCACAGTGTTATCTGTGGGTTTGTTGCCTGGCTATGCTATTGATTTGTTGATCATTGTGTTAAGATTTTCCTTTGGAGTTAGCTGGTTAAAAGACCCCTACATAAACAGACTGAAAAAGTTAGCGGCTTTCTTGTTCTTTCAGCAATCTAATTTGAACATGGGATATGTTTTTCTTGTGAATTACTAAATCCCATTGCTTTTTGTTTGGAGCTTTTTCTGCCATCAAATTTTATCTTTTCGGAAGAACTGATTAGATCTTGGTCCTCATTGATGCAGTAATAAACCAAAGCCTGCATATCTTTCAAAGATTTTGATTGCACTTTTAAGCTATGGTAGGGTCCCTAATGAATTTCTTTTGGACGTGGTGGAGAATGCTCTGGGAGATGCAAATAATGTCTTCTCTAGTAAACGAGCAGTTCCAAGAGGTAGTATTCTTCTTAACATTTGGACTGTTGAAATAATGTCTATTCTTAAAACAGTCCAAAAAGAGTTTTTTCTCCAAATTTGGCAATCCTATTAGCCCTTTATGGTGCTGTAACACAGAACAAGCTTTGCTGGCTATGAAGATCTGGAAATCCCACCGTAAGACTCTAATCTTCATTGGCTGTCGCTTTGTCATTTTCAAGGAGGTTGAAGTGTGAGATTTGCCTTAAAAACTCGATTAAGTTTTGGAGGAGCGTTGTCCTCCTTGGCCCTAGATATCAAATCCTGATTTGTATTCATCAACTTTCAGAAACAAACTCCAAAACAAGGCCATTCTTCGGTGGAGTCGGCGTCAACCGAGACATACTGGTGGTGGATTCGGATGATGATAATCATGTCTCATCACCTAACAGCACCGTGTCGAGCATAAGTGGGAAGAGAAGTGAGAGAGATCCGCATGGAGAAAATGAAGTTGAGGCTGAGAGAACTTCGTGCTCCTGTGAGAGCATCGAAGAAGATGGCAGCGGAGGAGATGGAGCGAGGAAGAAGCTCAGGCTGTCTAGAGAATAGTCATTGGTGCTAGAGGAGACATTCAAAGAGCATAACATTCTTAACCCTGTGAGTGGCAATTTTGGTCATTCTATTACTGATTAATATATGCTTTCTTTAAATGTGCGTGAGCATGTAATCACTGCTTATAAACCTGACATGGATGTTTGGTAGGGAAAATTGAATTTAAAGTGCATTTCTGTCATGAGATGGATGTTTATTTGTAGTTGTCAGTTACTGGTAATAGTCAAATTGGGGATTTGAGACCTTTTTCTTGTTTTCTTTTTTGCAATGATTGGATCTGTGTGAATAACAAATTGGTTTTCATTTTTATTTATGAATAATGAGATCATCTTTAGGTTTCCCTTTGGATGTAATAAAGGGATGGTTTCGATGAGTTTAACTGGAGATTGTTTTGAGTTTCAGAAGCAAAAGCTTGCCTTGGCCAAGCAGCTGAATCTTAGTCCCGGACAGGTAGAGGTCTGGTTTCAGAACAGGCGTGCCAGGTAATTGATAGTTTCGAGTTCTTTTTGCCCAAATACATGGCTTTACATCTGCGTCTCATATGCATCCTTCTGATCATTGTGGAAGAAAAATGTCAGGAGTGGGAGAGAGGCGGGTAGGGGTGGGGGTGGTTGGTTCTCCCTTAATTATTTGATGGTAGTTCAACAGCGAAGTTGTTTTTCTTTATAGTGAGTGCATGTAATCATTGGGTCCACATGTATCCCAGTTGGGCCATCTTTCACACGAGGTGTGTGAACACAAGGACTGAACAATTTGCACTCTTAATGGCTTTTCTGACATTTGCGCGGCATGTGCCAAGGCGTAAAGCAAAGAGTATCAGCTCATCTAGACGATACATTAGCAAGTATGACGTAGAAAGATCCAATGATTGGCAAAATAGAGCATCTATTGTGCTTTTTGTTGATAATAGGACATTGATTGCTGGGATAGACAAATTAGACAAATCTTATCCTTGTTTTTAAGGTCGAAAACATGTAGGGAATAGAAAAGGTGAACGTTAGTTGTTCATGAAACTTGTTCACTTAGGTAATTTGATGAGCTATCATGATGTAGGTGATTGTCGAATCTATTAAAATGTCGATGAATCATGGTCTCATCTACCATGTTGGGTCATCAGTTGTTTCGAGCAATTCAATTGTGATATTTGTTGACGGGTGCACAGAATATGCCTTTTGAAAGTAAATTTAGGAGCAAAGTATCGAAACACGGGCAAGAGGTGGGCAAGAGGTGTATGATGTCCCCTAACCATGGATACGCACATGGCGGTCACATTCTATGATTAGGCAATGACAATATTAGAATACTGATAGTTTTCTTTCATCTTATTGTTTAATAAATCTCGATCACTGACGACGTTTCTGGTCTAGGAGTAAACTGGTTAGGTTTCTAGAATGCTAAAGTCAATTTCCTGACTAGCCCATTTGGTAGATCAAGTAGTTACATCACATAGCATATGACGGCGACTTAAGGTGTAATAAACCGATCGAAAGTGAAAGATTTTGCAAATTCAAGCATCAATTGAGTAGGACGAGGTACATAGTGCACATCGGTTGGGTGACTGATACATGAAGTACCTTTCCCTTAAGGTGATTACAAGAAGTGGAAAAGATGGTTTAGAACACATGCGTATGTTTCAGCTTGTATTTGACCCAGTTTTTACGACTTCGAAGATTCTAGACATCACCTCTGTCATGTAACAATGGCCATTTGTCCTCCTTGTACAATCAATGCACAGAACTCAGCTACCAAGATGAGCTATGGAGTTTTCATTTTATTTCAGTTGGACAAAACTGGACTTAATCAAAATGTTGCTTTCGACTGTCTCAGTCCCCAAGTGACGATGCAGAATCGTCTACATGAAATTTGGATGCAGTCTAAACTGTGTTAATTATTAGTTAGCCATACTTAAGTCCGGAACAAAAGTTTCTCATGCTCGTGTTGAGTTAATCTCAAGGGTAGACAAATGCTCAACTCCTCGAAATGATAGAATGCATGTTCTCTGGCAATCTGAAGCAAGTTTAGCATTGTAAGGACTCAGAGATGATACTTCATAAAAAAGTGTAATACCGATCACATTCATGTCAATGACGGATACACCGCAGCCCAAATCTATAGGAAAGGGAGGCGATGAATCATACAGCGGACACTTTTCTCTCTTCAGATCACGATAGCAATAATCATCATACTGTATTTGTGGTGTCTGCTAGGGAACGAAGTATGCAACCCAAGCCAGCCCTCTCCGTGAGTCTTTCGTGAATCCGTAAGCACTGGTCACAGGTGGGGCGATCCCTTGTAGACAAGCCTCTATACAAGTATCTGGCAAGCAACGAGAGGATCAAATTAATGAGGTAGGTTCTAGTTTTGCATATATGCTGTATGTGGGAAAAGAAGAAGGCATTAACGAATGAAACGTAGCACACACTGTAATATTATGTTAGTGGGCCCCAAAAGAAGAAACTGAAAAGTCAGTAAAGCAAAAAGGAGAGGGGAGAGGGCTCGGCTAAATAGAAGCTGAGAGTTCCCTCGACCAAAAAGAAAAGAAAAAGAAGAAGAAGAGAAAAAAGAAGAGAATAGGGGGAAAAAAAAGGATAGGAATTTTGGCACGTGCACGTCTCGATGCCACGCCAAGCCGACTAGACTCCATAACACAGCACCCAGTAAGAGATCAAACCCCTCGTTTGTCCGATTGAAGTAATTTTGGATTTAGGACTTAAATTCGAAATTTTTGGAAAACTGAGCGGCGAAGTCTAATTTTGGAGTCGTTGAGCTGCGTATTTTTGCAAGAATGGTAATTTAGGGTGTTGTGGAACTGTGGGATTTTATGGATCAAGATTTGAGCTTATGGTTTGTCCGAAACAAAATTTCAAAGTTTCCCGCGTACAGTGAACAGTACACGTCCAGCAGCTTTGGGCCCGTATTTTGTCATTTTTCGGCTTGATTTTGGGATGGCCAAGTTGGGATTCTTGTGATATGTTTCAAGGGCTCTCTATTGAATATAAGTACATTCAGATCAGGGTTCGGAAGAAAAAGTTAAGGCTTGATCAAGTTTTGCGCTTAAAAACTTCATGTTGCGAATGGCTTGAACAATCGCTTTGGTTATGCAATTTGTTAGTGCGCATAAGTCTTTTTGTTAGAGTTAAGGCGTAACTTAGTCATTTTGTAGTCGAGACAGGATTTTATTAGATTTTAACATTATTCTTTGGTTATTTGATAGGGCTTTGAGTTCGACGATACAAGTATCGTTTGTCGTTTGGTCGTAGGCGACAAGGTGAGTGGTACTATATCTTCTTTGGTTTTATAAAATCATGTCTTAAAATATGTATGTATATATATTAAATCAAGAAGAGCATTTTTATTGCATAAAAGCCAGATCGAGCAATTGCTACCCTTTGGTTAATTATGAATCTTTGAAAAGCACGTTATACAAGATTTGTGGAGAAACATATATGAAATTGCTTTGCGACTGATTTATGTAAAGATTTACGATGATTTGAGAAACGAGTATGAAATGGATGATGGGCTATGTTGCAAAATGTTATTTGTTTGGTTTAAGATATTGATTTTCGGATGGATTTCTGGTATTGGAGAATGGTTATTTATGCTCAATATGACTGTGAACCCAGTGAGGGGTTTTTGGGGTATGCATACCAGGTTTAGGATATCCTTCTGGGCCTAGCCACCGGCTTTGTAAGGGGGGAATCTTGGTCGCCTTGTCACAAGGTGTTGTGTCGTGACCATGGTTAGTTATTGAGCAAAAGATTGATCAATGGATAGACCATTGATATGTGTTTTTGATGGAGATTATTCAATGGATTCGACTATTGATACTTGACTTTTGATGGCGATTCAAATGAGTTTTCCATATTAGTATAAATTTTTGATGATAAGAAATAACTTTTATATGATTTGTTATGTATTTTAGATATTGAATTGATGTTATGAAATTTGGTATTGCTTTGTATAAATGCATAGTGGTTGTTCGATCTGCTTAGAAGATATGTACTACTCACTGAGCTGTGGTTGCTCATCCCATTCCTCCTTTAATATTGTCAGGTTCCTCAGCTAGCGGCGAATAGAGCAAGTGCGTAATCGGTGGGAACTTTTGGGGAGTTCTATTTTGTTTTTGGTATGGTTTAAGGAAGCGGTGCAAATAATACTTACTAGTAGTTGAATCGTCTGAGTTTTAAACGTATATTTCTTTTCTCATTTTGGTAGATTATAGAAACTCTGATGTTACAACCAATTTGAAGGTTTATCTGATATTTATATATATAAGTTAATATCAATTTATTGGTTGTGTTTGAGGCTGCGTCCTTTGTAAAGAAGGACGACCGTGTCATCCCCATTCTTTGTAGTTTTTGGGGTGTGACACACACAAACTACAACAGCGATAGCATTTGCACACTGAATTTTACTTTGACCTTCAGGCTCATCATGCAACTATGGTCTCATGACCAGTAAATTGAGCATTGTCTTCTAATTATACCATGGTTAACTGAGATTAAAGGTAGATATATTTATTGACCAGTTGGTTTTGTTGTTTGGCTGGCCAATAAGTCCGATTCGAGGAGAGCAGAGTTTCCCCATGTATTATTCATTCCTCATCTGATCGTTACCATCTTGCTTGGATTACCGTTATTGTTAAGGCCTTTGATGGAGTTAAACATGCATTCCTTCTCTAGTGAGTAGTAAGAGAATTCAGTGTGCAAATGCTATCGCTGTTGTAGTTTGTGTGTGCTACGTTTCGTTCGTTAATGCCTTCTTCTTTTCCCACGTACAGCATATCTGCAAAACCAGAACCTACCTCATTAATTTGATCCTCTCGTTGCTTGCCAAATACTTGTACAGAGGCTTGTCTACAAGGGATCGCCCCACCTGTGACCAGTGCCTGCGGATTCACGAAAAACTCACGGAGAGGGCTGGCTTGGGGTGCATACTTTGTTCCCTAGCAGACACCACAAATACAGTATGATGATTATTGCTATCATTATCTGAAGAGGGAAAAGTGCCCACTGTATGATTCCTCGCCTCCCTTTCCTATAGATTTGGGCTGTAGTGTATCCGTCATTGACATGAATGTGATTGGTATTACACTTTATTACGAAGTATCATCTCTGAGTCCTTACAAAGCTAAACTTGCTTCGGATTGCCAGAGAACATGCATTCTATCATTTCCAGGAGTTGATCATTTGTTTACACTTGAGATTAACTCAACACGAACATGAGAAACTTTTGTTCCGGACTTAAGTATGGCTAACTGATAATTAACACAGTTTAGGCTGCATCCAAATTTCACATAGACAATTCTGCATCGTCACTTGGGGACTGAGACAGTCGAAAGCAACATTTTGATTAAGTCCAGTTTTGTCAAACTGAAATAAAATGAAATCTCCATAGCTCATCTTGGTAGCTGAGTTCTGTGCATTGATTGTACAAGGAGGACGAATGGCCATTGTTACATGATAGAGGTGATGTCTAGAATCTTCGAAGTCGTAAAAACCGGGTCAAATACAAGCTGAAACATACGCATGTGTTCTAAACCATCTTTTCCACTTCTTTTAGCCACCTTATGGGAAACGTACTTCATGTATCAATCACCCAACCGATGTGCACTATGTACCTCGTCTTACTCAATCGATGCTTGAATTTGCAAAATCTTTCACTTTCGATCGGTTTATTACACCTTAAGTCGCCGTCATATGCTATGTGATGTAACTACTTGCTCTACCAAATGGGCTAGTCAGGAAATTGACTTTAGCATTCTAGAAACCTAACCAGTTTACTCCTAGACCAGAAACGTCGTCAGTGATCGAGAGTTATTAAACAATAAGATGAAAGAAAACTGTCAGTATTCTAATATTGTCATTGCCTAATCATAGAATGTGACCACCATGTACGTATCCATGGTTAGGGGACATCATACACCTCTTGCCCACCTCTTGCCCGTGTTTTGATACTTTGCTCCTAAATTTACTTTCAAAAGGCATATTCTGTGTCACTTGTCAACAAATATCACAATTGAAATGCTCAAAACAGCTGATGACCCAACATGGTAGATGAGACCACGATTCATCGACATTTTAATAGATTCGACAATCACCTACATCATGATAGATCATCAAATTACCTAAGTGAACAAGTTTCATGAACAACTAACGTTCACCTTTTCTGTTCCCTACATGTTTTCGACCTTAAAAATAAGGATATGATTTGTCTATCCCAACAATCAATGTCCTATTATCAACAAAAAGCACAATAGACGCTCTATTTTGCCAATCATTGGATCTTTCTACGTCATACTTGCTAATGTATCGTCTGGATGAGCTGATACTCTTTGCTTTACGCCTTGGCACATGTCGCGCAAATGTCAAAAAAGCCATTAAGAGTGCAAATTGTTCAGTCCTTGTTGCATCTGTAGCCTTGCCCAAGGGTTGATGGATGGTCCAGACTGACTAAAAGGATTATGGGCCGGCCCTATGGGGCAAATCACTGAGGCAGTGACTGAAGATGAAGATGGAGGCGACAATGATGCTGAAGGAACAGACACTCGCTGACATGAAGGGCACATGGTGAGCGTGGTGGGAGGGTTCATTGCATGTAGAGCTGTGGGGACAGCTTCAGTGGTCTGAGCTCCTGCACTTCCTTTTGCAGCCTCTTGTTTTCCTGTGTAAGATTGTCGCAGCATCTCTTCAGGTACTCACAGTCCACCTTAGTTTGCTTTGTCTTAGTCCTACACTAAATTGGTAAAAAGAAAAAAAAAGATGTTATGGTACATCCTTATACAGAGCTACCCCACACAGATTGTTGGTGCCAAACTACAGCATGATAATAACACATTATCAGCTCAATCTAGTAAGGTATGAATAACAATCTTCAGCCCATTTCCATGTGATTAAGAAAATCAAGATGGCAGCTATTAGACAAAAGAATTGCACATTTGCTCAAACTTAACATAGAGAAGCTGCTTCATCAAACCAATTCTTTGATGCAAAAGACCCAACGTCATTATTTTAACCATAAACAGAGCTTTCCAGAGCTGCATTGTAAATCATGAGTGCATGAATCTAAACTGGGGCCCTCGCATAACAAAATTTTAGGTATTTGACTACTCCCTAATAACTTCACTTCCTCCCTTGCCGGCTTAGAATTTATGGATCCCACATATTGGTGCTCCATACTAAAGTGAGAATGAGAAGTGTACTACTAGATTAAGTGACAAGTCACATCACCGGACTCCCGCTACATGCTCACACACCTCGTGTGCAAGATGGCCCAACTGGGATACATGTGGACCCAAAGATTACATGCACTCACTATAAAGAAAAACAACTTCGCTGTTGAACTACCATCAAATGATTAAGAGAGAACCAACCACCCCCACCCCTACCCGCCTCTCTCCCACTCCTGACATTTTTCTTCCACAATGATCAGAAGGATGCAGATGAGACGCAGATGTAAAGCCATGTATTTGGGCAAAAAGAACTTGAAACTATCAATTACCTGGCACGCCTGTTCTGAAACCAGACCTCTACCTGTCTGGGACTAAGATTCAGCTGCTTGGCCAAGGCAAGCTTTTGCTTCTGAAACTCAAAACAATCTCCAGTTAAACTCATCGAAACCATCCCTTTATTACATCCAAAGGGAAACCTAAAGATGATCTCATTATTCATAAATAAAAATGAAAACCAATTTGTTATTCACACAGATCCAATCATTGCAAAAAAGAAAACAAGAAAAAGGTCTCAAATCCCCAATTTGACTGTTACCAGTAACTGACAACTACAAATAAACATCCATCTCATGACAGAAACGCACTTTAAATTCAATTTTCCCTAACAAACATCCATGTCAGGTTTATAAGCAGTGATTACATGCTCACGCACATTTAAAGAAAGCATATATTAATCAGTAATAGAATGACCAAAATTGCCACTCACAGGGTTAAGAGTGTTATGCTCTTTGAATGTCTCCTCTAGCACCAATGACTGTTCTCTAGACAGCCTGAGCTTCTTCCTCGCTCCATCTCCTTGATATAGCTAGAATAAGTACCTAAAGGGGGGTGAATAAGTATATAAAAGATTTTTCTCGATAATTGCACAATACTAGACAGTTGATAGATTTAAGACAAACAATAATCAAAGTAAGACTGAGAGAAGGGAAGAGAAAATTGAACACGCGGTTTATAGTGGTTCGGCTTATTCAAGCCTACGTCCACTCTTCTGCACTGACGGCCTATTGGCTGGATTCCACTATGAACAAAGAGATGTTACAGCGTTGTTCTCCCTTGATTTCTCGGTGTAGATGATCTACCACACTAGCTCAAGGTATCACTAAGTATAGACATTCTTTGTGTATACAACTTCACTCAAAATGTATCGACTAATAATCAAGGTGCTTCAGACTCTAGAATTTCTCTATCGATCATACACTAAAGCAACTAGAACGTCTTCCTTTTATACTCCTTTATGCCATCATACCTGTTGGCACTTACTAAAGAAATTCCTCCAATCTACCTGTTGGACGGAATCAATCAAGAAGATCATTCGAGCTATTAAAGGAACCTGACGATAGCCCATCAATCATGTTCGCCCATACAATCAGGATCTTGGTTTCCAAGAATAGAACCTTCCAAGAATATTTCGTCGACCATCGGATCTTCAAACGATCTTGATTACGAATAAAATAATCCGTTATATTTATCCAGCCAAGAGATCTTCTCCAGAGAATAGGACTAAATCCTCAACCAAATACTTCGGCTCTGGATTGCCTTCGTCACTGGATTAGAAAAACTATCAATGAGAATAGTCTTGAGTCTTAAGTCTTGAGTGCTGAGTCTGGTGATCTGAAAGTCTTTAGACTCTAAACAGAAGGTCTGCAATTATCCAGACTAGACTGATAGAAACGTTTTGTCAGCTTCAAAATATTCTGGAAAGATTTCTCCAACAATCTCCCCCTTTTTTATGGTGACAAAACTTTCCTATAGATTTGAACAACTTTGACCTGCAAAACATTACTCAAATAATATGGCTATCTCATAAAGATTAATAAATCAACTAGACTCTGCATCCACAAAAAATCGGTTAGTCTTTCATGAGTAAGACCATACAACAACACTTGATATAAATGCAAACAGTCAAGCATCAAAATCCACACCCAAGTCAGTCAAATTCAAGTTCACACCCAAGTCATACTCAAAAACAAACATTCAAACACACAAAAGAAATTTGAAGTCAAAGTTTAAAGAGTTCAAATTGCAATTATCCCCCTTTTTTCATCATTAAAAAGGTGAGAAAAGAGTCAAGTCTGCTTGGGAATGCGCACAATCTGGAAATCTCCCATCAGCTGTACGATGCCTTCCAGCCTCTTCAAGTCTTCCCGTAAGTGAGCCACCTCTTCTCCTTTGGCATTGGCTTGAATTTGAAGAGCGAGGTCTTTCATTTAATCCGCTAGGGTAACAGAAGATGCTTGTCCAGCATTCTTCAAGACTTGAAGTTCACAATCCAGAGCATAGATTTGACCCTGCATTTCCAGAAGAACATCAAGGATACGACGAAAATCTGCTGTATTGTCCGTCTGTGTACTCGCATTTGCTCTCTCAGATGGAATGAAGGCAGACGATGGAACTTCGGTGTAATTGAGCAGATTTGGTGTTGACGTATCATGTCCTTCCTCAGGCATTTGAGAAGCCTGAAAATCTTTTGGATTTGCTGGTGAGCGACTCACACCTTTACTGTTGACAGCATGTGGTGTAGTCCTTCCTTGTTCTCCATCTCCCCCGGTCTCTAGGACCTTAATTGGGGAAGAGTGATGGTCATGCTCTTCAGCGTCTTGATTCCCTTTCTCTCCGGCTTCATCTGCAGACTTTTCTTTCACTGCTTCTCCTTCTTCTTCAGCTTCTTTCTCTTTGTCTTCTTTCTCTTTCTCTTGCTGCTCCTCTGCTTCTCTGTTCTTTGCTTGTCCCTCTTCTTCTCTCTGTTCTTTTTCCTCTACTTCTTTTCCTTTCTTCTGTCGTTCTGTTAATTCAGGTACAAAACGTCTGGTTCTCTTCAATGCAGAGATAGTGAGATCTTCATCTTCATCTTCATCCTCCAAGATAAGAGTTCTTTTCTTTTTGGATAGAGCACCCATAGGCTCCTTCCCTTTTCTCTTTGATGCAGAAGATGCTGGAGTCTTCACTTTGAACTTTTCCATTGCCTTATTAAGCTCTTTCAAATGCATTTTTATCAACATTTTCAAACCCACCACCATTTTTTCGCATGGTCGAACACAAAGAGTATATAGAGGTTCAATGTTCAAGTGTCTGAAGATCTTGGTCACAAGACCTGGGTAAGGCAATTGGCCCTTGTCCTTCACCATTGCTCTGTACATGTGAAAGAGAATGGTGTGAGGGAGAGAGAACTTCTTCCCTGAATTGATCGCGTACATTAATTTTGTCTCGGAGTTAGACACGTCAGTCTTGGATGTAGACTTTAGCCTGGTACAGTTGATCACAATTTTGTGAAGCAAAATGTTGATGGCACACATTCTTGTGTAGGTAATTCTTCCCTCTGTATCCCTGTCTTTGACAAGCTCCAGTGTGGCACGAGCAATCGAAACTTTGATCGGTTGATAGCGTCCTCTTTCAACTCCAACTATATCTGCCAACATGTCCACATCTACCACATAGGCTTGGTCTCGAACACTGAAGGATATTCTATTCGCATCTAAAAAGCTAAGATTCGAATAGAAGTATGCTGTCAATTGCGCATAACCGTCTGTGGTATCGGAGCAAAATTGCTCAAGTTGAAGCAGATTGAACTTCTCCCTTAAGTTCACATTAATGGCATCTAAGAAATCGAAATCAACACTCCTAAGGTTTATCACCCCTCGTTTCAACAGTCTGAAGAACAAATTCTCCTGTTCCTTCGATTTAAACAAATCCATCCTTTTTCCCTTCACCTTCGCAGCAACACCCATCTAGGTTGAAATTCACTGAACATTTTATCATCATCGTTCCTGTCAGTCGGATTCAGTCCCGATACTCGAGGGTCACTTGGAATGTTCGCAAGTGCTTCCTCAGCCTTTCCTTTGGGAGCAATTCCCAAATCCTCCAGTTGTCGCAAAAATATATACTCATTCCCATAATTCTTATCTTTAAGGAAATCATCTATGTAGTTCAGCGGAGTCCCAGAGCTTTTCAACGCAAGATAGAGCTTGTAAATAAAAGAGGGTTTTTGGACTCTTACAGGGTCTGCGTCCTCGATTATTTCTTCCTCCGATTGTTGACCTGCACCTTATGGGGTAGATGATGAAGAGTGACGTGGTGGAGAGTGAATCGGGCTCTGTTGCTGACTTAGTAAATCTTCCTCTTCGGTGAGATCGAAATGGGTAGGCCCCTCCCTCATTCTCTGTGGTCCCATGTTCGCGATTCTTGAAGACTTTCTCGAAGAAGACATCCTTCCTTGTCGTTAAAAGATTCCTTTACTCGCTTTCCCAAGAAAAGATGACAACTTTCTCGAAGATGAACACGAAGTAGAGACATGATTGGGAGGAGAATGCCTTTTTAGGGTTTTGAAGATTAAGCGAGGAAAACTATATCTATATAACTTAGTTTAAAAAGGAAAAACCAATCGGCACAAAGGAAAATGAACAGACGCCTCTTTTGAAATCGATAACTACCATATATAAGTTAATCTTTTTGAAAAGACAAGATTCCGTTTTTCACGGAAATTATAAATTAACTGAACTAATGATCGTACCTTTTCGAGATTGAATATAACAACTTACAGTCTATAGCCATGAATGTCTGAGTCTGAGAGTTGGAGAGTCTCTAGACTTTAACTTCCTCAAGTTTCAAAATGTTGAGTCTGGAACGGATAAAATCGAATTGATTTTTCTCCAAAGGCTTTGTGAATATATCCGCTAGTTGGCTCTTTGAATCAACAAATTGAATCGGGATTTCTCCATTTTGAACATGATCTCTAATGAAATGATGTCGAATCTCTATATACTTTGCTCTTGAGTGAAGGATTGGATTTTTTGTGATATTGATTGCGCTGGTGTTGTCACATCTAATCTCTGTGCATGAGTCTTCAATTCCAAAGTCTTGTAGCTGTTGTTTTATCCATAGAATTTGTGAATAGCAACTTCCAAGAGCTACATACTCTGCTTTTGTTGTTGAGAGAGCCACAGTGCTTTGTTTCCTTGAAAACCAAGACACTATCCTGCTTCCAAGCAACTGGCAAGTTCCCGAAGTGCTCTTTCTGTCAACTCTGCAACTGGCCAGATCTGCATCTGAATATCCCAGAAGATTAAAGTCTCCATTCTTAGGATACCAAAGACCGATGCTTGAAGATGAAGCAACATATTTAATAATACGTTTTGCAGCACTAAGATGGGATTATCTAGGATCTGATTGAAACCTAGCACATATGCAAACACTCAACAAAATGTCAGGTCTAGAAGCAGTAAGATAAAGAAGTGAACCAATGATGCTCCTGTATAGCTTTTGATCAACTTTCTTCCCTTCTTCATCCTTGTCTATCTTCAAAGAACTTGACATTGGTATGTCGGTCTTTTTGCACTTTTCCAGTCCAAACTTTTTGACAAGATCATTAGCATCTTTCCTTCAATTGTTTTACTTGAAGACTAAGAAAGAAAGTTAACTCTTCCATCATACTCATTTCAAACTCATCATGCATAGACTTAGAAAATTTCTTGCACAGACTTTCATTAGAGGATCCAAAAATAATATCATCCACATATATTTGAACAAGTAAAAAACTTTTGTTTTCCTTTTTGATAAATAAAGTAGTATCTACTTTACCTTTGACAAAACCATTCCATATTAAGAACTTACTTAGTCTGTCATATCAAGCTCGAGGTGCTTGCTTTAAACCATACAAGGCCTTTTTCAGTCTGAAGACTGAGTCTGGCTTCTTTGGGTCTTCAAACCCTGATGGTTGTTCCACATAAACTTCCTCATGGATAAATCCATTTACGAATGCACTTTTGACGTTAATTTGGAATAACCTGAAATTTTTATAACAAGCAAACGCAAGTAATAGTCAAATAGCTTCTAACCTTGCTACTGGTACGTAAGTCTCATCATAGTCTATTCCTTCTTCTTGCGTATATCTCTTGGCCACGAGTCTTGCTTTGTTTCGTACGACTTTTCCTTTCTCATTCATCTTGTTCCTAAACACCCATTTAGCTCCAATAACAATTTTACCTTTTGGTTTAGATATCAATTCCCAAACATCATTAATGTTGAACTATCTGAGCTCTTCTTACATAGCTTCAATCCAGCTTTCATCAGATAAAGCATCTTCTATGCTCTTTGGTTCAATTTCAGAAATGAGAGCCACAGCACTAGACTCTTCACGCCTTTTGGATCTGGTGCGAATTCCTTCATTAATTTCGCCAATAATGAGATCTTTGGGATGACTGGACTTATGCTTCCAGTTACTAGTTGATTTGTCTGGTTGATGATCTCTTTCTTTATTTGAATCTTCACGAACAGCTTGATGCTGGCCTTCCAGAGTCTGAGATGCTTCTTGAGTTGTAAGCTTTGGAGGGTCTGGAGCAAGTTCAGACTCTTCATGATGAGTCTGACTGGATTCATCTTGCGTAGAGTCTTGAAATTTGACATTCATTGACTCCTCCACAGAATGACTCTTCTTGTTATAGACTCTGTAGGCTTTGCTTGATGTAGAATATCCAAGGAAGATGCCTTCATCTGATCTTTCTTCAAACTTACCAACTCGATCTTTAGCATTTTTCAATATAAAGCATTTGTAACCGAACACATGAAAGTATGAAACAATAGGCTTCTTACTTTTGAATAACTCATAAGGGGTTTTCTCTAGAATAGGTCTTAAGAAGACTCTATTGATGATAGAGCACGCTGTTGAAACAGCTTCAGCCCAAAATCGTGAAGAAATCTTACTTTCAATTAAAAGAGTTCTAGCCATTTTCTGAAGAGATCTATTCTTTCTTTCCACAACTCCATTTTGCTGAGGAGTATATGGAGAGGAGAACACATGCTTAAAGCCAGATTTATCACAAAATTTTGTAAAATCTTGATTTTCAAATTCACTTCCACGATCTGTTCTTATACTAGAGATAACACATCATTTTTCCTTTTAAACCTTTTAGCAAATTTCTCAAAATACGAGAAGGTTTCGGACTTACTTGCAAGGAAATATACCCAAGTAAAGCGGGAGTAATCGTCCACAATTACTAGGCAATATTTCTTACCTCTAATGCTCTGGGTTCTGGTTGGTCCGAAGATATCCATATGCAGCAACTGTAGTACATGATTAGTAGAGACATGATTTATTGGCTTAAATGAATTTCTTACCCGCTTTCCCAGAATACATGGAGTGCATGGATCAGACTTTTGGTATGGTAATTTGGGTAAACCTCAAACAAGCTGCTTTGTAGAGATTTTGGCTAATTGCTTCATGTTGATGTGACCAAGCTTTCTGTGCCATAAGCTTGCTTCGTCTTGAATTGAGATTAAGCATTGCGATTCATCCGGTTTCACATCCAAGAGATAGATGTTTCCATGCCTTCAACCATGAAAGACTGAGTAGAGTCTTTACTGGTTCTAGAACATATTCGTTCTTGAAAGAAGATCTTAAAACCAGTATCACACAGTTGACTGATGCTGAGATGATTGTAATTGAGTCCTTCCACTAGGGAAACATTACTTATTGTGAGATTTCTAATTTTCACAGTTCCAAATCCCACAATACTTCCTTTGTTGTTTCCTCCAAATGAAAATTTTCCACCATTTACTTGAACAAGCTTTATGAAGCAATTTGAGTCTCCTGTCATATGTCTCGAGCATCCACTGTCAAGATATCAATTTACCTTTTTCTTGACTGAGACCTGCATTTAAAAGAGAGTCTCAAGCTTTCTTTGGTACCCAAATTTTCTTGGGTCCTTTGGTGTTAGTAAGATAAACAGTATTAGCCCATACTTTCTTAACAGGTTTCCAAACCATATGACACTCTTTTTCAAAGTGATCCGAACTGTTGCACTTTGAACACCAGAGGGCATTTCGACCTATAGACTTTACAAAAACTTTCTTGAAATTATTTTTGTAAGCCTCTCTCGAGGGTCTTTTCTTAATTCTTTCTTTTACTTTAGGAAAATCAATCAAGGGAATTGTTTCTGCTGTCATACCTACACCGGACTTATTGAATTAAGGTCTTTGAGCTGAAAGAATTTTTTCAAGTTTTTCGGACCCTATTGAAAATTTCTTTGAAATATTTGATAAGTCAGTTTTTAAAAGGGCATTTTCTTTCAAAAGATTATCTTCATTTTCTTTAAAAGTGGAAACATTCAAGTCTAAACCTTTAACTCTTTCTTCTAAAACGTTTTCCTTTTGTTTTAGAGCTGAGTTTTCCTTTTTAAGTTCAGAAATTCTTTTGAGAGAAATCTTAAGACTAAAACACATTTCATCAATATATTTAGAAACTTTGACAGGAATTTTAAAATCACTTACCTCAAATTCACTGTCTGAGTCTGATCCAGAGTTTGAGTTTGAGTCTAATTGTGCCATCAGACATAGGTTGTGTGACATCCTGAAATTCGACCCCGTTTCGATAAAGTGAAATGGGCATTTCGTCGACGTGCTTCGGATCCTTTTTCTCTGAGCTGATCACTCACGAGTTAACTAACCTATTGGGTGAAGCCGTTAAGGGATGTATTTGCAGTAAAATCCCTAAAAGCTACTCAATTTGTTGGATTGGACTAAAATCACGCATGACCGATTTTTAACCACGAAATTGAAGTCGATTTCGGGAATCGAATTTTAAGCATGTCATAATCTTTTTTTTTAGGACATTGTCTCATCGCTCGTCAATTTATTGACGAGTCCGAAATTTCAAGAAAGAAATTATCGAAAGAAAAAAATTGAAGACCAAAAGAAAATAGAAAGGGAAAGAGAAAAGAAAAGAAAAGAAAGAAATAATACCATGTGGTGTTATATTAGTTATTTCTTTTCTCTCCCTCTCTCTTCTTTTCTTTCTTTTTCTTTTTTTCTCTCTTTTCTCTCTCCTCTCCCCCTCTCCCCTTCGTGCGAATTGGCCCCCCTTTTTTCCACCGAATAGTGGGCTGTCACCCACTTGTTTTTCCCCTCTCCCTTTGACCATTCAAACCCATCTTTTCTCTCTTATCTTCTTCTCTCTCTCTCCTTCGCACGCTCTCTCCTCCCTTCCGCGCATTCCAGCGAACGAAGACAGAAGAAAAGCAGATGTTCTAGCTCGACGAAGTCGCCACCGCTCGTCCCGCGCCCGTGCCCACGCCTGCGCGCCCGCCGCGCGCCGCCATTCCGCCGTCCGCGCGCGTCCGCGCGTCCACCACCTGCTGCCATCCCTGCCGTGCCACCGTGAGTGGCCGAGCAAGCTGCCGGAGCCGCCGTGCAGCCTTGCCGGACCGCCGTCTACCTTCCCAACCCTTCTCTGCCCCTAACCATCTCTGTTTTCCCCTGTTTCGCAGCCGAACCAGCAACCCACGGAGTGGGTATGCAGCCGGTTCATGGGCCGTTTTGGGCCGTTTCCGGGCCCCGAACCCAAGCCATGCTTTGGGAAGAAACGTTCCTCGCGTCGCTGCCGTCGGATTGATCCGATTTGCGCGTGATTTGGTGAGTAATCTCACTAATCCTGGATTAGTTGGCTAATTATGCTTAATGTTGGTTTAGTTTTAATTAATTATGTTTGGTTGTTAGATTAGAATAAATTAGCAATTATTAGTCAATTGTGATGCGATTTAGATAAATTGATTGTGCAATTAACAAGTAGACGTGGTCTACTATTTATTGGAAGCATCTCGGGAATTTTCCAACTCCTAAGCGGGCTTCAATTTTGCGATTCGGGCCTAAGTGGGATTTTTAGTATTTAAATATTAATTTTTGGAATTAAATTAAATAATGATTTATTTTTCAAAAATTCAAGGGAGATTGTCCAGAACCGGAATATTATGCTGATGATTGTGGTGAAGTCCGTTTATTTAATTGGGCTTTATTTTAAGCTAAATTGAATTTTTAATTTTAATTATTTAATTTTCGAAATTAATTAATTAATTAATTATTTCCCGAAAATTCATCTGGGATGACCCGTGATCGGAAATTTATGCTGGTAATCGTGATGCAGTCCGTTTATTTAATTGGGCCTTATTTTGAGCTAAACGGAATTTTAATGTTTAATAATTAATTTTCGAAATTAATTAATAATTAATTATTTTTCGGAAATTAAGATTGAGATGGCCGACGACCGAAATCTTGTGCTGATTGTCGTGGCGCAGTCTGTTTATTTATTTGAGCTTTGAATTATGCCAAATTGAATTGAATGTGGAATTTAGGATATATTCCTAAATGGTTGTGGTGAATTATTTCATTGAGAAATCGTTGAGTATTGAATATCGAAAGTGGTTGAGTGGGACCGTAAAGCCATTGAGTATCGAAAGTGGTCGAGTGGGACCGTAAAGCCATTGAGTATCGAAAGTGGTCGAGTGGGACCGTAAAGCCATTGAGTATCGAAAGTGGTCGAGTGGGACCGTAAAGCCATTGAATTTTGAAAGTGGTCGAGTGGGACCGTAAAGCCATTGAGTATCGAAAGTGGTCGAGTGGGACCGTAAAGCCATTGAGTATCGAAAGTGGTCGAGTGGGACCGTAAAGCCATTGAATTTTGAAAGTGGTCGAGTGGGACCGTAAAGCCATTGAGTATCGAAAGTGGTGGAGTGGGACCGTAAAGCCATTGAATATCGAAAGTGGTCGAGTGGGACCGTAAAGCCATTGAATATCGAAAGTGGTCGAGTGGGACCGTAAAGCCATTGAATTTTGAAAGTGGTCGAGTGGGACCGTAAAGCCATTGAGTATCGAAAGTGGTCGAGTGGGACCGTAAAGCCATTGAATATCGAAAGTGGTCGAGTGGGACCGTAAAGCCATTGAATTTGGAAAGTAGTCGAGTGGGACCGTAAAGCCCTTGAGTATCGAAAGTGGTCGAGTGGGACTGTGTCTTCCACCCATGCTCAAGATGTGATCTGAGGATCGTGATTCGTAATTGGGGATTGAGATGGAATAATCGAATTGACCTAGAAATGATCTGACTAACATGTAATCGACTAGGTCGATTGATCATTGCTTTGATTTAATGTCGTGAATTGATTGACTGATTGGAAATGACCGTGAGTGGTCTTTTTAACATGTAATCGACTAGGTCGACTTGATCGATGCTTCGATCGGTGATATGATTGCTTGAGTGCCTATTGTGAATTGTACTGACTTGCAAGTGGGATCTGATGCTAAGGTACGTCTTTTGACCTATGCGTGTTTAGGCAGCCTTTAGTATAGTGGTTTACTAATTGGGCTTAGTGGGGTAGAACTCGTTGAGACGTAGTCTCATCCCAGTTTGGGGAAAAACATTTCAGGACCCCATTGAAGAGCTGAGGAGGAATCTGAGAAGGAGAACTCGGAGGTGAAACCTGAGTAGAAGGATTTTTGGAAGAAGAAGATAATACCGAGAGAGATTTTGAGTATGACCTGAAGGGATTGAGATTCCATCTTCTTTTGTGAACTCCAATTGATGTGAATAGTTATGAAGTTCTCTAGTTGATGTCATGTATAAAAGTTTGGTTATAAGTTTCAATATGAAAAAATATGGCCCTGTTTTTCTATCCCATTGTTTTATTATCTAGGGATTTATAACTGCTTCCGCATGTGCATAATAATTGAAAGGGTCGGCGATACATTGTCCTGAGATATCGCATTTTAAAATCGACCAAGTAAAAGGATGTGTGTGTGCTCGAGGATCGGGGCGTGACAGGTTGGCATACTCATTATCACTTTCTTCACACTCTGTATCACTCCAGGTTTCGGCTTTAAGAGCTTTTCGAAACTTTTCAGCTTTTCCTCTCTTCTTCTTCAGAAGAGGACAGTTGGGTTTGATGTGTCCATTTTTCTTGCATTCAAAGCAAACTACATCTTTGTTTGGTTCCTCATCATCAACAGACTTGGTCTGCTGTCTTTGAAAACTTTGTTTCTTTGAGTTGAACCTTCTTCATTTTCTATTCAGTTTTCTGAATCTTCTTATCATGAGAGCAAGCTCCTCATCGTCCATATCATCTTCAGAATCTGTATCATCAGAATCATCATTTGATTTTAATGCAATAGATTTCTTACCTTTTGGATCTTCGTCTTCATTAATTCATTCCACTTCATAAGACTGAAGAGTTCCAATCAGCTCGTCGACAGATAGTGGCATGATTCTTTGTGTCTCTCTTATTGAAGTCTTTATGTGATTCCAATCCTTGGAGAGTCCACGCAGTAGCTTGTTTACCTTTATGGGATTAGAAATTTTTTGTCCTTGATTCTCAAGACCATTGACGATATCTGTAAAACGGCTAAACATGTCAGTTATAGATTCTCTTGGTTTCATTTTGAAGGCTTCATATTGACCGAGGAGAATGTTAATTCTAGTTTCCTTCACTCGATCTATTCCTTCATAGGTGATATGTAATTTGTCCCAAACTTCTTTTACTGTAACACAAGAAGATATTCTGTTATATTCAATTGGTAACAAAGCACATTATAAAGAGTAAATTGCTTTTGCATCGAGTGCTTGTCTCTTGATTATCTCTTCCTGAGTCATTCCGCTGGTCTCAACAGTTTCTTTCCCTATTTCAGAGACTGATGCAGCTGTAGGAGTAATTCCTTTTTCTATAACGTCCCATTCCAGAGGATCCTTTGATCATAGGAAAGCTTTCATCTTGTTCTTCCAGATGTTGTAATCCTTTCATCAAAGTAGGGTGGTCTGGTATTGCTTTGCCCTTCCACCAGCCCTGGTGCTAGCATATTAGCCATGGATCTTTTACTCTGAAGTAAAACACTTCAAATAAAGTGAGTACACGAGCTTTGATACCAATTGATATAGCTAGAATAAGTACCTAGAGGGGGGTGAATAGATATATAAAAGATTTTTCTCGATAATTGCACAATACTATACAGTTGATAGATTTAAGACAAACAATAATCAAAGTAAGACTGAGAGAAGGGAAGAGAAAATTAAACACGCGGTTTATAGTGGTTCGGCTTATTCAAGCCTACGTCTACTCTTCTGCACTGACAGCCTATTGGCTGGATTCCACTATGAACAAAGAGATGTTACAGCGTTGTTCTCCCTTGATATTTCGGTGTAGATGATCTACCACACTAGCTCAAGGTATCACTAAGTATAGACACTCTTTGTGTATACAACTTCGCTCAAAATGTATCGACTAATAATCAAGGTGCTTCAGACTCTGGAATTTCTCTATCGATCATACACTAAAGCAACTAGAACGTCTTCCTTTTATACTCCTTTATGCCATCATACCCGTTGGCACTAACCAAATGAATTCCTCCAATCTACCCGTTGGACGGAATCAATCAATCAAGAAGATCATTCAAGCTATTAAAGGAACCTGACGATAGCCCATCAATCATGTTCGCCCATACAATCAGGATCTTGGTTTCCAAGAATAGAACCTTCCAAGAATATTTCGTCGACCATCGGATCTTCAAACGATCTTGATTACGAATAAAAGAATCCGTTATATTTATCCAGCCAAGAGATCTTCTCTAGAGGATAGGACTAAATCCTCAACCAAATACTTCGGCTCTGGATTGCCTTCATCACTGGATTAGAAAACTTGCCAATGAGAATAGTCTTGAGTCTTGAGTCTTGAGTGCTGAGTCTGGTGATCTGAAAGTCTTTAGACTCTAAACAGAAGGTCTGCAATTATCCAGACTAGACTAATAGAAACATTTTGTCAGCTTCAAAATATTCTGGAAAGATTTCTCCAACACTCCTCCGCTGCCATCTTCTTCGATGCTCTCACAGGAGCACGAAGTTCTCTCAGCCTCAACTTCATTTTCTCCATGCGAGTCTCTCTCACTTCTCTTCCCACTTATGCTCGACACGGTGCTGTTAGGTGATGAGACATGATTATCATCATCCGAATCCACCACCAGTATGTCTCAATTGACGCCGACTCCACCGAAGAATGGCCTTGTTTTGGAGTTTGTTTTTGAAAGTTGATGAATACAAATCAGGATTTGATATCTAGGGCCAAGGAGGACAACGCTCCTCCAAAACTTAATCGAGTTTTTAAGGCAAATCTCACACTTCAACCTCCTTGAAAATGACAAAGCGACGGCCAATGAAGATTAGAGTCTTACGGTGGGACTCCCAGATCTTCATAGCCAGCAAAGCTTGTTCTGTGTTACAGCACCATAAAAGGGCTAATAGGATTGCCAAATTTGGAGAAAAAACTCTTTTTGGACTGTTTTAGGAATAGACATTATTTCAACAGTCCAAATGTTCAAAAGAATACTACCTCTTGGAGCTGCTCGTTTAGAGCCAACTTTTTTCTATTGAAAGAAAAACAACAAAAAAAGTCGGAAGCTATTAACATAGAAATATCGCTTCCTGACGTCATAGAAAAAAGATTCAACTTCGTCAAGGCAGTTCAATGACAAATGCTTAACACTGGAGGTGACACTCAATTAGATTTTGCCAAAAAATAAAAATAAAAATGTAGTGGTGATAGGATTAAAAGGAAGATACAACGACTTACCTTTCCACCCACGATACTCCAGATACCATCACTACCTTCTTCTATGTCAGAAGCAGATGACTTGTCAATAGCTAAGTGTATAGGTGATTCCTGGCATTACAGGAAAATGTTCATTAAAGAAATCATATCCACATGAATAAGGTCAAACAAACTCGACAGAAGGTACCTTATAATGATCCTCAATGGATGAAGAAGGGTGCAAGACCTTTGGACTGTATAAATAACCTTATATACCATCATCAATTCCACTGGTACTAACCAAATTTATTTTCCTTAAAGGGCTAGAATCTCCATCTTTTGAGGCACTTAGGGGCTTCTCATCCACCAGTTCCCCATCAATGTGAAGCCGTAAAAGTTCACTTGAGACCTGCCATGAAGATAGAACTTTGAGCAATTTACAAAGGGAAAAAGGCCTTAAGAGTAAGAAACCTAGGAAAGACAATGGCATCATAAGATTGACAAGAGACTGAGCACCATTTATGCAATCTAAAATTCTACTCTATCTCTTTCATCAAACCAACAATGAGACATAGACTTACATGAAACTTTGCAGATAACAATTCTTCTCCAAGATCCTCCAGATAATGCATGCAATTAGTTGATCACAGGCACTCCAATGAATATGAATAGAATCATACTCCATGTATGTACTCTATAAAAGCTTGTTCTTTTCAGTCACATTGAAAGTGCCACAGTTCTACGTGCTATTTGAATATCCATCCAATACACCTTACATATATATATTTGAAGATCATGCACCATTCATACAATTCCGATTACATCTGAAAATGATTGGTTAAAGGTAAAACAGACTAATAAAATGTTCAGTAACAACTTGCTTCAGCTCAGCGACTCGAACCAATAAGTGGTAAACAAGACAGGCATTAATGTGCTCAGCTATAGCCATAAAAATCTCAGTAGTTATCAACTCAAAAGGAACGAGCAGTTTAAAAACCATGTGTAGAAAGAGTAATTTAGACACTTGATATACAAACCTGACAGCCAACATGGACCCATTTTCCAAATGGAAACTTGCTATCTAAAGAAGCGTACGATTTTTCACTTGAAAAAGGAGAAACCTCAGAATCAGGAGATTCTTTTTGTAAAGGAAGCGGTGGCAGAAGCGTGAGTCTCTTATCTCCATTCAAAACGAGAATTGGAAAAGCATCCTTGACATCTGAGTTCACCTGTGTGAAAGAATATTTTTAACCCCATTAACCATAGAACTTTGAGCTGAAAAGAGAAGTGACAGGCAACACTATTTGTGATTATGGTATACATCATCCCTTAATCACCATTTTCGACTAGTCCCTTGTGTCACAAACCAAGATAGATCGCAATAGGGGACGGAAAAAAAACAAGACTTGACGCGTTACAAAGGATTGATCACAGACAAATCCACAAAAATCAATAAGCTTTGGTTCCACCAACAGGCATTGACACTCAGTATACCATCTAACAGGAACAACACAGCAATAGACTTCAATGAACGTGAAAAGACACTCTTGGGAAAATTCCACAATGATTCAAACTCATCGTAATCAGGCCGACAGACACAACTTGAGAGTCAAACACCGGTGATCAATCCAAACCAATGCCAAGCATCCCTCCAAATCACAAAATCCAACAACCGATGAGTGATCAATCGCTAAAACAACCGCCAAACAAGCAACTCATAACACCCAACCTCTCCAAACATAAAAAAATTCACAGAATTGAGAAACGAACACCGTCCCTCCCATAAAAAACCAACAAACCAAAAAGGGACGAAAAAAAATGGAAAAACGGCGGCTTTCCTCTACCTGACGGAAAATGGTACAAGGGAAAGTGGCGGACTTCAAGAGATAAACCCATAAGCAAAAAAAGCAATGACCCATCTTCTCCTTCTTCTCCTTCGTCTCGTTCTTGTTCTTCCTCCTTCTCTGCCTCAACGTCGAGCTTGAAATCACTGAGCGAAGACTAATGACTCAGGTCGATCGTGCTCTCACCGTCCACCACCAATATATCTAGCCTCGCAAACCTCTTTTGCTTCAAAATCCTTGGCTATGTACTTGAGCCCGAAATCGGGACCGAATAAGGAGTAGAAGACAAAGAAGCTCGAGAGGCCAATCAGTAGCCGGTGATTTCTGGAGTCGCGGCTGGAAAGTCGATGACAGCGACGAGGACAGAGGCGAGGAGGGAAGCGCTTAGGGTGAGTGAGAGGGCTCGAGACAGAGAGGAGGGGGGCATTTGGGGTGAGTGAGAGGGCTCGGGACAGAGAGGAGAGGAGTGCTTGAGGAAGAGAGAGGCAGAAGCAGGAAGAAATAGCTCGCTCCGTTGAAAAAAAGAGAGAGAAAATGCAGCAGGCCTCTCTTTCTTCGCCGCACCGTCGACCCCGCCCATGTCCGCCGAGATCTCCCTCGCGACCGATCGGGCCAGCGTCAGGGACAACGCCCGGTTAGCGGCGGGGAGCCTGGTGCCGCTTGGGAACGAGACCGAGATGCCAGAGGCAGATGGCCAGCGACGCTTTTGGGCAGGCGCAGGCCAAGGCGGAGGTCCAGAGCCAAAGCCAGAGCTGGAGACTGAGCCAGAGGAGGTGGGATGCGCTGAGAAGGAAAAGAGGCTCTGAGCGTTTTTTTTTCTTTTACAAGGAGAGGAGAGAGAACCGCCCATTTAAGTGAGCAGAGAGAAAAAATTTTGAGTGGGAGGAATGTGCTGATCCTCCTTTCAAGTCGAGCCGAGCCGCCTAGGCTGTGCATGGTAACCTTCCCCAGCCTAAGAATTTCTATTCTTCTCTTCCCCGGAACAAAAAAAAAAAAAAAAATAGAAACCTGTTTGATAACGGCAAGTTAGTTTTTTGTTCACGGAAACAAAAAGTTAGCCCGGGAATGGTTTTGGAATAGAAATGAGAAGTAAAAAAAAGTTGCTTCTTGTTCTCGGGAACAAGTTTAAGAAATAAGTGAATTTTTTTTTCTTTTATTCTTCTCTTCCTGACCGCCATTGACCGTCGTTGACCGCCGCCCGCCGTCGCCCGCCACCGCCGCTACCCATCTCTATCGATGCCGTCGGCCGACCGCCGTCGCTGCCGCTGCCACCGGCCCGCTGTTGCCACTGGCCGACCGCTGCCACCGTCGCCGGCCGACCACCGCCAATCGCCACTGCCGCCAGTCGACCACCGCCGGTTGCCGCCGTTGCTAGTTGCCGGAGGTTGACCGACCATTGCTGCCGCCGCCGCTGGAGGCCGACCGACTTTTGCTGGTTGTCGCCGGTCGCCGTCGGACATCAACACCGCCGCATGTTGCCGCCGATCGACCGCTGCCCGCCAACTGCCGCCGTCGATCGCCGCCGCACGGTCGGTCGGTGGCGACGTGCGGCGGCAGTTGGCAAGCGGCGGTCAGACGGCAGCGACGTGTGGTGGCAGTCGGCGGGCGGCGGTCAACCGGCGGCGACGTGTGGCGGCAGCGGTGTCCAACTGTGGTGGCGGTCTACCGGTAAAAATAAAAAACAAATAAATATAAAAAAACTGTTTTTTACCAAACGCATTTCTATTATTTTTCTATTTCTAGAGTAAAAGTTTTGTGTAGTTACCAAACGGGTTTTTTTACATAAAAAATGTTCTCCATAATAGAAATAGAAAACAACTATTTCTGAAAAGAAATTGTTTCCCGTCCAAGAAATGTTACCATGCGCAGCCCTAAAAACAAGCCCTTTTCTCATTTTCGAGGGGGTCCCGTTCGAGACAGGTGCTAGTATCTGAGTGGTTTGTGTGCGCCAGGTCAGCGGATGACGTGGTGCGCACGAACCACTGAATATTTTCTCTGAATTTTGGGATGCCACAATTACAACCTTTTCCAATTTGAGAACTACCTTCACTCTGTCCCAAGGCCATAGCACCCCATCCACCAGATGTGGAAGACGGTTCGTTGGGTCTTGTAGAATCAAGAACATATGCATCAGCTTTGCCAGACATGTCATCGACACATTAAGAAATATTCCAGCCACTTTGAGACATATCTCCATCCCCAGCCTTTTGTCCCCAGCCTGTAGCTTCCCATTGACTCTGTTTGTCAAATTCTTTAGTTTTAGGGTTGTGAGAAATATTCCAACCACACACGTATTTTGCACGTATACGGCACATATATGGCATGTATAAAACTCTCATATAAGAAATTAGGGAAAAGCTGGGCAATACAAGTGTTTTATACATGCAAAATATGTGCCATATACGTGCAAAATACGTGTGATATACGTGCGATATACGTGCGCATGACAGGGACTAATGCATGACAGAGGCAAGGACACATAAACTTATCTCTCAACCCTATGTTTGAAATAGAAGAGCGCATTAACAATGAAGCTAAATCTTTTAAATCATTTCGATTTAGAAAGACAACCCGAACGAACGTTCGAGGGCATTGTTCTTCCTATTCTTTTACAATGCCGCGACTCATAATGAAATCAGATGATTTCTCATCACTCTTTTTCTCCCTGATTCGCAAGGCATAATTGAATACTCCAAAATGATTAACCAAGAGAAAGAGAAGATACAATTAACAAAAAAGGGCATTGGTAGGATGATACCCTATATCTGGATCCCTCCCCCATGGGTTAGTTATTATATATCTTTATCTTGCCCCCTGCTTGAGCCATATTTAGAGACTGCCACCTTATTATCAACTCTGGGGATGTCCTTTAACTGTAGTGTTTGCATTAGTCCCGGGCATTTTATATAACTCACTCTCTCGAGCAATCTCTCAACCTTTGAGGATTTAATTTGACAGGTTAGCAAACATAGCAGCTTCCCAGATAGCCGACGCTTCTACGTGGAGTCCACTGACGGTTCTCGGGTAGACATTTCATATCGGAAGTGTCTAGAGAATTTTGTCAAGGCCAAGTACCCTGATTCCGCTAACTTATTTATTGGAAAATACTTTGAAAGGCCCCGATCCGATGGCAAACGGGAGTAGAGTGTTGCCCCAGAAGAGGCTACAAAAAATAGATAGGGGTCAATTCTTTTGTTTATGGGAAGTAGTGTTAGGATTTTAGTTTTTGCTGTGGAATTTGGTCGTCTGCTCTCTTGATTTGTATATATATTTAGCCGACGACTCTGTAAATATATCGTCCTGCCAATGCCCTTTTCTGTTAATTGTATCTTCTCTTTCTCTTGGTTAATCATTTTAGTGTATTCAATTATGCCTTGCGATTCAGGGAGAAAAAAAGTGACGAGAAATCATCTGATTTCGTTCTGAGTCGCAGCATTGTAAAAGAATAGGAAGAACAATGCCTTCGAACGTGCATTCGGGTTGTCTTTCTACATCGAAATGATTTCACAGTTTTAGCTTCGGTGTTTACGCGCTCTTGTATTCCAAACTTAGGGTTGAGAGATAAATTTATGTGTCCTTGCCTCAATCATGCATTAGTCCCTGTCATGTGCACATATATTGCACGTATATCACATGTATTTTGCACGTATATGAAACGTATTTTGCACGTATAAAATACTTATATTTTCGCCAAAATTATCTTCCACGGGAAATAGGTACAACCACTTTTAACTCCGGCAATTGTGGTTTTAGCTTTCTTTCCCGAACAATGTCATATTTATTCCTCTATTTTAACTGGTGACATCAACAACACTGACCCGACAGTTGAATGGATTGACCCACCAACAAGGCCCCTAAGATGACGGTTCTTATGGTGGTCCAGTTTTTACAACATTGGTTGGTATGATCATGAGTTTTACAACCAAGTATTACCATCTCATCCATAAATTGTCAAATTACGTGCGCAATGTCAATATATTAAGGAGAAAAGAAGTGCCAATTCAGAAATAGTAACTGTGTTAATCGGATAAAGAACACATGCAAATATACACATGCTCATCCAAACAATCTAGGTGAATATTAAAAGATCAAATGAGCTAATGCTATGGGCACATTATCTGAAACTAGCCCAGACTGATGCATTATCCTTCGTATCGACTGCATGATCGGTTCCACATCTGCGAGTATATCTTGTTCCTCTGATGTGAACATGTCTAATCTTTGCCAGGTTGCTGTGAACATACGAGGAGCAGCTGGGTCCTCATTTATCATTTCACGAGGCTGTGAAAGGCTCCTTCTCATTTTCCATTCAGTATGCTGTCCCTTGCTTTTCTTCTTCGAATCTCCTCCCCATTAGTCCTGCCGCTCCCATGGACTTGATTTTTCTATTCCCTCAGCTTTGGAATTTTGAGAATTCCAACCTTTTCCAATTTGAGAACTGCCTTCACTCTGTCCCAAGGCCACAGCACCCCATCCACCGGATGTGGAAGGAGGTTCGTTGGGTCTTGTAGAATGAAGAACAACTGCATCGGCTTTGCTAGACATGTCATCGACAGTTTTAGAACTATTCCAGCCACTTTGAGACATACCTCCATCCCCAGCCTTTTGTCCCCACCTTGTGGATTCCCATTGACTCTGTTTGTCAGATTCTTTAGCTTTAGGGCTGTGAGAAATATTCCAAACACACATGTATTTTGCACATATATGGCACATATATCGCATGTATAAAACTCTCATACCGGAAATTAGGGAAAAGCTGGGCATTACAAGTGTTTTAGGGAAAAGCTGGGCATTACAAGTGTTTTATACGTGCAAAATACGTGTGATATACGTGCAATATACGTGCGCATGACAGGAACTAATGCATGACAGAGGTAAGGACACATAAATTTATCTCTCAACCCTACATTTGAAATAGAAGAGCACATAAACAACAAAGCTAAGTCTTTGAAATCATTTCGATTTAGAAAGCCAACCCGAACGCACGTTCGTGGGCATTGTTCTTCCTATTCTTTCACAATGTTGGGACTCAGAACGAAACCAGATTATTTTTCATCACTTTTATTCTCCTTGAATCGAAAGGCATAATTCAATCCTCCAAAATGATTAACCAAGAGAAAGAGAAGATGCAATTAACAAAAAAAGGGCATTAGCAGGACGATACCCTATATCTGGATCCCTCCCCCATGGATTAGTTATTAAATATCTTTATCTTGCCCCCTGCTTGAGCCATATTTAGCGACTGCCACCTTATTATCTACTATGTGGATGTCCTTTAATTGTAGTGTTTGCATTAGTCCCGGGCATGTTATATAACTCACTCTCTCGGGCAATCTCTCAACCTTTGAGGATTTAATTTGACAGGGTAGCAGACATGGCAGCTTCCCAAACAGCCGACGCTTCTACGTGGAGTCCACTGACGGTTCTTGGGTAGACTTTTCATATCGGAAGTGTCTAGAGAATTTTGTCAAGGCCAAGTACCCTGATTCCATTGACTTATTCATCGGAAAACACTTTGAAAGGCCCTGACCCGATGGCAAACGGGAGTAGAGTGTTGCCGCAGAAGAGGCTACAAAAAATAGATAGGGGTTAATTCTTTTGTTTATGGGAAGTAGTGTTAGGATTTTAGCTTATGCTGCGGAATTTGGTCGTCTGCTCTTTTGATTGGTATCTATATTTAGCAGACGACTTTGTAAATATATCGTCCTGCCAATGCCATTTTCTTTTAATTGTATCTTCTCTTTCTCTTGGTTAATCATTTTGGAGGATTCAGTTATGCCTTGCGATTCTGGGAGAAAAAAAGTGATTAGAAATCATCTGATTTTGTTTTGATTCACGACATAGTGAAAGAATACAAAGAACAATGCCCTCAAACATGCGTTCGGGTTGTCTTTCTAAATCGAGATGATTTCACAGTTTTAGCTTCGATGTTTACGTGCTCTTTTATTCCAAACTTAGGGTTGAGAGATAAATTTATGCGTCCTTGCCTCTATCATGCATTAGTCCCTGTCATGTGCACGTATATTGCACGTATATGGCACGTATTTTGCACGTATAAAATACTTATATTTTCGCCAAAATTATCTGCCACGTGAAATAGGTACAACCAGTTTTAACTCCGGCAATTGTGGTTTTAGCTTTCTTTCCCGAACAATGTCATATTTATTCCTCTATTTTAACTGGTGACATCAACAACACTGAACCGACAGTTGAATGAATTGACCCACCAACAGGGCCCCTGAGATAACGGTTCTTATGGTGGTCCAGTTTTTACAACATTGGTTGGTATGATCATGAGTTTTACAACCAAGTATTACCATCTCATCCACAAATTGTCAAATTACTTGCGCAATGTCAATATATTATGGAGAAAAGAAGTGCCGATTAAGAATTAGTAGCCGTGTTAATCGGATAAAGAACACATGCAAATATACACATGCACATGCAAACAATCTAGGTGAATATTAAAAGATCAAATCAGCTAATGGTATGGGCACATTATCTGAAACTAACCCAGACTGATGCATTATCCTTCGTATCGACTGCATGATCGGTTCCACATCTGCGAGTATATCTTGTTCCTCTGATGTGAACATGTCTAATCTTTGCCAGGTTGCTATGAACATGCGAGGAGCAGCTGGGTCCTCATTTATCATTTCACGAGGCCGTGGAAGGCTCCTTCTCATTTTCCATTCAGTATGTTGTCCCTTGCTTTTCTTCTTCGAATCTCCACCCCATTGGTCCTGCCGCTCCCATGGACTTGATTTTTCTGTTCCCTCAGCTTTGGAATTTTGAGAATTCCAACCTTTTCCAATTTGAGGACTGCCTTCACTCTGTCCCAAGGCCACAGCACCCCATCCACCAGATGTGGAAGATGGTTCGTTGGGTCTTGTAGAATGAAGAACATCTACATCAGCTTTGACAGACATGTAATCGACACTTTTAGAACTATTCCAGCCACTTGGAGACATATATCCATCCCCAGCCTTTTGTCCCCAGCCTATGGCTTCCCATTGACTCTGTTTGTCAGATTCTTTAGCTTTAGGACTGTGAGAAATATTCCAAACACACACGTATTTTGCATGTATATGGCACATATATGGCACATATATGGCATGTATAAAACCCTCATATCGGAAATTAGGGAAAAGCTGGGCAATACAAGTGTTTTATACATGCAAAATACGTGAAAAATAAGTGTGATATACGTGCAATATACGTGCGCATGACAGGGACTATTGCATGACAGAGGCAAGGACACATAAATTTATCTCTCAACCCTATGTTTGAAATAGAAGAGCGCATAAACAACGAAGCTAAATCTTTGAAATCATTTCAATTTAAAAAGACAACCCGAACGCATGTTCGAGGGCATTGTTCTTCCAATTCTTTCACAATGCCGGGACTCAGAACGAAATAAGATGATTTCTCATCACTTTTTTTCTCCCTGAATCGCAAGGCATAATTGAATCCTCCAAAATGATTAACCAAGAGAAAGAGAATATGCAATTAGAAAAAAGGGCATTGGCAGGACGATACCCTATATCTGGATCTCTCCCCCATGGGTTAGTTGTTAAATATCTTTATCTTGCCCCCTGCTTGAGCCATATTTAGCGACTGCCACCTTATTATCTACTCTAGGGATGTCCTTTAACTGTAGTGTTTGCATTAGTCCCGGGCATGTTATATAACTCACTCTCTCGTGCAATCTCTCAACCTTTGAGGATTTAATTTGACTGGTTAGCAAACATAGCAGCTTCCCAGACAGCCGACGCTTCTACGTGGAGTCCACGGACGGTTCTTGAGTAGACTTTTCATATCGGAAGTGTCTAGAGAATTTTGTCAAGGCCAAGAACCTTGATTCCGCTGACTTATTTATCGGAAAATACTTTGAAAGGCCCCGACCCGATGGCAAACGGGAGCAGTGTTGCCCCAAAAGAGGCTACAGAAAATAGATAGGGGTCAATTCTTTTGTTTATGGGAAGTAGTGTTAGGATTTTAGTTTATGCTGTGGAATTTGGTCGTCTGCTCTTTTGATTTGTATCTTTATTTAGCAGACGACTCTGTAAATATATCGTCCTGCCAATGCCCTTTTCTTTTAATTGTATCTTCTCTTTCTCTTGGTTAATCATTTTGGAGGATTCAATTATACCTTGCGATTCAGGGAGAAAAAAAGTGATGAGAAATCATTTGGTTTCGTTCTGAGTCGCGGCATTGTAAAAGAATAGCAAGAACAATGCCCTCGAACGTGCGTTCGGGTTGTCTTTCTAAATCGAAATGAATGCACAGTTGTAGCTTCGGTGTTTACGCACTCTTTTATTCCAAACTAAGGGTTGAGAGATAAATTTATGCGTCCTTGCCTCTTTCATGCATTAGTCCCTGTCTTGCACACTATATTGCACGTATATCACATGTATTTTGCATGTATAAAATACTTATACTTTTGCCAAAATTATCTTCCACGTGAAATAGGTACATCCACTTTTAACTCCGGCAATTGTGGTTTTAGCTTTCTTTCCCGAACAATGTCATATTTATTCCTCTATTTTAACTGGTGACATCAACAACACTGAACCGACAGTTGAATGAATTGACCCACCAACAAGGCCCTTAAGATGACAGTTCTTATGGTGGTCCAGTTTTAACAACGTTGGTTGGTATGATCATGAGTTTTACAACCAAGTATTACCATCTCATCCACAAATTGTCAAATTATGTGCGTAATGTCAGTATATTATGGAGAAAAGAAGTGCCAATTCAGAATTAGTAACTGTGTTAATTAGATAAAGAACACACGCAAATATACATATGCACAGGCAAACAATCTAGGTGAATATTAAAAGATCAAATCAGCTAATGGTATGGGCACATTATCTGAAACTAACCCAGACTGATGCATTATCCTTCGTATCGACCGCATGATCGGTTCCACATCTGTGAGTATATCTTATTCCTCTGATGTGAACATGTCTAATCTTTGCCAGGTTACTGTGAACATGCGAGGAGCAGCTGGCTCCTCATTTATCATTTCACAAGGCCATGAAAGGCTCATTCTCATTTTCCATGAAGTATGCTGTCCCTTGCTTTTCTTCTTCGAATCTCCTCCCCATTGGTCCTGCCGCTCCCATGGACTTGATTTTTCTGTTCCCTCAGCTTTGGAATTTTGAGAATTCCAAGCTTTTCCAATTTGAGAACTGCCTTCACTCTATCCCAAGGCCACAGCACCCCATCCACCAGATGTGGAAGACGGTTCGTTGGGTCTTGTAGACTGAAGAACATCTGCATCAGCTTTGCCAGACATGTCATCGACACTTTTAGAACTATTCCAGCCACTTGGAGACATATCTCCATCCCCAGCCTTTTGTCCCCAGCCTGTGGCTTCCCATTGACTCTGTTTGTCAGATTCTTTAGCTTTAGGGCTGTGAGAAATATTCCAAACACACACGTATTTGGCACGTATATGGCACATATAAGGCATGTATAAAACTCTCATATCGGAAATTAGGGAAAAAGCTGGGCAATACAAGTGTTTTATACGTGCAAAACACGTGCAAAATACGTGTGATATACGTGCAATATACGTGCGCATGACAGGGACTAATGCATGACAGAGGCAAGGACACATAAATTTATCTCTCAACCCTATGTTTGAAATAGAAGAGGGCCTAAACAACGAAGAATGAAATCATTTCGATTTAAAAAGACAACCCGAACGCACGTTCGAGGGCATTGTTCTTCCTATTCTTTCACAATGCCGGGACTTAGAATGAAATCAGATGATTTCTCATCACTTTTTTTCTCCCTGAATCGCAAGGCATAATTGAATCCTCCAAAATGATTAACCAACAGAAAGAGAAGATGCAATTAACAAAAAAGGGCATTGGCAGGACGATACCCTATATCTGGATCCCTCGCCCACGGGTTAGTTGTTAAATATCTTTATCTTGCCCCCTGCTTGAGCCATATTTAGCGATTGCCACCTTATTATCTACTCTGGGGATGTCCTTTAACTGTAGTGTTTGCATTAGTCCCGGGCATGTTATATAACTCACTCTCTCGGGCAATCTCTCAACCTTGGAGGATTTAATTTGACAGGTTAGCAGACATAACGGCTTCCTAGACAGCCGACGCTTCTACGTGGAGTCCACTGACGGTTCTCGGGTAGACTTTTCATATCGGAAGTGTCTAGAGAATTTTGTCAAGGCCAAGTACCCTGATTCCTCTGACTTATTTATCGGAAAATACTTTGAAAGCCCCCTACCCGATGGCAAACGGGAGCAGAGTGTTGCCCGAGAAGAGGCTACAGAAAATAGATAGGGGTCAATTCTTTTGTTTATGGGAAGTAGTGTTAGGATTTTAGTTTATGCTGCGGAATTTGGTCGTCTGCTCTTTTGATTTGTATCTATATTTAGCAGACGACTCTGTAAATATATCGTCCTGCCAATGCCCTTTTCTTTTAATTGTATCTTCTCTTCTTGGTTAATCATTTTGGAGGATTCAATTATGCCTTGCAATTCAGGGAGAAAAAAAGTGATCAGAAATCATCTGATTTTGTTCTGAGTCATGGCATTGTAAATGAATAGGAAGAACAATGCCCTCGAACGTGCGTTCGGGCTGTCTTTCTAAATCGAAATTGTGACATCCTGAAATTCGACCCCGTTTCGATAAAGTGAAATGGGCATTGTGTCGACGTGTTTACGGTCCTTTTTCTCTGAGCTGATCACTCACTAGTTAACTAACCTATTGAGTGAAGCCGTTAAGAGATGTATCTGCAGTAGAATCCTTAAAAGCTACTCAATTGGTTGGATTGGACTAAAATCACGTCTGATTGATTTTTAACCACGAAATTGAACTCGATTTCGGGAATCAAATTTTAAGCGCGTCATAATTCTTATTTTTAGGACCTTGTCTCATCGTTCGTCAATTTATTGACGAGCTTGAAATTTCAAGAAAGAAATTATCAGAGGAAAAATTGAAGACCAAAAGAAAATAGAAAGGGAAAGAGAGAAGAAAAGAAAAGAAAAGAATAATACCTTGTGGTGTTATATTAGTTATTTATTTTCTCTCCCTCTCTCTTCTTTTCTTTCTTTTTCTTTTTTCTCTCTCTTCTCTCCCCTCCCCCTCGTGCATTTTTCCCCCACCGAACACTTGCCCCCTTGCCAAATTCAATTTGGCTTCTTCTCTCTCCCCATTTGACCAGTCAAACTTTCATCTCCTCTCTCTCTCATCTCTCTCTTTCACACCCTCTCTCCCTCGGCTCTCTTTGCTGTGCGATCAGAACCGAAACCAGAAGCTGGAGGAAGAACAGAAGCTGCAGCCCACCGTCACCACTCGTCCCGCCGCCGCACCGGAGCCGGACCGCCCGCGCGCTCGCCGGTTGCCGCTGTCCCGCTGTCCGCGTACGTCCCGCATCTTCAACTCACCGCAGCGCCTCCCGCCCCGCGCGAACCAGCTCCCAATCCGCCCCGACCAGCTGCCTCCGGCCACCGCCTGCCTCCGTCCGGCCACCTCGCAGCCCCCCAGCGTCCCCCGCGCCCACCCCCCGCCTACCCGCGCCCCCCAAGCCGCCGGATTAGCGACGGCAAGCCTTGAACCACAACCCACGAAATGGGTTTCCAGCCGATTCGGGCCCATTTTGGGCCGTTTCGGGGCCCCGAACCCGAGCCGTGCTTTGGGAAGAATCGTTCCTCACGTCGCCCCGTCGATTGATCTGATTTGCGCGCGATTTGGTGAGTAATCTCACTAATCCAGGATTAGTTGGCTAATTATGCTTAAGGTTGGTTTAGTTTTAATTAATTATGTTTAGGTTGTTAGATTAGAATAAATTAGCAATTATTAGTCAATTGTGATGCGATTTAGATAAATTGATTGCGCAATTAACAAGTAGACGTGGTCTACTATTTATTGGAAGTATCTCGGGAATTTTTCGACCCCTAATCGGGCTTCAATTTGGCGATTCGGGCCTAAGTGAGATTTTTGGGCATTTAATATTAATTTTCGGAATTAAATTAAATAAATATTTATTTTCCGAAAATTCAAGGGAGATGGTCCGGAACCGGAATATTATGCGGATGACTGTGGTGAAGTTTGTTTATTTAATCGGGCTTTATTTCGAGCTAAATTGAATTTTTAATATTAATTATTTAATTTTTGAAATTAATTAATTATTTATTTATTTTCTGAAAATTTAACTGGGATGGTCCGTGATCGGAAAATTATGCTGATGACCGTGGTGAAGTCCGTTTATTTAATTAGACCTTATTTTGAGCTAAACGGAATTTTTAATATTTAATAATTAATTTTCTAAATTATTTATTTATTTATTTATTTTTCGGAAATTAAGTTTGAGATGGCCGACGACCGAAATCTCGTGCTGATTATCGTGGCACAGTCCGTTTATTTATTTGAGCTTTGAATTGTGCCAAATTGATTTAATTGTGGATATTTAGGATATGTTCCTTAATTGATTATTTGGGTAAATTGAGTACGAACTAAGGTTGTTGATAATTACTTTACAAATGGGATGGATCATCATGAAAGGCACGGGGCCTGATGATTAGATATATCACCTCGGAGAATGCACATGGCTCGATGACGAAGTATGTCGCCTTGGAGAATGCATGTGGCTCGGTGATTAAGTGTGGCATCTAAAAGGACACGTGGGCTCGGTAATTTGATGCATTACCTCGGAGAATGCACGTGGTCCCAATGAGTACATTTGGCATCTAAAAGGACATGTGGGCTTGGTAATTCGATGCATTACCTCGGAGAATGCACGTGGTTCCAATGAGTACATTTAGCATCTTGAAGAGACACGTGGGCTCGGTGACTTGATGCATCGCCTTGGCAAATGCACGTGGGCTCGCTGATTCAAAATGACATTTTAAAGAGCATGTGGTCGAGTGGGACTGTAAAGCCATTGAATATCGAAAGTGGTCGAGTGGGACCGTAAAGCCATTGAATATTGAAAGTGGTTGAGTGGGACCGTAAAGCCATTGAATTTTGAAAGTGGTCGAGTGGGACCGTAAAGCCATTGAATATTGGAAGTGGTTGAGTGGGACCGTAAAGCCATTAAATATTGAATGTTGTCGAGTGGGACTTTGAATAGCAATAGCTTGAATGACCGGGAAATGGTCAAGCTGATATGTAATCGACTAGGTCGATTGATCATTGATTTGATTTGATGTCGTGGATTGATTGACTTATTAGAAATGACCATGAGTGGTCTTGTTGGCATTTAATTGACTAGGTCGATTTGATTGACGCTTCGATCAGATATGATTGCTTGGGTGCCTATTATGAATTGTACTGACTTGTGGGATATGAGGCCAAGGTATGTCTTCTGACCTATGCGTGTTTAGGCAGTCTTTAGTATAATGGTTTACTAATCGGGCTTAGTGGGGTAGAACTCGCGGAGACGTAGTCTCATCCCAGTTTGGGGAAAAACATTTTATGACCCCACTGAGGAGCTGAGGAGGAGTCTCAGAAGGAGAACTCAGAGGTGAAACTTAAAGAGAATGATTTTTGGAAGAAGAAGATAATCCCGAGAGGGGCCTTAAGTATGATCCGGATGGACTGAGATTCTATCTTCTTTTGAGATCTCTAATTTGATGTGATTAGAGATAGAGTAAAAAGTTGTGAAGTGCTTTGATTTGTGTTTTGTATAAAAATTTGGTTATAAGTTTCGATATGAAAAATATGGCCCTGCTTTTCTATCCCATCGTTTTATTGTCTGGGGATTTTAACTGCTTCCGCATGTGCTTAATAAATTAAGGGTCGGCGATACATAGTCCTGGGATATCGCATTATAAAATTGACCAAGTGAAAAGGATGTGTGCGTGCCCGAGGATCGGGGCGTGACAGAAATGATTTCACATTTTTAGCTTCGGTGTTTACGCGCTCTTTTATTCCAAACTTAGGGTTGAGAGATAAATTTATGTGTCTTTGCCTCTATCATGCATTAGTCCCTGTCATGCGCACGTATATTGCACGTATATCACACGTATTTTGCACATATAAAATACTCATATTGCCCAGCTTTTCCCTAATTTCCGATATGAGAGTTTTCTATTACGACTGAAGATCTTTTTGTCTTCTCATTCTTAACTCTTACTTATCCTCATTCGTTTCGTTTGCATTTCCTCCCATTGCTCTTTTGTTGTTTTTCTTCATTTTGTGGTCCTTGGCAGTGCTGATCTCTCTCTCTCTGGGACATTTTGTAAGCTGCTTCACTTAACACGTCCTCTGTATCTGAAGGTACAATGACAATGATCCACTTTCAGCTGAGGATCAATCCTATGCAATTGATAATGTTCTCAAACACCATCCAGATAAAGTTGCTAAGATGGGTGCAGGAATCGATCATCTAATGGTATTATTTTACTGATGAATATGCTTACTTGTGATTAATGCATGGCCGATCACCCTGAAAGTGGATCATTGTCATTGTACCATCAGAGAGAGAGAGGACGTGTTAGGTGAAGCAGCTTACAAAATGTCCTAAAGAGAGAGAGAGAGATCAGCACTACCAAGGACCACAAAATGAAGAAAAAACAACAAAAGAGGGCATTGGTGACCTAAGAGGGGTTCGGGGTGCCACAACGCCGAATGTCAGAAAGCCTTTGAAGAGATAAAGCAATATCTTCGTTAGCCACCAGTGCTGGTACCACCAATTCCAAGAATACCACTGGTCCTCTACTTAAGCATCCATAAGGAGTCACTAGGGGTCATGCTTGCCCAAAAGAGGCCAAGTGATCAAAAAGAATGCGCGATATATTATCTCAGCAAGAAATTCACTGTTTCTTAGATGAATTACTTAGAAGTGGAAAAAACATGTGTAGCATTGATTTGGGTATTGCACCAGCTATGCTAATACACTCTCCACCATCAGATTTTGCTCGTGACAGAGAATGACCTAATCAAGTATCTACTAGAGAAGCCAGCTTTAGTTGGGAAGATGGCTAAATGGCAAGTCCTAATTTCCGAATTTGATATACAAAGCGTAGCACAAAAATCAGTCAAAGGGAGAGCCATAGCCGATATGTTGGCTGAAAATCCTAGACAAGCGGAATTTTTTGACACAGCGAACTTCCTGGACGAACGTATTTTGGCAGTAGCAAATGATAAATGGACCATGTACTTCAATGGGGCTGTAAATTTATCTGGCTCTGGGACTGGGGCAATTTTGATCTCTCCAGCTGGCCAGCATTATCCCATAGCTGCAAAATTGATATTCCCTTACACTAATAATATCTCATAATACGAAGTGTGCATCATCGGCTTGCAATTAGCCATTGACAGGAATGCCAAGAATTTACAGGTGTGGCAATTCTGCACTTATTATTCTACAAACAGAGGGTCGTTGGCGGACCTGCGATCATAAGTTGATCCCATATCATGAATTCCTTGAAGAATTAATGAAGGAATTCGAGGAAATGTCCTTTGAATATTTGCCAAGGTCCCAAAATCAATTTGCTGACACATTGGCCACATTGTCATCAATGTTGCATGTGATGGAGGGATTGGATATTGAGCCATTAAAGATCGAGATTCTCAAACACCCAACTTATTATATGTCAGTTGAAGACGAGCTAGACGGAGAGCCATGATACCACAACATCTTGAATTACCTCCAACTGGGAGAATTTCCTCAAGGATGTGAGGTAGCTGACAAGAAATATATCAAGAAGTTAGCGTCAAAATTCTTTGTTTCTGGCGGTGTGCTCTACAAAAGATCATTTGATTCAGTCTTATTGAAATGTGTCGATGCTAGAGAAGCCAACCAACTAATGAAAGAAATACACGAAGGAGAGTGCGGACCACACATGAATGGCCACCTTTTAGCAAAAAAGATCATGAGGCTCGGATATTTCTGGTTAAGCATGGAAACCGATTGTATCAAACATGTTCGTTATTATCATTGGTGTCAGATTTACAGAGACAACGTCAATGCCCCACCTAACGAACTGCACTTGATGTCTCAACCGTGACCATTTTCCATGTGGGGAATAGATATAATTAGGCCAATTAACCCCAAAGCTTCTAATGGGCATCACTTCATTTCAGGATGTCACAGCTATTGATTATTTCACAAAATGGATTGAAACGAGTTCATATGTCAACGTCACCGCAAAAAACATAGCCAAATTCATTTGTCATGACATCATTGCCCGTTATGGTGTACCAAAAGCCATTGTTACTGATAACGGCTCGAATCTAAATAACAAGAATGTGGACGAGTTGCTTCATGAATTCCAAATTCGCCATTTGAACTCGTCACCTTATTACCCGCAAATGAATGGAGTAGTGGAGGCAGCTAACAAAAACATAAAGAAGATCCTATCTAAGACGGCGGACAATTATCGTGATTGGCATGAACGATTGCCATATGCGTTGTTGGCATATCGAACCTCAATATGTACTTCGACGAGGGCAACGCCTTACTCACTTGTATATGGTATGGAGGCAGTCTTACCGGTAGAGGTGGAAATTCCCTCGTTAAGGATTCTCTCACAAATTAAACTCTCGAAAGCTAAGTGGATGCAGTAGAGATACGAACAACTAAATATGATTGATGAGAAGAGACTTAGTGCACTATGCCATGGTCAATGCTACCAGAAGCGAGTTGCAAAGTCCTTTAATCGCAAAGTTCGACCCAGACATTTCCAAGTGGATGAACTTGTGTTGAGGAAGGTATTGCCTATCATACCGGACCCACGCGGAAAATTCACTCCAAATTATGAAGGCCCTTATGTCATTAAGAAGATACTACCTAGTGGGGCTTTAATTCTTGTGGAAATGGATGACCGCGAGCTGCCAAAGCTTGTAAACACTTATGCGGTCAAGAAATACTTTCCATGAATGAAATCAAGGCTATATAGCCATTTCTTGTACAAATAGCACTTGCATCATGCATTTCATGCCTACATTCTATACATAACTTGGTGTAAAAGCCAAGAAGTTGATTTGAACAAGATATCTATCTACCAAGCAAGCATGTGAGGGCATAACACATGTCGAGTTCACCTAACTTGGTGTAAAAGATGTGTCGTTCTAGAGTTGGTTCAATTTTATAAAAGAAAAAGAAACGCTCCAAGGACACTACTGGCGCTTCGGCCTAGTGGTATGGGGAATGAATGAACGGGTCCGAGAGGTACAGTGTTCGATCCTTGGAAACGGCAACGAGGTTGCCATAAAAAAAAAAGAGAGAGAAAGAATAAAAAAAAATTGCATCTTTCATTTTTGTAAAAAGATGAGAATGCTTGAACTAATGAGACAAAAAAATCTTAGACTCTCTTCAAGCCTTAAAGCAACAGGTTCATTCCACCGTTTGCCACCAAATTATGAAATTGATGGAGGGGTCACCTAGCCGCCAAGGCCACAGGTAAGTACTCTTCTCCTCAAAAGCAAATAGAAAACAAATGGAGAATTTCCATCATAAAAAAAAAAAAAAACATTTAGTGTTTTTCTAGAAACAAGTACAAAAAAGAAAAATGGATATTGAAGAAACAAGTTTTCCACAAAGTTTGCAAAAATCTTCTTTTTGTCCATCCACTTGATGGATTACTCATTTCGAATCAAAATTCTCTAGAGATTGATCTACTCAGATGATCTTAGTGGAGTGAAAGGTGAAACATTGACCATGCCAAACAAGAAATGCTTAGGATGAAGAAAGATAAGCCATTTCCAAACACGTTCTTCAAACACTTTTGAGAGTTGAGTGAAAGGTAACCTTATCTTAGGACGAATGATTCATTCGCATTGAGCACAAAGATCGAAATAATAAAGGCATTTCCTTCATCAATGTCCGGCATTGCACTAATCTCTTGCTAACCCTTTGGGCTGAATAAAGTTGATCCTTCAAAGTACCCCTGTTGAGAACAACCCTACTTTGGAGCAGCATAGGAGGTTATGGTCATGTTGTAAAGCAAAAGATTAAGAAAGATTCTATTACTTTCACTTGCACCAATCTTTTGGTGATAGCTTCAGAGGAATTCTCATTAGAGCTTGACTCATCCAAAGGTGAAGAAGAGCATTTCCTTCTCTACCCAAACACTAATACCCATTGCTTTAACCAATTTGGGCCTGATTATTCATTTCTGAACCCCAAGCGGTGATCATCTCCCTTCACTAGGGCAAGACATAAGAATTGACCAAATACAATTGACAGTTACAAGAAAATGTGAAAAGCATCTCAAAAGTCATAAGAGCTACAAAAGTTCAAAGAGCAAAAAGTTTGACAAATTATGGGGCATGAAAAAGTAGTGTGCCTGGTAAAAGCTGTGACATCCTGAAATTCGACCCCGTTTCGATAAAGTGAAATGTGCATATCGTTGACGCGCCTATGGTCCTTTTTCTCTAAGTTGATCACTCACAAGTTAGTTAACCTATTGGGTGAAGCCGTTAAGGGATAAAACCGCGATAAAATCTCTAAAAGCTACCTGATTAGTTGGATTGGACTAAAATCGCATCCGATCGATTTTAATCATGAAATTTAATTCGATTTTGGGAATTGAATATTCGAGCATGTCACAATTCATTTTTAGGATCGTCTCATCGTCTATCAATTTATTGCCGAGTCTGAAATTTCAAGAAAGAAATTATCGGAGGAAAAATTGAAGACCAAAAGAAAATAAAAATGGAAAGGGAAAGAGAAAAAGAAAAGAAATAAGAAAAGTATTATTAGTTTATCTCTTTTTCTCTCTCTCCCTTTTTCTCTCTTTTTTCTCTCTCTCTTCTCTCTCCTCTCCCCTCCCCTCCCCCTTTGTGCGAACACTTTCCCCCACCGACCGCTTATCCCTTCTCTTCTTCTCTCTCTTTCTTTTTCAGTTTTGACTAGTCAAATCCTTATCTCTTTCTTTCCCTCTCTCTCTTCTCTCCTTCTCTCTCTCAATGTTCTCGCTCCTTCCCCTGTTCGCTCGACGCCCAGCGAACTAGAAGCGGAAGAAGCCGTGCAACAGCAGCTCACCGAAAGATCGAAGCTACCATCGCCGACCGTCCCGCCACCCGCACCGCACGCCCGCACACACCGTGCGTCCACCGTTCGCCGCCCTGTGCGCCGCCTGTGCTTGCCGCCCCTGCCGTGCGACCCAACTCCTATTCGGCCTCTGTTCAGCCACCGTGAGTGGCTGAGCAGACCGCCGGAGCCGCTGTCCGGCCTCACCGGAGCTCCGCCCGCTCTCCCGACCTCTTGCCGCCCCCAACCCTCTCTCTTTCTCTCTGTTTTGCAGCCAAACCAGCTACCCACGGAGTGGGTTTCCAGCCGGCTCGTGGGCCGTTTTGGGCCGTTTCCGGGCCCCGAACCCGAGCCATGCTTTGGGAAGAATCGTTCCTTGTGTCGTCCTTGTCGGATTGATATGTTTTGCGCGCAATTCCGGTGAGTAATCTCACTAATCTCGGATTAGTTGGCTAATTATGCTTAAGGTTGGTTTAGTTTTAATAAATTATGTTTAGGTTGTTAGATTAGAATAAATTAGCAATTATTAGTCAATCGTGATGCGATTTAGATAAATTGATTGCGCAATTAGCAAGTAGATGTGGTCTACTAATTATTGGAAGTGCCTCAAGATTTTTCCCGACCCTTAGTGGGCTCTAATTAGGCTTTTCAGGCCTAAGTGGAATTTTTGGTATTTAAATATTAATTTTCGGAATTAAATTAATTAATTATTTATTTTCCGAAAATTCAACTGGGATGGCCCGAGACCAGAATATTATGCTGATGACTGTGGTGAAGTCCGTTTATTTAATTGGGCTTTATTTTGTATTAAATTGAATTTTTAATATTTATTAATTAATTATTTTTTGGAAATTAAGATTGAGATGGCCGATGACCGAAATCTCGTGCTGATTGTCGTGGCGCAGTTTGTTTATTTATTTGAGCTCTATGCTGTATGAAATTAAATAAATTGTGATATTTTAGGGATTTACCCTAAATTGATTGAAATTGAGTGAAATTGAATTATTGATTGGTAGATTGCCGAGTATGGCTAGTTAGCAATTGTAATGCCTTGTTGAGCTGTAAGTGAAGAGAGCGATGAGAGCTAACTGAGAATTCTATTGGCTGAGACCGATCAAGTACAAAGTATAGACAGGTGTGGTTCGATGATAAAGTACATCACTGTGCGAAAACGGCGCCTTGAAGAACACACGTAGACTGTCTATGACTTATGGTAGGCGTGGTTCGGTGATTAAGGATATCACTGTGCGAAAACGGCGCCTTAAAGAATGCATGTAGACTACCTATGAATCGTGACAAGCGTGGTTCGGTGATAAAGTACATCACTGTGCAAAAATGGCGCCTGAAAGAACGCACGTAGACTTTCTATGACTTATGGTAGGCGTGGTTCGGTGATTAAGGATATCACTGTGCAAAAACGGGGCCTTAAAGAACGCACGTAGACTACCTATGAATCGTGACAGGCGTGGTTCGGTGATGAAAGACATCACTGTGCGAAAACGATGCCTTAAAGAACGCACGTAGATTGTCGGTGATTTGTGACCTACGGCGGGCGTGGTTCGGTGATAAGGAATATCACTGTGCGAAAACGGCGCCTTAAAGAACGCACGTAGACCGTCTGTTACTTATGTCACTTTGGCGAAAATGACGCCCGAGAGCATTGATGGAGCTCTGTGACTAAGTGTACTATTGGAGGTTATGTGGGATGGAGTGAATGACCTAGAAAAGATTCGACTGACTTGTAATCGACTAGATTGATTGATCGATGATTCGATCTGAGTGTGATTCAATGTGATTGATCATTTTCTTGATCTGATATTGTGAATTGATTGACTAAATGGAAATGACCGTGAGTAGTCTTGCTGGCATATAATCGACTAGGTCGATTTGATCGATGCTTCGATCGGTGATATGATTGCTTGGGTGCCTATTATGAATTGTACTGACTTGCAGGTGGGATCTGAGGCCAAGGTAAGTCTCCTCACCTGTGCATGTTTAGGCAGCCTATAGTATAATGATTTACTAATTGGGCCTTAGTGGGGTAGAACTCGCTGAGACGTAGTCTCATCCCAGTTTGGGGAAAACATTTCAGGACCCCGATGAGGAGCTGATGAGGAGGAGTCTGAGAAGGAGAACTCAGAGGTGAAACTTGAGGAGAAGGATTTTAGGAAGAAGAAGATAATCCTAAGAGGGGTCTTGAGTACGGCCTGGATGGATTGAGATCCTATCTTCTTTTGAGATCTCCATTTTGATGTGAATAGTTATGAAGTGGTTTGTATTTTGTATAAAAGTTTGGTTATAAATTTCAATATGAAAAATATGGCCCTGCTTTTCTATCCCATCGTTTTATTGTCTGGGGATTTTAACTGTTTCCGCATGTGCTTAATAAATGAAAGGGTCGGCGATACATAGTCCTGGGATATCGCATTATAAAATCGACCAATTGTGAAGGATGTGTGCGTGCCCGAGGATCGGGGCGTGACCAAAGCAAGGCCAATGCCCGTCAAGAAAAAGAGCCAAAAGGCTGCATCTTATGTGAAAGAAAAATTATCAAAGTCCAAATGCTTGCCTAAAAAAAAAAAAATCATCACAAGTGCAAAGGAAATTAGAGAAAGGAGCAAAGCTTCCATGCAAAAATGATAAATCAAGGGACTTTCGAGATATGTTGTGTTTCAAAAGCCAAAAGATTTCGAAGGATCGAGTGACCTGGTCACAATGCCATGATGATCATTGACTCTTTAGAAAAGCCTCTTGAAAATTTTAAGCCTTTCTTGAGCCAACATTACAACCCTCTTCTGATTGGGATGGTTTGAGTAAAAATGAGAATGCCACAAAGAAGCTACTACTTGAAGGAGTGGAAGTAATTCTATCTTTTCTTATCTTCCAAGTTCTCGATTTGTAAACCTGATGAAGATAGTGACAAATGTTCATTTATTAGCCTCAAAGCAATAATTCCTTTGCGTAAGCCCTAATTGAGCCTATATTGCGGTCCTTTCAAAAAACCCTTTTAATCGATCAGTTTGTGCTCATCGCGAATGTTTCTGAAGGCCTTTGACATGGGTTATATGAGATACCCTTAGCAATCAGTTACTTCCCACGTGAATAGATGAGATTAGACAGTCATTTTATCAAGAGTGTGTAAGAAAACCTTCCTGACTAAGAAGCTCTAGTTTGGCATGCTTAATGAGCATTTTTTACGAGTCGTAGCCTTTCTGATAAGAACTTGACTCTCGGAGAATTTGATGATTGATGATATATCCCCGAGCAAGATGACAGTTTTGCGCCATATAATGTTGATTGACATCGAATGTTTTTCTAAAGTAGTCAGACCTAGTTTGATTAGCTTGTTCAATTAATGTTGCAATATTACCAATACATCTCTTGATGACGTTTCTAATGACATTTGCTCAAGTTGAGTTTAACAGGATTTTTCAGTGAAGCCATGCAGTTTTCAAGGAGTTAGCGAGTGCTTCCCTAAAAACCAAAAGTTTATGGTCAGCCTTAAACCATGCTGTCTCCAACGGTTAGGATGTCTATCCTTAAATCACAAGGTTCGTGGGGCTGCCTTAAACCACAAGGTTAGTGGGATCGTCTTAAACCACACGGTTAGTGAGACTTCCTTAAACCACAAGATTAGTGGATTGCCTTAAACCACAAGGTTCATGGGGCTACCTTCAACCACAAAATTAGTGGATTGCCTTAAACCACAAGGTTCGTGGATTGCCTTAAACCACACGGTTAGTGGGACTTCATTAAACCACAAGGTTAGTGGATTGCCTTAAACCACAAGGTTCATGGGACTGCCTTAAATCACACGATTAGTGGGACTTCCTTAAATCATAAGGTTAGTGGGACTGCCTTAAACCACACAGTTAATGGGACTTTCTTAAACCACAAGGTTAGTGGATTGCCTTAAATCACAAGGTTCGTGGGGCTGCCTTAAACCACAAGATTAATGGATTGCCTTAAACCACACGGTTAGTGGGACTTCATTAAACCACAAGGTTAGTGGATTGCCTTAAATCACAAGGTTCATGGGACTGCCTTAAACCACATGGTTAGTGGGACTTCCTTAAACCACAAGGTTAGTGGGACTACCTTAAACCATACGGTTAGTGGGACTTCCTTAAACCACAAGATCAGTGGATTACCTTAAACCACATGGTAAGTGGGACTTCCTTAAACCACAAGGTTAGTAGATTGCCTTAAACCACACGGTTAGTGAGACTTCCTTAAACCACAAGATTAGTGGATTGCCTTAAGCCACAAAATTCATGTGTATATCCTTAAACTACACTTTTCAAAATATTCACAAGTACATCCTTAAACCACGCCTTTACATCAAGCTCACTTGCATTTTCATTGTTGCACATATCAAAAAAAAAAAATTAGAAAGATTAGGTGTCACATTATCTTTGAAAGAAATCTCTTTGAGCTCCTTTTCAAAGAGGGACAGCTGTTAACACCTAAATTTTTGCTCAAAAATCATTTTCAAAAATAGAAAAAGAAAAAATGGGAACTTGTTTTTCCACAAAAATATTTCTTGTCAAATTATTTCATAAGGATTACCTGGTCATTTAATATGGTTTTTAAATGCATTCAATTTCTTGATATAAAAAAAAATCAAAGAAAAAAATCAAAATTAAAAAAAATTAAAAAAAAAAAGATAAAAAAAAATTGGAGTTGATGATTTGAATGTGACTAGCCAAGCTTAGGAGGTAAGATTGTAAATAATACGGCAAGTTGGGGCCAAAATGCAATTTCCAAAAGTTGAGGGACCAATTTGCAAATTTCGCAAAATTTCGCCCGAGCCCTAAAATCATCATCCGGGCCTCCAATTGAGTTGAAATTGAATTTGGGCCAGGTTGAATCTATCAAATTGGGCCAAAATGACCAAACTTGCATTAAATTGGGTATTTTCGGATAAGAAAATGGCCAACTTTGAGGGACCTTTTTGCAAACTTGGGTGGCCAAAATTGCAAAATATGGTCGAGATCTTAAACTACTATGCATGAGCTTGCTAATTTATCAAAAATTGCAGCCAAATTCATGGATTAAAGCATCTAAACCAGCTGACAAATCCCAGTCCACAAGTTGGTCTGAAGTTGGAGCTGCTGAGTAAGCAACTTGGTGGCCCCACCATATCCTCCTTAGCTGTCCAACTGGCTTGATCTTTGTACGTGATGAAAGACCAAAATGAGTAGTGCAAGTGGACGGAAATTTGTTAGGGATAAGTTGCTGAAAGCACAGGAAAGTCGCAGCAAAATCGGCACACTCAACATCTGCCAAATTTGAAAAAATTTGACTAAGTCAGAAAGTGGGTGGACTACTTAGTTAGTAGGCTTGGAAAGAGGGCAAAAAGCGCGTGAAGAGATTGCTTGATGCAGTGGATAAGATTTATGAAGCATGCTCGTTTGAGGGAGAGGAGGCAGAAGACAAGAAACACGAGAGGGAGCTCGCGATCGTGCTCAAAACAACCCCTCAGAAGCAACTCTAGAAAAAGCAAAAAACCCAGAAACTCCATCAACCCTTAGAGAGAGAAGTGAATTATTCATAGACTTGGATTCAAAATTAGCCAAAACCTTCAACTAGAGAGTGAAACTTCATTCAAATATCTTTCCAACCATAGGTCACACGTCTAAAATGAAGATCGGGAAGACCTCCTAAAGCCCCCCCAAATAGATACCCTCCTAGCGGGGCCAAAGGGGTCCTAAGATTTTTTTAAGTGTTGAGCCCGATTGGTCACGAGCGAGGAAAAGCGTGTGTTTTTTAGAAAAGGGAGAGACAAATGAGGAAATCCATGAGTTACAAGCCAAACTATAATACATATAGTGTGTGTTGGCTTTGATTTTGCCAACAAAAGAGGTTTAAAAACTTTTACCAAGCACACTGCTTTTTCATACTCCTAGTTTTTAATTTTTGTTGTCTGAGGAATTGGCTTTGGCAAGTTCAAGCAAAACATTGCTATTAGATTCTAGAGTCTTCATCTTCAGTTAGTGCTCTAGGTTATGCTACTTGAATGTCAATAATTCCTGCTTTACCTCAATGTGAGAGTGAAATTACAAACTCAATTGGGATGTACAATGAATACAAGTGCATAGAGAAAGAACTGATTTTCGTCATTCTAAGGCACTTAAATCATCGTGAGTGTTTGATATGCAATAAAGACAACCAAAGATTGTTGCAAGTGTGAACAAGAAAATTTCTATTCCATTTCTCACCTTGTGATGCCGCCTTGCCTCCGATTTGCCCTAGTGTGAGATGGTTCTTGACAGGGGTATGAAAGAAACTTCACAAGTGTATGGGACTCAAAGGGGGTAAGCCATCATCATTCTAAACCTGTAGTGTTTAGGGAAGAGAAATGAAATGCCTTTCACTACTTTGGTTATTGTACCATTTGCAAGAGAACCCTTTACCTTGCAGACATGGAATTTTCTGCACTCATCTCATAAGGGTATAAATATGGGACTGCGTGTAGAATATGATTTGCCTTTCATCATCCTGATGCACATCATCCAACATGCTCAATCAATCTTATATCCTTCATTCAGCTATCTATTTTGACAATCCTCAGTGAAATTAATGATCTAGACAAACAAAAACATTATGCATAATCCGTTTTGAAAAGGCATGCGGCATTTTAAACATGTGGAGTTTGTAATCCTAGTATAAACAAATAATTAATTTTACTAAAAAAACTTGACTAACAACATTAGAGGTATTTATTTAACAAAATTGTATTTACAAATATGCTAAATTTTGAACATCAAAGGGGTTATTCACAAATGGGTGTCCATGGGCTGTCCTTATTCAATAGGGATATGACACATGAATGATTAGTCGAGGTTGGGAATCTTATCATTGATTTGACGGGCATCTCTACTTTTGCCCCTACAGGAGGGAATATGCAAAAATGGATCAATCATTAGGGCCAAAATCAAATGTGAATTGAGGCCAAAAGGATTTCTGTCATTTGCTTTGGCGATACTTGAGACACCATTTTGCTTAGGAGAGTTTATCAGAGTCTAACATGCCTCTCATTGATTTGTTATCCGTATCTTTGATGATCAGGTGATCCTACAACAAATAAGAGGGAACATGTTAGTCACGAACTCTTTCAGGAGTCGAACAACTAGAGACGATGCAACATTACCCTTCATTGGTTTGCAGATGATTAAATAGATCTGAAGCACAAGAAGGATATGAAGTCCTACATTTTCGTTTTGTTAGGTCAACTACTCTCCCGTTTTTACAGATGCAAGAGATGCAAATATTTTTTATTAGCTTTTATATATATAGCAGTTAGTTGCCACTTCTAAGGATTGAACCTCAAACACCTCTGAACCATTTCAATCCCCACACCACTAGACCATAGCATTGGTAGTGTTCATGGAGCGCTTATTTTTCCATTTAACTGAATTGGCTCCTGAATGATACGTCATTTTACACTAAATTAGGTGAATTCGATACGGGTCACTTCCATGTACTAGCTTGGCCAATATTGATTTGCCCAAATTAACCATTGAGTTTGGTTCTTGAATCCTGATGCTTCCTATTAATAGGGAAAAATATGTTAAAAGCCAATTTAGAGAGGGGGAGTATTGGAAACGATACCGAATTACCCTTCCCTAGAGTTTGTATTTGATAACTCCTAGGGATATTTGAATATTGATGACAACCTTTTTGTCTTGACGCAGTTCAACATCTCTTTTGATTGACCCTTCTCATTCAAGGCCACGTTATGCATGATTGATGGTCATTGATTCATCTTCAACGCCTTCCTTTTATGGAATTTTTCTTCTATCTTCGATCGTATGAACATTAGCATTATTGGGCAAAGTCATGTATCTCAAGCTTTCATGGAATCTGAGATGGACAATCAAAATTTCTAATTTTCTAATGGCAATCATTTCTTTGGAGAGTATGCATCTAGGACATGAAGTGAGGTTTCTAGATTCTAAAGTCATAATCTAGAATAAGGGGCTAGAGGTCACTTTGACTATTTGGATTTTCTCCTTGTTGACAGTAGCCAATTCAAAGGAAGAGAAAGAATTCATTCCTCATATTTCTAGGCTTGTTGAAGTTGAATATCCCATCAATGGGACTACAATGTTTGGTTGCTTGGGCACATTGTGCGAAGAAGATATTGCTCAAACTTGAGACATAGTTGGGTAGGTGCAAGGTGGAGTGTATAGAGCCCCAGGGACAGTTTGCAAAAATGGAAGGCTAAGAGCAGCATGGAGGAGGCTACCCTACCCTAAGTTACCATGGTATGCATGCTTCGAGTTTAACCATATGCCTGTACCTATTACGTCCTATCTTTCATTTCCTGTAAATAAAAGAGAGAGGATGTCATTTCTAAAATTATGTTCAAGGAATAAGACACACCCTTTTTTGAAATGGGATGATCCTTTCTACTTACCCCTGCTTTCTTGAAAGATTGTTTTTGAATTTGGCAAGTTCACATGACATGTCATTTTTCTAATGCCCCTTGTCATGTTAAGTCGAAGGGGATGATACTCTGAGACACGAAGTGAGTAAGTTAGAAAAATAAACAAGATTAAATTTAATATCTCATTTTGACAAAAGCCTTTGATAATGAAATATTTTTTGTTTTCATAAGTATATAATTGGGGGGGGGGGGGGGGATGAAGCCTGAGGAAGCCTAGCCCTCAATATTCTTCTTGGATGATATTTTCTTTTCATGGTTGAATAGCATCACTAGGCCAATTTGGAATACCACCTCATGTTCTCAAAATGAAATATTAGAACTGTACATTTTGAGTGAAATTAAATTACTAGAATGGAAAATGCAATAGTAACACACTAGACAGGATAGAGAACATGAGATTATAACAACCAAATCCCATGAAAACTCCTATGAAAATGAGCACCTTGATAGTGTTGGTCTTGAAATCAAGCACCTTTAAGTTCTTCGCCCTCAGTAGATTCGAAGTATTCGCATGAGAGGATCACTTCATTGAAGCTACAAAAGTGCAATCTATGTAACCAAAAGCGATGCTTGTGGAGTAAGGCCTTTATGAATAGCTTTATCATTTCTTCTTCGGCCAATTGAGGATTGGTTTGCTTCACGAAAGCCTCTCACCTTTCTTTATATGCTCGGAAATCCTCCATTGGTCTTCTTCTTATGCGAACCAAATCCTCGCAAGGTAGTTTAGTTCCAATTTGGTTTTGGTATTGGTGCAAGATTGCAGAAGATAGCTCATTCCAATCCCTCATGAGGTAGATCCTTGCCATGAAGAACCATTGCAATGCGGGCCCTATGAAACTTTCTTGGAAGGCTTGAATTATGAATGGCGTCCAGTTGCAATGCCGACTCATTTTAGCATGGAAGGATTACAAGTGGGTCATGGGATAAGTCATGCCGTTATACTTGCGGAGATTAGGTATTTCTTTGGGAGTCGTAGTCTTGTGGAGGCAAGATGGACTCGCTGTGTCTTGATTAGGCCAATGGTTTTCCCATTGCATATTTATTATGATGGTGAATTCTACTACTTCAGGAAAGATGGATTCTACCGAGATCATCTCATTGCCTTCTTCTAGGTCGAAATTTCCAACCGAGGATGAGGTGTTTACATCATCCTCATGGTTAGGTGAGAAGTTTAGCAACTCATTGGGAGATAAGCTATGAAGAATGAATGTTCCTCCTTCTAATAGGCTTTGGACCCTGTGCATGGGTGGGAGGTGGTCATTTGATGAATTGCTGACTTCATCTGTATAATACTAGTAGCTTTCAGGATTGTACCCTAAGAGATGTTCGAAGTCTTAGTGTGGCAACTCATTGGCTATCAGGTTTTGCCTACATTCAATGGCCGGCATTCACTCGAATTACTTAGTCTTTCTTTTCTTGACTCCTAGTCTTAACCTTTTGAGTAAAGCCTTTCATTTTACCAATTGGACTTTATCAAGGGAACTAGGAGATGGTGGAGCTTTGCTCCCTAGGTTGATGGGGGTCGACATTCTTTAGACCCTAGCTCTTGTAGTAAACCTAGGAAGCTGCCTTGCCGTGCTTTGGTTCTGAATAGGTTTTATGGTGTTAACTTCGTTTGCTGGCTTCTTGCCTTTCCTAATGGGAAGCTTCTTAGTAATAGGATACTGCTTGGTTGTCCTTTTATCATGCAAGGCTACATCGATATTTTCTTTAGTGGGCTGTAGGTCAGACTAAGCGGTTGGGCTCCTCCCTAACATGGCATGTGTTCATAAGAACATATTATCCTTCATCTCTGCGACTATTAGCTTTTCGTGAGGTGGGGCGATGTCAGTGTCGGTGTTAGCGCTATATTCTTATCATAAAGCATCAGTCAGCTCCTCCCAAGTCTTAAGGAGACTAATCCTCCTTACAATGTACCACCACATGGCAAGGCCAGTCCGATTTGATTGGTACGATTAAATTATCCTTCGGACCAGGTAGGCTTGTAAATAGGCTAATGAGTCTCGGGAAAGAGAAATGTGGCGGTCCAATATGAAAAGATGAAATTGAGAAACTGAAATTGAAATATACATGATTATATATGCATGACATGATGATAAGTGCGTGGATGCATGGTAATGATGCTGGTACATGTGACATGATGATGATGTTACATGAATGGATGCATGACATGATGATAAGTGCATGGATGCATGGTAATGATGATGGTACATGTGACATGATGATGATGATGTTACATGATTGGATGCATGACATGATGATGGTACGTGTGATATGATGATGATGTTACATGCATGGATGCATGGTAATGATGATGGTACATGTGATATAATAATGATGTTACATGCATGGATGCATGGCAATGATGATGGTACGTGTGATACGATGATGATGTTATATGCATGGATGCATGGTAAGGATGATGCCATATGTGACATGATGATGGTAAGTGTATGATATGATGGTGATGTCTATATGATGATGATGGTACATGAGGTATGATGACATGTGCATGATGCCATGGTATGTTGTGCATGGATGCTTGTATGACATGTGATGCTATGATTGTGATGATTGCATAGCATGATGTATTGAGTGGTTTATTGGTCCTTTACCTGCTGAGTGGTTTGTACTCACCCCTTCGGGGACCAACATTTCAGATTAGTAGATGAATTGAGCGGTTCATATGATCACGAGGAGAAGGATAGCAAAAGAGGGAACTTTTGGACACCGACACTGATCGATGGACTTTAAGTATTCGACTATTGGAAGAGATGTCGGTCATCTTTTGAAGTATAACCTAGTATAGACAACTATGGCATTTTGATGTACCAATGAATGTTGTCCATTTGGTTTAAGTAAATAAAAATGTACGGCTTTTACCTATAAATGTTTAGTTGGTGTGCATCGTTTTCTGAATATAGGGAAGGGAGTTGTTGGATGTGCTTTCGTATATAAACTGCGCAAGGGACCGATCTAAAAGATGTAAACCCCCAGAATGTATGAACCTGCTACGATTGAAATGGTATCAGAGTGACATGTTATTAGGAAAAGTGAATGGTAAATGAACTATGGTGACCTAATCGGATCGGGGGCTGTCGAGGAGTGCCACATTGGAATAAACTGGATATTGTCTACTCCCATCGCATATAAACTGGGATCCAAAAAAATCTACCTAAATTGCCATGGGCCAATGAAAAAGACTGAGAAAAAACAGATAAAGAAATCACTTTGCTTTTAAAGAAAATGGCAAGCACACATACATGATACTAAGAAGGTTTAGAAAAATTAAGAGGGTGTCTGCCTATCGCAGTCACACATTGGTATCATACCCTCTTAACCTAGCCTTTACCTAAAGAAATTTGTGGAAAAGAAAGGCAACGTCTACATCGCAGTCTTGCGTTCAAGATCGTATTTTTTTTAACACCATCCTAAATATCCTATGGCGGCACAGGTTTGGCAACCGGATTGTGTGTGCCACATGTAGTGCTAAAAACATTAAAACATGCATGATAGTTTATAATCACAAAACATTTTATTTTAACAAAATTAAAATTAATCTCTAAGCTACTAACCCGCATAAAAAAGAAAAAAAAACTGAAGTTAGTGAAGTGTTTAAACAAGATAAAGAACGGCCTAAGTCCACAAAAAGTTTCCAATGGAGTCGCCAAGCTATCACAACTTCCTTTTTGACGCTCAATACGCACGGGCGCCTATGGAGGCTAATGGCTGGCTAAGTCTATTAGGCTTAGCCCAAGCTCTCCCAAGCCCACCAATTCATGACTCATGGTCTGAGTTTTTAATTTACAAGTTAATTTTAGATAGGAGTCACCACTAAACAATTTGTGGTGGGTTGATTAAAAACCTAAGCGAAATATTGGAAGAAATATTTTACTCCTACGCAACTAGAGAAACTAGAATCGGGGACTTGATTACACTAGTTAATCACTAATGCCCTTTCGCTACCTAATCTTATTTAAACCCTAAGGCCTTTTGGATTTTCAAGGGATTTTCCATGCATTTGTAGAGGAAAAACATATTTTTTGATATTTTTCTATTTTTTGAACATAAAAGGTATTTTTTTGGGTTTTTTTTATCCTTTTTCAAAAATATAAATCTTTTTTTTAGTTTTTGATTTTTTTGGGAAAACATATATATTTTTATTTTTTATTAAAATATTATTTTTTATTATAACATAAAAATGACATGGGCCGGACTTGCGTGTTGGGATCGAACCAGTTCGTTGGCGATTGGCTTGGATGGGCCCGAAGCGCAGGCCCAGCCCGTAGCTTCCCTTACCTATTAAAAAAAAAACACTCTAGGCCCATTTAGACAAAATTGGGCCCATTTTTAATTAAAAGGAAATACCCAACCTGAGTTTTAAACTAACCAAAACCCAGCCCGCTACAACTAAACCCTAGAGTCAATTGGGTCATGCGCCCAACCTAGCCGACTCGCTTTTGTAGCTGTCATTGCTTTCGTGTGACTCGGCGGTCACAACAGATGACGTCGCCCATCCTCGCCCCATCGTCCAACTCCGCCAACGCCACACCGGCCTACCCTGATCGATGACTTGACCTTTGTGCAACCTGGCACCATTGCTGACCATTGCCACTAATCACTGAATCTTCGGCCGCAGCCACCAAGCGAAGGGATTCCACAACCCTTCTCTCTCTCTCTCTCTCTCTCTCTCTCTCGTTTTTTCTTTCCTTCTTCCTCTGGCTAGTTTAACGACTCACTAGAGGGAGAAAGAAAGAAAGATAAAGATAAAGAAAAAAAAAGGAAAAAATGAAATAATAAAAAATTGACACTTCAGTGCCAGCCGGCCAAAATTAGCCATATGGACTAAATTAGTATAAATGCAAAAATTTTATGATTGAATTGGCAAGAAAAAAAAAAGGTTTAGAACTAAATTTAAAAAGTTGCAATAGGTTTATAACTATTTTGGTAATTTTTCCATTATATGTTCTTTTACATATGTAAAACTAAGGATAAAATAAGAGTACAAGGGAGAAGGAAAATATTTATTTTTCATTGCATGAATCGCTCCAAATCCCTCCATTCAAAAAAATATGAGGGATTCAAAAATATGTACAAAATTAGCTCCTTTAATTCCTTTTATTCTTTATTTTCTATTCCTTTCATCTCTTATCTCCATTTATATAACAAAATGTTTTCGAGATCAATTCTCTTCTCTCATGGTTCTTTCTATTAGTGCGAAGTTCCTTTTACTTACTATAAAGGAAATCTCCACTAGCAATGAACTTGACATAAATTTTATTTTACAAGTGGATCCTTATATTTTAGTGAGCTTATTATTATAAATTGCGTTGTTGCCATGCCATCTCTCTCGGTGGGAAAGGTAGGTGGATTTGCCATTTGTGATCCTTAAGATCATTCATATACTTAAATGAATATACAAGGATAAAGGAACCCAATCGTAAAGCTTTTGCACCAAAAAAAAAAAAAAAAGAAGCAAATTTTATAAGGTCTCTCGATCATTATTGAGCTTATTATTCACCCAACAATGATAACATCGCCATCCCAACAAATGTTCTTTAAGATCAATGCGAATCCAAGTTCCATTAGAGAACTTCCACCGTCGTCCTCGTTCTACTTTGCTAAGCGTCAAGTCTGCCAACTTAAAAGCCTTCCATTTATCTAAGCAGTCGATCATAATTTCTATTTCATGGCAAGTTATTTGCTATGGATTACAGGTTTTGACCCCGATCATTTTTTTTTTTTTTGAGCAAGTTAGTCCATGATATTTTTGTAAGTAGTGACTGAACATCATACTTTATTGCTAAGAACTACGTCATCAATTAGTAATTCCCACTATTGTTGAATCTATGTATGAAAAGTATTCGACAAGCGCACGCTCTCACAGCTCTTGCTCAACTCGAGAGGAAGGTCGAGTCGGTACATCAAAAGGAAAAGCTAGGACTCAGCCACGCCCAGCCAAAACCCCCAAAAAGAACCCTCGACCCGCTACAACTCACGTGCAAGATCCCCATCATCAGTGTCGGCTAACTATCCCCAAAAATCCAACTCCTACTTGTCACGCACGGGCCCTCACACCCAACCCGGTGCATCAGGCAGTGGCGGCGGCAACATCCCACGCATCACACCGTCGCAACGAATGTGGATGGATATGAACTCCTAGACAACAGGGCCCCCAGCCAGGCTTACATCATACATGACTAAACAGCGCACTCGAATATACGTCAATCCAGGAACAGAGGGACAGCCAAACTCCTCGCACTCGACCTCTATATCGGATGGTAGTCCATAAAACACACCCCGCGTGATAGCAGGGAGTGGCATGCTGCTAATCTGAAATGTTGGTCCCCAAAGGGGTGAGTACAACCACTTAACAGGTAAAAGAATCCAATAACCGCTCAATGCATCATACAGTACAATCACAACATCATACATGTTAATCACGCATCCATGCGTACTTACCTTGATGCCATGCATATACCATCATGCATCATCATCACAATCATAACACATACATGTTGTCATGTCATAGGTTATCATCATCATATCATATCATACATCATATCATCATGTCATACTCATACATCGTCATCATGACATCATCATATTATACACATGTCATCATCATCATACCATAGGTGATCATCATCATATCATATATCATCATCATGTCATACTCATATTATCGTCATCATCATATCATAGACACATCATCATGCCATAGGTGATCATCATCATATCATATCATATCATCATGCCATGGGTGATCATCATCATATCATGCATATCATCATGCCATAGGTGATCATCATCATATTATATCATATATATTTCAATTTCCACTTTTAACTTTCAATTTGATCACCACATCACCCTTCCTTGGATCACCAATTTCATCTCATACTTTACACTCGCACCCCATCCTGGCATTGCGAGAAAAACCTCCGGCATTTAGCCATTCAAGGCCACCGGGCATCCGACACCCCCACATTCCGGGCATCTCGCATCCCAACTGGCATCACGAGGCATCCCCTCGGGCAAAGACCTCCGAGGCTTCTGGCACCCAACCATTTCGGGCATCCTGATACTTCCAGGGCCATCCGGCAATGTATCTCTATACATTCCAGGCATCTGGCACCCCCCATCCCGGGCATCCTGATACTCCTAGGGCATTATCATCCGCCACGACAATTTCCTCATTTTTCATTATTCATGTTCACCAATTTCGGTCTCAATTTAGCATGTCACATGGTGTAATGGCAAACAAAATCATATTCAGCATCTCAATTCATACATGTATCTCAATTCATTGTCATGCATGCATCAAGACCTAATCATACATGCAACAAGGTACAATTATTCATAAAATATATGGAATTCATACTAATTAGAATAATCCATTTATCATGCCCTTTTTAAATTTATTTAAATTCCAGCTTGTACCACTTTCAAAAATATTTAATTTAAATATTCATATGATTCTCAAAAATCATAAAAATTAAGGCAAGTGATAGACAAGACAATAGGATAATGATTTCATGCAAAATACATGGCCAAATAGAATTCTACATAAATTCAAAATCCACACAAAACAGCATGTAATTTCGGATGCAATCAGAATACACAGTTTCCGAAATAATTTGATTAAAATACCCGAAAGACCTCTAAAAATTACAAAATTTTACCAAGTTAGCCAAGACACTAAAGTGGGTTTTTCATGAAGACTTCCAAGTCAGATTCTTTTTAGATTATTTTCTATAGTCACACGAAGCTTCTGGATCTAACACCAAATCGTCCAGTGCATGTTTCTTCGAAATACTGAGTCTTCACCTACCTATTATTCTTCGTTTCCTCTGAAATTTGGATATGTTTTACTTCAAGATGTTCTCTACAAGTTTCATGAAGGAATATAAGTCAAATATCCAGAGTATAGTCATCATATGGGTCCATGAAGTCTCGGGTGTCCTGTACCACGTCTCCAGATTTACTGTCTTCAAGATTAAGTCGATTTACTAGGTTGTACTAGTTCATTTTACTATAAATTTGAGTATGTTGTAGTTTAAGATGTCCCCTACAACTTTCATGAAGAAATCGAAGAGATATTCTTAGCACAAATCAACATGCAACCACAAATCCACCGAAAGGCCAGTGAAATCGTTACAGATCTGGTGTCTTCGTATGATGAGAGTTTGACCCCTTAAATCTTCATTATTTTGTACTAAATTTTAGTATGTTGTAGTTTAAGATGTCCCCTACAACTTTCATGAAGAGATAAAAGTCAAAATCGAACTCAAAACATGCATACAAGCCCTCACAATGTTCTGACTCAAACTGTTCATGCGAAAACAGCATGCATCTCAAGTGCCAAACACATTAGCTTCACTCCCATGCCTCCACACATCCTAGATTTCGACTATACATGCCAAAAATTGGTGCAAGAGTAGAAAGTGGATTCCCAACTTGCCTCTAGACTGAACAAATGACGGCACACGGCGGCAAACGGGCGGACGAACGGCGTCTCCTTCCTCTCCCTCTCGGCTTCTCCTCTCTCGGCCACACTCTCTCCCTCTCTCTCGCATGGTTTCTCTCCCTCACTTGGCCGAATAGCTAACCGGCCATTCTCTCTCCTCTTCTTCCCTTTTATTCCCCCATTTCCTCATCATTTGCAATCATTAGATTGCCTTTCAATTTGGCCAATGCATGCCATCCCTCTTGCCACTTGTTACAACACATGCATGGGCTTGGGCCTCCTTTGGGCTGGTCGACAGCCCCTCCATGGGCTCCTATTGGGCCGACTAGCTTGGCCCACTAAGGCTTAGGCCAATGGGCCTAAGGCCCAACCTAATTAAAAATTAAATTTTCCCTTTTTATACTTTCTTTTATAAATTTTAAATTTTAAATTCCACATGGCCAAAGTCTTGTGACATTTTATTTATAGGAATTTAATCCATAAAGTGCATGGCCAAGCATAAATTATTATCATTAATCTATCAAATTTAAAATCTCATAAACACAAGCACAAATCACCTAATCTTTAAAGGAGACTAATGGCTAAAGCATAAACCATAGGTAATTTCATTACCTAATTACAAGCTTTAATACACCTTATAACTTGACTTGAATTTTGGGATGCCACAGAAAACCAATGGCTAAAGCATAAACCAAAGGTAATTTCATTACCTAATCATGGGCTTTAATTCATCTAGAGGTTCTCTTGAATTTTGGGTTGCCACAATTCTCCCCTCCTTAGAGAATTTCGTTCTCAAAATTAAACGTTACTCGTGTAATTTTGAAACAAGTAGGGGTACTTTTCCTTCATCTGATCTTCACTGTCCCATGTGGCTTCTTCCATATCATGATGTCGTCATAATACCTTAACCAGAGAAATCGTCTTGGTCCTAAGAATTTGTTCCTTTCAATCCAATATCTGCACAGGCTTTTCAATGTACCTCACTTTCTCATCCACTTCAATGGCTTCATGATCGAGTATGTGACAAGGATCCGGTTGGTACTTCCTCAACATCGATACATGAAACACATCATGCGAATTTCTTAACTTAAGAGGCAGCGATAAACGATAAGCTACGTCCCATATCCTTTCAAGTATCTCAAAAGGTCCAACAAATCTAGGGCTTAACTTACCCTTCATTCCAAATCGAGATATTCCTTTCATTGGAGATACCTTAAGGAATACATGGTCTCCTACACTAAACTTCAAAGACCTTCTACACCTATTTGCGTAGTCCTTCTGCCTACTCTAAGCTGCTTTAAGCCTTTTTCTAATAATTTCAACAACTTCAGTGGTAACTTGTACCAGTTCAAGTCCTGTCAATTTCCTTTCACCTACTTCATTCCAACAAACAGGAGTCCTACATCTCCTTCCATATGATGCTTCATAGGGAGCCATGCCTATACTTTTCTGAAAACTATTATTATAGGCAAACTCCACCAACTGCAGTCTTTCATCCCAATTTCCTTCGAAATCAATTACACAGGCCCTCAACATATCCTCTAATGTCTGGATTACTCTTTCTGTTTGTCCATCTGTCTAGGGATGAAAAGCAGTACTAAACTAGAGTTTAGTTCCTAATGCAATTTGAAAACTCCGCCAAAAGTTCGAAGTGAATCTCGAATCCCGATCTAAGGTAATAGTTACTAGAACACCATGTAAGCGTACCACTTGACTTACATATATGTCCGCATATTTGTCCATTGGGTAATCCATGCGAACCGCTAGGAAATGAACAGATTTAGTTAAACGATCCACTATAACCCAGATAGAGTCGTGACCACTTGACGTCCTTGGTAATCCTTGTATAAAGTCCATTGTTATATGCTCCCATTTCCATTCTGGTATGTCTAATGGTCTCAAGAGTCCTGTAGGTTTACGATGTTCTGCTTTTACCTGCTGGCACGTCAAACATTGAGAAACGTGCTTAGCTGTATCTGCTTTCATACCATTCCACTAAAACTACTGACGTAAGTTCCTGTACATCTTTGTACTACTCGGATGAATACTATAATTACTCTTATGTGCCTCTGACAGAATTTCCTTCTTTAATTCTTCGTTGTCGGGAACACAAAATCGTCCCTGGCATCTTACTACTCCATCTTCAGAGACTTGAAATTCTGGTCTTTTCCCTAAAGACACAGTGTCTTTCACTTTCATAATCTCTGGGTCAAATTTTTGTAAAGTCTTAACTTTCTTAATAATTTCGGGTTCAATTCTTAATGCACTAAGCATATTTGTAAGACAATCCATTTTCAATTTAAACTCCGAGTCCGCTACGGACTTTAACAAGCTCCATTCTGCCATCCTTAAACTAGCCATCTCCATGGCTGACTTACGACTAAGAGCATCAACTACCTTATTTGCTTTCCCTGGATGGTATCGTATCTCATAATCATAATCCTTTAACAACTCCATCCACCTCCTTTGTCTCATGTTCAACTCCTTTTGTGAGAACAGATATTTCAAACTCTTATGATCAGTATAAATCTCAAAATTTTCCCCATATAAATAGTGTCTCCATATCTTCAAGGCAAACACTATAGCTACTAGTTCTAAATCATGTGTGGGGTAGTTTAGTTCATGGGGTTTCAGTTGTCTAGACGCATAGGCTATGACCTTGCCATGTTGCATCAAAACACATCCTAGTCCTTTGTGAGATGCATCACTATACATTGTAAAACCATCCGATCCTGTCGGTATAGTCAAGATTGGAGCCAAGGTCAATTTCCTTTTAAGCTCCTGGAAACTCCTCTCGCATTCCCCATTCCATTCAAATTTCACGTTCTTTTCAGTTAATTTAGTTAAAGGACCTACCAATCGTGAAGATCCTTCAATAAATCTCCTATAATAACTAGCCAGTCCTAAGAAACTTCGTATTTCATTAGGTGTCGTCGGTCTTGGTCAATTTATTACCATCTCAACTTTTGCCGGGTCTACTACAATTCCTCCTCCTGATATCACATGCCCTAAAAATATTATCTGGTCCAGCCAAAATTCACACTTGCTAAACTTGGCATATAGCTTATGATCTCTCAAGGTTTGCAAAACTATCCTCAAATGTTGTTCATGCTCTTTAGGCCCTCTTGAATATATCAGGATGTCATCAATAAAAACAATCACAAATTGGTCCAAATAAGGCTTAAATACCCTATTCATTAGATCCATAAATGCAGCCGGCACGTTAGTCAATCCAAATGGCATGACCAGGAACTCATAATGCCCATAACGAGTCCTGAACGCAGTCTTAGGAATGTCCTCTTTCTTAATTCTTAACTGATGGTATCCCGACCTTAAGTCAATCTTAGAGAAGACCGAACTTCCTTGGAGTTGGTTAAAAAGGTCATCAATTCTAGGCAAAGGATATTTATTTTTAATGGTCACATGATTCGATTGCCTATAGTCAATGCACAAGCGCATCGATTGTGGCATCCCAAAATTCAAAGTCAAATTATAAGGTGTGTTAAAGTCTCTAATTGGGTAATGAAATTGCCTATGGTTTAATGCTTTAGCCATTACTCTTTTAAGATTGGGTGATTTGTGCTTATGTTTATGAGATTTTAAATTAGATAGATTAATGATAATAATCTAACTTTGGCCATGCACCTTATGAATTAAATAAAAATGTCACAAGACTTTGGCCATGTTGAAAATTTAAAATTTAAAATTTATAGAAGAAATTCAAAAAAAAAGGGGTAAACATTGATTAGGCCTTAGGCCCATTGGCCGAAGCCTTGATGGGCCAAGCTAGTCGGCCCAATTAGGCCCACTAAAGGGGGCTGTCGACCAGCCCAAGAGGAGGCCCAAGAGTGCCCGGATGGCCCAAGCCCATTATGCATGCAATGAGACAAGTGGCACAAAGGAGAATGCCATGCATTGGCTAATTTGGAGGCAAACAATGATTACTAATTATGAGGATTATGGAGGAATAAAAGGGAAGAGAGAGAGAGGGGTGGCCGGTTACCTCATTCGGCCAAGAGAGTGAGAGAGAGAGAGAGAGATTTTGAGAGAGAGGGAGAGTGGCTGAGAGAGAGGAGGAGCGAAGGAGGAGCCGCCGTCCAACCGCCGTGTTCGCCGCCGTGTACCACCGTTCGTGTGGTCTAGAGGCAAGTTGGGGGTCCTTTGCTGCTCTTGCATATGTGTTTGTTACATGTATGTTTGATATAGTGTCGAACTTGAGTGATTGGAAGAGGAAAACCGAAGTATGGATGGCTTGTTCTGGAGTGGTGTGGCTGTCTTCGCTTGAACAGTTTGAGTCAGGATGTTGTGTGAGCTTGCATACATGTTTAGAGTCCGATTTTGGCTTTGATATATTCATGAAAGTTGTAGCTAACGTCTTAAAATACAACATAACAAAATTTGGTGGAAAATGATGGAGATTTGATGGGTTAAACTCTCATCCTACGGAGACCTCAGATCTGGAACGATTTTACTGACCTCTTGTTGGATTCATGGTTGCATGTTGGTTTGTGCTAAGAATCTCTCTTTTATTTCTTCATGAAAGTTGTAGGGGACATCTTAAAATAAAACATAATCAAATTTTAAGTAAAATGAACAAGTATAACCTAGTAAATCGACTAGATCTTGGAGACGGTAATTCTGGAGATGTATTACAGGACACCCGAGACATTATGGACCTAAATGACGACTATTCTCTGGTTATTTGACTTATATCTCTTCATGAAACTTTTAGAGGACATCTTGATGTATAACATATCCAAATTTCAGAGGAAACTAAAGAGAATAGGTAGGTGAAAACTCAGTATTTCGGAGAAGCATGTACTGGACAATTCGGTGATGGATCCAGAAGCTTCGTGAGACTGTAAAAATTAATCTAGAAATAATCTGACTTGGAAGTCTTCATGAAAGATGTACGTAAATGTCTTGGCTATAACACGGTAAAATTTCGTAATTTTTGGAGGTCGTATGGATATTTTAATCGAATTTCTTCGGAAACTGTGCATACTGATTTCATCCGAAAATTATATGATGTTTTGTGTGATTTATGGAATTATGTGAAATTTTATTTGGCCATGTATTTTACTTGAAATTATCACCCTAATGTCTTATTTATTACTTGCCTTAATTTTTATGATTTTTGAGATTATATAAATAATTAAATTTAATATTTTTGAAAATGACATAAGCTGGAATTTAAATAAATGGAAAAGGGCATGAAAAAAATGGATTATTTGGCCATAAATTCCATTAAATTTTATACCATGTTACATGTATGATGAGGTCTTGAATGCATGACATTGAATTGAGATGCATGTGTGAATTCCATGCCGAACAGGACTTGTTTGACATCACATCATATGCCATGCTTAATTAAGACCGAAATTGGTAAACATGGATAATGTTAAATGAGGAGATGGTTGTGGTGGAGGATGATGCCCGGAATGTATAGAGATACATTGCCGGATGGCCTTGGGAGATTCAAGATGCTCGGAATGTGGGGGTACCGGAAGCCCTGTCGGAGGTCTTTACCCGAGGGGAATGCCTCGTGATGCCAGGATTGGGGTACGGGATGCCCGGCCAGGGAGTGTAAATGCCGGAAGCCCTGTCGGAGGTCTTTGCCCGAGGGGAATGCCTCGTGATGCCAATTGGGATGCGAGATGCCCAGAATGTGGGGGGCCAGATGCCCGGTGGCCTGGAATGGCTGAATGCTGGAGGTTTTTCTCGCATGGGATGCGAGTGTAAAATATGAGATGAAATTGATGAATCGAGGAAGGGTGATGTGCTGATCAAATTGAAAAGTTAAAAGTGGAAATTGAACCATGCATGATATGATATGATGATGATGATGATCACCCATGACATGATGATATGCATGATGATGATGATGATAATATGGCATGATGACATGTATGATATGATGATGCCATGATGATGATGACATGTGTGATGTGATGATGTCATGATGATGATGATGATGATGATGATATATGACATGGCATGATGATATGCATGATGATGATCATGATATATGATATGGCATGATGACATGTATGATATGATGATACCATGATGATGATGACATGTGTGATATGATGATGTCATGATGATGATGATATTTGATATGGCTTGATGATATGTAGGATATGATGATGCCATGATGATGATGACATGTGTGCAATATAATAATGTCTTGATGACGACTATATGAGTATGACATGATGATACACATGTATGTGTTATGATTGTGATAATGATGCATGATAGTATGCGCATGGCTTCAAGGTAAGTAATGCCTGCAATGCATGTATGACTTGTATGATGCATTGAATGGTTATTGGATTCCTTTACCTGCTGAGTGGTTGTACTCACCCCTTTTGGGGACCAACATTTCAGATTAGCAGCATGCCGCTTCCTGCCGTCGCGCGGGGTGCATTTTACGATTTACCATCCGACGTCGAGGTTGAGTGCGAGGAGTTCAGCTGTCCTTCTATGCCTAGATTGACATATATTCGTGTGCGTTGTTTTGTCATGTACGACATAGGCCTGGCTGGGGGCTCGGTTGTCTAGGAGTTTGTCTCTGCCCATGTTCGTTGCGACGGGGTGATGAGAGGGATGTTGCCACCGCCACCGCCTGACGCATCGGATTAGGTGTGAGGCCCGTGCGTGACGAGTAGGAGCTGGTTTTTTTTTTTTTTTTGGATAATTAGCCGACACTGATGATAGGGGTTGTGCACATGAGATGCAGAGGGTCGAGGGTTTTTTTTAGGGTTTTAGGCCGGACATGGCTGAGTCTTGGCTTTTCCTTTTTGATGTATCAACCCAAAGAAGTCCCATCTTGAAAATATATGTAAATAAAGTATCATGGCTTGTCTATAAAATCATGGTGATTAGTGGTGTGTATTTGTATCATGGTTGGTAGGGGGAGAGATGGTGATGTTTTATTTTGCTTCCGCTAATGAGTCGCACTAGGACCACTTTTAAAAAAAAGAAATGCCCATGGACTACGACACCTCTTCTAAATATAATCAGAAAGGTAATAAGGAGTAACATTGGTGCTTGTAGCGACCTACGAAGGGTTCGGGGTGCTACATCGATCCATCTTTCTTTTTCACAAACAAAATTGATGCACCCCAAGGTGAAGCACTTGGCCTAATGAATCCCTTGTCAAGCAACTCTTGTAGTTGCACCTTCAATTCCTTTAATTTGACTAAGGCCATCCTATACGGGGCTTTAGCTATAGGTCCTGTTCCAGGCATTAATTCAATTTCAAACTCAACTTCTCACTCTGGTGGTAATCCAGGCAATTCCTCAGGAAATACATCTTAAAATTCATTAACTACTCGAACTTCATCAAGTTTAGGTTCTTCCCTAGCAAAATCTTTAACCATAGCCAGGTATCCTTGACATCCTTTGTCAAGTAACGCACAGGCTTCTACTGCTGAAATAAGTGCTATAGGTAGGTGGGTCTAACCTCCTAAAAATTCACAACTAGACTGATCAGGTATGACAAATTGGATCACTTTTCTATAACAATCCATTTTGGCCCGATACTTACGAAGCCAATCTATTCCTATGATAACTTTAAAATCATACATAACCATTACAACCAAGTCTATTTCCATATCCTTTCCTCCCATTCATATCTTATAATTTCCACACACCAGCGTAGACAATACCATATTCTTTAAATGCGTGGAAACACAAAGAGGCGTCTCAAGAGGCATAACTTCTATTTTACTCAAACGCCTATATCTTTCAAACACAAATGAATGCGTTGCACCCGTATCAAACAATACATATGCCTTTTTACCATTGATAAGGATCGTACCTGAGATGACATTTTTGGAAGCTTCCGCTTCCTCTTGGGTGACCGCATACACCCTTCCTTATGCTGGTGGCCTCTGAGGATTCCCTTGTAAGTTTGATCTAACAGTACTCTGATATCCCTGTCGCACCGAGCCAACACTCATTTGTAACCTTTCTTGTCGGCAACTTCTCCTAAGGTGGCCCACTTGTCTACAACCAAAACATTTCAATCATCCATTGCAAGGTCCTAGGCCATGTCGCCCATTACACCTTTGATAAACATCAGGCTGATAGGGTGTTGTCCCTACATTTAGGCCATTTCTTGCTCCCCTAAAATTTCCAAAATTACTCTTCTTCTTCACATTCCAAGTCTAACCTTGACCAGAATAGGGTCTCTTACCCCTTCTCACATCATTAAAGTTCAGTTGTTTCTTAAACTCCGATCGCTCTCTCAACAGTTCATACTCCACTAACTGTGCCCTTTCATAAATCTCATGGTAATCCCTTATGTTCAAAGGCGCTAGTTGCTTCATAATGTCAGTTCTCAACCCTTTCAGAAATCTCTTAGCCTTTTCCTCCTGATCCTCAATCAGTCTAGGAGCATATCTAGACAGTTCAGAAAATTTAGCCTCATATTGGTCCACTGTCAGCTCATTTTATTCTAACTAAACAAATTCTGAAATTTTTCTGTCCTTAGCACAATCAGAAAAATACTTTCTATTGAAAGCTCTCACAAACTCTTCCTAGTTAACATCAGTGTCTGGTGGAAAGATTATGTCCTTCGAAACTCTCCACCAAAACTTTGCATTTCCCTCCAGCTGGTACTCTGCCAAAGTTATTTTCTCAGCATCATTGTAGTCCAACAGCCGGAAAATTTGTTCCATCCCATCAATCCATTGCTCCGCCTCCTCAGGACTTCCCATTCCATTGAACTTAGGTGGCTTCAGCTTCAGAAATTGCTCCACTAGTCCTTGAGTATGGCGTTCTGCTCCGGGCTATTGCTACGCTTGTCTTTCCATCAGATTTTCAATATTAGCTAATGCCTGCAAGATATCTTCCACCCGGGGTTCAGCCCTTGCAGCAGAGGCCTCAACCCTCGATGAATGAGCACTTCCAGCTCATACCATGATTTCCCTGCAGTTTCCAAGCATTTGCCTTAGGAAATATCTGTGACTCAATGTCTCTATTCAAAATAACTACTACTACATAAGTAACATATACATATTACTAGTACCTAAAAGCAACTCATAATAACTACTAGGGATCTACGAGTGATTACTCATCACCCATTATTCAAAGTTAATCAATTATTCCGCTTTATATCCTATGATGTGCATTGTCATCATGTTCCTCAGTTTCCAAGTGAGGCTCCTTATCACTCCACCTATAACCACTGCTCTGATACTATAACAACGCATGTGGCACCCCGCAGCGCCCAAGGTCAGCACGTATTACCAAAGAAGTACCTTAGTTCCTAGGCATTTTTTTTTTTATAACGATCCCAGCGCATCTTATTTGCGCAAGCATAATCAAGTCCTACCAATTCTCCCTCCAACAACTATGATACAATTGCACACCACTAAACATCATAAGAAAAAATAAAGCCAAGACACTTTTATTTACATATTTTCATGATGGATTTTCTCGGGTGGGTACAACAAAAGAAAGGCCAAGACTTTTGACTACACTCGGCCATAACCCCAAAAAGAAACAACTCGACCCTCTATGACAATCATGCAAAATCCTCCATCAACTAGCGTCGGCTATTGTCCAAAAAGTTGCAACTCCTACTCCTCACGCACGGGCCGTCAAACCAATCCCGGTGTGTTAGGCGGTGGCGGCGGCAACATCCCCCGCATCACTCCGTCTCGACGAACGTGAACGGAGATGAACTCCTGTATGACCGGGCCCCTAGCCAGGCCCACATCATACATCACTATCGCACAAACCCGAATGAACGTCAGACCAAGAATGGTGGGACAGTCGATCTCCACACACTCGACCTCCACATCTGAAGGAAGGCCGTAAAAAATGCCCCACGTGATAGCAAGGAGCTGCATCTTTCTAATCTGAAATATTGGTCCCCGAAGGGGTAAGTACTATGACATCCCTATTTTCCAATTCTATTTTCAATAAATTGAGACGGGCATTTCGTTGGCACGAACATAGTTCCTTTCCTTGAGTTGGCCACCCATGTGAAAACTAGTTTATCAGGTCAAGCCGTTTAGAAATTCTAATGCATTAGACTCGAGAATTTGACCAGGAAGCGACCTTTCGACCGAGCTAATCTGCAAGGGTCATTATGGCATAAATAAAAATCGATTAGAGACCGGAGATAGGTTGACTCGACAGGAGCATGTGATCAAGTATGGGTCATTCCACCAAATCGCACAATTCTTGTTGATCCGCACTAGACCGACTTTCCTATCGATTGGGTACCCTGTGTTCGTATTTGAGACCTTGAGATTACCCAAATAACCGAAAGTTGCCAATGTTTCAAAGATGTATATTGTGGCTTGAGATGATCAACCACAGGTCAAATGCACGAAAATTTTTAAAAGCTACCCGGTAGGTTGGGTTACGCTAGTATCGTGCCAAAGTGAAATTAACCATGGAATGGAGATCAAATTCATAAATTAGAAGTCTGGGTATGTCACAAATCATTTTAGGAACATTGACTAATCTTCGGAAGATTTTTCTGCAAGCCAAGTCTTTCAGCAAAATAATTAGAGAATGGCTAATTTGGCTCAAGAAATTAGTAAGCTCATCTTTGGTCGCGCTTTTGGGACTTAAGTTAGTTCTATGGACAAGTGAAGATGTGAATTGAAGTGTGGTGACATTGAATTTATTTTATGGACTTCAATTTGATTCAATTGGAAGAGAATTGATGAGAATTGAAGAAATTGGATGTACAAGAATTGGACCCCAGCGGAAAATGGAATTGAACCCATTGGAATAAGGTTGTGGGAGTTTTGAGTGAGTGGAGTATGACATCATCCATGAGGTCATGGTGGGCCATTTTTGTGGGATTAAAGAAAAAAAGGAAAAGAAAAGGGAATGGTCCCATCTCTCTCTCTCTCTCCATCTTCATCTTCTTCCTCCATGTTTGAACCGTGCAAGGGGGAGGGGCGTGCGATGCAGGGAGGAGATCGGCCAGCAGCTCGAACGTCGTTTGTCGTCGTTGCTCGTCGCCGGAGCCGCTCGCCGTTGCCATCACCACTTCCCCTCCGTCTTCCTCCTTTTCCATGCCGTTCAATCGTCTATTCTCCTTCTTTGGTGTGCCTTGAAGGCTTCGAAACCCAGCAGCAAGCTAAAGCAGCCTCGTCGAAAGCCGCACGCCACTGGAGGAGCCTCTGCCACCGCCTATCGCCGTCCTTGCGCGCAGTTGCTGCCACGCGCCTCCGCCTCCCTCACGTCGTCGTCCCTACTCGCCCTCATCTCCAGCAACTTCGCAGGCGAACCCAAGCCGTGGTTCAGCCACCTCCGGCCATCGCGAGACCCCGCCGATGGCCGCACGGCACCGCCGCAACTCCTTCGCCCGTTTTCGACTCAAACCAGTGCCGGATCTACCCTTCCTCGGCCTCAAACCACAATGGACAGCAGCTGGAAAAAATGGGTATGGCAGCCCGGTTTTGGCCCGTTTTGGCCGCCTTCCCGAGCCCATATGCTCGGCCCGCCTTGAGGAAAGTCGATCCTCACGTCGTTCCCGTCGTTTTGGTGCACTCGGTTCGTTAATCCGGTGAGTTTACTCACTAAACCTCGCTTAGAGGGTTAATTATGCTTTAGGTGTGCTTAGCTTAATTTAATTAAGTTTAGGTGGTTAATTTAATTAATTTAATTGTGAATTAGATTAAGAGGTTGGTTTAACTTAAAGTATGTTTAGTTAAGGTTAAATTGATGTTTATATTAGTATAATGGTGATTTGACATAAATGAATTACTTTTGGGATTAAATAAATATTTCGAAATTATTAAAATATTATTATTTAATTATTTTCGGAATAAATTTAATTATTTATTAAATTCCGAAAAAAATTTCAAGACCCTAAATTCTCAGAATTTCGTGCCAATCGCTGTTGTTTAGTCGGATTTTGAAATTGATGATTGGATATTATAAATTGAGTGTGGATCGTGAAAAATGTGGATATTATTATTTAATTAATTTTCGGAATAAATTTAAGTATTTAATAAATTTCGAAAATTATTTCGGGACCTTATTCTCTCATAATTTCATGCCAATCGCTGCTGTGTATTTAGAATTTGAATGTGATGATTGATTGTGGCAAATTGAGTGTTGATTGTGATAAATAGGGATTTTATTCATAAAAACCCAAGTGTCGGGTTTTGATGCAAAAATTGGATTTTAATGATTATATTAAATAGCGGGGTTTGAAAAAGTGAGATATTGGCTTTTTGATTCAAAATTAGCATGTTCCCACATACGTGAATAATTTCTGGAATATTTTTAATATGAAGAAAAATGGTCGGGATCACTATTTTAAGTGGAAGCATTGATTGAAATATAAAGTGTCCTGGGGCCGAGTATGATTTGGTTGTGTGATAATTAAGAGGAATCGTCCTGGGCTGTTGAGCCGGACTTGCCCCTATAAGGGATGCCCACGCGATGGTTGCAGGTTGCAATAGATTCTGGGCCCATGCTCCTTCGGAATGCCGTCGACGTACTGACGAAGCCGCGCTCCATGGGGGGAGGCAATGCTTGGCTATATGCCAATAGATAGCCAAACAGCGAGTAGGCTATGCCCTTGTGTGGCAATGAATAAAAATTGGAATGCATGTTAAGTGTTATTGATGTGTCGAATTATGGGACGGAATTGTGTAGCATGGAATGGGACGTGTCATAATGATTTAGTCTTATAATCAGGAACCCCGCGGTTGTTGGTTATATGAAAGAGAATGTGTTTCGGTTGTTTAAGTTCATCTTACTATCTGTGATTGAGTGATTTGATTTGTGCTAACCTGCAAGAGGGAATTGAGGGGAGGTAAGCCTTCTGTGTGATGTGGCTAGGCCACTCGGGGTGTATTTTCTTTCTAATAGGGGTTTAGGGGGTTGAACTTGTTGAGACATCGTCTCATCCCGGTTTGGGGATTAAAATTTCAGGTCTCTAGATGGCGGTCGTGGAGGACCCGAAGCCCTAAGTCTGGAAAGGTGGAGACTGAAGTATCGGTGAACGTGTCCTGCTAGTTGGTTTTAAGATAGTTCCCCTTTCGTCGAGCTAGTCTATTTTGTAGACAGTCCAGAGTTGTATTTAAACATATATGTTTGTAAATGAGTGTTTGGTATTGTAATTGATTGCCTGCTTTTCTATCCCAAGTTAAATGTTGTCTAGGGATTTGTTTCGCTTCCGCATGCGTAAATAAATGAATGGGTCGGCGACATATCCTGGGATGTCGCTTATTTGATCGACCGCAGTGGGATGTGCGCGCGCTCGGGGTTCGGGGCATGACATCCCCGTTTAAGTGGTATCAAAGCATGATTTGAGTATGGAGTGATAAGGTGCGATGAGTCATGGGATAGTTGGTAGGAAAGGCTTTTAATATACTGATGCATGTGAGTGATAGTTGTTTGGTAGCTTGTTTGTGGGATCACTCATATTTCAACCTGATCTTAGAATTGGAAAACAGGTGTCTATAAGGAGCCTGTAGGATGAGTGACCAGGAGTGGAGGACTCCTTGGAGAAGGTTGGTAGGACCTATACCTCGGGGTAAGATGTTGACAAGAGTCGGTACCCGAGGTAGAGCGCAGGCCTAGACCAGTGTGAGTGTGAGAGTACCGTTGCAAGTCAGTAGAAAGAGTGTTGCAGCACCGAATGATCCTAGGTTTGTCGGGATTGTTCAGGCGCTAGTGTTCCTTGGAAGCTCGTTGGGTCAGTAAGCTCAGGATTGAGCCGCCGCTATTGCCATTGTTTCTACTGCTGCCAGTGTTGTGACCGATGTTGTTGTTGCACCTGTTGAGGCCTAATTTGGAGTTGTGATCGAGGATCAAGCCGCCGTATCTGAGTCAAGGTTCAGATTTAGTAGAGATGGAAATCAGTTGAGGAAGAAGTCTGATCGTAGAAAAGTATTCCATTCCATCCATCTGGAAAAGTGGGATGGTTAGGTCAGCAAGGAATCAAATTAGAGTGTGTTATTCTAAGAGAAGCCGACATGGATCAACTCAGTGTCGTGGTAAGACGAGTGCGTGTTTTGTGTGTGACTATCAGAGTTACCTGGCCAGAAATGGTCTTGGAAAGTCGATGAGACAGATTGAAAGGAGTGCGCCATAGAACACATCGTGGGGTTTTTAGAGTAGGCCTTCAGTACAAGAAAGAGCGCATGCTGTTACCTGATAGTAGGTAGGGGACTCGCTGATTGTGTGCCGAGATTGTGGAAATGAGGCTTGAGTCAGCCCAGTGTTAGAGTAAAAAGGAGAACATGCTTTGAATGTGGCCAACACGGCCGTCAGGTTAGGAACTGTCCGTGTAAGTTCATGAGAGCGTAAGCATTGTTACTGCAGAGAGGACGCCACTAGGATGGCTAAAGGAGCATGAAGGGATCGACCATGCATCAATCAGAAGAAGAATGTTTTTGAGATGTTTTTATCAGAGTAATGCAGCAGAATTTTCAATGAAGGTTGTAGGGTTTCCGTTGTGGTAATAAAGTGATAGAAAGGTGAATCTCTGACTATAGTTGTACCTGATGGGTTTGCTTATGTATGACTTGGAAGTCATTTATGAAAAGGTTTGGCTCGAGGAGCTTTCTACTGTTATGAATCATGACAGTGATATAATTCAGTTTGTTCAGTTAGCGTATGAAAGTTTTAAATTACTGAAAGTTGAAGAGGAACTTCGATCCTTGTTATTCGTCACTGAAGATGAATTGGTACATGGCAGCTGTAATGGATGCGTCAATTGATGAGCCGAATATGGAAAACATAATCGTGGTACAGAAGTTTTCTAAAGTATTTTTTGAAGAATTGCCAAGTTTGCTGTCAAAAAGAGAAATAGAGTTCGTGATTGAATTAGCATCCGGAACAGAGCCAGTCCCTAAGGCTCCTTACTGGATGGTGTTACTCGAGTTAAAAGAATTGAAGGTGCAGATGCAGGAATTATTGGATAGGGGATTCATACGTTCCAGTGCATCACCTTGGGGAACACCCATTCTATTAGTGAATAAGAAAGTTGGTTTGTTGCGTTTGTACATTGATATTCTTCAAGATCAACTTGAGGTTAGGGTATCATCAATTGAGGATTAGGAAAAAAGACATACCGAAGTTAGCATCTCACACTCGATACAGCAGTTGTGAGTTCACTGTAATACTGTGTGGTTTGATGGACACCTTAACTGTTTGTTTGGGTTTAATGAACAGAATTTCTAAGGGTATTGAATCAGCTGTGATCATGCTCATTGAAGTTATCCTGGTGTTCAAAGAGTACTGAGGAGCACAAGAGACATTAGAAGATGATACTTCAGACCTTGAGGACTCTTGAATCTTACGCTAAGTTTAGCAAGTGCGAGTTTTGGATGACTCGTATTACATTCCTAGGTTGCGTGATTTCAGGCAAAGAAATCTCTATAGACCCCGTCCAAGATTTAAGATGTGATCAGTTGGCCAAGATTGACTGCAGTGACAAAAATCAGAAGTTTTCTGAGTTTAGCAAGGTATTACAGATGATTTGTAAAAAGGTTTTCAGTGTTAGCATCGCTGTTGACAAGAATTCCGAAGAAGGAAGAAAAGTTTGTGTTGACAGATAAGTGCGAGTGTAGTTTTCAAGGGCCTAAGAAGAGGCTGACTACCACACTTGTGCTTACTATTCCATCTGGTCCTGAAAGTTATGAGATCTGCAGTGATGTGTCGCTTAAAGGATTGGGTTGTGTATTGATACAGCATGATATAGTTGTTGTATATACGTCCCGTTAGTTGTGACCTCAGGAGTTGAATATGAGACAACATCGCTGGATGGAACTCCTTAAGGATTATGACTATGATATTTTGTATCACTTTAGAAATGTGAGCAAAGTCGCAGATGCATTGAGTCGAGAGTCCTTAGTTGCACAGTTGGTACTCAAGGATTGGATCTTATTTGAGAAAGTTCGAAATTCGGTTTTCAAATCTAAGGTAGGCCACCTTTTGAATCTTATGACTACTCTCAGAATTGAGCCGAAAGTTCATATCAGAATCAAAATGCTTCAGTGGACAGATTCAAAAATTCAGGAGACTCTACAAGAGAATGCAGATGAGAGAGAGGTTGATTTTCAGATTTTTGAAGACAGAACGCTAAGGTTCTGAGGATGATTGTGTGTAATTGATGATGTAGAGATTAAAGAAGATATCTTATGGGAAGCTCATTATAGCAATTTCAACGTTGTCTAGACAGTACGAATAGATCTTGCTTTGAGTGTGTGACATCCTGATTTTCAAACTCTGATTTCAATTAGTTAAATTGGGCATTTCATCAACGCAATTATAGTGTTTTTCTCTGAGTTGGCCACTTATGAGATAACTAGACTAATTGCGTGAGTTATTAAGGACTTTAAGGTAAATAGACTTGAGAATTCGACCAAAAATCGACTTCTCGACCATGCTCATCTTTAGAGATCATTACGGCATAGTTAAAAATCGAATTAAGATCAGAGATAGGTCGGTTCGACTGAGATGAATGACTGATCGTGGGTGACTCCACTAAATTGAAAACTCTCGTCGACTGATACTAATTTGATTTTACTGTCGTTTTGGTACCCTGTGTTCATATTTGAATCATCGAGATTTTCACGACCCTCGAGAGTTGCCAATGTGTCGAGTGGGCTCATCGTGGCTCGAAGAAAATCGACCACAGGTCATTTGTCCTAAAAAGCTCTAAAAACTACCTAGTAGCCTATGTCACACTAAAAGCGTGTCGGAGTGAAATTAACCGCCAATCTAAGTTCGATTTCAGAAATTGGAGATTCTGTCTTTTCACAAAGTGGGTACACCGAAGTGTGTGTATATCATATAAATCATATGCATGGAATGCCGGGGATGAATTGTATTTCGAATCTAGATAAGATGTTCCAAGTTGACAGAGCTTTCAGATGGTTCTTTCTTAAGTAGTGCATAGCAGAGAGTGTAGAATTTCAATTGCTGAGACAAGGTCAGAGAAAGAAAGATCACAAGTCAGGGTCAGTACAGTGGTCAGTGATTGTAGTTGCCAAGATCAATGTCAGAGTTATATCAGATCTTGACCAGAGGTTCCCAGTTTCAGCAGATCAGTCAGATGGTTTCTTTTTAATCAGTGCAAAGCAGAGTGTACAGGACTTCAATCGGTTGAGATGAGATCAGAGATTAGAAAATCGCAAGTCCAAAGTTGGTTCAGAAATCAGTGATTCAATCGCAGTTAGCAAAGACAGTCTTGAGATCGCTCAGAATCGCCAATTTAGCTTCGCAGATTTTATGTTGAAGACCTTTAGAATTTTAAGTGGGCAAGTGTTTAGTATTTTGGATCCAAAGTGGTTTGAGCAAGATAGCAAGATGCGGCAACATTGGTATAGAAAGAGTAACCTAAGAAAGAGAAGATTATATGAAATGACTGTACCCCAACCTTTTTGTTTAAGAATTGGTAAAGGTTTAAATTTCGAGGACGAAATTTTTATAAGAGGAGAAGAGTTGTGACATCTCGATTTTCCAATTCTATTTTCAATAAATTGAGACGGGCATTTCGTTGGCACGAACATAGTTCATTTCCTTGAGTTGGCCACCCATGTGAAAACTAGTCTATCAGGTAAAGCCGTTAAGAAATTCTAATGCATCTGACTCGAGAATTTGACCAGGAAGCGACCTTTCGACCGAGCTAATCTACAATGGTCATTACGGCACAAATAAAAATCAATTAAAGAACGAAGATAGGTTGACTCGACAGGGGCATGTGATCGAGTATGGGTGATTCCACCAGATCGCACAATTCTTGTCGGTCGACACTAGACCGACTTTCCTATCGATTGGGTACCCTGTGTTCATATTTGAGACCTTGAGATTACCCCGATAACCAAAAGTCACCAATGTTTCAAAGATGTACATTGTGCCTTGAGATGATCAACCACAGGTCAAATGCACGAAAATTTTTAAAGGCTACCCGGTAGGTTGGGCCACGCTAGTATCGTGCCAAAGTGAAATTAACTGTGGAATGGAGATCGAATTCATAAATTGGAAGTCTGGGTATGTCACAAATCATTTTAGGAACATTGACTAATCTTCAGAAGATTTTTCATGCAAGCCAAGTCTTTCAGCAAAATAATTAGAGAATGGCTAATTTGGCTCGAGAAATTAGTAAGCTCATCTTTGGTCACGCTTTTGGAACTTAAGTTGGTTCTATGGACAAGTGAAGATGTGAATTGAATTATGGTGACATTGAATTTATTCTATGGACTTCAATTTGATTCAATTAGAAGAGAATTGATGAGAATTGAAGAAATTGGATGTACAAGAATTGGACCCCGGCGGAAAATGGAATTGAACCCATTGGAATAAGGTTGTGGGAGTTTTGAGTGAGTGGAGTATGACATCATCCATGAGGTCATGGTGGGCCATTTTTGTGGGATTAAAGAAAAAAAGGAAAAGAAAAGGGAATGGTCCCATCTCTCTCTCTCTCTCTCTCTCTCCATCTTCATCTTCTTCCTCCATGTTTGAAGCGAGTAGGCTATGCCCTTGTGTGGCAATGAATAACAATTGGAATGCATGTTGAGTGTTATTGATGTGTTGAATTATGGGACGGAATTGTGTAGCATGGAATGGGACGTGTCATAATAATTTAGTCTTATAATCAAGACCCCCGCGGTTGTTGGTTATATGAAAGAGAATGCGTTCCGGTTGTTTAAGTTCATCTTACTATCTGTGATTGAGTGATTTAATTTGTGCTAACCTGCAGGAGGGAACTGAGGCGAGGTAAGTCTTCTATGTGATGTGGCTAGGCCACCCGGGGTATATTTTCTTTCTAATAGGGGTTTAGGGGGTTGAACTTGCTGAGACATCGTCTCGTCCCAGTTTGGGGATTAAAATTTCAGGTCTCTAGATGGCGGTCGTGGAGGACCCGAAGCCCTAAGTCTGGAAAGGTGGAGACTGAAGTATCGGTGAACGTGTCCTGCTAGTTGGATTTAGGATAGTTCCCCTTTCGTCAAGCTAGTCTATTTTGTAGACAGTCTAGAGTTGTATTTAAACCTATATGTTTGTAAATGAGTGTTTGGTATTGTAATTGATTGCCTGCTTTTCTGTCACAAGTTAAATGTTGTCTGGAGATTTGTTTCGCTTCCGCATGTGTAAATAAATGAATGGGTCGGCGACGTATCCCGGGATGTTACATATTTGATCGACCGCAGTGGGATGTGCGCGCACTCGAGGTTCGAGGCGTGACAAGTACAGCCACTCAACAGTTAAAAGGACCCAATAAACCACTCAATGCATCACACAATACAATCATAACAATCATAGCATAACATATGTCATTCATGCATCCATGCATAACCTACCTTAAAGCCATGCATATGTCATCAGACCGCATGTACATATGTCCTCATGTAATCATCACCATCATGCCACACATGTACCATCATGCCATAGGTGCACATACATCCATGCACTCATCATCATGCACTCATGCATATATGTTGTCATACCATGCATAATTCAATTTCAATTTCCCAATTTTATTCTTTCATTTTGGGCCACCACATTTCTCTTTCCTGGGACCAGTGTTTGTGTCCCACATTTATCGCTCGCATCCCACCTGGCATCGCGAGGAACCTCCTGCATACACCACTGGGCATCCGGCACCCCACATTCCGGACATCTCGCGTCCCAACTGGTATCACGAGACATTCCTCGGGCACAAACCTCCGAGGCTTCCGGCACCCAACCATTCCGGGCATCTCGAAACTCTCGAGGCCATCCGAACATGTATCTCAATACAATCCAGGCATCCAGCATCCCCCATCCCAGGCATTATCGGCCGCCTCCAACAATTTCCTCATTCATCATAATTCATATTTACCCATTTATGTCTCACAATCAACATGGCACATGATGTAATAACAACAACATCAAATTCAACATTTGATTCTATATGCAATGCCAAATATCATCACATGCTCAGCAAGATTCAATCACCTCAATCAATATAATTAATAGGGCTCATCCAAAACAGAATAATCACAATTTCCAGCATTGAATTTCGCACAATCCAGCTTATACCCAAATGGTCTTTAAAAATTATAAAATTCTAACATGTAATATTCAAGACATAATGGCAGATATTTCATACAGGACACTGCACCAAAAGACCCTCATACAATTTGATATCGCTCATGCATCACAGCATTTCTATTCTATCAACACAGCTTGCACAGATTTTGAAATATTTTTGGTTAAATAGGTAAATGAGCTTCATAATTTATGAAATTTTAATATGTTACATGGAATACATAGAGAAAGATACTTTGTGAAATACACTTTGCTGAAAAAGCTTCATACAAAGTGATATGACCCGTGCTTTGAAACTGACTAAACTCGAACGTGACAGATTACTCGGTTTTTGATATAATTCCGATTAAATACTCTAATGACCTTCAAAAATTAAGAAATTTTATTATGTTATAGCCAAGACCCTAAAGTATATTTTTCATGAAGACATTAAGGCCATATTCGTTGTATATTATTAACCATGGACGGTTGAAGCCTCTGTTCCTAACACCGAACATTCCAGGTTTAACTGTCTCCGAAAAATCGAGGTTTCACCTACTTCTCTTCCTTCATTTCCTCTGAATTTTTTATATGTTTTTCCACAAGAGGTCCACTACAACTTTCATTAAGGGATCTAGGTGCGATTCTCAACGGATAGTCATCTTATAGTTCACGAAGTCGCTGGAGTGCAGTTCGATACTTCCAGATCTGTCGTCTCTGAAGAAAAATCGTTTCACTAGGCTACACTTGTTCGTTTTACCTCAAATTTGAGTATATTAATCTTCAGGATGTTCTCTACAACTTTTGTGAAGAAATCGAAGCCAAAATCTGACTCAAAACCCACATGCAAGCCTCTACAACATTCTGGGTCAGGCGGTATAGTCGAAAACAGTATACATTTTCAAGAACAACACACTCAAGTTTCGGTTTCTCACACCCTAAACGTCCGAGATTCACCACCATTCAAACACACAAGAAAAATACAACATGCAAGAGCAGAATATAGATCCCAACTTGCCTCCAAAATCGAGCAACCAACAGCACACGGATGGCGACGGACGAGCAGATGGACAGACGACGGGCGAGCGGACCTTCCTCCTCATGCGGCTTCTCCCTTTCTCTCTCGGTTCCTCACTCTCTCGCAACCCTCTCTCTCTCTCTCTCTCACTTGGCTTGGGCGACAGCCCCCTAAACCGGCCACTCTCTCTTTTTATCCCCCCTTAATCACAATCATTAGCCATCATGAGAAGCCTCCCACAATGGCCAATGAATGAAGTCTCCTTTTGGCCACTTGGCAAGACCCATGCATCATGGGCTTGGAAGTGGGCCGGCCACTCCCCCTCTCCTTGGTCGACGGCAGCCCTCTCCATGGGCCTCATGGGCCAAGCCAATTTGGCCCACTTTAGGCCCAATACCCTTGGGCTTAAAGTTTAACCCTAATAAACCCCAATTTCACTTTTAATTATTCATCTTTAATTCTCTCTTTTATAGATTTCAAATTTTTAATTTCATATGGCCAAAATCTTGTAACATTTAAACTATAGGGATTAAATCTATGAGGTGCAGGGCTAAGAATAAATTTTTCTTATTAACTTATCCTATAATACTAATTTTAATAACTCATGAACACCAAATATATATAACACTTGATCTCAAAAGAAAACCAATGGCTAAAGCATAAACCAAAGGTAATTTCATTACCTAATCATGGGCTTTAATTCATCTACAGGTTGTCTTGAATTTTGGAGAAAATATTCAGTGGTTCGTGCGCACCACGTCATCCGCTGACCTGTCGTGCACAAACCACTTAGATACTAACACCTGTCCCGAACGAGACCCCTCGAAAATGAGAAAAGGGCTGGTTTTTAGGCGGCTCAGCTCAGCTCGAAAGGAGGATCAGCGTAATCCTCCCACTCAAAATTTTTTCTCTCTCCTCACTTAAATGGGCGGTTATCTCTCCTCTCCGCGTAAAAGAAAAAAAAAACGCTCAGAGCCTCTTTTCCTTCTCCGCGCATCCCACCTCCTCCGCCTCCGTCTCCAGCTCTGGCTCCGGCTCCAGCTCCTGCTCCGGACCTCCGCCTCGGCCTACGCCTGACCAAAAGCGTCACTGGCCATCTGCCTCTGGCATCTCGGTCTCGTTCCCGAGCAGCACCAAGCTCCCCGCCGCTGACCGAGCGTTGTCCCTGACGCTGGCCCGCTCGGTCGTGAGGGAGATCTCGGCGGACTTGGGCGGGGTTGACGGCGCGGCGAAGAAGGAGAGGCCTGCTGCATTTTCTCTCTTTATTTTTCAACGGAGCGCACGCTATTTCTTCCTGCTTCTGCCTCTCTCTTCCTCAAGCACTCCTCTCCTCTCTATCCCAAGCCCTCTCACTCACCCCAAGCGCCCCCCTCCTCTCTGTCTCGAGCCCTCTCACTCACCCTAAGCACTTCCCTCCTCGCCTTTGTCCTCGTCGCCATCATCGACTTTCCAGCCGTGGCTCCAAAAATCGCCGGCTGCCGACTGGCCTCTCGAGCTTCTTTGTCTTCTACTCCTTATTCGGTCCCGTTTTCGGGCTCGAGTACATAGCCAAGGATTTGGAAGCAAAAGAGGTTTGTGAGGCTAGATATACTGGTGGCGGACGGTGAGAGCACGATCGACCTGAGTCGTTAGTCTTCGCTCGGTGATTTCAGGCTTGACGTCGAAGCAAAGAAGGAGGAAGAACAAGAACGAGACGAAGGAGAAGAAGGAGAAGATGGGTCCTTGCTTTTCTGCTTCTGGGTTTATCTCTTGAAGTCCGCCACTTTCCCTTGTACCATTTTCCGTTAGGTAGAGGAAAGCCGCCGTTTTTCCATTTTATCTTCGTCCCTTTTTGGTTCGTTGGTTTTTTATGGGAGGGACGGTGTTCGTTTCTCAATTCTATGAATTTTTTATGTTTGGAGAGGTTGGGTGTTATGAGTTGCTTGTTTGGCAGTTGTTTTAGCGATTGATCGCTCACCGGTTGTTGGATTTTGTGATTTGAAGGGATGCTTTGCATTGGTTTGGATTGATCACCGTTGCTCGGCTCTCGGATTGTATCTGTCGGTCTGATTACGATGAGTTTGAATTATTGTGGAATTTTCCCAAGAGTGTCTTTTCACGTTCACTGAAGTCTATTGCTGTGTTGTTCCTGTTAGATGGTATACTGAGTGTCAATGCCTGTTGGTGGAACCAAAGCTTATTGATATTTGTGGATTTGTCTAGGATCAATCCTTTGTAATGCGTCAAGTCTTGTTTTTTTTCCGTCCCCTATCGCGATCTATCTTGGTTTGTGACACAAGGGACTAGTCGATTGGTGATTAAGGGATGATGTATACCATAATCACAAATAGTGTTGCCTGTCACTTCTCTTTTCAGCTCAAAGTTCTATGGTTAATGGGGTTAAAAATATTCTTTCACACAGGTGAACTCTGATGTCAAGGATGCTTTTCCAATTCTCATTTTGAATGGAGATAAGAGACTCACGCTTCTGCCACCGCTTCCTTTACAAAAAGAATCTCCTGATTCTGAGGTTTCTCCTTTTTCAAGTGAAAAATCGTACGCTTCTTTACATAGCGAGTTTCCATTTGGAAAATGGGTCCATGTTGGCTGTCAGGTATGGATATCAAGTGTCTGAATTACTCTTTCTACACATGGTTTTTAAACTGCTCGTTCCTTTTGAGTTGATAACTACTGAAATTTTTATGGCTATAGCTAAGCGCATTAATGTCTGTCATGTTTACCACTTATTATTTCGAGCCGCTGAGCTGAAGCAAGTTGTTACTGAACATTTTATTAGTCTGTTTTACCTTTAACCAATCATTTTCAGATGTAATCGGAATTGTATGAATGGTGCATGATCTTTAAATATATAAAAGTAAGGCGTATTGGATGGATATTCAAATAGCACGTAGAGCTATTGCACTTTCAATGTGACTGAAAAGAACAAGCTTTTATAGAGTACATAAATGGAGTATGATTCTATTCATATTCATTGGAGTGCCTGTGATCAACTAATTGCATGCATTATCTGGAGGATCTTGCACAAGAATTGTTATCTGCAAAGTTTCATGTAAGTCTATGTCTCATTGTTGGTCTGATGAAAGAGATAGAGTAGAATTTTAGATTGCATAAATGGTGCTCAGTCTCTTGTCAATCTTATGATGTCATTGTCTTTCCTAGGTTTCTTACTCTCATGGCCTTTTTCCCTTTGTAAATTGCTCAAAGTTCTATCTTCATGGCAGGTCTCAAGTGAACTTTTACGGCTTCACATTGACGAGGAAGTGGTGGATGAGAAGCCCCTAAGTGCCTTAAAAGATGGAGAATCTAGCCCTTTAAGGAAAAAAAGTTTGGTTAGTACCAGTGGACCTGATGATGGTATAGAAGGTTATTTATACAGTCCAAAGGTCTTGCACCCTTCTTCATCCATTGAGGATCATTATAAGGTACCTTCTGTCAAGTTTGTTTGACCTTATTCATGTGGATATGATTTCTTTAATGAATATTTTCCTGTAATGCCAGGACTCACCTATACACTTAGCTATTGACAAGTCATCTGCTTCTGACATAGAAGAAGGTAGTGATGGTATTTGGAGTATCGTGGGTGGAAAGGTAAGTCGTTGTATTTTCCTTTTAATCCTATCACCACTACATTTTTATTTTTATTTTTTTGACAAAATCTAATTGAGTGTCACCTCCAGTGTTAAGCATTTGTCATTGAACTGCCTTGACGAAGTTGAATCTTTTTTCTGTGACGTCAGGAAGCGATATTTCTATGTTAATAGCTTCCGACTTTTTGTGTTGTTTTTCTTTCAATAGAAAAAAGTTGGCTCTAAAGCTTGCTTCTGTCTTGTGAAGTTCTCTCTTGATCTGACACAATCTAAATGTTGATCAGGCTAAGGATAGTTTTGGGACTCACCCAGACGTGATATTGAAGAATATTGAAACTGCAAAGAAACTTTTTTCAGATTCTGAATGTACTAAAATGCGAAATTCAAATTCCAAGAGTATGCCAAGTGTTGGAAAAGTAGTTCCAGATTCTTTCACATTTAGTTACTGCTTGGCAGGCCCACATGAGAAGGCTCTTCTGCTGAAGAAGTTTGCAGCATCTGCTTCAGATGAATAAATTTTGGAACTTGCGAATCAGGTCTCCTTGTACACTGGATGCTCCCATCATTGGTAAGTTCCTATCTCTTTAGTCATTTCTATGGGGATGCTGACAGAGACTATACTTACCATTTTCCCTTATGTGCACGATAGTCTACTTGTCTGAAATGATCGTGCTTATAAGTGGTGGGAGGACACTTGTCTTCCCAAAGCCATCCACAAGCTGGCTAAGTACTAGTCTTCCCACATGTACTTTCTTGTTGCCAATTGACCAACTATGTTCAAACCTGAAATCGATAGTTCTTATTAATGCATGATACAGACCTTCTTCTCTGAGCACTTAATGGTAATGATATTGCTTATTGGCGGCTAGGAAAATCTACATTGCATTATTAAGTATCATTGGAGGTCCATTTTCTGACAAATAATTATGTATCATTTCAGCTTTGAGCTGTAAGTGTGAGTCTAGTTATTAGTATTTTAGCTTCAACAATTCTCCATATTGCGATATATTTCATTTTTTCTATCGGTTCATTTATATCTTCCATTCTAATTGTTTTGGCCGAATTTTAATCTGTAGCTCCCTCCTCATACAATTCATATTCGACCGTTGATGATCAAGGTTGAAAAGGACCCGAAGCTTTCAGATATCAGGACCGTTGATGCACTCGAAATAGTACAAACAAGGTACAACCAACATATTTTGCCAGCAGGCTATCATTGTTTTAATTATTTCTCTTGAGGTTCTTATGGTACCTCTAACCCCTAGTACTGTGATCACAGTGTTATCTGTGGGTTTGTTGCCTAGCTATGCTATTGATTTGTTGATCATTGTGTTAAGATTTTCTTTTGGAGTTAGCTGGTTAAAAGACCCTTACATAAACAGACTGAAAAGTTAGCGGCTTTCTTGTTCTTTCAGCAATCTAATTTGAACATGGGACATGTTTTTCTTGTGAATTACTAAATCCCATTGCTTTTTGTTTGGAGCTTTTTCTACCATCAAATTTTACCTTTTCGGAAGAATTGATTAGATCTTGGTCCTCATTGATGCAGTAATAAACCAAAGCCTGCATATCTTTCAAAGATTTTGATTGCACTTTTAAGTTATGGCAGGGTCCCTAATGAATTTCTTTTGGACGTGGTGGAGAATGCTCTGGGAGATGCAAATAGTGTCTTGTCTAGTAAACGATCAGCTCCAAGAGGTAGTATTCTTCTGAACATTTGGACTGTTGAAATAATGTCTATTCTTAAAACAGTCCAAAAAGAGTTTTTTCTCCAAATTTGGCAATCCTATTAGCCCTTTATGGTGCTGTAACACAGAACAAGCTTTGCTGGCTATGAAGATCTGGAAGTCCTACTGTAAGACTCTAATCTTCATTGGCCGTCGCTTTGTCATTTTCAAGGAGGTTGAAGTGTGAGATTTGCCTTAAAAACTCGATTAAGTTTTGGAGGAGCGTTGTCCTCCTTGGCCTTAGATATCAAATCCTGATTTTTATTCATCAACTTTCAGAAACAAACTCCGAAACAAGGCCATTCTTCGGTGGAGTCGGCGTCAACCGAGACATACTGGTGGTGGATTCGGATGATGATAATCATGTCTCATCACCTAACAGCACCGTGTCGAGCATAAGTGGGAAGAGAAGTGAGAGAGACCCGCATGGAGAAAATGAAGTTGAGGCTGAGAGAACTTCGTGCTCTTGTGAGAGCATCGAAGAAGATGGCAGCGGAGGAGATGGAGCGAGGAAGAAGCTCAGGCTGTCTAGAGAACAGTCATTGGTGCTAGAGGAGACATTCAAAGAGCATAACACTCTTAACCCTGTGAGTGGCAATTTTGGTCATTCTATTACTGATTAATATATGCTTTCTTTAAATGTGCGTGAGCATGTAATCACTGCTTATAAACCTGACATGGATGTTTGGTAGGGAAAATTGAATTTAAAGTGCGTTTCTGTCATGAGATGGATGTTTATTTGTAGTTGTCAGTTACTGGTAACATTCAAATTGGGGATTTGAGACTTTTTTCTTGTTTTTTTTTTTGTTTTGCAATGATTGGATCTGTGTGAATAACAAATTGGTTTTCATTTTTATTTATGAATAATGAGATCATCTTTAGGTTTCCCTTTGGATGTAATAAAGGGATGGTTTCAATGAGTTTAACTGGAGATTGTTTTGAGTTTCAGAAGCAAAAGCTTGCCTTGGCCAAGCAGCTGAATCTTAGTCCCAGACAGGTAGAGGTCTGGTTTCAGAACAGGCGTGCCAGGTAATTGATAGTTTCGAGTTCTTTTTGCCCAAATACATGGCTTTACATCTGCGTCTCATCTGCATCTTTCTGATCATTGTGGAAGAAAAATGTCAGGAGTGGGAGTGTGGCGGGTTGGGGTGGGGGTGGTTGGTTCTCTCTTAATCATTTGATGGTAGTTCAACAGCGAAGTTGTTTTTCTTTATAGTGAGTGCATGTAATCTTTGGGTCCACATGTATCCCAGTTGGGCCATCTTGCACACGAGGTGTGTGAGCATGTAGCGGGAGTCCAGTGATGTGACTTGTCACTTAATCTAGGAGTACACTTCTCATTCTCACTTTAGTATGGAGCACCAATATGTGGGATCCATAAATTCTAAGCCGCCAGGGGAGGAAGTGAAGTTATTAGGGAGTAGTCAAATACCTAAAATTTTGTTATGCGAGGGCCCCAGTTTAGATTCATGCACTCATGATTTACAATGTAGCTCTGGAAAGCTCTGTTTATTGTTAAGATAATGACGTTGGGTCTTTTGCATCAAAGAATTGGTTTGATGAAGCAGCTTCTCTATGTTAAGTTTGAGCAAATGTGCAATTCTTTTGTCTAATAGCTGCCATCTTGATTTTCTTAATCACATGGAAATGGGCTGAATATTGTTATTCATACCTTACTAGATTGAGCTGATAATGTGTTCTTATCATGCTGTAGTTTGGCACCAACAATCTGTGTGGGGTAGCTCTGTATAAGGATGTACCGTAACATCTTTTTTTCTTTTTACCAATTTAGTGTAGGACTAAGACGAAGCAAACTAAGGTGGACTGTGAGTACCTTAAGAGATGCTGCGACAATCTTACACAGGAAAACAAGAGGCTGCAGAAGGAAGTGCAGGAGCTCAGACCACTGAAGCTCTCCCCACAGCTCTACATGCATATGAACCCTCCCACCACGCTCACCATGTGCCCTTCATGTCAGCGAGTCTGTTCCTTCAGCATCATTGTCGCCTCCATCTTCATCTTCAGTCACTGCCTCAGTGATTGGCCCCATAGGGCCGGTCCATAATCCTTTTAGTCAGTCTGGACCATCCATCAACCCTTGGGCAAGGCTACAGATGCAACAAGGATTGAACAATTTGCACTCTTAATGGCTTTTCTGACATCTGCGCGGCATGTGCCAAGGCGTAAAGCAAAGAGTATCAGCTCATCCAAACGATACATTAGCAAGTATGACGTAGAAAGATCCAACGATTGGCAAAATAGAGCGTCTATTGTGCTTTTTGTTGATAATAGGACATTGATTGTTGGGATAGACAAATCTTATCCTTGTTTTTAAGGTCGAAAACATGTAGGGAACAGAAAAGGTGAACGTTAGTTGTTCATGAAACTTGTTCACTTAGGTAATTTGATGATCTATCATGATGTAGGTGATTGTCGAATCTATTCAAATGTCGATGAATCATGGTCTCATCTACCATGTTGGGTCATCAGCTGTTTCGAGCAATTCAATTGTGATATTTGTTGACGGGTGACACAGAATATGCCTTTTGAAAGTAAATTTAGGAGCAAAGGATCGAAACACGGGCAAGAGGTGGGCAAGAGGTGTATGATGTCCCCTAACCATGGATACGTACATGGCGGTCACATTCTATGATTAGGCAATGACAATATTAGAATACTGACAGTTTTCTTTCATCTTATTGTTTAATAAATCTCGATCACTAACGACATTTCTGGTCTAGGAGTAAACTGGTTAGGTTTCTAGAATGCTAAAGTCAATTTCCTGACTAGCCCATTTGGTAGAGCAAGTAGTTACATCACATAGCATATGACGGCGACTTAAGGTGTAATAAATCGATCGAAAGTGAAAGAGTTCGCAAATTCAAGCATCGATTGAGTAGGACGAGGTACATAGTGCACATCGGTTGGGTGACTGATACATGAAGTACCTTTCCCATAAGGTGGCTACAATAAGTGGAAAAGATGGTTTAGAACACATGCGTATGTTTCAGCTTGTATTTGACCCGGTTTTTACAACTTCGAAGATTCTAGACATCACCTCTGTCATGTAACAATGGCCATTCGTCCTCCTTGTACAATCAATGCACAGAACTCAGCTACCAAGATGAGCTATGGAGATTTCATTTTATTTCAGTTGGACAAAACTGGACTTAATCAAAATGTTGCTTTCGACTGTCTCAGTCCCCAAGAGACGATGCAGAATCTTCTACGTGAAATTTGGATGCAGTCTAAACTGTGTTAATTATCAGTTAGCCATACTTAAGTCCGGAACAAAAGTTTCTCATATTCGTATTGAGTTAATCTCAAGGGTAGACAAATGCTCAACTGCTCGAAATGATAGAATGCATGTTCTTTGGCAATCCGAAGCAAGTTTAGCTTTGTAAGGACTCAGAGATGATACTTCGTAATAAAGTGTAATACCGATCACATTCATGTCAATGACGGATACACCGCAGCCCAAATCTATAGGAAAGGGAGGCGAGGAATCATACAGTGGGCACTTTTCTCTCTTTAGATCACGATAGCAATAATCATCATACTGTATTTGTGGTGTCTGCTAGGGAACGAAGTATACACCCCAAGCCAGCCCTCTCCGTGAGTCTTTCGTGAATCCGCATGCACTAGTCACAATGAGAGGATCAAATTAATGAGCGATCCCTTGTAGACAAGCCCGAACGAAACGTAGCACACACAAAGTATCCAGCAAGCAATGAGAGGATCAAATTAATGAGGTAGGTTCTGGTTTTGTGTGCAGTGTATACAAGGGATGACTGCTTGAAGGATAGTTTCATTAGGGAAAAGAAGAAGGCATTAATGAACGAAACATAGCACACACAAACTACAACAGAAATTCGATAGCATTTGCACATTTCTTCTAGAAAATTCTCTTACTACTCACTAGAGAAGGAATGCATGTTTAACTCCATCAAAGGCCTTAACAATAACGGTAATCCAAGCAAGATGGTAACGATCAGATGAGGAATGAATAATACATGGGGAAACTCTGCTCTCCTCGAATCGGACTTATTGGCCAGCCAAACAACAAAACCAACTGGTCAATAAATATATCTACCTTTAATCTTAGTTAACCATGGTAAAATTAGAAGACAATGCTCAATTTGCTGGTCATGAGACCATAGTTGCATGATGAGCCTGAAGGTCAAAGTAAAATACATGTTAAGCATACATACATAAGGCAAACAACAGATGCCATCAAATCCCATCTACTTAATGACCAGTCCTAAATGACGATGTTCACAGTCGTAAGAACATTCAAGTACTTTGACAGGCGGAGGTTCCTGGGAAGGTAGACGAGGGCGAGCCGGAACAAGACCGACACGATGACCCATGTCTAGAACCCCGAGCGCGCGCTTCTGCTTCTTCGTCTCTGTCTTCTGCTTCGTCGTTTCTCTCTCCTCCATTTTCGCCGTCATGGTTCGACGCATAGGTGGAGGTAGAGGAGACGGGGGCAACAGACTCCGACGCCGACGGAGGCAACCGGCGGAGGGGCGTCGGCATCGGGGTTTGCTGGAAAAGAGGTGCGACTTCGAGGACGAAAGAGAGAGAGAGAGAGAGAGAGGGGACTAGAGGTCGCAAGAGAGGGGCGGAGGCTGCGTCGGCATTGGCGTCGGACAACTTCGCGGAGGGGGGAGAGAGAGAGCAGAGCGGACGTCGCGAGAGGGAGGAAGAGGAGGAGAGAAAGTGAGAGAGAGAGAGAGAAAAAATTGTGGAAAATTCAATCCAGGAGAGAGAAATCTTTTGGGCGGGAGTCGTGACCTGTCTTTTCTTATGCAGCGAGCCGAGCCCACCCCTCCATTTTCCAATGGGTCCCACATAACGTGTGTCAATCTCTAAGTGGTAAATGCGTGCCAAGTCAGCAGATGACGTGGCGCGCATGAAATAAGAGTTTGATATACGTACAACATTCAATTGAGGTGGCAAGGTAGCAAATTACCACCATTCCTAGTTCGGCAAAGTAGAAGAACAAAGCGGGAGCTCCAACTAAGAATGGATATAAATTTTCTACAAACGGAGATGCTAAGGAAGCAAATACTCTGCATAGTTTTGCCTGCATAGAACATGAAGAAGAATGGCTTACAGAGAGAAAATAATAATAATAATAATAATAATAATAATAATAATAATAATAATAATAATAATAATAATAATAATAATAAAAGAGCAATTTCAGTGCGCAAATTCCCCTGGCGAGAAAGACCTACCAAGACCCATCTCATCAACAAGAATTGCATGCGTCTGTTTAGGCCAAGGTGAAGACCTACAAGCTGATATGAGGCGAAACAACGAACCTCTAATTTCACAAGCAGCAGCAAATAGAGAGAGAGAGATATGAGGAAAACTGATGGAGGACAGATCGAAGTAACAAAATGAATGCAGCACCAACAAAAACCCGAGCATCATGCCTCCTCTTCCTGTAAGAAATATAGTCAATTTAGAGGCAGAGCAGCCAAACGAACAGGAGAAAGGGGCTGAACTGGAGAAAGAAGAAATAAGAGGGGCTTTTTAGTCTTTTCGTTGGGCTTCGGTTCGGTCTATAAAAGAAAGCTTTACCAAAACCCCTTTGGTTTGTGTTCCGATCGAAGCCTAGGAGGAGAGATGGAGAGGATTTCGAACATCGAAGTCCTAGAAGGAGAGATGCGGAGGATCACTGTTCCGACCACGATCGAGAAGAGATGGATCTGAGGATGGCGGCGGCGAAGCAGTTCGTGGAGGACTCTACTACAAGACGTTCGACGCGAACCGGGCGGACTTGGTGAACCTGTACCGGGAAGAGTCGTCCGTGGTCTTCGAGGGTCAGAAGATCCAGGGCAAGGAGGCTATCGTCGCCAAACTCGTATCCCTTACGCAGTGCCGATACCAAATCCCCAACAGCAACTGCATCCCTCCGGCGCACTCTGCGGTGTGCTTGTCGTGGTCTCCGGCTACACGTGGCCAGACGGCAAGCAGGACGCCCTCGTTTTCAACCAGGCCTCTCTCTCTCTCGGTTGAAGAATCCATTTGATATTTTTATTTTATTTCTTTTTGAGTTTCCAAGTGTTAGGAAAAGGCCAACTTTTTGGGGGTGATGCCCAAAGAAATTTACCCTTTTTTGAAGTTATTAGATCTTGTAAACTCTATGCAATTTCTCTCTATCAATCCCCGTCCGTCCTCGATCGATTTAAGTCAATCGTATTTGTATTTGCATACTGAGTAGTGTAGTCGTATACCCTTACCCTTGTAGTGTACATCTTGACTTTCTCTAACGCTCTCTGCTCTGAATCTGCCCCTCAGACATTCCATCTGATGCCAGCCCCAGAAGGAAGCTTTTATGTAGCGCAACAACTTTGGAGGACCTGTGCTTTCAATAGCCCTCCCCCGTTCCCCTTTGGATCGCCAATGTCCAGGATGAAATCTCTTTAGGCTTTACAGAGACTCAGTGCTGTCTTCTTCTAGGTCTAGTTATAAGTATGCTATCCACTTTCTAGATCATGAAGATAGGAAGTGGAAGTTCTGTGGTTTATTTCATGTTATTCGGAGAGTAAAGGGGACTAGTCTCTTTAAGGTTATAAGTCAGATATTTATTTAGTTACGCTCTGGATCATCACCTACCCTTCAGTGGTGTGTATATACATAATATGTACATATATATAGCATTTCTGAACAATGCCCATGTTCGAATTGAATCCAGCCTATATGCATTATATATTTTAGTTCCCCTGCTCGGTGCTTGATATGATAGGGAGAAGGAAAACAAAAAGAACAACTGCAGTGCAGTGTAGCCTGTGTTTTTGTAAATTATGTCTGAGGCTTGCAGTTTTACTTAGACCATTATTGTTGTTGATCACGTGTGTGAGTGTTCATGGTATCATCAACTGATGGGTCGTCCCTATAATTGCCCCTATAATTATAGTCCAGATTATAGGGGCAATTGTTGGTTCAATATGCTGATACCACAAGGCTTTCCCCATCATTGCTACATACATTTTAATTAAATATTTCTCAGTTGTTCTCGGTGTATGCACTATGAATAGATTGGCAGGTTTCCAATTTAATTATGCCAACTTGCTCGAAGTGTTTCCACCTTCTGTGGTCTTTCTATGCATATCTACTTTTGAGAATGGGCTACCCTAGTTTGAGCAATTCTTTTTCTCTTTCCTTTTCAAGGTAAATGAGCATCCTTCTTCATCTTGAGCAAAATGTTTCCCTTTGTCTGAAGTGTGTCATTAAACTCTGAAACCAAGCTTTCCAAGTCTAATATTGAGAAAGATCTGAAAAGTGCTCAAAGGAAGTACCTAGAATAGATGATTCTACCAAGGATTGTGGAGATTGAAGATTTTGATCCTCTCTTTCATCAATATTCAGTAGATTTTGCTTTTCTTATAAAACAAGGCTTTAAAGATTCTAGGGAACCGCAGAGGAGTCTAGAAGCTCGCATAAGAAAAAGCATGAAGAAATTTGGTGATGAAAAGCGTTATATTATAAATACACCGGTTGATGAAGTTGTCAAGGGTTTTCTTCACGCCACTTCTTCCACCCATGATACAAATGGAGCCCGATAGCTTTGGGAACCACAACCTCTTTATCCCTGAACATCCACTTCAACTCGAGTACAGGAAAACCCTTGACAACTTCATCAACCGGTGTATTTACAATATAACACTTTTCATCACCAAATTTCTTCATGCTTTTTCTTATGCGAGCTTCTACACTCCTCTGCGGTTCCCTAGAATCTTTAAGGCCTTGTTTAATAAGAAGAGCAAAATCTACTGAATATTCATGAAAGAGAGGACCAAAATCTTCAGTCTCCACAATCCTTGGCAGAATCATATGTTCCAAGTACTTCCTTTGAGCACTTTTCAAATCTTTCTCAATATCAGACTTGGAAAGCTTGGTTTCAGAGTTTAATGGCACACTTCAGACGAAGGGAAACATTTTGCTCAAGATGAAGAAGCATGCTCATTTACCTTGGAAAGGAAAAAGAATTGCTCAAACTAGGGTAGCCCATTCTCAAAAGTAGATATGCATAGGAAGACCACAGAAGGTGGAAACACTTCGAGCAAGTTGGCATCATTAAATTGGAAACCTGCCAATCTATTCATAGTGCATACACCGAGAACAACTGAGAAATATTTAATTAAAATGTATGCAGCAATGATGGGGAAAGCCTTGTGGTATCAGCATATTGAACCAACAATTGCCCCTATAATCCGGACTATAATTATAGGGGCAATTATAGGGATGACCCATCAGTTGATGATACCATAAACACTCACACGTGATCAACAACAATAATGGTCTAAGTAAAACTGCAAGCCTCAGACATAGTTAACAAAAACACAGGCTACACTGCAGTTGTTCTTTTTGTTTTCCTTCTCCCTATCATATCAAGCACCGAGCAGGGGAACCATAATATATAATGCATATAGGCTGAATTCAATTCGAACACGGGCATCGTTCATAAATGCTATATATATGCACATAGTATGTTTATACACACCACTGAAGGGTAGGTGATCCAGAGCGTAACTAAATAAATATCTGACTTATAACCTTAAAGAGACTAGTCCCCTTTACTCTCTGAATAACATGAAATAAACCACAGAACTTCCACTTCCTATCTTCATGATCTAGAAAGTGGATAGCATACTTATAACTAGACCCAGAAGAAGACAGCACTGAGTCTCTGTAAAGCCTAAAGAGATTTCATCCTGGACATTGGTGATCCGAAGGGGAATAGGGGAGGGCCGTTGAAACCACAGGTCCTCCTCCAAAGTTGTTGCGCTACATATGTCACGCCGCGATCCTCGGGCACGCACACATCCTTTATCATTGGTCGATTATAAAATGCGATAACCCAGGACTGTATCGTCGACCCTTTCAAGTTTTAAGCACATGCAGAAGCAATTATAAATCCCCAGACAACAAATACAATGGGATAGAAAAGCAGGGCCATATTTTTCATATTGAAACTTATAACCAAACTTTTATACAAAATATAAACCAAAGCACCTCACAACTTTTTACTCTAAACTCTATTCACATCAAAATGGAGATTTCAAAAGAAGATAAACTCTCAATCCATCTGAGCCGTACTCAAGGCCCCTCCCAGGATTATCTTCTTCTTCCAAAAATCTTTCTCAAACTCCTCCTCCTCAGCTCCTCAGCGAGGTCCTGAAATGTTTTCCCCAAACTGGGATGAGACTACGTTCAGCGAGTTCTACCCCACTAAGACTCAATTAGGGAACCAATACACTACTCGGTTGCCTAAGCACAGCACGAGTCAGAGGACTTACCTTGGCCTCAGATCCCACCTGCATGTTAGCACAGGTCAAATAAACACCCAAGCAATCACCTCACAGATCGAAGCATCGATCAAATCAACCTAGTCAATTACATGCCAACAAGACCACTCACGATCATTTCCATCTAATCAATCAATTCACAGCATCATATTAAAGCAATGATCAATCGATCTAATCGATTACATAACATCATGACCCATGCTCAATCGACATATTCAATACTATCTATAAAGTCCTATCAAATCAAGACTACTCACCCAAAGCTGATAAATAAATAGCATAGCTCGCCCAAAGCTGATAATAAGGTATACTGCTCACCCAAAGCTGACATATCGCCCGAAGGCCGATATAATATACCGGTATACTGCTCGCCTAAAGCTGACATATCGCCCGAAGGCTGATATAGTATACCATATGCTCACCCAAAGCTGATAATATATTGCTCGCCTAAAGCTGATAATAAGGTATACTGCTTACCCAAAGCTGACATATCGCCCGTATGTCGATATAGTATACCGGTATACTGCTTACCCAAAACTGACATATCGCCCGAAGGCTGATATAGTATACCATCTCCACCGTCCAATATTCCCATTATTTTTATCATACCCAATAAAATAGTCATGTGGATACACGATCGGCCTTAGCCAAAATATTATAATTTCCTTTTTCATAATTCCCACCATTCTCTATAGCCCACCAAAACACTTTTGGTGCTGTCAACTGACACCCGGTTATTTTCCAATTAATAATCAAAGATTATTCCATTAAAGGAAAATTCTCAATTTCACAATTAATTCAATTCAACACAAAATAAAGCTCAATTAAATAAACGAACTGCACCATGACAATCAGCACGAAATTTCGGTCACTAGCTATCTCAGCCTTAATTTCCGAAAATAAATAATTAATTAATTAATTTCGAAAATTAATTAATAATTATTAAAAATTCAATTTAGCCCAAAATAAAGCACAATTAAATAAACGGACTTCACTACGGTCATCAGCATAATATTTCGGTCACTAGTCATCTCAATTGAATTTTTCGAAAAATAAATAAATAATTAATTAATTCCGAAAAATAATATTTTATTGCCAAAAATCCCACTTAGGCCCGAATCATCAAATTGAAGCTCGATTAGGGGTCAGAAAATTCCCGAGATACTTCCAATAAATAGTAGACTACGTCTACTTGCTAATTGCACAATTAATTCATCTAAATCGCATCACAATTGACCAATAAACACTAATCCATACTAATCTAACCGCATAAACATAATTAATTAAAAATAAACAACCCTTAAAGCGTAGTTAGTCCACTAAGCAAGGATTAGTGAGATTACTCACCAAATCGTGCACAAGTCGGATCAATCTGACGGGGGCGACGCGAGGAACAAAACTTCCCAAAGCATGGCTCGGGTTCGGGGCCCGGAAACGGCCCAAAACGATTCCAAAAGGGGCTGGAAACCCACTTCATGGGTTGCTAGACGAGGCTGGCCGAGGCTGCTCCAGCGGCCAAAACGGCGAGGGAAGGCCGGCGGAGGGTGAGGGGGACGCGGGGAAGGTCTGATCGAACGGCGGCCGGAGGTGGCCGAACGGGGGCTGGTCGGGGTGGAACCAAGCTGAGCAAGGCCGATTCGCGCGGGGAAGGAGCGGCAGCGGCGACGGACGCGGGGCGGAGTGCACGGCATGCGCAAGCAGGCGTCGCGGGTGCGGGCGGCGAGACGGGCGGCGAGCGGCGGCTTCAGCGAGCGGCAGCTTCTGCTTGAGCTTCCTCTTCTAGTTTGCTTCTCCGGATGCACGGGGAGGAAGAAGAAGAAAAAAGAAAGAGAGAAAGAGAGAGAGGATAGGCATTGACTAGTCAAAAGGGAAGGGAGAGAGAGGGCAGGCGGTGGGGGGAAATATCGCACGAGGGGGAGGGGAAAGAAGGGAGGAAAGAGAGAGATAAAAGAGAGAGAGAAAAAGTAAAATAATTAATACTTTTCTTATTTTATTTTCTTTTCTCTTTCCCTTTTTATTTCCTTTCGGTCTTCAATTTTTTTCTGATAATTTTTTTTTTTGAAATTTCGGACTCGTCAATAAATTGACGAACGATGAGACGAGGTCCTAAAAATGAATTGTGACATGCTCGAATATTCGATTCCCAAAACCAAATGAAATTTCATGATTAAAATCAACCGGACGCGATTTTAATCCAATCCAACAAATTAGGTAGCTTTTAGGGATTTTACCGTGGATACATCCCTTAACGGCTTCACCCAATAGGTTAGTTAACTCGTGAGTGATCAGCTCAGAGAAAAAGGACCATAGGCACGCCGACGATATGCACATTTCATTTTATCGAAACGGGATCGAATTTCAGGATGTCACAACATAAAAGCTTCCTTCTAGGGCTGGCATCATATGGAACATCTGAGTGGCAGATTTAGAGCAGAGAGCGTTAGAGAAAGTCAAGATGTACACTACAAGGGTAAGGGTATACGACTACACTACTCAGTATGCAAATACAAATACAATTGACTTAAATCGATCAAGGACAGACGGGGATTGATAGAGAGAAATTGCATAGAGTTTACAAGATCTAATAGCTTCAAAAAAGGGTAAATTTCTTTGGCATCACCCCCAAAAAGTTGGCCTTTTCCTAACACTTGGATAATCAAAAAGAAATAAAATAAAAATATCAAATGGATCCTTCAACCGAGAGAGAGAGAGAGAGAGAGAGAGAGGCCTGGTTGAAAATGAGGGCGTCTTGCCATCTGGCCACGTGTAGCTGGAGACCACAACAAGGACGCCGCAGAGTGCGCCAGAGGGAATGCAGTTGCTGTTGAGGATTTGGTACCGGCACTACGGAAGGGAGACGAGTTTGGCGACAATAGCCTCTTTGCCCTGGATCTTCTGACCCTCGAAGACCACGAACGACTCTTCCCGGTACAGGTTCACCAAGTCCACCCGGTTCGCGTCGAATGTCTTGTAGTAGTCCTCCACGAACTGCTTCGCCATCACCATCCTCAGATCCATCTCTTATTGATCTATCGTGGTCAGAACAGTGATCCTCCGCATCTCTCCTTCTAGGACTTCGATGTTCGGAATCCTCTCCATCTCTCCTCCTCCTAGGGCTTCGATCGAAGCACAGACCTAAGGGGTTTTGGTAAAGCTTTCTTTTATAGACCGAACCGAAGCCCAACGAAAAGACTAAAAAGCCCCTCTTATTTCTTCTTTCTCCAGTTTAGCCCCTTTCCCCTGTTCAATTGGCTGTAGGGGTGAGCGGTTCTAGGTTCCGGTTTAGTTCCGTCTGAAATCTGGAATCTACCCTCGGATACAAGTTCCAAAAAATTTGGAACCTGGAACCTGCCCGGTCACAGGTTCCAGGGTCGGTTCCAGGTTCCAACAGGTTCTTTTTTTTTTATTTCATTTTCAGAGTTGAATTATAACGTACGCACATATTATCGGAATCTTTAGCACTGTCGAGATGCTAGTTGTCACCGATCTTTCTTCTCAAACCATATGTTTTTATCAAAACATAGAAATCTCTTTTGTAAGTCCGTGAAGAAGTTTTGCTACGCTTAACCTGTTAACAAATTAAGAATTACAGTTATCCATAATGCCAGATGTTGGCTAATGGATGACTGTTGAAACATCAGGTACACATAATTGAAACTTGAAGAAGGGTAACAAACACTACAAATTCTATAAATTTGTTGGTTGAGGTAATGGCACTTTCTGCCAAGTTAAATCCTTTAATTCGGTTAGAAAGCACAAAGAGAGAATCAGGAATCAAGAGCTGTTGCTTCTAAAGATAATCAGCGGTACAGTTAATGCTCATACAAGTAATCTATAAAAGCCTGTCCTTCAGCAACCTAATTAGTGAAATTCATCAAGTGCAGATCAGTACATAATTCAAGGGTTAGAGCCTAAGTTTTAGTCTACAGTTCTCCTTCACCGGGAACATCCAAGAGCGTAACTACTTGAATAATAGCGGGTCCAACAGTGTAATAGCTGTACATCTCTAATTTTAGCATAACATGAACAAATTAATTGACATGGTATGCATACTCATCCAAAAAGAAAAACAAAACACCAAATGAATTTCCTCTATCTAGAGTCAGTGCACTTAATCAGAGTGTCTATGCTTCCAAAACATCTAAAAAAGTGCCTATCTATCAGTGATAGTGCTTACGGCATGAAGAATTCCTTTTATGGTGACATCAAATGCTCCAGTTATGCCATTTATAGCGTTTATCCAGTTGATAATTCCCTGCCTGTGTGCATCTTGATTGTGATCCATTTCTCCATATGTATATCTGAGGGAATCCAAGTACTCACCAACATCAAAGTAACGTTCACTAGCATCCAAGTAGTCTTTGACATAGCCACCCCAAAAGCCTCTAACAAAATCGAGCCTCCATCCATCATACCCAATTTCGCTCCTGAAAATGGCATGGCACCAACAGACTTGCCATAGTAAGACCTTTAATATATTATCATCGTAGAAACAGAGTTTTGCATGAGAAGCAAGGCATAAGTGCAACCATATTAAAAGTCAGAAATCATCCGCAGAGGGTCAACTCAAATGTGGAAACTAACACAAAGAGGGTTAAAACAAGGAGAGAGGGCACACTTGGAGATACACACTTATTCAAGAGAAAACAATGGGAATAAAGCCTCAAAAGTATTAAATAATTCACAATAATGAGGAAGTCAAACACTGCAACTTAGCTCTACCAGCATTCACAACCAAGAAATGCAGCATGCACTTGCAGGGGCGTCGAGGAGCTGAGGAGGACCCAGCAGCAGGGGAGTCAGGGCTTCTAACGCCGAGCAGGGACGTCGGTCATTGGTCTTCGGGGCAACGGCGTCAGGCATCGTGACTGTTGGCGTCGGGTCGTCGGAGCAGAGGCGGAGACAGCAGCAACAGAGTCGCCACAAGAATGGTGGCTTCTGGCGTTTGGTTGTAGCAGCGGTGGAGCAGAGGAGGACCCAGCAGCAAGGGCGTTGGGGCTTCTGGCGCTGAGCAGAGGCGGTGGGTCGCGAGCGAAGACGAGCAAAAATGTGGAGGAAAACCTACCGTCTCGTCGAGCTCGAGAACTCGTAGAGCTTACCCCTCAAAGAGAAGATGATGAGTGCAACCTCGGCGTCGCAGAGGTCGTAGAGCTCGAAGGCCTTCTTCAGTAGCCCATTCCTGTGCTTCGAGAACGTCACATGCCTGCTCGTGTCTTTCTCTATCCTCTTCATATGCGTCTTCCCCCTCAACATTTCCCCACTCCCTCTCTCTCTCTCTCTCTCTCTCACTCTCTCAAGCCACAAAAAACAAGAAAGAGATCAGAAGAAGAAGCGGGAACTGATCGACGGCGACAAGCGCTCGATCGAAGCTCCGAATTGGAGTGGCCGCGGAACGGAAGGCATCACGCGGATCAGGTCCTGGAAAGCAGGAGATCGGAGACGGCGCCATGAGGATGCGCTCGTTGAGAAAGAAACGGAGGATTCTAGAGAGAGAGGGAGCAATCCAGGAAACCCTGGGCGATTCAGAACAGGAACCGGAAAGAGGAGAGGGAGAGAGAAGAAAAGAAAAAAGTTGGAGGGACAAGAAGTGACATGAGGAGGGAAAAGCGGAGAAAAGAAAGAGAGAGAGAAAAATAAAGGGGAAGGGGGAAGAATTCGTAGCTGCTGACATGCTCACCCCTAATTGTCTACTTTGCTCTGCCTCTAAATTGACTATATTTCTTACAGGAAGAGGAGGCATGATGCTCGGGTTTTTGTTGGTGCTGCATTCATTCTGTTACTTCGATCTGTCCTCCATCAACTTTCCTCATCTCTCTCTCTCTCTCTCTCTCTCTCTCTCTCTCTCTCTCTCTCTATTTGCTGCTGCTTGTGAAATTAAAGGTTCGTTGTTGCGCCTCATATCAGCTTGTAGGTCTTAAACTTGCGCCTCATATCAGCTTGTAGGTCTTGTTGATGAGATGGGTCCTAGTAGGTCTTTGTCGCCAGGGAAATTTGGGCACTGAAATTGCTCTTTTATTATTATTATTATTATTATTATTATTATTATTATTATTATTATTATTATTATTATTATTATTATTATTTTCTCTCTATAAGCCATTCTTCTTCATGATCTATGCAGGCAAAACTATGCAGAGTATTTGCTTCCTTAGCATCTCCGTTTATAGAAAATTTATATCCATTCTTAGTTGGAGCTCCCGCTTTCTTCTTCTACTTTGCCAAATTGGGAATGGTGGTAATTTGCTACCTTGCCACCTCAATTGAATGTTGTACGTATATCAAACTCTTATTTCATCATGTCTATCAGCAGCTACGAATTTTGCTTTCCCCAAAGCAAGAAGCTCCTAAATAGTATCCAGTATAAATCTGGCCAGCAGGTTATTGAAACCAAGCAAGATAGCTTAATGCTCAATGTCCTCTTAATGTCATAGGAGATGATTAATCCGGACATGGCATCATTGAAGCCAATACAAGAGTGGGGGGATGCACGGTAAGATTTTGCTGGTTATTAAACTCATAAATAGTATCCAATATGCTGAAGGGCTTGACACAATGGGTTCTTTCAGATTGTCGATGAAGGAACTAACTAATTTGTTGAGCAAAATATCAAATTTTAACTTATTAGTGAAAACTCTGATTTTAAGTGCAGTGAGAATAATCTTGTTCTGTTCATATTCGTGACACACATCATCATGTATGATGAGACGTTTTGCAAAAATTATGAGATTATTTGTCTACTGCATTATCTCAAGTGACGGTATCATATGAGATGATTAATCTGGACGTGCCATCATTGAAGCTGATCCAAAAGTGGGATGCACGCTAAGATTTTGTTGGTTATTAAACTCATAAATGGTATCCAACGTGCTGAAGGGCTTGATATATGGGGTTCTTTCATATTGTTGATGAAGGAGCTAACTAATTTCCAGGATTACTATAAAGCTCTCCCTCTCCATTACAGAGCGTTGTTGATATGATGAAGACTCGTTTTAGGCAGACAGGCGCAGTCCTTCACAACCAGCGGATTCCTAATAATACAGTTCCATCTCAAGACGAACATTGGTTTTCATATGCAAAGCTGCTGCGGTGAGTGCATGGTTAATTTTCTCTTTTGTACATGGTGCTAGCATTTGTTTGTTATCCGGGAAGTGTTTCTTCCTGACTCTTTAAGCTCTTATGTGCATTGGTGCAGAGCGTGGTAATGATCACCTACAAAATGCGGCTGATGATCTAAAAGCCATGAAGGACTACAAGGACTTGCTCACGGAATCAGTGTTTCTTCATGCCCTAACCCAGAGTTTCTTCAAACAATCCTGGAGGAGAGATCTGCCTATTTCTCATGTTCAGCTGATTCAGATGTCTTAGTTTGTCCATTAAGGGCATACATGACAACGGCATTGTGCAAAGGAGGAAACATGGAGGCCCCAGAATCAATTCTCATGGAGCTCAATTTACCTTATTTTGACAAAGTTCTTTGTTGTATATCCTTCTTCAACCGCACTCGTGCTAAAATAGATTTGGGCTCGAGGTAAAATGCAAGTACCTTTCAGCTTTTGAAAAGATGTGTGTCTGGCAACCTTAAGGGTTTCTTTCCTACCAGAACCTTAATGAAAACAGGCTTTAATTGGAGAAAGGAGTTACCATAACACCACCTGCATATAGCATGACATCACATGTGTGAACAAGTGCATACTTGACATGCATCTTCACGCCTTCTTATTTCCAGTTTGTTTTCAGTGTTCAGCAATAGGTTTGTCTATGCTTGCTATGCTCAACTCGTCCAATTTATCGCGGAATTGGGTCCAGGGGTCATCACCCTTGCCATCAGTCTGGTCGCCATGTCTCTGGTGTTCTTTCCTGACTCAGATCCATCTCCAATTGCAATTGCGAGAATCTGCGATTCCTGCCTCGGTTCGATATGTGAACGTAATCAGTGTCAAAGCCCAATAGCTTTGGGAACCACGACCTCCTTATCCCCGAACATCCACTTCAACTCGAGTATAGGAAAACCCTTGACAACTTCATCAACCGGTGTATTTACAATATAACGCTTTTCATCACCAAATTTCTTCATGCTTTTTCTTATGCGAGCTTCTAGACTCCTCTGCAGTTCCCTAGAATCTTTAAGGCCTTGTTTTATAAGAAGAGCAAAATCTACTGAATATTGATGAAAGAGAGGACCAAAATCTTCAGTCTCCACAATCCTTGGCAGAATCATCTGTTCCAGGTACTTCCTTTGAGCACTTTTCAGATCTTTCTCAGTATCAGACTTGGAAAGCTTGGTTTCAGAGTTTAATGGCACACTGCAGACGAAGGGAAACATTTTGCTCAAGATGAAGAAGCATGCTCATTTACCTCGGAAAGGAAAAAGAATTGCTCAAACTAGGGTAGCCCATTCTCAAAAGTAGATATGCATAGAAAGACCACAGAAGGTGGAAACACTTCGAACAAGTTGGCATCATTAAATTGGAAACCTGCCAATCTATTCATAGTGCTTACACCGAGAACAACTGAGAAATATTTAATTAAAATGTATGCAGCAATGATGGGGAAAGCCTTGTGGTATCAGCATATTGAACCAACAATTGCCCCTATAATTTGTACTTAGCACTAATCCAACTGTGTCTATAGTATCGGGACTCACAACAAATGAGGGGCTGCAGAAATTTTGCCTACTTGAGGCACTCTTTCACCAAATTTCCCTCTTGAATCTCTCGACCAGAGCTTCACTCTCTCTCTCTCTCTCTCTCTATGAAACAAATCTCTCTCACTCGAGAAAATACTCATTGCAACCGTCTCCCTCCTCATTATACTATCCTCAACATCCCCAACTCTCTCCCAAATTCTATCATACTCGTCCTCCAATTTGCTCAAGGTCTCCTCAAATTCACCCCCTTTTGCAGCCGTCTTCTCGTTCTCCCTCTTCACTCTCATCGCCTCATCAACAATCTCCTCTGACCTCTTAATCAACCCTTCTTTCTCTCTCTTCAATTCCCTCAGCTCCTCGTGCATGCCACGCAATATCCCCTCCTGCAATTGCCCCTTTTTTTCCGATTTCACCGCCTTCATCGCCGCCTCCAGCTCCTTCACGCGCCCCTCCCCTCTCCTAATCTCATCCATACATCTCAGGACCACCGAAACCTTCTCCAGCAATCTCTTCGTGCACTTCGAAAACTCGTGCCCTTTCGCTTCAGACCCCTCCTCTACTCTCTCCAAATTCAGCTCCGTCGCCACGGCCGCCGCCGGGGCCTGAACACGGCGAAACGGAGTGAGACCTACCGCTATGAAGAACACCGCGCAAGCCAACGGCTTCACCGCGCACTGGATCACTCGACCCAAGCTCTCGGAAGCTTCTTCCGGAACCGGCGCCGCCTCCTCTCCCCCGCCGCCGCCTCCCGACCGGCTTCGAGGCGAAGGCGGAGCCGAAGCGGAAGCGCGTCGGGGGAGGAGACGGCCGCTAGGATTGCGGCGCGAGGAGTGGAGTGGCGATGGAGGAGGCGACGGAGTTCATGGCTCTAAGCAGCGGAATGCGCAGCGCGCGAGTGCATTGCGATGAAGAGAGAGAGAGAGAGAGAGAGAGAGAGAGCTCTTCGGGAGTGCCGGAACGGAGCTGAAAGTGGTTTTTCTGGGATTTCGGAGAGAGCCGGGAAGAAACGGCGGAGGGTGAAACTGTAATTACCGAGCGTTTAAGCTGAGGAGCGTGTATTTTTTTCAGGTTTTATTTCGTTAATATTGGAATTGATGTGTGTATATTTTCTCTATCATACTCTAAATCTATTAATTTTCAAAGTATGTATTTCAATATTAGTACATGGGTGAACATGATTTTAGGGTCGAAACGATAAACGAATAACCAGTCTGATTCTAGGTTCTAGGATGCTGAGGACGGGTTTCGATTTTTAGAAATTTGGGAATCTGTTCCAATGGATGGAATGCGGAACTAAAATCTATAATTACTAAGAACCCGAAATAAGTTTCTTTTTATCTTTCTTATTCTATGTCTTTGCTCAATCTTATAATATTAAATGGCATCCGATGATGAGTATATAATTTGAAACTAGGAGTGTGCAAAGGAAGCGAGACTCGTCCGAACCTGCTCGGAACCGATGGTTCTTACGGGAACAGGTCCACTTCCTAATTCCAATTTATGAGAACCGGTGGATACCGATCTAGTTCCCAATTCATTGGATGGATCCATTCACATGGACCGAATCGGTTATATTATAATATATTAATTTTTTAAATATTAAGAAAGTCAAAATCAATAAATCAAAAATTTAGGAATCCCATTATTCTCTGTCAGTTCTCCATCTCGTTTCTCCCAAAATTGCTCAAGCTCTCACAGTCTCTATTTAGGGCTCCCGATATGGTATTACCTTATTTGCATGCTTCTCAAGTGGAAGGTAGCAACATTCTTGGGGTGGATATAGAATTTCTTTGCTTTGTGGTTGAGATATGAGAAGTCGCGTTGCTAGTTTGAGTTAGAACTGCAGCTTTTCAATTGCTTTGACTTGAATAAAAGAGATGAGCATGATTGGATTGTTATCTAGCTTAATCAAGTAAAACAAGTAATTGTCTAAATTTATTTGTTATGCTTGTCCTTTAGAGGGTTCCAAAACTTCTTATCTCTAAATCAAAGACCTTCATCTTAGTCGAAAAAATGTTATTATGAGCGAATTGTGAATAAGAAACGCGGATGAATTTTTTCTTGCACATCCTCATCGTGGTACTAAAGTACCAAATTTGCCCACTTGTTCCTTGCAACAGCATTAAGTGCACAAATTTGTCCTCATTACCTTGCCAGTTTTGGTTTCTCATTCTCTTTGCGCAAGTCTAGATTGGCAACATTTAGTTGATGTTTGTCGATCCACCTAGATAGCAAAAGGGGTGGTTCTCGATTCTAATTTTTCGAAACCGGTCCTTAGTGGGAGATTCTCGATTCTAGGGCATGCACACCCCTATTTGAAACCATTATTCTAAGCTTTCATTTCCTACTTAAACATGATCGAAGCTTTTACTTGTTGATGTTTTATATTCTTCGTATGTCTAAATATAAATTATGATTAATGGCTTGAAACGGCAAAAAATTATTTTTAAGGTAATGATTCAATGCAATTGTTCAATTATAAATGCAGGTGAAACTTGGAACGAAATAGGCTTAAGCAAGTAGGATAGGTTCTAAGTTCCAAAAATTTGAAAATCAATTGTGATGAATAAGTTTAAAGTTCTAAGTGGAACACTAGGACCAACCCTCGAGCTACTCATCTCTATGTACCAGCACTTAAATCAAAATCTTATCCAAAAGACCGTACAAAGAGGATGGTGTATAGAATTTGCATGAAAAAAACTTTGTTCTTTAATATTATGAAAAACACTAAATTAGTACATATGTAACAAATTTATTCAAAACTAATTTTTTTTTTATCTTAAAAAACCCCCAATTGATACAAAAATTTCCCCGCCATTAGTTTCCATTAAATTTTACTATAAAATTACTGAGTTATGTGACATACGGATTGACGAGTTTATCGGTTTGGAATTTTATCTTTCGTCTGTTATAGGTGTACCGGTTTTTGGTTTTTGATTACATTACTGCAATTTAACATAAACTGAGAAATGGTAAATTTGTCACAAATATACTTTTTTTTAATAATATAATTTTTAATTTTCTTCTTCTCTTTTCTCTTTTCTTTTTTGTTCTTATTCTTCTTTGGCCGACCGCCGGCCATGATGACAGCTGGCAACTGGCCACAAGTGAGCCTTAAGCTTGCCCGGCTCACCAATGCCAGCGAGCTCGAGTCTCACTAAATTGGCAAGGCTCGAGCCTCGCCGGACGTTGACGAGGCCTCCGCCTTACCAAATCCAGTGAGCTCAAGCTCGCCCGACACTGGCGAGCCTCAAGCTCGCCCAACATCGACGAGGCCTTTGCCTCACTGGGCGTCGGCGAGGCCTCCGCCTCGCCAGATCCGACAAGCTCGAGCTTGCCCGACCCTGGCGAGTTCGAGTCTCGCCAAACGTTGGCTACCGAAAGGAGCTCAAGCTCGCCTGATGCTAGCGAGCTCGAGGCTCGCCCGACATCGGCAAGGCCTCCGCCTCGCCAAATCCAGCAAACTCAAGCTCGCCTGATGATGGCAAGCTCGAGGCTCGCCCGACATCGGGGAGCTCAAGCCTCGCTGGGTGTCTGCAAGGCCTTCGCCTCGCTAGATCCAACAAGTTCGAGCTCGCCCAACCTCGGCAAGTTCGACCTAGGCCATTGCCATGCCAGCTACTGGAAGGAGGAGGAAGAAAGAAAAAGAAAAAGGAAAAAGAAAAGAAAATTTAAAAAACTTATTATAATTTCAATATATATATATATATATATATATATATATATATATATATTATCAAGTTAAAGAGGGAAGAGAAAGATTGTGAGGTTTTGATTAAAAGTGGGTTCTAAATCCAACCTATTTAAGACCCATCTATCGTAAGTCTTTGATTGTTAAACCCATTTAACTATTTTTTTCTCAAAAAACAAGTGACCCATATATGACCCATTTATGATTTGAATGGGTCAAGGTATTTGATTCGCCAAATACATCATTATTGTATACTCTTTCATATGTATGGCGCAACCCAATTCTTGTTTTTGAAATTTATAATCCCTTACTTTTTTTTGAATCAAAATATCATATTTAAATAATAAGAAATTTACTCTTGACAGTGATATATGTTGTATATGTAAATCCTAGATATGAAAATATGTTGTATATGGTCTAAGACCCATTTTGCCACCTCTACATAGCACACTAACAGAATCAAAACAATCATCCTCCTCGGATGTCCCATCTTCAACATCTTCCATGCCAACATCTTTAGCATCATCCACAATAAATCTAGGCTTTGCAACATCCAAAAAAAATCAATAGATTACCTTCCTCAGATAAACAAATAAAAGGAAAATGGCAAAAATTACGGAGGAAAGATAATAAGATAAAGAAAAAGCACAAGAGTTAACCTCGCCAAGTTTACTCCTCTCCCAGGGCTTCTCTTCCATTAATTTGCTCAAAACCTGCATGAAATTTGTTTCTAGAAATTAATGAACATCCAAATCAACAATTGAAGTTTTACCCCAAATGTTAACAACAAGACAAACTTTCTCTTAAATATATTTTGTCAGTCTGTTAATTTCTGTAATTGCATAGCCAAATGAATAGTGGCAATTTGACCCCAAAAACATCCACAACAAATTACCTTTTCCTGATATATGTATTTTTTTTTTTTTTTGGGTATCTATATATTAAGTGACTGGAATGATATACTTTTGGTCCCAATATTTTAGGGCATTCTTTGTCTAGTCCTATTTGTTGTAAAATATTGCATGGCGAATATATAATAGAGAAAAGATTAATAAGAGAAAGCAAGTGAACACTAGAGATAATAGAGAAAAGCCAGATATTTCACTGTATTGTTATTGTTGTTCTCATAGTTGTTCTTGTACATAAAAACTAAACTCCTATTTTATAGGAGAACAAGAATGTACTTATCATTAATACTAATGTATCGAATGATACATGTACTGGATAAGGGAGATGAACGTTCATTGTATAGGGAGATGTACTTAGAATATATGATACAAATGTACCATAATAAGTACATTAGATAAGATGAATATAATGAATATGATATTGCTAGTATGAGTACCTAGAGGGGGGGTGAATAGGTATACAAAGATTTTTCTTGAAAAACGCACAATACTTTAGACAATTTAAGAATTTGCAATAATTAAAAACCAATCGTGAGACTGAGTAAGGGAAAGAGAGAATTGAACACTCGGTTTATAGTGGTTCGGCTTGATTCAAGCCTACGTCCACTCTTCTGCACTGACAGCCAATTGGCTGGATTCCACTATGAACAAAGAGATGTTACAGTGTTGATCTTCCTTGATTTCTCGGCGTAGATGATCTACCACACTCACTCAAGGTATCACCAAGTACAAACACTCTCTGTGTATACAATTTCGCTCGAACAGTCTCGTCTAACAATCAAGGTTCTTCAGACTCTGGAATTTTTCTATCGATCACACCCTTAAAATAACTAGAACGTCTTCCTTTTATACTCCTTTATGCCATCATAGCCGTTGGCACTTACCAAAGGAATTCCTCCAATCTACCCGTTGGACGGAATCAATCAAGAAGATCATCCGAGCTATTTAAGGAATCTGATGATAGCCCATCAATCCTGTTCGCCCATACAATCAGGATCTTGGTTTCCAAGAATAGAACATCCCAAGATTATTTCGTCGACCATCGGATCTTCAATCGATCTTAAATAAGAATTAAAGAATCCGAAATGATTATCCAACCAAAGTATCTATTCCAGAGGATAGGATCGAATCCTCAACCATATACCTCGGCTTTGGATTTCCTTCGTCACTGGATTAGAAAGACTGTCAGTGATAATAGACTTAAGTCTTGAGTCTTGAGTCTTGGGTCTTGGGTCTTGAGTCTCGAGAGAACAAAGTCTTCAGACTTTAAACTGACGGTCTCCGAACATCCAGACTTAGACTGAAAGAAACGTTTTGTCAGCTTCAAAATATTCTGGAAAGATTTCTCCAACAGAATATTCATTTATGTATTCTATCCATTCATGTATTTCACAACACTCCCCTTTGAATATTCATCATATTCATTACGAATGTGCATCGAATGATATTGCCTCATTAAAAACCTTAAGCTGGAAAAACCCAGTGGGATAAAAACCGGATAAAAGGAAAAATGAGTGCAGAGCACACATATTATTATCTCTCCCTTTTATGGATGCATTAATTGCCTCGTTAAAAACTTTAAGCCGGAAAAACCCTATGGAAAAAAAACCGGACATAAAGAAAAAAGACTGCAATGTATATATAGCCACTCCTAGGACTAATCATTATTGCATCTTGTGAACTAGCCGCATATCAATGCCGCAATGCATAGTTCATAATATTTCCCCCTCAATAGAATTATATAGCCACTTCTAAGGCTAATTAATCTTACATCTTATGAACTCGCCTCATACCAATGCCATATACTAATTTCTCAAAACTTGATGTTGGCAATGATTTGGTAAAAAAATCTGCAAGATTATTTATGGATCGAATCTGTTTAACATCAATTTGTCGACTTTATTGGAGTTCATGACTATAGAAAAATTTCGGCGAGATATGCTTGGTCCTATCACATTTGATATATCCTCCCCTAACTTGTGCAACACAAGCAGGATTATCTTCATAAATTATAGTGGGAGAATTTGTAACCGGTATTAAGTAACAAGAATTATAAATATGTGTTATAACGGATCTTAACCAAACACACTCTCTTCCGCCTTCATATAAAGCAATAATCTCAGAGTGGTTAGAAGATGTAGCTACTAGCAATTGCTTCGTAGAACGCCAAGAAATAGCTGTGCCGTTATAACAAAATACCCGGTTTGAGAGCGAGCCTTATGTGGATCGGATCTATATCCAGCATCAGCATATCTAACTAAACCAGTTAGTGGAATCTTTGGAATAATATAATCCCAAATCTATGGTTCCTCGGAGATAACAGAAAATATGTTTAACTCCATTCCAATGTCTTCGAGTTGACTCAAAACTAAAACGTGCCAATAAATTTACCGCAAAAGTGATATCTGGTCTCGTACATTGTGCCAAGTACATCAAAGCCCCAATTACATTGAGATATGATACTTCAGGACCAAGTATCTCTTCATTAGATTCTCTAGAACGAAATGGATCCTTTTGGGGATCTAGAGACCTTACAACCATAGGGGTGCTCAATGGGTGAGCTTTGTCCATGTTGAAATGTTTAAGCAATCTTTCAATATATGCTAATTGATGGACGATTATTCCATTTGCTTTATGCTCAAGCTCTAGACCAAGACAAAGTTTGGTTTTACCCAAATCTTTAACTTCAAACTCCATTTTCAAATATTCAGCAGTTTCAGCTAACTCTTCTAGAGTTCCAATTAAATTTATATCGTCGACATAAACTGCTATAATAGCAAATCCGGTTTTTGATTTCTTAATAAACACGCATGGATAGATAGGATCATTTTTGTACCTTTCCTTAATTAGGTACTCACTTAGGCATTGATACCACATGTGACCGGATTACTTTAACCCGTACAAGGATCTTTGCAATTTTATTGAGAATAAATTGCAGGGAGTGCATGCTTCCAGCATTTTGAATCCCTCAAGAATTTTCATATAAATATCAGAGTCTAATGAGCCATATAGGTATGCCGTCACAACGTCCATAAGACGCATTTCCAATCTTTTAGAGATTGCTAGGCTAATGAGAAAATGAAATGTAATCATATCCATCACAAGTGAATATGTCTCATTATAATCAATCCCAAGTCTCTAGGAGAATTATTGGGCAATGAGTCGGCTTTTATACATGACAACCCCATTTTTCTCATTTCGTTTTCGAGAAAATACCCATTTATATCCAACGAGCTTTACATTATTGGGAATTCAAGTTACGGGTCCAAAAACCTCTCGTTTAGTTAGGGAAGCTAATTCGGCTTTAATTACTTCCTCCCACTTATGCCAATCTTGCCTTTGACGACATTCAATAATAGATTGTGGTTCACAATCATCATCCATAATTTGATGAGCAACTGAGAATGTAAAAGCATCATCAATGATAATTTCATTTCGATCACAAATTTATTACAATATGTAATGGAATTCTCAGTATTCTCGGGGTTAGTGCTCTTTTCATGGGTTTGCGCCTCTTCAGGGGCAATAAGCTCTTTGGGAGCAAGCACAACGCCAGGCTCTTCTAGAGCGGATTCCTGATTCTTTCCCCTTCGTTTTCAAGGAGCAGTATCTTTTGATCCTATCGGTCTACCACGCTTCAAGTGCGGGGGATTTTGATCCATTTTAGCCTGTTCTTTGGGAACAGCTATCCTAGCTAGAGCATTTGCAGTTGGAATATGAGACTTCGTTACCTTAGTAGCATCATTAAATGCGTCAAGAAGTCTATTGGCTATAGCCTGTAAATGGATTATGCACTGCACCTTGTTTTCACATTCAGGAGTCCTTGGGTCTAATTGAGATAAATTTTTCTCATTCCAGGAGAAAACCTTAACTGGTTTTTGTTTTGCAGTCATGGAAGTTGTAGGTATCCCAATTGATGGAAACCTAGTCTCATCGAAATGACAATCTGCAAATCTGGCAGTAAAAAGATCACCAGTAGTTGGTTCCAAAAACCTAATGATAGATGGTGAATTAAACCCAACATAAATGTCCAAATAGCATTGGGGACCCATTTTCGTCCTTTTTGGCGGTGTTACAGGCACCTGTACTGTACAACCAAAGGTGCGTAGATGTGAAATATCTGGTTCATAACCAAGAACCATTTGAAGGGCAGATTGTAAAATACTAGTAGTGGGGTGTAATCTTATTAGAGCTGCCGCATGCAAAATTGCATGACTCCATGTTGTATCATTAAGATTCATTCTCAATAATAGAGTGCGAATAATAATTTAGATATGTTTAATCAAGAATTCTATCAATTCATTTTGAGTAAAAACATATGCGACCGAATGCTCAACCTTGATTCCGAGTGAAGCACAATAAGTATCAAAACTCTTTGATGTAAATTTACCAGCATTATCCATCCTTATGCTTTTTAATTGGATAATCAGGGAATTGGGTCCAAAGCTTTATAATCTGCGCAAGTAAACGTGCAAATACGACATTGCGCGTAGATAATAGGCAAACATGGGACCATCTACAGGATGCGTCTACTAATACCATAAAATATCTAAATGGTCCACTTGGTGGTTGTATTAGTCCACAAATATCACCCTGAATTCTTTGTAAAAATAAAGGAGATTCAAAATTAATATTTGTTATAGAAGGCCTGGTAATGAGTTTTTCTTATGAACAAGTTTCACAATTATAATTTTTGGACAATAATACCATTGTATTATTTAAAGGGCGTCCTTTTGTATTCTAAATTATCTACGCATCATTGAAGCCCCAGGGTGACTAGGGCGATCATGCCACAATCCAAACTAATCAGGGCTTACTAATCTTTAGGATGTAGTAGTGTAGGTTTCAACAGCTTTAATCATGACATAATACAAACCCATAAAAGAAGCTTCTAACTTCTCATGGATGGTCTTCAGGCCCATCTTATAAGAGGAAATGCCAATATATTCCTTATCTTGCTTATAAATAGTCTTAATATAATACCCATTACGGCGTACATCTTTGAAACTGAGCAGATTCCTTTTTGATCAAATACTTAGAAACGCATTTTCAATATACAAGATTGTGCCATTTGGCAAAATAATTGCAGCATTCCCAAAACCATCAATAATCGAAACAGGACCTAATATTGTATGGATTTGTGCCTTACGCAATGTCATACTCGAGAAAAATTGTCTACTACAAAATATAGTATGTATTGTTGCACTATCAAGCAAACAAACATCTTCCTTTTTCTCGGTATTTTTCATTTGCATTTATATTGACAACTTCAGGTGTCAAGTATCATAAAAGTTGCATATTATTTATATAGTCGAATAAAATTTCAAAGATAAATATTATATAAGATTCATAAGTATTTCATAAAGAACAATAAAAAAAAGTAATACATTTAAAGCGAAACAACATAAATTTCAAAGTTCATATTATTATCCACCAATTTGATTCATCAAAGTAATCATAGGTCCTTAAAGAAATCATAGACATCCAATGATGCATTTGCTACTTTAGGAGCAAGAGGAGTCCCACCAACGGAGATATTGTTGGCCTCAACAGTGGTTATGTCAGTAGGATTGATTTCAATAGCATGAGATTCACCACGCTTGCCCGTATTCTTTAAAGATGCCTAGTATAGGTCAACAAAATGTTTTGGCGTATGACAGGTACGTGACCAGTGCACAGTCATGCCACAGCGATGACAAATACTTTCATTAATCACCTTCTTTTGCTTCTTTTCTTTGCCATGATTCAAGCCAAAGTTTGATTTCCTAAGGCAGTTAAATTTCTTGCCATCCCTTCTAAGATTATGTTCTTGCCTGCGCTTATAGCCCTTAAAATGGCCAGTATTTTTCTCAAAGTTAGCATGTGCTTCAGGCAATGCTTTTGAGCCAGCAGGTCTAAGATCATGATTTTTTAGCAGCAATTCATTAGTTTGCTCGGCAGTAAGAAGCACAGATATTAATTCAGAATATGTGGCAAATTGACGTTGCCGGTATTGCTGTTGCAATACAATATTCGAAGCATGAAAGGTGGAAAAAGTTTTCTCAAGCAATTCTGCATCAGTGAGTTTGATACCACATAACTCTAGCCGAGAAACAATATCAAATAAAGCAGAATTATAGTCAAACACTGATTTAAAATCTTGCAGTCTGAGATTTTGCCAATCATATTGTGCTTGAGGGAGGATAACAGTTTGGGTATGATCATACCTATCCTTCAACCTCCTCCACAAGATATGCGGGTCTCGAACGGATAAATATTGAGTTTGTAGGCTCTCATGCAAATGACGACAAATAAAAATCAGCGCATTTGCTTTATCCTTTTCATTTGAGGTTCCATCATCTGTAATTGTATTAGCGAGACCTTGCCCTTGGAGGTGCATTTCCATGTCAAGGCACTAAGATAGATAATTCTTTCCACTCACTTCCAAGATGTGGAATTTAGGCTTTTCAATATTTGCCATAATCCTTGGAAAAATAAATCCTTAAATTAATTAAAAGAATTTCCAAATATCCAACGCTACTTCAGGAGCAAAAGGATAGATTTGAAATATGGCTTCGGGCCAAGAAAAATAAAAATGAAGAATTGATAGAAGAAGATGAAGTATAAGTTGATTAATAAAAAGAATACCCACCTTGCAAAACTTACTTACTCAATCGGTAGATCTTCGTGCTTGCAAAAGTTACTTACTCAATCGGTAGATCCCCGTGCTGATAATGTGTTGTAAAATATTGCGTGGCGAATATATAATAGAGAAAAGATTAAGAAGAGAAAGCAAGTGAACATTAGAGATAGTAGAGAAAAGCCAAATATTTCACTGTATTGTTATTGTTGTTCTCATAGTTGTTCTTGTACATAAAAACTAAACTCCTATTTATAGGAGAACAATAATGTACTTATCATTAATACTAATGTATCGAATGATACATGTACTGGATAAGGGAGATGAACGTTCATTGTATAGGGAGATGTACTTAGAATATATGATACAAATGTACCATAATAAGTACATTAGATAAGATGAATATAATGAATATTCATTCATGTATTCTATCCATTCATGTATTTTATAACACTATTGTCGTTTTAGTGACTATTTGTATTCTTTTGATTTTTGGAATAAAAACAAAAAAACGGTCAAATGAGGTCTAGTGACTTGTCGGAGCCTTGCCAACCCTCAGCGAGGCCTAGACTCATCAACCCAAGCCTCGCCTAACCTCACCCAAGTCTAGCGAGGCTGAGCTTGCCTAGCCATCAGCGAGGCTTGACCTCACAGTGGATGGGTGAGGTTGAGTCTTTCGGATGGCTGGACGAGCTTGACCTTGCCCAACCACCAGCGGCATCACCCGGCCATGGTGAGGTCGAGGCTCGTTCGAGGCCGACAACCAGCTAAAGGGAGAAAAAGAAGAAGAAAAAGGGGGAAAAAAGAGAAAAGAAGAGAAGAGAAGAGAAAAATGTAATAAAATTATTCAAAAATGAAAGAAATTCTAAATCACAAAAATAAAAATAAAAATTGAGGGTCAAATTAAACACAATTTCTATTCCAATAATTAAAATTTTGTACAATTATCAAACGCCTTTGAATGCTTAGAAACCTATTTAGGGAATAGAATAAGAAAAAAACTATTTCTAAGCAAAAATTGTTCTCGAGAATAGAATGGTTACCAAATATACCCTAAATGAGTAGTGCATTACTATTTTCGTCCCTCTAATGGCATGCCAACATACTGTTTTGGTTCCTATACAGGGATGAAATTGGTCTTAAGGTACTTGTTCAAGAACTACAATAGGAAAAGTGAAAGGATAAGGACCAAAATGAAGAACCTTAGAAGTACTTGGACTGAAATTATAGTGATGCAAGTATTCTAACTTCAAAGGTCCAATCCATTCCCGAGACAGTCTTTTGGTTGTTTCGGTGCAATGGTATTGTTTTAGTTCCTACTAGAGAAACACCCTCTCTCTCCCTATGAACGTGTTCCTTATAGTGGCAATGTTGACCCCAAAATATCAACAAGAAGGTAGACTTGTCCCATCGACAGCATGCGAGCACATGCGTACATGCACAATTAAAATCTAAATGTATATATGTTTGTACAATATCTTTTTCTACAAATTGATACGCCAAAGGCATCTCAGACAATTTAATTCAAGTAATTGTAATAGGCCCGTCTTTTTTGTTGGATAAGGACACACATGGATACAGAGGGAGTTTCCTAGCAAAAAAGGAAAAAAGAGTACTAAGAGAGTATACATAAAAAATAAAAAAAAATAACAGCGGGAAGAAACTAAAAAGGCCTGACCAAACTTAAAATCAGCCCAGTCAACGGCATCAACTTAATTGCATCAACTTAACAAATTTTAAAACTTGATTGTATTTTTTTTTAAAAATTTTAGGATTCAATTGTATTTTGTGAGGAATTTTAAGATTTAATTGTACTTTTTGAAAGTTTTAAAACTCAATCGCATTTTCATTATTGAAATAATTATCAAATTTGTATGGAACATCAAAAAGAACAAATAAATACTCTACAATCGATTCACAGAACGATTTTAACCCCCTTATTTTGGCATAATTAGTTGGTGCGTCAAAAAAAAAATTAGCTTAATAATTGGATGTCACCTATTCGAGACCCATCATATACGTGCAAATTGCTATGAGTAAGGGACACCTGCACAAACTAAAGATCTAGTCTTAGTTCATGGGACTCACAAGGTATGATGTGGCCCTAGATTATCGGGGAAAAGACTTTGCAAACGCTAAATAAAATAAAATAAAATAAAAAAACTGAAAAAATTGACATAAAAAATCAAAAAGTACCCTCATTTGGTCACACCATAAAGCTTTAAACGAATTTCTCATATGAGTATTATGGACCTTGTAATTCTTCTTTGATAAATAAAAAATTACGGATGTTTCATCACTCATTGTGCAAACTTTCCGAGTCCGCTTCTTGGATTTTTGGCTATCCAAAAGCGTCAGAAAGTCACGGCCATGAGTTTTTTAAACCAGTCACAGGACACTCATAACATTTCTAGGACCAAAAGTTGAAAGAGACTTTCGCTTCCGAGTTCTCGAATTCCAATTTATTCCGAATATCTTCCAAGGAAAACCCCGAATCACATCTTTGTGCGCATTGTGTGAATTATCCAAGTTCGCCTTTTGGATTTTAGCCTATCCAAATGCTCCAAAAAGTCACGGCAGCCACCTATGCCTTCGTGCCAAAAAATGCGTTATTTAATTCATTTATTCGAATTCCTTTATTAATTGAGCATAACATGCATGCAACATAGTTTTATATATCGATGTGGTACACCTTGAACCTCGAAGGTCTCTATCATCTAATCAAATGGATGTTAATAACCTACTATTTCATGGAGAATAGAATTCTCTTGATCCCGACCGCAATTGAAAGGGTCATCAAGAGAATTGTCATATGACACAATCATAACTTCCCTCGTTGAGTCGCATTTTTCTCTTAGCCCCAAAGTAGAATTTAACGTCATCTATTTTTCAAAAAGAAAAAATATAGAAATGAGGAGCTTGTAAAACATTCTAGACCCCCAACGTATAGAAGATGGCCTACCACGTGGCACGCGTTGATCAATTTTCTAAAATTTTTGGAGCCAAGTCTTCTGTTACTTTTGACTTCAGTCATGTTTATTTTCTTCTGAATTTTTTAAGCTACGAGGCACGAGCTAAGTCAAGTCTTCGCACGCTCTTTTCCCATCTATAATTTCTTACAAAAAAGAAAATTTGGAATTTGATTGAAATACATTCTATAAGTAATATGACATGACATCACTGTATTAAATGGGGCCTACATATGGGAAGATGGATCTGAATCTGAAATTACAGCTATTTGAGAGAGTTCCCTCTTATTCCGAGTAGCTGCAAATAAAGACGTGGTATGAAAATTTCCATAAAGCCAACTTATAAATTTTGCATAAAAAACAGAAAAGCAAAATAGATTGTGTACAGCATTTCCACATCCTAGAAACGTGGTTAATTAATTACATTAATCTTTAGGATTGCATTTCTTGAAGGCTTAAATTAGCTCTTTTATCACCTTAAGTTAATGTGCATTATCCAAAAATCACATGAGGGTTAAAATAAAACTATCCGCAATGACTTATATCTTGATGGTCTTATTTTATTCACGAATCAATTATTCGATAGAAATATATAAACTCAAATAACTTAGAGAGCCTTTCTGAAAAGGAACACCAAGGAACAAAAGACAGGTACCATGCACTGCTCTCTAATCAAGTATGATATTCCCATTATTAATTATTGCGGATTGAAAAATAACAAACAACTATCACAGTTAACATTAAAAAGGAAAAAGTACCTCTTTGAAATTGCATCTGAAAACGATTTAGAAGTTCATGGTGCGCCCAGATGAGCTAGGGATTGTAGATTAGAGGCCTGGTCTTCCTCCCATTAAGGTCGCTCTCTATTGAATTGGCCCCTTATGGGCGCTAAACATTAATCGAATAAATTCAATGAATCACCTGCCGGATCCTCCGTGACGTGGAACAAAACCGACGCACGTTACCTCAGGAATAATTGCTTCCCACATATCCAGGGGTAGTGTTATTTCTTTTCTTCTTGGAACTAAACGATATTGAACTTCTTAGCATAGTTTAAGGACTCATTGAATATTCACTAATAATTCAAGGATTATATTAAATAAAATATAAATATAACTGTGCAAATTGGGCCAAAGTTTAGGCGTTGTGTTATTTTTCCAATTATTATATACAAAAGGTGCTTCTTTAATTTAGTAGAGAACCGTGAAAATAAAGAGGAAAATTCACATCTTCATATGATTAATCACACAAAGCATTGACTTTTTTTTTTATCATGAAATGAGAAGCACTCATTACAGAATGGGATATTAATAATCAATTAATGTAAGACAAAAAAAAAACACAATGAAAATAAAAAGATAAATAGAAAAATCACATATATATGAGGAAAGATATAGGTATTAACTAAAACAAATTTTGCAAAATAGGATCTATGCTCGTGCCCCTAAATTGCGAAAGAAAAATTATGCAAATATGATGAGGCAAGATTTAGATATCATGGAGGGACTAAGTGAAAATATTATTTTTTTTATCAAGGTAACATTATGACACTGGCAGAAACAAAATAAAAAGACTCCAATAGAAAACATTAACAAAATGTTGAGATTACATTGAGAGTATCCATACATGAGAAGATTTTAAGATCTTATGAGTAAGCTAGGCTATCAGTTAAGGGGCTCGAGGCGAATAAGAAGCCCATTGGCAGGGACAAGCAATGGATTGTAGATGATATTTTCATCCGAAATGACCTTCTCGAGTTTGAATTTGGTCACGAGATTGTGGATGAAAACGAGTATTTCAAGCCGAGCATACTCTTTTCCAGGGCACATGCGAGGTCCGCCTCCAAAGGGAACATAGGTGAAAGGTGCAAGTCCATTTCCTTCGAATCTCGAGGGATCAAATTTCTCTGGATGAGGGAAGTACCAGGGGTTCTTGTGAGTTGTATAAACCGTCCAAAATGTCTGCAAGAAAAATGCACATCATCATTGATTGAGGATTCTATCTATTGACTCATTAATAACCATGTCGAAAAAAAGGGTCTCCCTTTGGAATTGTGTAACCAACAAAAGTAAAATCTCCGATTGCCTCTCTGAATGCCCCTTGTGCAGGTGGAGTTAGCCTCATTGACTCACAAGCGACGTTCCAAGAATACTTTATCTTCTGAATATCATTTCAAATTCAGTAATTCACCCGGAACTTTAGACTTTGCAATCTCCATTTTGACATTAAGCAAGTGAGTTATATATATGCAAACTATAGTCAAAAGGCATATTGATGTTGCCATCTTGTCTATAGATATACAAAAGGAAAAGTATCAAAATAATCATAAACCTTTTGTATTGGTACCAATTTAGTTTTAAACTTTTCAATTGGACTAATTTATTCCTAAACGTTTTCACATTGATACCAATTCAGCCCATCCGGCTAATTTAAACCGGAAATTGCTGACGTGGCCGTCAGCGGTCTTATGCGGTACCATATGGACAAATTTTATAATTTTTTTATATTTTTTCAGATTTTTTAAATTCTTTTTTCTTTTTTTCCTCTTTTCTTTTTTATTTTTTCTTTTACTTTCATCCTTACCCTTGGCCGACGAGGTAACTGGCCAGCTAGCCAACCATCACCGGCCACAAGTTGGTCGAGGCGAGGGGCTCCGCACCCTCGCTAGCCACAGGTGAGGGCGTCGGCCCCCACCCAGATCTAAGCGAGGGCCGAAACCCTCACCCGTTGGCTAGCGAGGGCCTCTGTTCCCTCATCGGCCACAGGCAAGGGCCTTTATGCCCTCGTTGGCCATCACCTAGATCTCGGGGGGCATGGTTGCACCAAGCCCTCGTGGGGGGGGGGGGCAAAGTCTTCGATCGTTGAGCGATAGAGAGAGATGCTACAAGGAGAAGCACAAAGCACATACATGCCCTCGCTCGGATCTAGGCAAGGGGCGCCACGCCCTCCCTCCTAGGCTAGGATCCACCACACCCTCACCCGGAGCAAGGGCAGAGCCCTCGTGGGGGGGGGGGATTTGGGTGGGGGCCAACGCCCTCGCCTAGAAAGTCTTCGATTGTTAAGCGATAGAGAGAGATGCTGCAAGGAGAAGCACTAAGTGCATACATGCCCTCGCTCGGATCTAGGCGAGGGGCGCCACGCCCTCGCCTGGATCTAGGCTAGGGCCACCACACCCTCACCCTCCACGAGTGAGGGCACAGAGGCCCTCGCTAGCCAACAGGCGAGGGTTTCAACCCCGCTTGGATTTGGGTGGGGGCCAACGCCCTCGCTTGTGGCCGGCGAGGGCGTAGAGCCCCTCGCCCCGACTAGCCTATGGCCAAAGATGGTCGCCCAACGGGCCGGCAACCTCCCCGGCAAAGGAGAAAAGAAAAAGAAAAAAGAAAGGAAAAAATTTTAAAAAATAATTTTAAAATTATAAAAAAAATTATAAATTTATCCACATTGTGCCACATAAGACCGCCAGCGGCCACGTCAGCAATTTCTGGCTTAAATTAGCTGAATGGACTAAATTTGTACCAATGTGAAAATGTTTATGATTAAATTGGTCTAATTGAAAAGTTTAGCACTGAATTGATACTAATACAAAAGGTTTAAGACTATTTTGATACTTTTTTCGATATATGAATAAGATAGTTACCTTTGTAAACTTTCTCATAGATGTGGGGCAACAAGGCTAGATAGTTCACTATCACAGTGATAGATGTACTCGTGGTGTCATGACTTGCAATCAGTAATCCAATGATCTTGTTGGAGACTTACATTTCGTAATAAACGCTACCGTCGTCATCTGCTTCAGTAAACAATCGAGATAACAAGTCCCTTGACTTTGCATCTTTTCGCTTGGAAATCTCCTTCTTCCTTTGTCTAATAATGTTGAGAAGCTCTTGCCTTGTTACTTTTCCTCCTTCAACTACTTTGTTGAATGGCGTGCCAGGAATATTGATGGTACCGAAACGAATCCCGGAGCGATACGAGCAAATGGGTCGGCGAATTTGGACACAACGTTAGGGTCCTTAATGTTCATGAACAAGCGACACGCCAAAGCGAAGGTGTAGTTTTTTGTCAAAGGAAACACCTTCACTTCCTTATAAGGAGACAAGTCACTCTCCAAGTGATCCCTAGTCATGGAGTCCATGATAGGTATGTAATATTGGAGAGCCTCAGGTTTTAGGAATTCCGGCAAGAAGCTGCGCATTTTCTTGGGATCATCCTTTTTGAACTTCTCCATGGTTTCGGGGAAGATGATGACCTTCTTCATGGAAGTGAGCCACCAGGTGGTGATGTACTTGTTCTGGCCAGAGTACAAGAACTTGTTGGCGGAGGCGCCGCAGAACACGGCCATGTCCTCCCCGAACAGCGAGGTTCGGAAGACCTCTGGGGAGTACTTGGCCATGCGGTCATTCATGAAATTCTCGGGGCAGCCGCTCTTCGCCGCGCCAACAAAATCCAGCGACTCGCCAATGATGGGCCATCCCTTTTTGCCAGGCGGCAGGTTAGGAGCGGAGGATTTCTTTCGGAAGACAAGGAAGAGAATATAAAGACAGATGAAAGGGATGGCGAGGTAAAGAAGCAGCTGGGAATAGAAATCCATCTTCTTCCACCTTACTGTCTTTCACCAAACATATTTTCATTTTATTTTTATATTATATTTTTCTTTTTTTTTTCTTTTTTAAATCGGGTTTTTAATTGTTTTTCTTTTTTCTTTTCTTTTTTTTTTCTTTTTCATCATGGGGCAGCTAGATCCTCACCCAAACCAGCGAGCTCAAACCTCGGTTTTGCCAAATCGAGCAAGGCAAAGGCAAGGTCAACCTTCGCTGGCTGTGGCAAGGCTCGAGTTGGCCCACAACCAATCGTCGGCCACCACCATGGCCAGCAACTAGCCAAGGCCAAGAACAAATATATTTCATATCAACAACAATTTATATATAAAAAATTCCGTGAACGATAAAAATAGTTTTATTCATCAATTTTTGTAAGTGAGTCAAGTGATGTATTTTGAAAAATATTTTTTTAAAGATAATTGCTTATTCGCTTAAAATAATTGGTCAATGAAGAATATTTACATTTTCGACAACTATTGTTTAAATATTTTCTTGGATGATTAAAATATTATTATGGCTTTAATTAAGACACGATCAATATCATAATCTTTTATTTGTAACTCAGAAAATATTCTACTACTACACTAATGACAAGTTTCAATACCTAAAATACGAGAAGTTTTCCACAAAAAAAAAAAAAAAAACCTTCAAACTCGGTGACTTTGTCTCAATTGTCCCCCCAATCTCATCGGTGGCAAAAATTCTCGCCGGACAACGATTGCGTGCATGTCATGTGCCATATTTCATTCCATGATAGGGATATTTTTCTCCTGAACTTTTTTAATTTGAGAAAAATCTTAAATATCTTAATTTCAAATTTCACTATTCATGAAGGAATAAAATCAGTTTTAAACTAAGTGAATAAAGGGTATCATTAAAAATTTATGATCAGTGGATACAATGTTTTGGATCTATTTAATGAGTTTTCACTTTTTAAAATATTTCAAAAACGAAGGGTGAGCATGGTTTGGGTTGAGCCAATTCACCCCCTAACTCTAGGAATAACTCATACAGTGCCAATTCTCAATTTTTAGGACAGAGAACCGATCCTATTGAGCTTGGGACTGAGGACGGGACCAACCCAATGGGTTCGGTCCAGTTCCGGGGTTAACTCGAAACCAACTAATTTTTTATATTTTTGTACTATTTGAAAAAGTGATTAAGGACCGAACTAACCCAATGGGTTCAATCCGATTCTAGGGTCAACCCGGGACCAACCAATAATTTTTTATTTCATTTTCTTTACTCTTTGAAAGGGCAACTGAGGACCAGACCAACCCAATGGGTTCGATAACGAGCGAGATCAGCTAAGAAAGGCAAGCACTGATGGTGGAGTGGGGTGAGCATCGAGTGTTGAGTGGGGAGCAACAAGCCAAGCGAGTATCGAGCAATGAGTGGCACGAGTGACCCAAGAGTGTCGAGTGGCGAGTAGAGAAGTTGTTTCTTTCGATTTAGACAAATTGAAAATAGGACAAATAAGATAGAAGAGAACGAGTACTAGAGGAGGATGCCATAAGGAGTTGTTTATGCCTTTTTAGATGCCATGAGAACTCTTCACAAAAATATTTTCCTTCTTCATAAATTATGACTATAGACACCATAAAAGACATTAAATTATAAGTTATTAAAGAACAATGTAAAATTACTTTAAAGAGCTGTTTAATATTGTTGACGCCACTTATTTTAAGGTTTTCTCTATATATACCGACCATAAACTTTCAAGACCGAATACTAACCCGCATAATACTGGTTCAGGAATCCTAAGGCCAATGACCAACCCAGTCTCACTGGGAATCGGACCAATACCAATAGAGTTGGGCCAGTCTAGGGTCGGTCTAGGGTTGACCTTGAACTAATGCTCACCCTTACCAAAAACCACAACTTCTGAAAGGAATGGGTTTGTTATTTTTTTTTATTTTTCAATCCGAAGTCCATCAACAGAATGCCCGGAAATTTCTTCGCGAAGGTGGAAACGGACATTAAAATCATTATTAGGAATTTGGTGCTGGCTGTTATTACGTTCAAGTCAACCAAAATCATTTTATTGTTTTAGTTTTGTTTAACAAGATATATATAAATTAAATCTGTATAATTGGCACGAGCAATATATATGATACAAAATTACAATATCTGCACCATCTTGAAATAATAACTTCTGGAGGCAAACCCATGTAATTAGGAAGGAAATTGTTTGCGCAAATCATTTTATTTCCGTAAGACGTAGCACCCGATCTTGATACAATGTGTAACCTAGTATTGGATTATCATTTACTGATGTAGGCAAGTTGTCCTACACTCAAAATAATGCTCCATTCACCGAAGGCTTGCACCGGTAGAAAGTCTTGACTAGGCTTTGCAAACGATTTCATAGGCCCTCAAGTAGTCAATATCTTGTGAAAATAGCAGTATATTATGAGTTATAAATTTTTGAAAGAGTGAATCTCATCATAATTTTTAATTATTTTTTATTTACTTTTTTATTATCCAAAATAGATTGTTACCCTCGCAGTAAATTAAATACAGTCACATAAATATTTATTTATTTATGAGGAAAATGAGAAGAAAATGGATTGATATGGATTGGGTTTTTTGTGACAAATTCAGGTCCTTAACTTCACCTGTTAATGTAAGTTTTTGTAAACATCTTATCTAGTAGGACCATAACAAGTCAAGAGGCAAGCCAACGACGACTTAGAACTTGATTTCACGTGGATCAGAAACACGCGTGCCACGCTCGAGAAACTGTAGCCTAGTCATCAGCTGACGACGGGAGGGGCATCAGTTGATGAAGCCCATCCGGTCAATAGTCATTTAAAAATGGCGTAGCAGAAGCGGTGATGAGCTCCTCAAGTTAATGTAAAAAAGTTATCGAAGTTGTTTGAAAAATTGAAAAGAACCTCGGAATGGTGCATTTAATTGGGGCATTGGGATATTTCCAACCTGAACATTATCTTCATCAATTGCTCAAAGCCATCTTATCTAGTAGGACCATAACAAGTCAAGAGGCAAGCCAACGACGACTTAGAACTTGATTTCACGTGGATCAGAAACACTTTTTCAAGTGCTCCTAGTTTTATTAACAACGAGACCACACCCACAATGTGGTTTCACGTGTAGATTTAAACCTTTGGAGGTCTCCTAGTCATCAGCTGACGACAGGAGGGGCATCAGTTGATGAAGTCCATCCGAATTATAACAGTTTGAGAGAGAGAGAGAGAGAGAGAGAGAGAGAGAGAGAGAGATTTCATTCTTAATTTTGCATTAAAAAGAGAGAGAGAGAGAGAGAGAGATTTCCTTCTTAATTTTGCATTAAAAAAGAAGAAGAAGATTGTGTGCAGCATTTCCACATCCAAGAAACGTGATTAATAAATTACATTAATCTTTAAGATTGCATTACTTGAAGGCGTAATTAGCTCTTTTATCACTTTAATTAATGCTCATTATCTGAAATATCACATAAAGGTTTAAATAAAAATATCTGCAATAACTTATATCTTGTTGGTCTTATTTTATTTACGAATCAATTATTTGCTGGAAATATATAAATTCTTAATAACTTAAGAGAACCTTCCTAAAAAGGAATGCTATGGACAAAAGACGGGAAAAGTACCAAAAAAGTCATAAGCATATTGCATTGATACTAATTCAGTTATAAACTTTTTGATTGAACCAATTTAATTCAAAGCCTTTTCACATTTGTACCAATTCAGTCTAACTAACCAATTTTAGCCGATCGATACTGACGTGGCAATTTTTTAATAATTTTTTTTCTTTTTCTTTTTCTTTTTTTCTTTCTTTTTGCTTTTTCTTTTTCCTTTCTCTATTCTTCCTCCTTGCACTTTCCTCACAATGGTTTGCGAGCTTCACCTATTGTGAAGCCCTCACCGATCGTCGGCAAGGGTTGTGGCCCTTGCTCTGCCTCACCTAGGGCCGCAAGCAAGGTTGCAGCCCTCGCCCAAGGTCACGGGCGAGGTGACTTCACCTAGATTTGCCTAGGGTCACCAACCACCACGAGGAAAGTCCACAGGGGAAGAAGAGAGAAAAGAAAAGGAAAAAGAAAAGAAAAATGAAAGGAGAAAAAAATAAAAATAAAAAATTCAGAAAAAAATTATTTAAAAATTGCCGTGTCAGCGTCCGGTCATCAGTGGCATCCACGTCAATACAAATTAGCCAAAATTGGTCAGATTGACTGAATTGATACCAATATAAAAAAAGATTTAGACTTAATTGATATCGATATAATAGGTTTAAGGCTTTTTCAGTATTTTTCCTGACAAAAGACAATTACCATGCACTACCCTCTAATCCACAAACTCAAAGCTGACAAGCATTAATTATTTCATAAGATATGAACTCATATTCAACATTATGTATTTTAGAATTTTGGATTGGACTTCAACTGTACAACGATCAAAAAATACCGTTAATAGTAGTAAAGAGTTCGGAATATTTGGAATTTTAGAATGATAGAGGCATCATCAGAGGGGGTTGAAATATAAGATTATATTCGATAGAGGTAGAAGAATTTTTGGCTGACTACGATAACCTAAGTGATTTCTAGATACTCAGGGATGGTCTTTGTTCGATTAACTTCAATCATTCAATATCGTGTTTAAAAAATTACGGAGGACCAACCATATCTCAACAACTTGCGCACTAAAGTCACTATCCTCTGAATTGGCCCATTGCGGATACCAAATATAATTGAATACTCCACCTGTCGGATTCTTCATGATGGAAGAAAGAAAAAGACCAAAAACTGAACTTCTGATAAGGACGCACTCGCTTGGATCGGATAGAAAAAGGGTGTTAACAAATATTATTTGCAAGCACAAGCATTTTAACTTGTTAATATCACATACGGAATCCTATTCTTATTATAGCTAATACTAGAGCAAGATGAATCTCACTAAAACTGAAATAAATGATAATGTTGTTAATGAAAGCAAATTGAAAATTAAAATCCATACCAAAATAGACAGAGAAAATATAGCAAAAAATAGATTTTTGCGCAATTTTTTTTTTAACTCAGTAAACAGGTAATAGCAATTGAATTTTAAGCAAGTAAAGTCTACGTGGTAAATTCAAATTGCTTATTAACTCATACAGATAAAGTCTTGGCCCTACAACGTGTTGAAGTTGAAACCATCATTTTCATAATTGAGGGCCACGAGTGTAAAGGCTCAATTATTTAGAAGCTCATGAAACATCTTGCGAGCACCACGAACCAATTAAATTTAAAATAATGACCCGTGCAAATGACATTGACCAAGATCAGTCTGTACATAATTACTAATTAGCAGCATTTGAGCAAGTGATTTTCAGCTCTCAAGTTGAGAATCCCTTAATCTCCCAACAAATGCGTCGATCCTAGGAGGTCAGTTAATTTAATAAAGTGCAATTACTTTTTTGAACAGTACAAATGTGAACACTCACTCCTATGAGAAACGTGAAGAAGGAGGAGGAGGAGGAGGAAAGAATGATCAGATCAGATCGGATTGGATCGGGTCAACGTGGGTGGGACTCATTGAAATTTAAGTCACAATTAACAAAGAAAAAAAGATCTCTTTGAAATTGAAAGCAGAGAAATTTTATCGGACACTAAAATAGAAAGGACTGAGTCATTCCATGATAAAATAAAACAATTTCCACTCCCAGCTAGATTTATGTTCTTGAATGGTAAAAATTAATATATAGTTGGTATAATATATTTAACTCAACAAAACATATTTGACTGGTAGCTTTTGCCTTCATTTTTACATGTCAAATAGAATCTAAACAAGGGATAAGAAGAGATTGCCTCTAGTTTTAACATTTTCATTGAGATTGAATCAAAATATCATTTGGAGAATCTGATACAAAATAAATAAAATAAAAATCCACATACTCTACAAATGGAAATAGATCCGAATTTGTGAAGAAGCTGACAATATTCAAACTCTCTCTCTTTTTTTTTTTTTTTTTTAAGTTTTCTATATATGTCTATGTTGGTCAATTTTGAATTGAGACTTTGAGGCAGCATTTTGTATGTCTGATTGACGATTTTTTACTTGGTATTCAATGGATAACAACCCTAAGAATTATAAACGTTTAAGAATTGTTGACATTAACAACAAAATAAGATAAAATATATTTAAAGTGCATCTACTAATATATGCCCGCAGAAAGTGCGAGCCAAATTTGTCTAGATTGAATCCACAACTAATAGAACTTCATTTCATTGAGAATTTTCTTTAATATTATTCTCAAATAAGTGAGAAAATACAACCAAAAGTTAATATTAATACTGAAGTTGCCATTTTATCATAGCGAATATCAAATTTGTGCATTTTTTGGAGGGTTAAAAGGAGGGAAATTCTGCATTTTTAAATGGTGGCTGAATAAACATCCCTGGATTATGACGTGGTTCTACTTCGAGGTTTTGGATCAAGACATGATCAATGAAGTTGATAATGTTCTTCCACATTGAGAAATCACTTGCTATCGACTATAGTCTGCAACAAATTATGCAAAATGGCATCAAAACTCGTGCTCTTAAATTATATATATATATATATATATGTATGTATGTATGTATGTATGTATGTATGTATGTATGTATAAAGACAATTATACAAAACAAATGAGGAAAGATATCTGGAGGGACTAAGTGAAAATCTTATTTTTGATCGAATTACATGGGGGAAACTAAAATAAACAGACTCCAGTAGAATGCTGAGTGTACAACAAGAGTATCTATATATGAGCTCTTAAAGCTTTTTAAATTATTAAGTACACTAGGCTATCAGTTAAGGGGTCGGAGGCGAATAAGAAGACCATTGGCGGGGACCGGCGATGGATTATAGATTATCTTTTCATCTGGAATGACCTTCTCAAGCTTGAATTTGGTCACTAGATTGTGTATAAAAATGAGTAT